>CM066982.1:98179503-98804503 GCA_033977485.1 Hydrangea macrophylla
GGGGGAGTGTTGGAAGCTATGAAAGTAAATATGGATATATCCAGAAGATATTTCACAGAGAGAAATCCCAGAATATTCTAGATCTCCATATTTATTTGATTTAAATTGATATGATTGTAATCATAGGAGATTTGATCTTATCTCTAGGTTTCCTACCTTATCTCTCATTCTCACCCTATATAATTGTAAAATAATTATCCCAATAATACAATCTCTCTCTCTCTCTCTCTCTCTCTCTCTCTAAAATTCTACAAAAAAATATCACAGAAATGGACACACTTAGAATATGAATGACCAAATAATGAACTCAATGTTTTTAAGTTGTAGATTTACTAAAAGGCTAACTGTTTTTACATGGCGGTAGACTGTACTGGCTTAATTTTGCTTAAAGCTTAAAAACTGCTTTGGGCAAGCAATAGAATAGACTACTAAAGCAATGGACTAATCCAATTCTTGAATACTTTGCTCTTATGAAAAGTCAAAGGAGGGGCCAAGTTTAGGTTATATGCAACCCCGAAGGAGTTTTAGCAGTTCTGTAAAGTTTAGTTCATTCAAGGAAAACAATGATGAGCAAGAAAATTATATGCATGGGTATATGCATGTTTATTGATGCACTAGCTTCAAATCTATGTCTCTTATGCTAACTCGTTTTGTGTTGTTTAGAATAACAAAACCTAATATGTCCTTTCTCCTGGTCCTGGCATACCAAAGCTAACAGCCAAACACGCCAACCTGCCATCACCCTTGTCCATATTCAGCAACTTTCTATTGGGTGAAATTTTTTCTCAGGTGAGGGAACAAAATAATGTTGGAGTTGTTGGATATCATCTGTCTTTTCATTTGAGTTGTTTTTCTTATTTTTGCTTTAGTAAGTTCCGAATAATCAAGCTTATAGTTTTATTTTTAAAACTGCTCTTCTGCAACCCAGGATCCTCTAAGGGCAAGCGACAAAGCCTTGACTAGCTGTGGTCCTTACAAAATGAAAGAAGACGACGCAATGGTTTATAGAAGACCCTATCTCACTTCTGGTTCATCGGGGTTTGCATTGAATGCGATTAGTAGAGCAATGAAGAAGGAACTCAAGGTTCACCTACTCTTTGCCCCTATTTCCTTTCATCAAGTTGACTAGGCATTGCCACTCTGTAATGCTTTTATTGGGTATTTAAAAAAGGAGAAGATAATCACCAAGAATTTATTTATATTGGAAAAGTAAATTCTGTTCATAATTCGGTTTAGCAGAGTTATGTTGAAGAAATGAGGACGATACTCAAGAGTGAAAACTGGAAAATTCCAACTACAGTGTGCTGGGGCCAAAGAGACCGCTGGTTAAGCTATGATGGAGTGGAAGATTTTTGCAAAGATTCAAAGCATAGACTAGTCGAACTCCCAACGGTACCAACAGTTCTCTCTAACTAATTAGATGTTTGGAAGCTAATATTTTATTCGTTATAATTTTTATTGAGAATGAAATTACTTAGCTTCAGTCATTGGCTACTACTCTTATTTCCAATATTCATGGACGCACACAAAACTCATTTTGTTTATTCCACACTTGGATAAGTTGGATGATCAGCTTCGCACCTCCACTGTAATCTTTTTTCTTGAAAATTTAAATTGTTTTTTTTAGCAGCTTGTTATAATAAAAAAAGAATGATGAATAGCCTGGTTGTCACAATGTAAAATTGCTGGTTGTAAATACTTGACCTTCAAATCTTCTTAAAGATATTTTAGCCAAGTGATCTCACAGCATGTTGAAGCCATAGACCTATACTCTGCTTCTGCAGAAGAACGTGAAACTGTTGTTTGCTTCTTGGTCTTCCAAGAGATAGGAGATTCGCCAAGTAATATGTAATATCCAGTAACTGATCGTTGAATATCCCTGCATCTTGCCCAATCTGCATCACAAAAAGCTCTTAATTGAACTTGGCTGCTGGCTGATAAGAATATCCCTCGACTTGGTGCTTGCTTAATATACCTCAACACTCTATGGGCTGCAATTAGGTGAGGTGTTCGAGGCTTATCCATGAATTGACTTAACACATGTACAACATATACCAAATCTGGTCTTGTAATGGTTAAGTAAATTAACCTTCCAACAAGTCTACGATATGAAGAAGGATCTGTGAAAAGTTCACCATTAGTCTCATCAAGCTTCAAATTTTGCTCTATGGGAAACTTGGATGGTTTTGCACCTATAAATCCTGTATCCTCTAGAATTTCAAGTGCATATTTTCTTTGTGACAAATGAATTCCTGTTCGTGACCGAGCAACCTCAATCCCCAAGAAATATTTCAAGTTTCCAAGATCGTTTAGTTTAAAATGATCATTCAAGAATTTTTTGAGTTCTTGAATTTTCTTCAAATCATTCCCCGCTAAGATGACGTCATCCACATACACCAAAATAGCAACAAAACTTATTCCTTCTGATCGGGTGAATAATGAATAATCTGCCTTAGATTGCTTGTACCCCACATCTTTGAGGGCGGATGAAAGCTTAGCAAACCACTGCCTTGAGGCTTGCTTTAAGCTATACAGGAGCTTGTTAAGTTTGCATACTCTTGTCTCCCCCTTTCGTCCGTAACCAGGAGGATGTTTCATGTAGACATCTTCCTCAAGATCACCATGCAAAAATGCATTGTTGACATCTAATTGATGAATATGCCAATTTTGGATAGCTGAAATCGCTAGAATGACCCGAATAGTGACCATTTTTGCAACAGGAGCAAACGTCTCTTTGTTGTCATGTCCCTCAATCTGGTTGTAGCCCTTAGCAACTAATCTGGCTTTATATCTCTCAATTGACCATCAGGATTATATTTGATTTTATAAAACCATTTGCAGCCAATAGGTTTTTTGCCAGAGGGTAGCAGAGTCAAGGTCCATGTATTATTAACCTCATGAGCAGTAATTTCGGCTTGCATGGCGTCTCTCCACTTTGAATCCTTAATGGTCTGCAGAAAAGGCTTAGGTTCCATGTCAAGGGAATGGATGTGGTTAAGACTCGATGAGATGGGGATAGGTGATCATAAGAAAGAAATTAGATAAAGGATAAGGATTACCTGTGGAGAGTACCATCGCCAATTCTGATGATTGAGATGCCTGAGACGGGAGTCGATGCCCAAGATGAAAGTCATGTAAGTAGCTAGGGACCTAATTGAACGAGTGGACTTGCGTGGATTGATCTGTGTGGGTAAAGAATCATTGGAAACTAGAGATGGAGTTGAATCTTTATTTTCAAATGAGATATCAAAAGGAATGGGTAAAACTGGAGAACTAGATGAATCAACAGAGTGAGCAAAGGGAACTGATCTTCATAGAAAATAACATCTCGAGAAGTAAAACCTTCTGATTTCAAGGTCATAAACATGATACCCTTTTTGCCCATAAGGATATCCAAGAAATATGCAACGGGTAGAGCGAACATCAAACTTGGAAGGTTTTTGGGTATGTGTGGAAGCAAAACATAAACAGCCAAAAACTCTCAAATGGGTATAAGATAGCAGGGATATAAACATCTTATATGGTGTCTTTCCAGATAAAACAGAAGAAGGAGTTCTGTTTATTAAATAAGTGGCAGTCAAAATAGCATCTCCCCATAAGCGTTTAGGCAATCTAGCTTGAAAAAGAAGAGCACGCGCCATATTAAGAAGGTGGCGGTGCTTCCTTTCTAATACTCCATTTTTGTTGTGGAGTATCAATGCAACTTGTTTGATGAATAATTCCCTTTTTCTGAATAATAATTGGGCATTTTAAATTCTAGGCCATTGTCACTTCGTATGCTTTTAACTTGTGAGGAAAATTGAGTTTCAACAAGTTGAACAAAGGACTTCAATAAGTGACGAGTTTCAGATTTATGCCACATCAAATACACCCAAGTACAGCATGTGTAATCATCGACAATAGTGAGAAAATAATGTGCTTCACATAAAGAAGGTGTTTTATAACCTCCCCAAATATCAACATGTAACAATTCAAATGGAACAACAGATGATATTGAACTTAAAGAGAATTAGTCTTGTCTGTTTAGCCAAAGGACAAACCAAACAATGTTCAACATCCAAAGATTTAATCTCAGAAACATTATTGGAATTAAGTTGCAAAACTTTGTTGGAAAGATGACCAAAACGACGATGCCACAATTGAGAAGAAGAAAATTTGGCTGATCGGCATACAGCTTCCTTGTGTTTGGTGAAGTAGTATAGACCATCCCGTTCAGTTCCCTTCCCAATCATCATCCTCAAGCGTTGGTCCTGCATGACACAAGAATCAGCGGAAATGATTACTGAACAGTGCGAATTTTGATAAAGTTGACTGATTGAGATTAAATTAAAAAGAAAAGAAGGAACACAAAGGACATTAGTCAAGGTCAAGTATGAAGAAAAGGTGATGGAACCAATATGTGTCACAGGAGCTAATGATCCGTCTGGCAATTTGACAGTTTGTTCATGTACTTGAAATGAGGAAGTAAAAAAATTTGGGGAACGAACCATGTGATCAGTGACTCCACTATCAAGGATCCATGGGGTATTTGTAATAAATGAAGAGAGGCAAAGACTTTTACCTGACAGATTGGGCATTGCAGATGTGTTTCCTACATTATTTGCAATGGCTGGTGGCATATTAGTATTGTTTATAAGGCCCAAGAGTTGTTGGTATTGTTCTTGGGTGAAAGAAAAACCACCTGATTGCTCGGTCCGAAGAAACATGATTGGCTTTACCCTTTGATTCTGGTCTACGCTCTCTATAATCAGCAGGACCATGGATGTGATAGCATGCTTCTATTGTGTGTCCAACCCAGCCACAATGTTCGCATTTGGGACGCTCCTTTTCTTCCCCATATTTTTGTTTTCTCGGCCTGCTTGTATATTTGGATTTCTTTTAGTTGTCATGGCCGCAGCTTCTGAAGCAATATTTTTATTTGAGGTCATTACTCTCTGATGTTCTTCTTGAAGAACAAGGGAATATGCTCGATTGACAGTCAGTAATGGATCTATCAATAAAATCTGACACGTATCGCTGAGTATGACTCATTGAGATCCATAAAAAATTTCATAGTTTCTGACTTTGCTGGTATTGAATAACCTCTTTCATTGCTCCACAAGAACAAGCAGGTATGGAACAAAGTGTTGTATATTTTATTATACATTAATATAGTTTGTAATATTAAAATGAGTATGAAGAGAATAATAGATAAATGTGAAAGACACCATTCAAAGAGTGCCTTTTAGGCCAAAGGTCACTACCCTTTAAGAGGTGTCTAATTAAGATACCTGTTGGAAATAGGTGTCTAATAACCAAAGGGTGCCATCTTTTAGAAGAGGCACCAAGTGGTCTATATAAGACAAGTGATATTATCCATTTGATATGTGTGAAAAATACTAAGTACACATTCTCTCATATCATTTCATGTGTCAGTTAAAAATCAATTTCCTAGAGGCTTTGTTGAAAATCTTTAGAATTGCTATCTGGTAAATTTTCGGGCTCTGTTGTATCCTGGAGGAGATTTGCTAGGAACCTTGTAGCAAACTCTTTGTGAGTAGGGGCAAATAACTCCTTAAAGAAAGCGTTCCATATGCGCCTCAAAGCCTTACAATTTTAATGTTTATTTTCTGATTCTTCTGTGACGACCCGACTCCAACACAAAGTGCACCAAGTTCATCCTAGAGTCCCTTTAATTTGGTGAAATATGTTGCTACAGACATGGTGTCTTGGACTAAGTTGTGTATTTCACTTTCAATTTGATAGAGATGTGGGCCATTGACTTGTGCAAACCTCTCCTTCAAATCTGTCCAAATCTCATATGCTGATTCACAATAAAAACACTTTGAGATATTCTTTTGATAAGGAATTCAGCAACCATGATTTTACCATGTTATTGCAGCTACTCCATTGTTGGAGATCCGATGAGTTGGACGGCTTTGATGTAGTCCCATCAATAAAACCAATTTTGTTTGCACTCAAAGCCATGGTCATAGCACGACTCCAAGTATTGTAATTTTCTTCAGTTAGGGACTGAGAAACTAACACCACTCTAGGATGATCAGAGTGATGAAGAAACAAAGGATGATTTGGCTCTTCATGGATAGAAGAGGATGAATTTTTCTCCGCCTGCCATGGAATGATGATTGACAATGGGTTTGTGTTTGTTGGAATGAGCAAACAGTAAGAAATTTGCTGGAATGAGCAAGGAGTTTAGGCCACAAAAAATCGTTGCTCTAATACCATTATAAAAAAAGAATGGAGAGAATGTTTTTCAATATATTAATTCATCTCAGCATACAAGTTGTATATCGATACAAAAAGAGAAATAAAAACAAATCCCACGATATATGGGTGAGATCCATAATTACAGGGATTGTGAGCTTATATCGGGAATGTGCTATATGGTACAAAATCAATTACAATTGACTTGCTCTTTAACATGTTATCTATCATATATCAATACATCATGTGGGTTGACTAAGTCACGTTTATGATTCAATGAAAAACTGGAAATGTCATTTACAAACTTGCCCCTCACCTTAATGTTTTAATGAGATGAAAACTGTTTCAGCTGGAAATTTGATGTTTTGTTATTTTAGTTCTGCTGGTTATTGAGTCCATAATAGAGCTTCCATTATTTTTTCTCATTTCACTCATGTGTAAAAACTATTTTCTTGGGTCAGAAGTATTTCTCTGTGTTGCACTTTACCCGGCTTGCCACTTTTTTCTATACTTCCCAGCGTACCATGGTTGGATTTGTTGAAGCTTGATACACATTGTTGGGCCCATTCTCTAACAGCTTAGCTTTTGGAGTAATTGGTGACTTAACATGGTATCCGAGCCTCGTTTGTGAGAGGTCATAGGTTCGACTCTTCATCCTCCGTTCGGGTGTGCTGCATGTGCATATTTGCACTGTGTTAGCTGTCTATATTATTGTAAATAATGTATACACACATGCATACGGGTTGGGTAAAGGACATACCTTGCGGAATATACCCGATCACGGATCGTCTTGGCGGTGTTGTTACAAGCCCGGCGATAATACCCACGAACTGCTGCTCTTTAGTGCTTCCGTGTACGCTCTTGTGCTTCGAACGGGTCGTGAGAATGCCTACTAGAGACACCCCCTTTGTATCCACGCGCTAAATCCCAAGCCCTAGTGTGATTTGGCTAGAGAGAGAAAGTAACTAAAAGAGAGAGAGAGGGAGAAAGGGTGTCTGCCTTATTGTGTGCAGAGTTGTGTTTATGTGTGTGTTATACACATATATATATACACACACATATACATGCCCTAGGACTCCAAGTTATAATCCACATAGGATTTCTTGGACCCTAAGCTAAGCCCTTGGACCCGGTCCATAGATTGTGTGGGTGACCCATAACCCACAAAAAATGCTAACAATTATGATGGTGTTTGGTCTGTTTAGCTTGCTGTTTGACTCTCCACCTGCGGGGGAGATGGGGTCGACCATTAGGGAGGGTGCCGATGCTTGATATACATTGTTTGGCCCATTCATTCTCTATTTGCTTAAGCTTTTGGAGCAACTCATGACTTAACAGGATTCACGCCTCTCTCTCTCTCTCTCTCTCTTCGTTTATCCATCTCTTTACCCTTTGCCATGAATTTACATCTTGAGTTTTCAAATTTGGCTCTTCTCTTTGCCCTTCTATATTGCCTATTTTTACCATTCTGTAACTTTGCTGGAGGGAAGAAAGATGCAGTTAGTTTGTTGCTTTTGCAGGCGGGTCATCATGTACAGGAGGATTGTGGTGAAGAACTAGGACAACTTATCACTGGACTCGTTAACAAAAGGAGTTGAAATTAAGGTCGCCTCGAAACTATGTAATTTTTAGCACTTTTTTCTGGAATTCATTTGACACTTGAAAAGGTCATTTTTTTATGACTCTTGCTTAGAAAGCATTTGGTGTATGTCTCTTACACGAAATGATTTTTTGTGCCTGCTGACTTCCTAATATGGACATGCATGGGTTGGCATGACCGTTGAATGAGATCTAGTAAACCAATTGTGATATATAAATATAAATTTGATGGTGTTAGAATGCCTGTGTTGGTGATTTCGGAGGAATGCCACAGTTTGTCCAAAAATTGACACACACTAAAGACCAACAAAAACAAAAACAAAAAAAAAAAAAAAAAAAAAAATAATAGAAAGAAAGAAAGAAAGAAAAGAAAATAGAAGAAAAGAGAAAAAGAGATGATTAAGAAGAATTAGGCTAAAGTATTAAAACCAGGGCGGCCCGTTTTGTAACGTTGCGGTTTTGGTTTACTGTCTTTGTTTTCAGTTTTTTTGTTCTTAAAAATGACGAGAAACTCACTCAAAAAAAAAAAAAAAAAGAAAAAAAAATGAAAATGAAAACTAGAAACCAAAAACCGCAACGTTACAAAACAGGCCCCAAGTTTTTTCATTAACAAACAAAATCCACATTAAGCTAACAATAAAATCTTTTTGCTAAATGAATTTTCCCTCAGAAACTTGCCCGAGAAAACCAAAGTATAATTATTAGAAAGAACAAGAAAAATCTTTGGTCATTGCATTGTGTGTATGTGCGCGCCCGCTGTGAAACCATTCAATCAAATGTACAATTTTTTATTTTCTAGCTGCTCTGTTTCTGTGGTTGCTGATAAGGATCAGTCCAACACTCGTCCTCTTTAGCCGCTTTTTCCCATCTCTTATTAAAGATTTCTAATTCCATGAAGGACTGTTTTATCACCTACGCAGCACAGTCCCAACAACGTTCCAATTTGTGCCGAAACACCATTAGTATAAGTAGTATAGACAAAGAATAATTAGGCTTTGCCAGCGTAAATAACAAGTCACAACTTACCTTCTTTCTATCGTTAAGTTTATCGGAAACAGATAGTCCCTGCAAATTGAAGATTGGTCAGCCAACTGTGAATAAACAGGAGAACCTGACAGCTATATGTTATTATATTTTTGTTAGACAAATGTGATCCTTTTGGCATGAAAGATTCATTTTGAGAAGCTTTAGGGAAGTTTGACAAGGGTCAGAATCGGTTTTGTGATTTATAAGTTAACCGGTTTTATGATTCAACTATTTGCTGGATGTCCTTTTATTGCATAGACGTTTGCGTCCAATCTAATATCACTCTTAAAACAGTTTCTTCGTCAAACTGTGTGGGACTGAACCCAATCAACCTCGGATTGTGTGACATACCTCGTTTGTTGCTGAACCCCCTAGTGTAGGGACACCAGAATGAACCACGTACTCTGAGTCAACGATACCGACATTTATGGTTCGATCACCCTATTAGGCAAAAAGAAGGTAGAAGTAAGAAAAGATGTATTTGGCCATTTAGAATGTTTAGAAGAGAATGGATGGTCAGGAAAACATGGTTGTAGGATGCAAAATTGCCTGTGCACAGTAGCCAAAGTGCATATCCAAGCCCCAACCATGAGTTAAGTCACTCTGTTAGGGAAAAAGAAGAACAGTTAGTATTAGCCTCCAACTTGATGAAGCCATAACCTCATAGAAACTTATTCAGCAAATCAAAATCATGTTTTTAAAGAGAACCTGAACCATCAATCAATAAACAGATTATCTGTCATTGATTTGAATTGGTAGTACATTATTACACTGAAACCAGTGACTTAGTGGTAATTACTCGTCATGCCTTGCTCAGTGCTTGTGTTCGAGTCCCCGTTATTGTGTTTGTTGGGTTTGGGGTTGGAGTCGAATTGTGTGTCCAACTTGGCTTCGGGGAGAGTTATATGTTTCTCCGTGTAGTCTGTATATTAGTCCTTTTTACCCATGAAATTCTCTTGTTTTTGCCTCCCATATTAGCATACTAAGACTTTCACCTTAATAAATCTCAAGAACCTAAGAACCTTACCAAAATAGCCCATATGTCGTGCCCGACACAAAAAGAAACGTAAAAAATATCTCTAGACACATTTTCCAACCTGTCCGTGCTTGACACGTGGGACACATATATGGCACCCGAATTGAAGTGTCTGCTTCCTACATGTTGATTGTTATATGCTCCTTGACAGGTACGGAGTTGACCAGCCTCCCTTATTAACGTTTCTTAATATTTACGGGTCAAATTACATCGACGTGGAATATAGAAAATGCCACACCTGAATCATGTTCCATGTACAACGCCACGATGCCGTTGAGAAAACAGGAGCCATCATTTCCACCCACCTGCATTGTCATATATATATATATATATATATATTTACTTTGCTTCAAAATACGTGAACAAATTGAATAACTTTAAAGGTTTTTTTTTTTACCCTGTGCAAGGAGGACCTGTGCTGTTTTTGTCACATCTTGTCCAATCATTATGTACTTTGTAAATTCTTCTGTTGAAAAACAAGGAAAAAACAAAAATTAAAAACCACTACATAGACAAAGAAGCTTCCATAGGGAGACACTTACCTAAATGGACATAGCATCTTGACCCATTCCAATGGACTCTGATAGGGTCAGTTTGGAATGACATCTTGAGAATGCACTTTGTCTGCCGTAATTATATTTTCGTCTTTATTTTCAACTCATTTTAAAGATACATTTGAATTAATTTTTTGCGTTTTTAGTTGGAGAATGTTGTTTTACTTATTAGGACATGAGTTGGGATGACGAAACTGCACGCTCCTCTACTCTCACTCTGTCATGTTTTTATCATGGATCTATTGTCGCCCCGTTTTTTTTTCGGCTCTCTATATCGTAAAGGTTGTTACTTATGTTCTAAACGCAACAATAGTACACTTTTGGGGAAATAGGTACCTATGTACTTTTGATCCCTTTACTCGGGCTGTAATTTCATGATGCACCTCTGATGTATTAGGATCAAGTGCTGGCTGTGATATGTGAAGCCCTTCTTCTTTGATTATCGATAGATATCTGCACATAATATATATGAGTAATAATTTTCATTTATATTTATATACTTATAGATGTAATAATAATAATAATATTTGTATTTACCGCCCAGCGTGAAAATTTTCAACCCCAAGATCTTCATCCCAAAGGAAAATGTAAGCATAATCTGAGACCAGATCTGGATGTAGGAACCGTTTGGCAAACCACCTAAGTCATTGACACAAACAAGCAACTCTGTTTGGAAAAAAAAGAAGAAGTAAAAATAGCACCAAAATATTTATTTTTTAAAAAAGTAATTAATCTGTTACCACTTAGTTTGGTTAATAGCAGAAATATGAATGGCATTATTACTCCATTCTAAATCCCTCCAATCATCCACAACACCATCATAATGAAAAAGCATGATTACAAAATCACTTGATGAAAACTGCAATATTTGATAGCTTGGATGAGTAAACTTTTGGTTAAAAAAAAAAAAAAAGGAATTGAATTTTAACTTGCTAAAAGATTTCGGGATAATTAAATATTGCACTTCCGAAGTTTATGTCCAGTATCACTTTGTTAATTCATAGTTTAAGAGTTGGCACATGAGATGAGGCCATAGAGTTTGTAAATTGTGCCAATTTGCACCCCCTCATTATCAAAGTTACGTGAACATTTCTGTTAAGAAAAGCTCAAAGTGCGTTATAATTTGTCAGATTTTTGTTAAATAATTCTAATGAAATTTTATAGAATATGCCGCAAATAGACGTAAATTAGAAACTTCAAGATCTAAAGTGTCAAGTATTAAACTATGAGAGACTAAGTGATACCAAGTGTAGACTACGAAGGTGCAATATATAAAGAGCAATGCTATGCTTCCTAAATCTTAATCTCAAATTCACATCCCAACTGATGTGACAGTGGGCTTACTGGATTTTGATTGGATGATGTTGAAATAGTCCTATCATTAATGAAGGTGGTTTTACTACCACATCATTTGGGGTGTAAATTTGAAATTAAGATATATTTGGGAAGCATAACATAACTCATATATAAATAACCCAAATTTCACCTTCTCAACAATTTTATTCACATTCTCCTTTTGCTTTATTCCAGCTGGAATTGCCAACAAGTTCACCGGTGGCTTTGAGGGAGGCGGGGGGGGGGGGGGGGGGGGGGATATCATATCAGTGAATGAAAACAATCATATAGATAATGTAGAAACATAAGAGGAAAATTTTAGAGCACTATATAGTAGCAAATAATGCTTATACTATTTTATATACACTTTTGATGAATATCTATAAATGATGTAACTCATTTGAGAAGGTTATCTCGAACCTTTTTCTTTGGGGAGCCCCATAATGGCCGCATTTGGAAGTTAGATGTTTTAGACACAATTCCTTTAGGCAGTGCCTCACTTCCACAAGACCTGGTTTTGTTCTATATGATATGATAAAACATGTAATGTAATGAACACCTGATATACAAGTTGAGTATATAGAAATTTTGACCTTTCTTAAAAATTGAAAAAATATATATATAAAGAAAAAAAAAAGCCCAAGGACAAGCCTGAATAAGTAGTGACAAACCTCACATATATTTGGTTTTGTAATTTCCACATCTTTATTCGTTTGCAATCCTGAAAAGCTCTGTACCCATAAGGTCTCATAGTCACTCCACTTATGTTAAATTTCATTCAAAATGGTTGAGGAAAAAAAAAATTTGTACTAGTGACACGTCAGCTTAAAAGATGAATATGTTTCCAGATAACTCAACTTTAGAGGCTGTTTAGAAAACTCAATAACCAGTTCTTTGTTCAGAGAAAAATAAGTTATAAATAATTCTGTGCAGTGGCGGACCTATGTGTAGATCAAGGGCCTCGACAAAATTTTCGCAAATTCTTTTTGTATTGTGTGATACATAGCTTGCTGGTTGCATACAAGGCTCTGTCTTTGTACACAATACCAATTTGGTGCTATATATATCTTAAGAGTAATGTTGTGCTTCCCGAATTTTGTATCCCAAATGGTTTCAAACTCATGTGGTGGTGAGCCCGCCGGATTATGATTAGAAAATATTGAGGTGGTCCCATCATTATGCAAGATGGTCCACCAGCACATGTGTTTGGTAACCATTTGCGATATAAATTTATCAACATCGTCTTGTCTTGCATAAAAATAAAAATAAAATACATATAATAAGTACATGGGGTATTTATAATTGTTAAGAATTTATATGGAAAAATTCTTAAGGAATATAAATACAGGTTTTTAAATGATGTAACCAATTAATTTGGCTGTATCTTGGGCAAAAACTTTATCTCACAATGGCACCTGGTTACTATTCCATGTAAGTGTGTTACAGTGTTACTATATCAAGTGACAGAAAAATTCCTCCCAAGTGAGATTTTTACTACCAAATGGATTCCTACAAAAGTTATTATCAGGAACCAAAAATATATAATGCAATTATATCTTGTCACTTTTTGATACATATGAATTAGGGGTGAAAGAAATCCGATTGCACTGACCGACCAGTTTTTAGAAAATATTTCCATTGTAAAAACCAAACCGAACCGAACCAAAAAAATACTATATCGAACTGAACCGAACCCCATCGATTTTCATGAAAATCTCAAAGAACTGAGCCGAACCATTTTCACCCCTATATGCAACAATTATAAGAGCAAAAATATACATACCTCTTTGTAATCTATGATTATGAATGCACTGACTATGAAGAAAGCTACAGTTAGGAAAATAGCTAATGGAAGGTGACTGCAGAGCAATGATATCTTCTTTTTAGTCTCCATTTTTAAAGCTATCTGAAAGTACGAGAAAAAAAAAAATGAATAATCAGTCCCAATTAAATACCTAAAGACATAAATTTGCTTTTTGTGGTGACTATATCTAAAAATTATGCTGCATAAAATATAATTTAGGAAATTTATTTGTCCAAATTTCCCATCCACTGACAATAATAAGAAGCTATAATAGTTTATGCAACTCCTAGTACTGGAAATGACCACGAACAGCTTCTGCTATAAAATATGAAGTTAAACCCAAAATAATAATAATAAATAAATAAATAAAAATTGAATATCAGATATCTGGCTAGAACGCTGAGCCAAAAAAAGAGTCTGGCAAAAAAAGACATATTATTTGGCATTACTTTTAGCCCTAAGTGTTAGCCCAGAATTTTTCTAGTGGCAACAAACAAATTTCAACCGAAACATAAAATCAATAAAATTAAATCTAAGATTCCAAAAGGTAAAACCTTTCTTGTGGGGGTCTTCCTATCACTAAACCCTAGAGATGATGTCAATTAATGTGTTTGTAATTACATATTTAATTTCCTTTTCAACCTAACTTTATGGGTGTCTTTGAATGTACTACTTTTTACTCTTTCAAAAGATTTTTAAAAAGTATATAAAAAAAAAAGAAAAAAAAAAAAGAAAAAGAAAAAACGAAAAAAAAAAAGATTTAAAAACAAAATCCCATCAAAAAGAAAAAATATAAAAAATAAAATTAAAAATTAAAATTAATTGGTTTTGTTTTTTAGTTGGAGATATGATTTTGCATACGAGAACCGGATAAAATCCCACTCTATCAACCTATGTCAAATTACTATGGCATTATCGTATATAGTACGATGTTTCTATCTTATCTCCACCCCTTTTTATAATTTTTTTCTCTCACTCTATATGAAACTATATCTATGTTGATAATACCATGAAAAAAAAAAGCAAAGAAAACAAATTAAAATTTTAAATCCTAACTTAGAAATTATGGATGAACAAAATGTCACAATCAAATAACTGGAGAATTTGATGTCATGTATTCAACAACAATAAATATGGATATATAGCAATACTAAGTTTGAGAACAACAAAAATGGAGAGTGAGACTTACATAATTCAATTTCATATTTACTTATGAAACTTCCAATGCATAGATGGATGGAAAAGACAATTTTCTGTCGCAAGAAAATATGGAAAGAAAATAAAATTGAGAAAGATATCCCAAGAGAGGCAAAGAAGGGTAAATGAGAATAATAAGTAGAGGATTGGATTGAAATACATGTATATCTATGTAAAAGTGTGTGTGTGTATATGTGTGTGTGCGCGTGTGTAATGTACAAGTATAGGCAAAGAGATCTAAAGAGAATTACTTGAAATCTAATTCTACATGTCGCGGGCTGTTTAGTGCTTTGAAGGATAAAAAACCAAGCGAGTGCTCTGTAATGTACTAATGTGTAGTTCACGTCTCTCCAAACTGTTAGGCCACGTTTGGTAATGTCCAAAATAGGATCTAGTTCACTCCAATTTCTAAGTTTTTAGCTGGTTTTTGTGAGAACCAACATTATGTCGGTCTAACAAAAAACTAACTTGAAGGGATTTATTAGACTAGGCACGGACTCCTACGTACCAAACACTTAGATTTACAAAATTAGTTCACCTTTGAACTACAGTATCTTCCAAACGTACCTAGTCATTGGATTGAATAAAGGAAAAGATAAAATAAGAAAGGTTTTAGAAATTCTCATTTTGGCGTAATTGGAAAGTCTAACAAGAATCTGATCTTTTTTTACATTTTCCAAATTTAGAAAAATTATGAATTTTTTTTACTTTATATCCAGATTTTAACAATATTGAGCCAATCAACCGAATTTAAAAGAAGATCGTCGGAATAGTTTGAATTATTGGTCAAATTTTTTCAAAGTGAATTATGAATGAATGAATTCAATTTTGGAGATTTAAACCATGATTATAACCGATAGGATTTAAACACGTAAATTCTATCATTTTTCTTTTTCAAATATTTGTTTCCTGACAACCAAAAACTCAAGAATTTAGCATCCAAAAACAGAATCTACAATTTATTTAAAGCTGGCAAAGGATAGGAAGAGCTGGTCACACTCGTACCAAAATTTCATAAGTTTTATCATGCAAAAGTGAATCTGAGAGTTATCAATGCTATTTGATAATTGAGGATGAGGTTGACTGTGAGTCAACGGTAAGGTGTCAGTAAGGACACGGGAATTTGGTAAGCGAGATTTCATTGACACGATTAAATAACATTTATGTAATTAAATGTTATTGAAGATATCTGATATTTTCATGAATAGTAATTATACCTGTGTAGGATAATTTCTGGTAATTTTAATATCACTGTAGAGCATTTTGAGAACTGTGGTGAGAACGTGAGTGTCACGTTATATAAAAAGCAGGTTGTGTAGAGATTCCATAGAATTTAGTTTTCGGACGTAATTTTGGACCCAAACGAGACTTAGTCGAAAACTTTTTTAAATTTTAATTTTTACTTGTAAAGGCATAAAATGGACGTGTGCGACGTTTCATAAGTTAATTTGAAGTTTTGAGAACTCGTGGGGAGGTAAACGCGATTTACGAAGAGTTTTTCTATAAATAGAGAGAGAGAGAGAGAGAGAGAGAGAGAGAGAGAGAGAGAGGGGGGGGGGGGGGGGGGTGTTGGAGAATTCATCTCACAAAACTTAATAAATATCGTTAGAGAGGAGAAAGAAAAGGAGATTTGACCCCTCGAGCTTTGCGTCGACGATCGGCGATCTTTTGTCCGTAAAATTTTTCCCAAATTCGATATTTGAACTCGTGGAGGTAAGATCTTCATTTTGATACCACTTAGGCCTTGTTTGGCAAACTTTTGTAAAAATCTAATTTCTATACTTTTGGGGAAAACCCAGTAAAACTTGTTGGAATCATCTCAAATCTGAGATTTGACGTTTAATCGGCCCTCTAATCGATCCTTCAAAGTTTGAGAGGAATCGCACGAGGTATGAAGTTCTAACTTGTGAAATATAGAGAAATACATGTTTTAGATTTCGACGACGAAATTGTGATCCGGGCAAAATTCATGTGTTAATCTTAGACCCGTTAATTATGCACGCGCTTAAATGTGAAAAGCATGTCTAAATTTACGTGAGCACGTTGAGTTGTCTATGTGGGTCAAAGGGGGGACTTATACAAATTCATGCCGGAGTAAGTGTAATACCCTGAATTTCTGAAGAGTATTAATAAATAAAACTTCGTTCTATACTTATATAAACTTTTCTTTCCTTTGGTGAAATTTGGTTACCAATCGATTGACAAGTTTCCCAATCGATTGCCACTTTTCAGATACCAATCGATTGCCATTATACTGACTAAAAGTTATGACGTGGCAGCATACCAATCGATTGCCATTCTTTCTAATCGATTGCCTTCAAATATCTGTTACCAATTGATTGCCATCATTACCAATCGATTGGCATAAACTGAGACAAGTTTTCTTCTTTGTTTAAGCTTTAGACGTGTGGCACTCTCAAACCTCTATATATATGTATCCCTTTCAGGCCTTGGGTCTGTTTGGTTGGTTTTTGGTTGAGAGAGAGTGTGTGTTGTTATATATATACATACATCCATATATCTATATCTATATAGATACACACCCTCACACACACTCACTGCCCTTGGCAGAGAAGAGAAGAACAAGAAGAGAAGAACAAGAACAAGAAAGACAGAGTTGGACAGAGGAGAAGAGAAAGAGAAGGAAGAGAGAGAGGAGCTTGAGTTTTCAAAGCTTACACAAGCCAAACACACCCTTGGTGAGTTCCTAACTCACTTGGTCCCTTTATATGAAGTTTATGCAAGTTATTATGAAGCTTGGATGTAGAATATGCATGAGTATTACGTTTATATATGTTGTTTTATTAATCTGCTGGTGAAGACGAAGTGCCAATCGATTGATATAATTACCAATCGATTGCCATCAATCTGGACCCAATCGATTGGATAGAATTCCAATCGATTACCATCCCAATCGATTGACATTGTTTTAAACCCAATCGATTGCCAGTTTCCTCAATCGATTGTTATGATTTTATCCCAATCGATTGGACCTTATCCCAATCAATTGGTATTGGCAGAACATGGATTCCTTTGCCTATTTATTATATTAAGGGTTCGATTGTTCGTTTCTCGATTCGAATTTCCGTTATGCGATTCTGGATTGATCAGGGATAATGTGACAATAAAGATAAAGTATTATTAAGAATAATGGATTAACGTGACGACGTGGGTGATATGTTGATTTCCGGTATAAGTTTGAGATTTGTTTCTTTTAATCAAAGAGTAGTCAGGCCACAATGGGATGGGATGTCATGTATCAATCATAGTGCGAAATTTAGATAAGTTTCGATAAGTCTTGGAAATGGTAGGTGGGAAGACGCCTGGTCATAATATGCGTTCACATGCGGTGGATGAGTTATATCCTTAACGAGTAGTGAGTGGGACCATGTTGTCTTAAGGTAACCAGATGATCCATGTTATATCCTTAACGAGCGGTGGATGGTTTATATCCTTAACGAGCGGTAGATGGGAGATCACTGGTCTACAGCGATAAGTCGTGGCAATAGATTTGATGTGCTGTTGTTTAAAGCGTTGTATCCCTGACATGCGGTGGATGGGTTATATCCTTAACGAGCGGGAGATGGACCGACGTGGTGTCCATGAATGCGGTGGATGGTTTATATCCTTAACGAGCAATGGACAGAATGATGGTATGTCTATATATGTGAAACGATTGAGTTTGTTCTTTCTAGAGAGTATGTTGATAATCGGTCTTCGAGTAACAAGACGATAAGGGTTGGTTAACGATGTTGAATAAAGAGAAGATATTACTTAATAGAGCTATATCTTATAACTTCATAAGTTTGTTTTACTTCAGATAATTGGTACCTTGTTAGTTTATGCTCACTCAGCTCTTAGTAAGCTGACGGCCTTTATTGCATGGACCTTCCCCCGTCCAGACTATCCTGTACCTCATTCTGCAGGTGACGAATCCTACAACGATGGTTATTATCCGGGAGAGGAGTACACAAAGGGTGGTCCCACTGATGACACTTATGCCGTGGAGGACTACTATGCTGATGTTTACGCTAGTTGAAGACCTGAAGATAGTTAATCGTTTATGTATTTCTGTTTAGACTATTTTGTTACATTTGGTACTTGGGCATATGTTGCTTCCAAACCTTATATACTTCCGCTGTAGCATTATTGTTGTAATAACTATGATGTTTGTAATAGAAGCAACGATTTTGTATATCCAGTTTGTTTTTATTACTATTCTTGTTGTAGACTAGTACTGTATGGTGTGGATCATTAGTGACATTCACCAGTCATTCCCTATGGACCCAAAAAGGAAAAAAAAATTCTCTATTTTTGCTGCTCCGGGGCGTGACAGGATTTTTGGTATCAGAGCCCTCGGTTGTGATACTTCCGTTCACTAAACGATTACACATCATCTGGTCCTAGCATTTTAAGATTTCCTGAGATAAGATATGAATTTGAGATAAGTTCGTCCGTCTGACGATAGATAGTTTCCTTGCAGGTTAGCATGGATCCAGAGTTTCATAGATTTGTGGATGACTCATATGGAGGACAAGTGATCCATGCGGATACCTTGGAGTCAGCTAACCCAGAGCATTACCAGGAGCGAGTGCTGCAGATAGCCAGTCGTTCTTTAGAGGGGGACATGTGGAAGGCCTTCTATGTTGATGGACGGACTCACCCGATCCAGATGCGTATGGATGCTTACCATTCCGCAAGGATTGGCAGAGATATTTATCAGGAGATTCTACGATTGATTAGGAGTAAGTTGGAGATGGATGCTAAAGAGCTGCGAGCTATTCTTGGAGGACCTATTGAGGCAGCATCCACAGTAGTGCCACCACCACCAGTACTCGAGGCACCCATTCTAGAGCTACATGAGCAGCTTGAGGAGCCAGCGTCACCAGAGGCCGAGCTGATCATAGATGTTGACCCAGAGGACCTAGAGGAGGGTCCCGTAGAGGACATCGAGCCAGCTGAGGATGACGAGGAGCCAGAGGAGGATCCAGAGGAAGACCCAGAGCTAGCTGATGAGGACGTTATAGTTGGAGAGGATGAGATCGAGGTAGTAGGAGATGAGGGTATGGAGGATGTTGTAGTGGAGCCTGAGGAGGTAGTCATACCAGAGATACCCGTGATGTTCGATTTACCAGCAGGACCTGTACTTCATATGGAAGCTATTGCAAATATGGCAGCTGAGTGGGTAGCAGCGATGGTTGCACAGCCAGCTGGAGTTCCGATAGGATAAGTTGCGTTAGCAGATGCTATGGCTATTGTTGGGGATTTTGCTGAGTTGATCGCCGATGTTGCCGAGCTAGCATTTGATGTGGAGGAGATGGAGGCTGACGACATGATAGTTGAGGACTGGGATATTGGAGTAGTAGTAGGAGCAGCAGCACCAGCTGAGGATGATCCACCGGTAGAGATGGACATTGCACCTGCGGGATGATGCACCAGCAGCGGGATCGGATGCTGACGACTTTTGAGAGTCAGGATCTGCAGGTGTGAACACGCGGAATCGGTCGTCAACTCTTTTGTTGGTTTGAAATTGATTTGGATCAAAGAAAAGAAAAGTAAGGTTTATTGATGTCACAGCCCAGTCCCACAATAGCGGAACCGGAGCCCGTGGCACGCCACCGAGGCTACACCAATTCATTAACGTTCCCAAAATTAGGTTTGAAGAACACACGCAGCGGAAAAACAAAACACATTTTCAAAACCTAAGGTTCAGTCGACTGCTCAGTCGACTGCTCAGTCGACGGAAGTAGGCAGGGATTTAAGTGAAATTCCAGTCGACTGAAATTAGAGGGTCCAGTCGACTGAGGACGGGGTCCAGTCGACTGCTCAGTCGACTGCTCCCCTGACAGCAGCCCAATCTGCAGAATTTCAAGTTTTAAAAGCTTTCTATCTTTCACCAAAGATCAACCACTCAAACCAAACTCAATGAAAAGTTATTCTAGCTGTATTAAAACGTTTCTAAAGCAAGATTTCAACATGTCACTAACTATTGCAACGGTTTAAAATCCATTCTAACAAACCAAATTAAACACAAGTTAAAACAATAGAAATTCTTATTACAACATTTCTATTGTTCCAAAACTACAAAGTTAACATTTAAGTTGCCTCCCAAAGCGAACTCTAACCCCACGTGCTCACTTCTCTGATTCCTCGCCAGCATTTATACCTGCAATGGTTATTTGAATAACCACACATATTTCGATTTGTTTAAGCTAATGCTTAGTGAATAAAACAACATATGTACATGAATGATAAACATGTCCGCATTCACATCTCTACATTTCATACTAGTCGCCGGAGACTCACGTGCCCGTCCATATTCCCAATCCGCGACTCCTCGCCAATAAGTCCACGCGAAAGGGTAAGACCCACGATTCTTCTCTTCAATCGTGCGACCTTAATGCCTATATCGGCTCCACAAAATGGCACGGTGACCACGTGCTCCTTCTGACCCACATAAGCAACTTAACATGCTCAAATACATATCACCATACTCGCGGTAATCAAAACATATCACCGTGCTATTGAGCCTACTTATCAATATAAATGCTCAATATGAACTACACAATATATCTCTAAGAATTAATACATGCTATTCACACAAAACATGAATACATGTCAAGAAATCATTCCAAAACATAGTTGAATCACTCACCTCCAAATAACGCTCCTATTATACGATCCAAAGAAAACCCGTGCACAAAGAACGTGCAGAAGTCCGTCTAGTACAATTCCTATGGATCAGAATTCCATTTATCAACTTTTATGAAAAATTCTAGAAAATAACTTTTCAGAAAACTTAGCCAAATAGGCCCTAATAGGTATCAAAACGAAGCTCTTACCTCGAGGAGCTCGAATATGAAATCTGAGAGAAAACAGACTGACGAAAGGTCGTCGTTAGGCGTCGCAAAGCTCTAAGCTATCAAATCTCCCTCTAGCCTCCCTTTTGGCCTCCTTAGGAATTTAGGTCAAGAACATTATGAAAATATCTCAACCATCTCTATCTATATATAGGCAACTCTTTTGGGAATTACGTTTACCTCCCCACGAGTTTCCAAAACTCCTAATCAGTCTCTGAAACTTTCTATACAGCTTATTCATAGCTTTATAAGTGAAACTTCAAAATTATAAAAGTTTTCGACTAAGTTTCGTTTGGTCACTAAAACGCGAATTTCTATATGACGTTTGCGAAGTTGCTAATTAGCCTACCAAATTAATAGCGTGTTCATTCGTTCTCACCAGGATACTAAATCTAACAACAGATATAAATTCTAAGCCAGAAAATAATACAGATATTGCAATACACAGGTAAACATTTATTTTCAGATAAACATTTAAAATGTTCCACAGTGACCGTCTCATACTCGGAGAGACGTCACTACAACAAATTCTCAATCGCCACAGTTTCAAAGGGTTCTCTAATACAGACACCCAAATCAACTCGTGAGTCAAAACTCACTCAACCAAGTGTCATAAGACACGTCACATCACATTACCATGCATGACAATGTAATACGAATGCAATAACACAAATGTGGGTGTTATAATTGAAAACAGATACAGAGTTGCCACTTGGTTTTTAAGCAACCAAGAAACCTAATTTGACTCACCCAAACGGATAAAGAGCACCGACCTTTCATAACAAAAGAACTTGACTCGGGGTTTTGGTACGAGAGAGGAAGGAGCCTTTGTCATGACTAAAACACCCTCAACTCGCCCCGTCTTCCGACAGGCCTCAATTAGCATCCAAATAATCATCTTATACTATATTTGGTTCGACAATTAATACTATGATAGTATATTACATCTCATAAGCATTTTGAAATGGAAAATCAAAAGATAAGATATCATTCATAAGATCTAGCCAAGTATCACACAATGCAAAGGTGAAAGATCACACAAACAAACCTAGAAAAAATCGTCTAATCACATATCAAGTAATCAAGTTTTTCTAATATAAAGGGGACATGAATTGTTTTTGAAACAAATAATCAAAGAAAATGAAAAATGCTTAGCAAGCTAGTATGATGCATGTTAATCTTTGAGACAATGAGATCTCTCAACCCCCGGGACGGCTGAGAAGGAAGATTAGATCGAGGGGGGAGCATGAACGTGTGATTAGGTTCATTCCTTATAATCTCTTTAGATTAGGATTCACAAAAACTCCAAATCTTGCATGGATGCAATGCATGATCCTTGAATGTGCAAAGGTTGTAGTGTGTTTGTGTACATGGACTTTCTAAAGTGACTTAGAAGTCTAAAATATGAATAAATGTATAGAGAAAATCATCATGGGATATGCACAAATATAGTATGGACCACTTCCTAAGATATAAACTAATTTGAAGTACATATAAGCATCAAATCAAAGGATGGAAGTAAAAGTATACTTGCTGTGAATAGTGGACAGAACAGTGAGTTGATCTTGTGAAATTGGAAAAATGAGGTTAGACATGTTTTTAATGCATGATTTTTGTATAGAGATCATCCTTATTGTGTCTAGAACACATATCAAAAAGACAAACTTCAATAACTATCATAGATTGAGAGAAATCATATAAAAAATAGAGGTCACTCAGAAATAGAATCCGTACTATCGACTGAAATGTCAAAAAATCTTAGAAAATGAAAACAAAACATCTAGAGGCCCATATTATACAGAACGTTTCCTAAGACACTGAAATTCAAGGGAAAAATGAGTTGGGACCACTCCTTTTGAAAATTTTTTCTGAAAAACAAGTTGAAAGTCAACCTAGCTTATGTGACAGCAAAAGCAGAATGTTTGGGTCCAAATGGACCCCTTTCAAGTGTTTCCAAGTCAAACCAAAAATCATGGGTGTTCTCCAACAAGTTAGGAAGAGTTTCCAAGTGGTCTTGTATTCATAGATTGGGTATTGAAGTCAGAATAATTCTTTGAAGTTAAGTAGCTCACTGTTTTAAAGATTTTTTTGAGAAAAACAAAGCTTATTCCTAGGAATCCAAATATTGGGGGTTTTAGAAAGGCTTTGAAATAGGGGGTTTGAAAGTATATTTTCAACACTCAAAGAGGATTAAAACAACTTGTAATATCAACCTATAATTCATTTAGAGAACCTCCAAGGTTATTGGAAAAGTTTGTTTTATTTTGGAAATAACCTCAAGAATACATATGAATGCATTGGGGTTATGATCATCATCTATCAAACATGTTTTTGAGGTCAAATAGCTACTATACATTAGGATTCACTCACCTCAAACTTCATGTCATCATCTAGATGATGATGAACTAGTAAGTAGATAAGGAAAGATCAAAAGAAATGGGGTGAGAGGAGATGAACAAATATATGAACAAGCAAGTAGATAGCAATCAATAGATGATATTTATGATGATTTTGGACATGTAGCTTGATGTTTCACTCATATATGGTGACTTTGGACATGGAAGAAGCTTCCTATCTCATAAATGCTCACAAAAATGGTGGATGGATGTATTGAATGTTAAGTAAATGGAAGTAATGAAGTAAAAAAATAAAGTTTGGAACTCACTTTCTAGTTGAAAATCAAAGAAGGAAGCTTCTTTTCTCTCTATTATAACCTTATCTCTACAACTTTTCTCTCTAAAACTTTTCTAAACTTTCATTTGCCACCCCCAAAATGAAGAGCAAAGGGGGGTTTATATAGGCCAATTGGGGTGATTTTGGGATTTAGAAAGTACTCCCATTGGTCCCAAACATCTGTGAACAAGAAACTACGTCGTTTTGACTTTCAATTATTCAATTCGGACCCCCAAAATAAATCACAAAAATGGATTATGTGGGGGTTGAGTGCCTCCATGGTACTGGCCATGTACCGCCGCGACACTACTCCTCAGACGCCCAAAAAATTACGTTTAGGCCCCCAGAGGTTCCGATATTCGCGAAAAGGCCCTATTTCGTCCGAAACACACGGAAAATGCAAACGAACTCCAAATTGAGCTTGTGATATATCGTTAGAAAGGTAATAGAGTCTACTTTTCATAAAAAATAGTTTAGAGCCAGGTAGGTCACTTTGAACAGTTTTGCGGTATTTGCGATAAAAGCCGATTTGATCGTCTTTTTCACCTTCGGAAATCCATAGTAAATTTGTTTTGAATTCAGAAATTATGTGCGATATACCATTGGAAAGCTATTGACCTCTAGTATCCATGAAAAATATTTGAAAAATGACACAGCGCTCCGGTTTCAAAGTCAACTTTTAGGTCAAATCGGTCAAACCTAGGATCTTTAAGAAGTTCTGGGAACCTCTAGGAGCTCCCAGGAGCTGACGTTTTCGTCCGATTTTCTTTTAAAACTCATTTTAGTACTTTTTACATGATCTAGAATGATCTCAAAACTTTTTGGCACATTTGGACGACTTCAGTCAAACCTGGTTAAACTTGGGTTAAATCGATCAATGGGGACTTTCAGGGAACTTTCGGGACTTCTGGGGGTCTCTGGGAGCTAACAATTTCATCTGATTTTGCGTCAAAACTCATTTTACCACTTTTCTTATGACGTAGCATGTTTCCAGAACTTTCAGTCTAAATTTGGGAGTTTTTAGGCTTTCAGGGGTATTCTGAGCATTTTGAGAGATAGAACTAACTTCTAAGAGTCCTTTTTGAGTCTTTTTCGATCATTGTGAACCACCAAGCTATGGGTCTCCTAAATCTGATTGCTGACAAAATGGGGTGTCTATAGTAGGGGGCTTAGTTTTTGTTAGTTTTATATCAGGACATGTCGTCCACATGATTTTTGGGAGCTTGAGAGATAGCTATTTGACCATAGCTTTGTATAGGTATTATTAGTAGTAGTCATAGCATTGTACTAGCTGACCTTAGTACTGTTTTAGCTTTATCCCACGTGGTACACAATTTGACTAGTGTGTACTATGCGGTACATCTTTTGATTTATATACGAGTAGTACTTTTGATATTGATCATATGATTTCTTTGATGTGTTGTTTAGTAGAACTATTAGTTCGTGTTGTTTCTTGCCCTATTTTGTTTTCATTTCTGTAAGAAAACTTTCAACTAATCGGTGTGTCTCTTGTAGGCAATACTCGTTATCATTATGGTAGGACCCTTGAGAAATCACCAAGCACGTATTGGAGCACCTATGCCGAAAGGAATGGACCCATCTTGAGTTTTTGAAGCATTCATGCAACGGATGAAGCATGTAGGCGATACGTATAGCAATGCTACTAATCAATGACCTGTTCAATTCCAGCAGAGGCAAACAGGAGACAAGTTATTAGCAAATTTTAGTGGGTTACGTCCCGAGAAGTTCGATGGACTAACAGAACCATGGAAAGCCGAACAATGGATAAGAGAAATGGAGTTAATCTTTGAAGCGTTGGAATGCAGCGAGCAATAGAAGCGTCGTCTTGCCACGTTCCAGCTCACCTATGCCATCGCAGATTGGTGGGAAGCTGAGCGAGCAACTATTGGGATAAATGCTGTAAGAGCAATGCCTTGGAAAACATTCAAAGGAGGAGTTCTGGAGAAGTACTTTCCAGAAGACGAAAAGGATCAGCAGGAGAAGAATTTGATGAGCTTAGTTTAAAGAGATTGTACAGTAAGAGAATATACTACACAGTTTGAGCGACTGTCTCGATTCGCCCAGCATATGATTGATACACCATAGAAGAAGGTGAAAAGATTTCACCAGGGACTAAATTCCCATCTTCGCCACATGATGATTAGTCACCTGAACCAAAGTTTTGAAGGACTGGTCAGACTTGCTGTAAGTCTAGAAAAGGATGCATATCCAGTAAAATGACCTCAGACGAGTCGACCACGGCTATCAAAGAACTTCCAACAGAGGAATTTCCAAGTACAGCCACCAAGGAATACCCAAGGTTGGAGACCTCAAGGAAATTTCCAAGAAAACAAGAGAACCTGGGATGGAACCAGAAAGTCTCAGTCGAGCTATCCTCGACCCCAGCAATATCAACAACAATGATCACAACCTCAAGCATTGCTGACAGCTTCGCCAAGCAATAATGGAGGATGTTTTAATTGTGGAAAGCCAAGACATATTGCCAAGTTCTGCACAGTTTTCGAGGTTAACCACCGGATGCTAACTGTCGAAATTGTAATAAACCAGGGCATTTGAGCAAGGACTGACGTGCACCACCAGGAGGATACTATGGGGCACCAATTCAAGGAGTTCAAGGACTCCCGGATCAGAGTAGGATGAATACTATTATCCCAAGGGAAGCATGTTTTAATGCCAATGAACAGCAGCATTTAGAAGGTACGCTTGTACTCTTTCATAGTCCAGTTAAAGTTTTATTTGATACTGGAGCCACACATTCTTTTATTATTGTTAAGATTATGCATCAGTTGGGTTTAGAACCCCATATACTTGAGCCAGCACTAAATGATGTGTCACCATTGGGAGTTACTATTAAGCTGGGTAAAGTATGTAAGGATTGCCCACTAACTTTGGGAGATAGGAATCTTCCAGTAGACTTAGTAGTTGTCACGCCCCGCAATAGTAAAAATAGAGAAAATAAATTCCTTTTTGGACCCGTAGGCCATGATAGTTGAAAGTCACCATATTGTCCGTAACCAAATTCAAACCATCAGAGTAATGATTCAAACCACGCATTAGAAAGTTCTAAGGTTTATATATATAATCAGAGTTCAATACTAACTATTACAAAACCAAAGTGTTTGCAGAAAATATAAATAAAGCATTACGGCAACATATGCCGATTACAAACTTAACTATAACAACGGTCTCTAAAAACATAAGCATAAACTATCAACAGCAAGCCCCAAGTCTTCAGCTTGCGTAGTAGTCATCTCTAGCATAGCCTCCATCATCGTAGGCTCCCTCCTTGTAGCCCCTATCCATGTCTGTATCTCCTGAATACTCATAACCATGGCCAGCTGGACGTCGAATATCCAGCGGCATAAACGCCGTTAGCTATGAAAGCCGAGTAAATGCAAATACTAACAGAGTATCTATAGATGGCAGCATATATAAACAGCATCATTAAAAGGATCATCTCAGCATTCGCATGCATGTATGCACTAACTCAATATCTAACAACGGACAACATCCCAATCTCCCAATACATAACATAGACTCTTGGGTCCACATTAATCAGACACGTAGTCCCATACCTACGGTCTGTCAAACCAGACACACAGTCCCATATAATCTAGCCAAACGCCCCGATATACTTTGGCCGACACTCCCTTGATACATCCTGGTCAACACGCCCAATACTTTACAGCCAACACTCCCAGCCAATACGCTCAATACATTATGACCAATTCGCCCAGCCAATATCCTTGATACATTACGGCCAATACGCCCAATACATTACGGCCAATACGCCCAACCAATACGCTCGATACATTACTGCCAATACGCCCAGCCAATACGCTCATTACATTACAGCCATACGCCCATTACATTACGGCCAATACGCCCAGCCAATACGCTCAATACATTACGGCCAATACGCCCAGCCAATACGTTCATTACATTATGGCCAATACGCTCATTACATTACGGCCAATACGCCCATTACATTACGGCCAATACGCTCATTACATTACGGCCAATACGCCCATTACATTACGGCCAATATGCCCTAACACATACTACTGGCCACACCGTCCTATATAATACGATCTTCGTGACTGCATTTACACGTACCAATCATAAATAGTATCGACCATTGTGGTCGACAGACCCACTACTATGCACGTCGGCTTTTCAATCTCGTTATTATCTCAACAGTAACCAAAGGGTTCCACTTTTCAATGCATTAAGTCCATTATTCCACGTATGTATTATTCCCATACAGTTCTCCAACATCAACATATGATAATAAACAGGTTAACAGTTCATTAGATATAAAATAACTAAACAATTAATATTCTATTAAGTTCGATCGATTGAACTAAGTTCGATCGATTGAGAGCAGTAATATTCCAAAATTGAATTGGACCTTTCCTGTACGTTTGGGGTCCGTTAATTCTTTCATGCCAAAACATATATAAACATACATATCTATGCTACTAAGTGAGTATAGGCACTCACCGTTGAAGATGGTGACACCGGCGAGCTCGGGGTGGTTGTGGGTGGTCTCGGGGTGTCTCTCTTTCCTCTTTTTCTTCTTCTTTCTCTCCTTCTGCTCCTCGTAGGTTCGGGGTTGCGATGTGGTTTGGGATTTCTTCCTTTCCTTTCTTTTATTTTCTTTCTCCTTCACTCTCTCGGCTAACTCTCTATTATTATTTTCCCCTTCCTTTTCAACAATTAATGGGAGGGGTTTTTATAGGAAAAGGGGGAAGGCCACCAATATGTATATATATTATACACAACACCTCACAAGACACCTCGTAGGACACCTCACAAGCACTCAAGCACACAAGACACCTCACAGGACACCACACAAGCACTCAAGCACCAAGACACCTCATAGGACACCTCACAGGACACCTTACAAGCACTCAAGCACACAAGACACCTCATAGGACACCTCACAAGACACCTCATAGGACACCTCACAAGACACCTTATAGGGGTTGTTTGGGGGTTCGCTTAGGGTATAAGCATGGTTTGGGGAATCACAGGTATAATTACGGGTTCCGAAATAATATTAATTATAGTGGAAATCTAGTTAGGTAATTATTATCTTTCACTATAATTATTATTCATGTAATTAGATTATTAAATAATATAATTAAAAAGTCGAATAAATACAGAAAAGGTTGTAGGAATACAAAAACGGATATTTTCTCAAAATGACTAAAATTGAGATATCTTCTAAATAGATATCGAAAACTCTTAACTTCCAATACGAATAGCGAATCATTTAGCCTTACACAACTTTTTTCAAAAACTATATTTTCAATTCATGACTTACAAAATTAGAACAATGACCAAAATACCCCTGTGGTCAATTTCTGCTAAAATTGCACACGAAGTCTAAATCGTCAATTTAAACATGAAAATACGAGTTACTATAGTAGTTCTATCGATGTCGGAATTTGACATTATCTTAGGAATGGATTGGTTGACTAAGTACAATGCTAATTTGGATTGCCCTACTAGGATGATGTGTTTCTAATACCCGGACGACCGACGATTAGATTTCAGTGTCAGACAACAAGCGACATGTTTCTTACGAGTAGTTTGGCTACAATCGGGAGCGCGAATACGGAATTCAAGATGGATCAGATTCCTACTGTACAAGACTTTTAGGATGTATTCTAGGATATTAAAGGACTTCCACCAAAAAGAAAAATAGACTTCTGTGTGGAATTAGTACCTAGAACATTGCCTATTTTAAAGACTCCATATAGGATGGCACCAACTGAGATGTTGGAATTGAAGAAGCAAGTCCAGGAACTTGAAGATCTAGGATTTGTTCATCCAAGTACATCACCTTGGGAAGCACCGGTTCTATTCGTGAAGAAGAAGGACAAAACGCTTCGATAGACTATAGGGAGTTGAACAAAGTTACGATCAAGAATAGATATCCACTACCTCGGATAGACGATCTATTCGATCAATTACAAGGATCTAGGATCTTTTCCAAGATCGATTTACATTCGGGATATCACCAGTTATTAGTTCGACCAGAGGATGTATCAAAGACCGCATTTAGGACGAGATATGGGCATTATGAGTTTCTAGTTATGCCTTTTGGATTGACGAACGCTCCGGCAGTATTCATGGACTTAATGAATAGAGTATTCAGACCATATCTAGATAAATTCATTATAGTATTCATCGACGACATACTAATCTACTCGATGACAGAGGGAGACCATAAAGAGCACTTACAGATTGCTTTACAGACACTCAAAGATAGCAAATTATATGCAAAGTTTAGTAAGTGTGAATTTTGGCTACAAGAGGTCAAATTTTGGGTCATGTTATATCTCAAGATGGTATTTCAGTGGACTCATCTAAGGTTGATGCGGTCTTAAGCTAGAATAGACCGACCAATGCGACAGAGGTTAGAAGTTTCCTCGGCCTAGTAGGATATTATAGAAGATTTATAGAAGGATTTGCCAAGATAGCGGGACCATTGACAAATTTAACGAGGAAGGAGATGAAGTATGAATGGACAGATAAGCATGAGGGTGCATTCCAGGAGTTAAAAAAAGGTTGACTTCTGCACCAGTACTCGCAATACCTAAGAGTGGAGAAAGGTATGTGATCTACAATGATGCATCACACCAAGGACTTGGTTGTGTGCTTATGCAAAACGGGAATATTATTGCTTACGGATCAAGATAGTTGAAGGTACATGAGAAGAATTACCCTACTCAAGATTTGGAACTAGCAGCAATAGTGTTTGCATTAAAGATCTGGAGACACTATCTCTATGGAGAGAAGTTTGATTTGTTTTTCGATCATAAGAGCTTGAAGTATTTGTTCTCTCAGAAGGAGCTGAACATGCGACAATGAAGATGGATGGAGTTACTCAAAGACTATGACTTTTTGTTACAATACCATCCAGGTAAAGTGAATGTCGTAGCAGATGCTTTGAGCCTCAAACCTCGACTAGTGATAGCTGCATTACTAATTCGAGAATGGAGAGCATTAGAAGTTGTAGTTGAATTCGAGCTTTAGCCAGTAGAACCAATGGAAGGAAAACATTTTGGATGTTTGATGGTACAACCAACTTTGATCAACCGCATCATAGAAGCTCAACAGACGACGGAAGATTTGAAGTTATGGTTCGCCAAGATGTCAGCAAAAGAACCAGAAATCTGGAGTATCAGCAAAGACGGAGCTTTATGATGTAGAGGTATACTATGTGTACCTGACAAAGAAAATCTCCGAAAAGAAATATTGGATGAAGCACGTCACGGATGACTATCCATCCGGGAGGTATGAAGATGTACAAGGATCTGAAGAGGAATTTCTGGTGGAAAGGAATGAAGAAAGAAATAGCTGAGTATGTCTCTCAATGTCTTACTTGTAAATAAGTAAAGGCAGAACATCAGAAACCACCTGGACTACTATAACCGTTACCAATTCTTTAATGGAAATGGGAACACATCACCATGGATTTTGTGGTAGGATTGCCGAAGTCACAGCAGAACCACGACGCTATTTAGGTAATCGTGGATCGACTTACAAAGACGGCACATTTTATCGCCTACAGTATAACGTATCCAGTAGAACATTTGAGCCGAATGTATCTACAACACGTAGTACGGTTACACACAGTACCTGTTTCTATCGTGTTAGATCGAGATTCGCGTTTTACTGCAGAATTTTGGAAGAGTCTCCAAAAAGCGATCGGAACAACTTTAAACTTGAGTTCAGCCTTTCATCCGCAGACCGATGGTCAGACTGAACGAGTTAATCAAGTAATGGAGGACATGTTACGTGCTTGTGTTATTGATTTTGAGAGTTCTTGGGAGACACACTTACCTTTGATTGAGTTTGCCTATAACAATAGTTATCATTCAAGCATAGGGATGGCGCCGTTTGAAGCTTTGTACGGAAGACCTTGTCGATTGCCGCTTTGTTGGACCAAAGTCGGAGATACTCAACTTCTTGGGCTAGAGATGGTACGAGAGACTAGTGAGAAGATTCAAGTCGTTCGTGAAAAGATAAAGACAGCTCAAATGCGACACAAGAGTTATGCTGACAAGCGACGCAAAGCCTTGGAGTTTACCGTTGGAGATCACGGGCTACTCAAAGTTTCGCCTGTTTGAGGCATTATCAGATTTGGTTAGAAAAGAGGCAAACTATCGCCATGATTCATTGGACCATTTGAGATTTTATAGCATGTTGGGAAGGTTGCTTATCACCTTGTATTGCCGCCTAAGATGTCAGGAGTGCACAACGTTTTCCACATCATTATGCTGTGGAAATGTGCTCACAACCCTAGCGCACGAGATCAACTTCGAGGATATTGAAGTCAATGATAATGTTACATTCAACGAAGGGCCAGTTCGTGTTTTGGATCGAGGGATCAAGAAGCTCAGGAACAAGGAGATTCCACTAGTCAAGGTTCAGTGGAAGCATCATGACGAAGGAGAAGCTTCATGGGAGCTAGAGTCAGAGATGCGAGAGAAGTTTATGTTTTTATTTTAACTTGTTTGTTTTCGATTTCGAGGGCGAAACCTTAATGAGTGGTGGATGATGTAATACCCTAAATTTATGGAGAGTATTAATAAATAAAACTTCGTTCTATACTTATATAAACTTTTCATTCCTTTAATGAAATTTGGTTACCAATCGATTGACAAGTTTCCCAATCAATTGCCACTTTTCAAATACCAATCGATTGACATTATTTCCAATCGATTTCCATTATACCGACTAAAAGTTATGACGTGGCAACATACCAATCGATTGCCTTCAAATATCTGTTACCAATCGATTGGCATAAGCTGAGACAAGTTTTCTTCTTTGCTTAAGCTTTAGACGTGTGTCACTCTCAAACCTATATATATATATGTATCCCTTTCAGGCCTTGGGTCTGTTTGGTTGGTTTTTGGTTGAGAGAGAGAGAGTGTGTGTGTTGTTATATATATACATACATCAATATATCTATATCTATATAGATGCACACCCTCACACACACTCACTGCCCTAGGTAGAGAAGAGAAGAAGAAGAAGCAGAAGAGAAGAACAAGAAGAAGAAAGAGAGAGCTGGACAGATGAGAAGAGAAAGAGAAGGAAGAGAGAAAGGAGCTTGAGTTTTTAAAGCTCACACAAGCCAAACACACCCTTGGTGAGTTCCTAACTCACTTAGTCCCTTTATATGAAGTTTATGCAAGTTATTATGAAGCTTGGATGTAGAATATGCATGAGTATTATGTTTATATATGTTGTTTTATCAATCTACTGGTGAAGACGAAGTGCCAATCGATTGACATAATTACCAATCGATTGCCATCAGTCTGGACCCAATCGATTAGATTGAATTCCAATCGATTGCCATCCCAATCGATTGCCAATGTTAGCAATCGATTGACATTGTTTTAGACCCAATCGATTGCCAGTTTCCTCAATCGATTGTTATGATTTTTATCCCAATCGATTGGACCTTATCCCAATCGATTGGTATTGGCAGAACATGGATTTCTCTGCCTATTTATTATATTAAGGGTTCGATTGTTGTTTCTCGATTCGGACTTCCGTTATGCGATTTTGGGTTGATCAGGGATAATGTGACAACAAAGATAAAGTATATTATTAAGAATAATGGATTAACGTGACGACGTGGGTGACATGTTGATTTTCGGTATGAGTTTGAGATCCGTTTCTTTTAATCAAAGAGTAGTCATGCCACAATGGGGTGGGATGTCATGTATCAATCATAGTGCAAAATTTAGATAAGTTTCGATAAGTCTTGGAAATGGTACGTGGGAAGACACCTGGTCATAATATGCATTCACATGCGGTGGATGGGTCGTTAACGAGCAGTGAGCGGGACCATGTCGTCCTAAGGTAACCAGATGATCCATGTTATATCTTTAACGAGCGGTGGATGGTTTATATCCTTAACGAGCAGTGGATGGGGAATCATTGGTCTACAACGATAAGTCGTGGCAATAGATTTGATGTGTTGTTGTTCAAAGCGTTGTATCCCTGACATGTGGTGGATGGGTTATATCCTTAACGAGCGGGGGATGGACCAACGTGGTGTCCATGAATGCGGTGGTGGTTTATATCCTTAACGAGCAATGGACAGAATGTTGGTATGTCTATATATGTGAAACGATTGAGTTTGTTCTTTCTTGAGAGTATGTTGATCATCGGTCTTCAAGTAACAATATGATAAGGGTTGGTTAACGATGTTGAATAAAGAGAAGATATTACTTAATAGAGCTATATCTTATAACTTCATAAGTTTGTTTACTTCAGATAATTGGTACCTTGTTAGTTTATGCTCACTCAGCTCTCAGTAAGCTGATGGCCTTTATTGCCTGGACCTTCCCCCGTCCAGACTATCTTGTACCTCATTCTGCAGGTGACAAATCCTACAACGATGGTTACTATCCGGGAGAGGAGTACACAGAGGGTGGTCCCACTGATGACACTTATGCCAGGGAGGACTACTATGCTGATGTTTAGGCTAGTTGAAGACTTGGAGATAGTTAATCGTTTGTGTATTTCTGTTTAGACTATTTTGTTATATTTGGTACTTGGGCATATGTTGCTTCCAAACCTTATATACTTCTGCTGTAGCATTATTGTTGTAATAACTCTGATGTTTGTAATAAAAGCAATGGTTTTGTATATCCAGTTTGTTTTTATTACTATTTTGTTGTAGACTAGTACTGTGTGGTGTAGATCATTAGTGACATTAACCAGTCATTCCCTATGGACCCAAACAAAAATTTATTTTTCTCTATTTTTGCTGCTCCGGGGCGTGACAATAAGCTTCTTGATGTTTGAGAATTTTAGTAGCGATGGTTACTGTGCATGGTTTAAGGCTTGGACTTGCCAGGGCACTTAGGGATGTAATGGTTGTAGGCTTGGACTAGCCATTGACATCGCGGTTTAAGGCTTGGACTTGCCGCTACCGGATGAAGGCGTATTTTTCTCCCTAGAGACTATTGATGTGATTTATGAGATTAAAGCATGTTTTGTCATATATGCACAAGTTAGGATTTGTGCACTCAGCATATAGCTGAGCAGTGGAGATTTACTCCATTGCAGGTAAGAAGATAGACAAGAAGAAGCGTGAGGAGTGAGGCCATTGTGGAACGCCGGGGAATCACCTTGTTCATATTTTTTGTTCTTTTCCTTAAACGTGTATAAGGATTAGGAATTTGTAATATGTTGTAATGGAACCTTGGGAATTAGTTGGTGGTACTATAATCCTGTATTCAAACTCCTGTATTTGTGTTTTAAACCGTAGTAATATCATTATGGTTGTGTTGGTTTTGAATCAGAAGAGTGTAGCTTGAAATTCTGCAGAATACATAGTATGCTGAGGCCGATCAATCAACTAGTTTTCGCTTTAGTCGACTGGATCACTGTGTATAACTCAACACTGCTTTGATGTGATAGGGGATCAGTCGACTGGTTTGATAAAACAGTCGACTGGATGAGGTCCCAGAACACCATTTTTTGCTAGAATAAAGTATCAGTCGACCGAACAGTTTCAGTCGACTGAAAAATTTAGACACCAGTCGACTGGGTTCCCGACACAGTCGACTGGAATAGACTGTTGATGTTTTAAACTTTCTGTTTTGATGGTCAGTCGACTGGGTCTCCGATCAGTCGACTGGACTTCTATTTTCAACCCTAAATTCTTTTGAACGCATTCCAATTGGCCAAAAATTTTAAAACCCTGATTTTAATGAATTTGACTTATGAGTTTCCGCTACTATTTATACTTTAATGGAACTGGATAAGCCTTGATGGCGTGCCACATGTTCTATTTCCGCGCGTAACGGGATGGGTCGTGACAGAGCTTCACAAACATGGTAACATTATGGTAACATTAATCCAGATTAGGCATGGTCATTTAGAGGGGCCAAAATCGTAAGGAAATATTCATTAAAACAGTGAACAAAAAACCGGTGGACCGAATCGAGCAATTCGGTCGATTTTTTTTAAAATTATTCATAGATAAAAATTGAACCAAACTGACCAGATCGAAATCGACCAAAGATTGACAAAATCAATCGAACCGACCACTTCGGTTGGCATAAAACCCAAAAAAAAAAAAAAAAAAAAAAAAACAACTGATGTTCACCCCTAGTGATACCACATCATCATTGTCACTAAATTAACACATTGTATAATGCTTATGTGAACATATGTTGAATGACATTTGTGATACCACTTCAATAAAATATTTTCTCCAAAATCGCAAACTTTATTTGACGCATTAAATGATAAAATAAAGGGCAAGGTAATTACAAGACAATTATGCCATTTTATTTTAGAGTTTTTTTTTTCTTCCTCTTCTTCTTTCTTTTTTATTTTTTTTATTTTTTTTATTTTTTTTTATTTTTTATTTTTTTTATAAAAAGGATCCATTGAATTAAGAATCTGAGATGATCACATCAGAGCTCACTAATTGGCGTAAAAAAATTGAATTTCTTGTCTTTTTTATATATCAATTTTTACTATTTTGCTTATACAAATTCATGAAGAGGAATAAATTTTAACACAAATTTTATCAAACAATATCATTAAGGCATTTAATTACTATAGAATCAACAGCTAGCTAGTAAAAAAGTAAAGTGATTGAAAATATTGTCAATATCGCGTTTAACATCCTGCAAATGAAACTTGAACCATGATACCTATCGTAACTTAAATATCTTTCTACTTGATCAGCCTGCAAATTAAATATTTCTCAAAAAAAAAAAAAAAAGAAGCAGAAGAAGAAAGAAAAGAAAAGAAAAACAAAAATCCTTTGCAAATTGATGAGTTTTAGTCTTAGGGTGCGTTTGATTGCAAGGTAGAAAATGGGTTGAAAAGAAAATTTTTCTATGGAAATATTTGTACTTGAAAATTTTTTCCATGGAAATAAAATTTAGGACTGTTTGATTGTAATTATTTTTCGACTGGAAAATCTAACATTTTCCATGGAAAATCTAATTTTGTTGTTTGATTGTCACTATTTTCTTGTGAAAAATGGTCATTTTCCATGGAATTTTTTTTTATTGTTTGATTGCAATAATTTTTCATGAAAAATTAACATTTTCCATTGAAACCTACATTTTTTTCAAGCAATTAACCTATGAATCACAAACAAACAGTTTTAAAATGATACAAATTCAAACAATTGAGACAACTACTCATACCAATAGTCAATTTCACAAACGATATGGAAGTACAATATGAAAATTAGTACTTTTTTTGCTCCAAACTTCATTGAAACTTTATGGCCCAATGGAAAATTAGAAGTGCTTATAAAATTTAAAAAGAAAAAAAAAAAGACTTGATCACGCGAAGTTGATGATAGTTGTTGGAATAATTCTTAGCATGAACTGCGGCTATTCACCAACTTGGGTGGCAAGTTCTAGGTGAACTACAACATTCATGATCTCGCCTCCTTGTCAAAATAATAGCATCAGCCTCATCCCTCGTCAAATTTAAGCAGCAAATTAAATATACGATATAGTACTAAAACAACAAACCAAATATTAGTGATCCTTTTTTGAGTGAAAAAAAGGACTCGTGGGTATTAATTTACTCCCTGTTTCGTATTACCTTACCTTGGCTAGCCATATCACTATCAGCCAAAGTGCCTATTGACTTAGGAGTTGGAAAATTTCATTAAAGCTGTGAAAGCTGAAGCTTTTGTCACATGATTTCCTTGTTATCAAAATTATATATGTTTCATTACTAATAAAATCTTCAAGCTTCATAAAACTGTTTCATTGCTACCAACCACAATAACCGTTGAACGAGACATATATGTATTCCTCCTAGAACTACCTGGCCAGACTCTCTCACCTCTATCACCAAAATTTATAAATTTCCAGTAAAATCAGGTTAATCCAATTAACTGGAGTCGCTAAAGACCAAATTCAAGCACATATTAAACCCAGTAGTAGATCATAAAGTCAACTTTTTTGGATAATTGCTCAAACAATTTTGAACTCATGAAAGAATTGCTAACTTCTGAAAACAAATACTTTTGTAACAACCTACATTTCCATTCATTGTAATTTGCATTTTCATATTTAATCTGTACATCAAATTTCATTTAATTGCAATTCAAAATTTTGAAACCTTGTTATTTGTTTGGTATCATATTAAATTTCTTTCGGGGTCAAACTGAAGTTTTATAAACTTTAGTGATACCTATGTTGGATTTCAAAATTTGTATTTCAAAACGGTAAAAATTATTTCTCTTGACTCAAAATGCATTTTTATAAAACCGGAAAATCATTTCTTACGTTAAAATGAATTTTCTGTATTTTTGTGGTGGTCACCGTGCCGCAGAAATACCAGTTTATGTTCAAAACTGTCCGCACCGCGATGAACTTCCACAGATTGTGGATTTGACGTCAAGCAAGACATGACTATTGCTTTATATCCATTAATACTTGTAATGATTGGTTGAGCTTTGTTTGGTTATACATTTGTGTTTGTGCAATTTTTAGTACCATAAGCTATTTTGCCAAACGAGATAAGTAATTCTTAGACAACTTGTTAGAGCTTTGTTTGGCTGTACTTAATTGTTGTATATTAATTTAGAACTTTAGGCTATTTTCCCAAACAACATCAAATTGCCCCCTACTAGTCTATACTTGACCCTTAGTGTATCTGTAGAGTTCAAACCTTGTGTATATACGTATGTTCTTTGTGAATATTTCTCCAAATTTTGAGTTCTATATAAGCACACACAGAGCTCACATTACAGACACTCTTGAAAATCATAAATTCAGAAAGAAAAAGAGAGAGTTGAGAGTTCATCTTACTAAAATTCTGGAGAGGGAAAGCTCTACAAAACCCCTTAGCCAAAGCTTGGGTTTGGATTACTATTTTGCTAACTCTCATTCTTCTTTGTCAACAACTCTTCATCTCTGATAGTAGTGAGTATTCTAAACTCACCGTGAATGTGGTTTCATGCCTAATTTTTGTGTGTATAGCTTAGTATGTAAAACTCCATTGAAAATTTTACGTTGATAACCATAGCTTGAAAAATCATGAATTTTCAAACTTAACCAAAGTGAGTTTTTAGAGATAAAAATGAAAGATTATACATCTGTCACACCCGTTCCAGAAATTACATGGTTTTAATATGACAATGTGGTAACATGTGAATTATTAATGTTTATTAATAATTGAGTTAAGTGGTTGACTGTGGTCAACGGTGATGTGTCGGTTGGGGACACAGTAATCAGAGAATCATGATGCATTAGTATGGCAAAATGGCATTTATACGATTTAAATGTTATTTGAAATATCTAGTGTTTTATGAATAGTGGATTATACATGTGTAGTATAATTTCTAGTAGTTTTGTTGTCGTTGTAGAGCATTTGGAAAACTATGGTGAGAACGTGAGTAACACGTTATATAAAAGGTAGGTTGTGTAGAGATTTCACAGAATTTAATTTTTGGACGTAATTTTGGACCCAAACGAGACTTAGTCGGAATCTTTTATAAATTTTAGTTTTCACTCGTGAAGTAATAAAATGAACGCGTGCGACGTTTCAGGGAATAATTAGGAGTTTCGAGAACTCGTGGGGAGTTAAACGTACTTCCCAAGAGTCGTGCCTATATATAGAAACTCATGAATTGATTTCATTAGTTCAAAACCTATTTTGGAAATCAAGAGAGGGGAGATTGGGGATTTGGTTGTTACGACCTTTCCTACACAAATCGACGACCTTCCGATCATCAGTTTTTCTCCAAATTATAAATTTGAGTTCCTTGAGGTAAGGGCTTCGTTTTGATACTAGTTAGGACTCGTTTGGTTAAATTTTTATAAAAGTCCTAATGTTGAAATTTTGGAGAAAACATGTCTAAACTTATAGGAATCCCTTGTAATCGGAGATTCGACGTTTATTTGGTCTCGTAATTCATCCTTCAAAGTTATAGGAAAATCGCACGAGGTATGAATTCTAAGCCTATGAATTATAGGAAATTCCATGTTTTAATTATCGAACTTGATATTTTGGATCCGGGCGAAATTCACGTATTAGTTAGGCCCATTAAATTTGCATATGAAACTGCGATAAAAGCACGTGCATATGATTGTATGATTATGCTATGTGCCTATGTGGGTTGAAAGGGGGTTTATTACAAATTCATCCAATGGCAAGCTCCTCGATGTTGGAGGATTAGAGTAGCGACGACTACTGTGCATGGTGTGGGAGAAAGTCCAGCCAGGGCACTGGATGAGTGGTAGGGAGAAGGCCCTCCACAGCATCAATTTTTAAATGTTTTATTACCGGATGAATGCGTACTACTCTCCCTAGAGACCATTTTTGATGTGTTGATATGTTAAGGCATGAATTGTCATATAAGCATATGTTTAGAATTGTACACTCAGCATATAGCTGAGCAGTGGAGATTTACTCCATTGCAGGTGAAAGAAAGAAAGGAAAGAAGAAGCGTGAGGAGTAAGACTGTGGGAGCGACGGGGATCCTTCTCTTGCATATGTTTTTGTTTTCAATTCCAAATTATGTAAATTGAAATTTTGAGAAGTTAGAACTATTAACTTCAACTTGTAAGGTTTGGAATGACTTAGAATGTTGTAATAAGTTGTAAAACTACTTTTGATTATGTTGGAACGTATCCGAACTCATGGATACGTGTTTGGGATACTTAACTTGTCAAACTCGGATTTCGGAGGAATGTAATAGTTCTTTTATGTTTTTAATCCAAACAAGCCTTAGCTTGTTCCGTTATTGTTCTTTTCGCGTATTACCATGTCTTAATAATGTTCTTGAAAGTCTAGTATAGATGGTGAAGTTTAAAAAGGTAACCATGTTTAGTGGAAGGAAAGAAAGTGTCGGTTGTTTGATGCCTTAGCAAAAATTCTGCAGCATTGTGTAGGATTCTGCTAAAGGGTCATTCTACCGGTCGAATGGGGTCGCTCGACCGGTCGAGATGCCCCCTGCCAGAATTCTTTTTCTATAACTTTCAGAACCATTTTAAATGTTTTGATCGATTCTCAGGGTACCTTTGGGACTCCTTTGAACATGTATTCATCCGATTCGAAATATAATTACGTTTTCAATTTTATATGAATTTTACAACTCGGAGGGTAATGTTTCCTAAGGTTTTAAATACTCGAGGTTATTTTAAAGTTCTTTTCCGCTGCGTATAGTTATTTAATGATTGGTTGAGCCTTGGTGGCGTGCCACGTGCCTCATTTCCACGCGTAGTGGGATGGGTCGTGACAACATCATAGATGCTGTGTTTAAAGTTTTGGAATCTAATTCATTCAAACAAAAAAGTATATTAGAAATTAAGTTTTGACGTCGTTTAGTTTTTCGTAAAATCTGAAAGTTATGGATCGATTCACGTTAAATTGATTATGTATTCTTAATCCGAGCGGAAAAACGAAGAATTTTATATATTACATATCATATGAATGTTCGGATTCGAAAGTGGGTCAAAAATGGGCTTAAAATCTGAAACAAGGGAGTTTCAGCGAAGAAGATAAAGCTACTGCAAGAACTCGCGCGCGCGTGAGGGTCGCGCGAGTGACCCCTCACGCGAGCGACCTGCGCGCGCTCGACCTGTGTAATTCCAGGCAGATAGAAAAGTTTTTGAAAAGAAATTGAAAGAAGGGTATATCGCGCGAGCGACCCCTCGCGCGAGCAACCCACGCCCGCGACCTGGCAGTTTCTGATTTTTGTTTAGTATCTGTCCAGGGACTATTTGGGTAAAATTTTAAATACTGTTTAAGTACTGTTTGGAAGTTATGCTAAATCAGAACCCTGTTATTTATGTTTGAATTATAAAAGTGATGAATTATGACTTCTTTACCCTCGTACGTGTGTGGTTCTTATGTGTCAGTGAATTCACAATTCTGTATAAATCACATGTCATACATGGGAGTCAGTTGTATATGCATGTAAGTGTTGGTCAGTGTGGAAAGAGTATGTGGATGTGATTGTATGTGGGACACTACCTGGTAATGGTGTACCAAAGTGTGAGGTTTTGAGAACGCGGCGAGAGTATCTTTGAAATACGACGGTGACAAAACTGGACACTCCCTGGCGCCCATGGTAGCGCTAAAGTGTGTGATGCCAAACTTGGACATTCCCTGACACCCATGGTAGTGCCAAAGTGTGGCCTACTGGACACTCCCTGACATGAATGGTATGGTCAAAGTGTGAGGCATTGGACACTCACTGGTACCCCGTACTAAAGTGTGAGGCAAACTGGACACTCCCTGGTACCCCGTTACTAAAGTGTGCTCATCTTACTGTTTTAAAGATACTGGAGTGAGAAAGTGGGTTTATGTGTTTGTCGAGAGAAAAGAGTCGGTAAGATGAGTTGGTGCATTGTTTTCATACACGGTCACATGAAATATGAATTAAAGTTTACAAATGTTATTATTGCTGTTTTAATGAGAACTCCTTTCTATGATATCCACCTGTTGAATAATGAAAATTGGAAAATGGTAAATGAGTATGTCTTACATTCAAACATATGTTTTTAATACTCACCAGCTTCAATAAGCTGACGGCGTTGATGCGCCCTGGACATTCGTGTCTAGGCTTTTCAAGTCATGATCAAGTAGAACATTACGACTATGCTAATTGAGAATGGCTGACTTGATGAGGAACAATTATTTTTAAATCAATGTCTTAGTTGATGAACTGAATTTGTAATAAGGATGACTGTAATAGATAATAGATATTATTTTGTTTCAAGGCGGGTTGTGCCTTTAGTGATTACGTGCTGTATTAAGTATTAGTTCAAAAAAATTTGTAAGCCTTGATTGCTCTACTCTTATTTATATTATTATGTTGTTCGACGTTTGGGACGGAATCGATCCTTCAAACTATCGCGACCAAAGGATTCATAAAGGAAATTAAATGTTTTCCATATTTATGCCACGTCGGGGCGTGACACTTAGCTAAAAACAAGTAGATGGGTCAACCATAATCTTTCTTTACTTCACCAATTGCTGAAAGCTATTTGAGTGACCAAACAATGCATAAATGAACATCAAAGAATGTGACTAATGCAAATGTCAATACAGAGCCTAGCTAAATCTTGTTGGGAATGGGCCCATAACCACAACAAGAATAACCACACCCACAAAGATGGAGATAAATAAAACAAGAACGACACAACCACGAAAGAAAAATCAAGCAAACCAACACAACAAGATTTAAATGTGGTTCGGCCCAACAATGCCTACGTCCACGAGCAAAGGCGATCACCTCGATTAGAATGAAGATTACAAGTACTCAAGACCTCATGTATATAACTCTCCAACCAAGTTATATGACACACACAATTGCTAGAAACTAATCTTTCCCTCACTAGTTTGCAGCCCTCTCTTGTGTATGTAGAAGATTTCTAACCAATCTTATCAATCCCTTGAGTATGGCCTATATTTATATAGATTGTAGAGTCCCAATCCTAGTTGTAGTAGGATTTACCCCTTTGGTAAGTCTTGTACAATAAGGAATACTCTCACAAACATTCCTATATAAACTAGGTACCTTCCACCATCAAAGGAATCCTTATTTGACAAGGAAATCACCAAATAAGGAATCAAATCATAATTAGGAAATAATTCTACTAATGAAATTTTAGACACAATCCTAACAAACCTGTAAATTGTCTGCTGAATTCTTTGATCATCACATTGTCTCAATAATGCAAAGGTCGATACCCAAGTTCCTTATTTTCTACCAAACTACTAACAACCTTTAACTTACACATATACATCCAGAGGGGTAGATTGATATATATGAAATCAAAAAATGATATACATATTCGACGAAAATCAGAAAATGATATACAAATTCGAACGAGCAAGGATTCGATTTCGTATACTTATTCGATTTTGAGGATTCAATTTCATATACACATTCGATTTCATATATACATATTAGCTTAACCTTACTCCAAAAATTACACATTCGATTTTGCATATACATATTCGATTTCTGTATATGTATATGTATCTGTATCAGTATCTGTATATGTATATGCATGTCGGTCTAAATCAAAGAAAATGGCTATGGAGATGGCAAATCCGTGTATGTGTGTGTGTGTATGTGTGTGTGTGTTTGTATATGTGTGTGTATGTGTGAGAGAGAGAGAGAGATAGAGAGAGAGTACCGATTCAAATCTCTGAATAAGTGGAAATGGCTATAGCGATGGCAAAGGCAAATCGATGTGTGTGTGTGTGTGTGTTTATGTGTGTGTGTGTGTGTGTGTGTGTGTGAGAGAGAGAGAGAGAGAGAGAGAGAGAGAGAGAACCGATTTGAGACCTCAGTGGAAGCATAGAGAGAGAGAGAGAGAGAGAGAGAGATAGAGAGGGAGAGATCGTGACCCCATCGCCCCGACAATGCTTCCTTAGAAATTTTCCATGGCATTCGTTTACAAGGGGGTGGGAAGGAAATTATTTTCCTCAAAAATGAGGAAAACTTGGTCACGTGAACCTTTTGTAGCAAAATACTTCATGGCAAATTTATTCAATCAAACACCAAAAAATGTGAAAATTTTGTGAGGAAAATATTTTCCATGGAAAAAAGGCTTATCAAATGCACCCTTGGAGAGAATGTTGGAGGAGACGAGCCTCTTCGGAGCAACTGAGGACCCCATTGTTTGATTAACACAAAAAACTTGGAGAGTATGCAAACATGTTGCAGTGAAAAACTTAGTGTAGTTGTTAGCAGACATTTTTTGTATTTTTTTATACTAGAGAAATTTCTCAAGCTGTGTTGTATAAGAAATTTCTCATACTGTTTTAGAAGAATTTTCCTAGGATTGTTTGGGTTGATGGATGTTAATGAGTATTGCGAATTTTCTCAAATCTGACAGCGTCAAATTCATAAACTTCTCAATAATATCAAGAGGAGTTTGAGAAATTTCTCAAATCTGACAGTGTCAAATTCATAAACTTCTCAACGTAATCTGGCAATATTTTGTTGAACTTTGGGAAATTTCTCAAATTAACCTAGCAAAATTGTGAAGGACTGATAAATTTCTCAACGTAACCAGGCAATGTTTTGTTAGCCTTTGGGTAATTTCTTAACGTAACTTGGCACCATTGTGTTGGAGACTGTCATGACCCTGCCTTGTGAAGAGAAATTATGACCGTTGGCATAGATGGATCTCAGCCGTAGGATATGCTGTTTGAATTGTAGCCATTGGATGATTTGAACGACGCCGTTTTATTAAAAGCTCAAATAGAGCTACATCATTTGATAACCAATACTTAGATTGTAAAATTAGTTGTAATAGTGACAGGTGTCTCACTGTAATTGGTTAGAATGATAGTTGGTTAGTTGTAACAACCATCAATTGGGTATTTCTAACTGAAGAAGGTCTGTAATTGATACTTACGAAAGTTGTTAATGAGAATTCCAACTCCTTCTCTCTCCTCTGTTTTCTCTTTTCTCTCTCTAGTCATCTTCTTCTTCAATCGTATCCCCTTTTCTCTGTAATTTTGATTGTATCAGTAAGAATCTAACAAGAGGGTTCTTACAAGTGGTATCAAAGCTAAATTCTGGAAAGTGGAGCAAACTCATTTGTAATTGATGGGGCCATCTGTGGAAAACATGAAATCATACTCAGCAGTTCTTTTAACAGATAATAAATCTCCTGAGAAAATGGTTCAAGAATTGATGGAATGGAAGCAGCAAAGCCAAGTTGCTATGAGTTCTTTACAAAATCAGGTTGAATCTGTTAATGGTAAAATAGGAAGTGTGGAATCCAAGCTTGAAGCCTTGATGGGATGTGTCAATCGTCTTGTTGTGGATAAAGGCAAAGAAAAGGTGGGTGTATTACCTAATCCTGAAGAGAGTAGTGGAAGGAATTCAGGTATGGTGTTTGAGACAAATCACAGAGGTGGAGCACATAGTCATTTTCAACAAGGTCACAGAGAATACAGAAATATGAATGATGATCATGAAGCTCGAAATCATAGAGATGGTATACTAACCCACAATACTCATTTACCGAAAATTGATTTTCCTCGATTTAATGGGAATGATCCTAAGGGATGGTTAAAGAAATGCCGGAGGTACTTTCAGTTGTCTCCAATAGCTGAAGAACAAAAGGTCCTTTTGGCTTCCATTAATTTGGAAGGGAAGGCAGATGCATGGTTCCAGTCCCATTACGAGTCTCCAGACGGAGTTTACTGGAATGTATTCGCTGAAGACGTTTGTGATAGATTCTCAGAAAAGGGATTCGATGATATTGTTGGCCAGTTCAAGAAGCTTCACCAAATGGGTTCGGTTGAGGAATACCAAAGCCAGTTCGAGAGCCTTAAACCCTTGTTGCTAGCAAGAAACAGGGGCCTTAGTGAAGAGTATTTTGTGGCTTCGTTTATTAGTGGATTGCGAGAAGATATTGGGCATTTGGTACAGATGTTTAGCCCCACAACCTTGTCACAAGCTATCAATCTGGCTCGTTTGCAAGAGGGACACTTAGCTGCAGTAGAAAAGAATCACCAACATCCACAATTGAAGGTACCAACTATTCCTGTTAGTAATGCTATTACTTCTCAGAATAGTTCTTATTCAACCAGTAGAAATTATCTAAATAAGTTGAATCAAGGAAACAAAGGCATAAATGTTAATATTGGAACACAATTTTCTGGAGTTAAAAGAGTTAATCAAGAAGAAATGCAAGCATGAAGAGATAAGAATCTTTGTTACTACTGTGATGAAGTTTATCACCGGGGACATGTTTGTTCAAAGAAGCAATTGTATTTGTTGATTGGTGATGAGATATCTGATAGTGATGAAAAGGAATTAACCGAAGGAATGACTGAAAATATTGAAGGAGGGACATCAGACAATGGGAAAGAAATGGAGATATCGGTTCATGCCTTGCTGGGAAATGAGAGTCATCAGACTATTAAATTTTGGGGAAGAGTTAAGAAGAATAAAATTCTGATCCTAGTCGATAGTGGCAGCACTCATAATTTCTTAGATCCAATCTCTGCTAAGAAATTAGGTTGTGTTACCCAATCAACTAATGTTATTAAGGTTACTGTTGCTGATGGAAATCATCTGTGTAGCAGAGCTAAATGCCAAGAATTTGAATGGAAAATGCAAGGCCAAAAGTTCCAGACAGAAATGAGACTCTTGCCATTGGGTGGTTGTGATGCAATTTTAGGAGTTCAATGGTTGAAAGAAACTAGTCCAATGGAGTTGGACTTCAACCACCTAAGTTTGAGATTCATGAAAGGGAATAAACAAGTCTGTTTGAAGGGAATTCAGTGTACTAATCAAGAATCAATCCAGATAATCAGTGGAGAGGCCCTACAGAATTATTGCATCCTCAATGAACAAGCTATAGTGTATCAGCTTAGTGCCTTAACAGAATCTAAACCATCAGAAGACTTACCAGAAGCAATTCAGCAATTGTTAGAACAATTTCAAGGTGTGTTTGCAGAACCTAAAGGCCTACCACCTGAAAGGGTACAAGATCATCACATTCCTATCAAGGAAGGAAGCAATCCAGTCAATCTCAGGCCTTACAGATGCCCCTACATACAGAAAGAAGAAGTAGAGAAGCAAGTAAATGAAATGCTACAATCAGGTATCATAAGGCCTAGCCGTAGCCCTTTTGCATCTCCAGTACTTTTGGTTAAAAAGAAAGATGGAACTTGGAGGTTATGCATAGATTATAGACAGCTAAATTCTATCACTATCAAAGATAAATTTCCTATACCAATTATTGATGAATTACTTGATGAGTTGGGGCATGCTATTATTTTCTCTAAGTTGGATCTAAGGGCAGGTTATCACCAAGTAAGGGTTAGTGACTGTGACATCCCTAAAACTGCCTTTAGAACACATGAGGGGCACTACGAGTTCACAGTTATGCCTTTTGGGCTGACGAATGCTCCAGCAACTTTCCAGGCCTTAATGAATTCAATCTTTAAACCTTTCCTCAGAAAGTTCATTTTGGTATTCTTTGATGACATTTTATTATATAGTGGATCACTAGAAGAGCATGTAGTGCATCTATCTCAAACCTTAGCCTTGTTTCAACAGCATCAACTTTTTGCAAAAAAATCTAAATGTGCCTTTGCTCATAAACAAATAGAATATTTGGGACATGTTATTTCTGAAAAAGGGGTTTCAATGGATATGAGTAAGGTGACTTCAATCTTGTCATGGCCTACTCCGAAATCAGTTAAGGCCCTAAGGGGATTCTTAGGACTCACAGGCTACTACAGAAAGTTTGTGAAGGGTTATGGAACTATTGCTAAGCCCCTTACAGATTTACTTAAGAAAGGACAGTTTGGATGGAATTCAGATGCTGAGGCTGTTTTTGACAAATTAAAAAGGGCCATGAGCACAGCCCCTGTTTTGGCACTACCTGATTTTAATGAATCATTTACAATTGAAACAGATGTATGCTATAATGGTATTGGAGCTGTACTTATGCAGAAAGGAAAGCCCTTGGCTTACTTCAGTAAAGGTCTCACTTTGAAACATCTGGGACTTTCGACCTACGATAAAGAATTTCTGGCCATTATTCAAGCAGTTAAGAAATGGAGAGCTTATTTAGAGGGCAAGACTTTTACTATCAAGACTGATCATCAGAGCTTAAAGTACCTATTGGAACAGAAAGTCACTTCCATGTTACAGCATAAATGGTTAGCCAAGCTTATGGGGTTGGATTTTATCATTTCTTATAAGAAAGGGGCAGAAAACAAGGTTGCTGATGCCTTGTCCAGGATGTTTGAAGAAGAAAGTGAACTCATGGCAATTTCTGTTATCACTCCCTTATGGCAGAAGGAACTTATCTCCAGCTATGAAGGGGATTCAAATGCAGAACAATTAATGGCCAATCTATTAATTGATCCCATATTTGCTCCTCCTTTTACTATCTCCAATGGTTTATTGAAGTATCAACAAAAGTATTATGTGGGATACAATGGGGCACTGAGGCAACAAATTTTGAAAGAGGTTCATGATTCAGGAGTAGGGGGACACTCAGGGATGGCTGGTACTTATCAGAGACTATCTAAATATTTCTATTGGACAGGAATGAAGAGAGAAGTCAAAGAATGGGTTTCTCAATGCACTATTTGTCAGAGGGTGAAACATGAGCTTGTTCCCTACCCAGGTCTGTTGCAGCCTTTACCTATTCCTGAGCAACCATGGTCAGAAATCTCGATGGACTTTATTGAGGGACTCCCTAAATCTGATGGGCATACAGTGATCCTAGTAGTTGTGGATAAGTTGACTAAATATGCACATTTTTTCAGCCTAACTCATCCATTTACAGCAGAACAAGTAGCTGTGGTCTTCTTTGATCAAATACATAAGTTGCATGGGCTCCCTACAACCATTCTTACTGATAGGGACAAGATCTTCTTAAGTATGTTTTGGCAACACCTATTCAAGTTAGTGGGTACTAAACTCTTACATACTACAGCCTATCATCCTCAATGTGATGGATTAACAGAAAGACTAAACCAAAGTTTAGAGGCTTACCTGAGATGTATGTCTTGTGATAGACCTTACAAGTGGAAGAAATGGCTACCTTTAGCAGAGTGGTGGTATAATACCCATTATCATTCAAGTTTAAAATTGACTCCATTCCAGGCTCTCTATGGTTACCCACCTCCCCAATTCAATATTCACCAAACCATGAGATCCTCAGTCACTGATATTGATACCTTTGTGAAAGATAGAGCCTTGATGATACAATTACTTCAAGATAACCTTACCCAAGTGACAAACATTGAATATTGTACATTTATGTGCCAATATAATAGACATAATGCTCATTTAATCCCTCAAATTCCTAGTTTTACATGCATATTTGAATTAATATAATTTAATAGTGATGTTACTCAAATGCGTGTAAAAATGTGTTTTTACATATTTTATATCTTTAGGTAAAAATGAAGTGAAATAAAGGGAAGGAAAGAAGTACCAACCACACCATAGTATATTCATATGAATAGTAATGAATAGTAGTGAATAGTAATGAATAGTAAAAATTTTGAAAAAAACGAAGAACAATCCAAAAAAAAAAAAAAAAAAAAAAAAAGGAAAAGAATCAAAAATTCAAAGAGCATTGAATGCTCTGTAGGAAAACACTCACTCTCTGTCTCACTCATTCAGCTGCAGGATCAGTTTTCAAAGCAGTGTGTCAGAGGATTGAAAACTTGAAGCGAAAGAAGGAAAAAAAATGCCAATAGTGACGAGCGGAGTGATGTATTATCATAAAAAATTCGCTTATAAAAGGAGAAGCTGAAGGGGGGAGCCAAGAACACGAAGACAGTTCACAACAGCTACACAATTCACAACACAGCTTCACAATCACAGTTTGGAGAAAATAATTTAGGGGAGGTTATTATGTGAGCACTTTATATTGTCCCTAGAAATAGGAAACTTTAATTTTTCTTTGCCTTTTCTAGTTCTAGTAGTTGTAAAATTTTACTTTTATGTAATTGATGATTTTATGTTAAAAAATATGTAGCAAAACTTTATGTACTGTATTTTTTTAAATTTAAAATATTTGTTTTCTTGTATGACTTTTGTCAATTTGTAGTAGTAAAATATTCCTATTTAAAATTAGATTTAATATTTCTAGTCTAGTAGTACTTATAGTTGCCCCCTAAAATAGTTAGAAAATCCAAATTTTCAGTTTTTATATATAGCAATATTTTCATTCACTAAAAGACAGATTTTGCGATTAAATGCCAGATTTCTTAGCCACGTAGTTGTTATAATCACCTACTAAAGTCCAAAAGTACACCCCATCCATATCTCATTCCAAATAAGATTTGGATTTGGTTTGACCTTATTTGTGTTCTTGAAGCTCAACCACTGTGACCCCACAAGAATCCAAAGTTAAAGGTTTAGTATTTTATTTTTGGTTCAGTATTTTCATTTATGTATATTTTATTAGCCTAGTTGTACTAAACTTTGTTATTTTGCAGATTCCACAAATTCAACCTCAGTTCATGTTAAGTAAAGAAAAATAATATAATAATATTATATTTCACTCTTACCTTAGTTTTAAAACTTTAGTGTTAATTGAGTAGTCACTGTTTACACCTATTTAATTTATCTTTAAATTTTATTTGGAAGACAGTTTCAATTTCAAAATGGTAGGCTAAAACTTTAATTGGGGATATGTAATAAAAACTTAGAAACCACAGCTTCTGTGCACTAATCTTAAATGGGCAAATTTATCTAGATGGGTTATTTTTCCATTTATGGCCAAAAATATCTATGTATCTATAGTTTATGACCATTTAACATGTTTATATACTATGGCTATATTGGGCTCAAAAGAGTACATATTTGAAATAAAAAGCCTAATTATGTGGATTGTCAAACTATGCCTTTTGTCATAAAAAACACCTAGCATACTCAAACAACTCATATGACAAAGTTAATATTTCAAATATGTGTTTATATATATTTCTATCCAATAATGGATAGGCAATTGTGTAGTGGCAGAGTGGTGGGGACTGGACGTCGAATAACCCATGTCCGCGGCGGGGCACGGTTCGAACCTGGCTACTGCCCAATTGCCTTTTTATTTTTCTTTAAACCAAACGACGTCGTTTCATATCAAACCTGACACACTTTATATGACCCTGACTAGTGAAAGTTTATTTTTAAATAAAGAATGACTCTGCGGTCTTAAATGCCAAATGGTTTTTAAATGCACAAAAGTTGTGGGATCTAGTGTTGTTTGCATATTCCCAATTCCTTTAAATCATTTCCCCTAATTAATTAATATTTCCTGTTTTATAATAGTTTTGCTTAAATATCTGTATTATTTCCATCTTTCGCTATTATTAAATCTAAAAAATTTATCTCATAAAAATTTAGCTTATATATTTTTTTCTTCATTTTCTTACTAGTATATATGTTAGTTAATTTATTTTGCACTGTTAAAATCTTTACCATAAACTGTTAAGAAAAAAATAGCTTTAATTACTTTTATTGCAAACATATAAAAATTAGTAGTTTAGTAAAACCCCAAAAAAATCCATCATCTTTTATTTTCTTTTTAGTGACAAAATAGTTATCTACTTAACTTTATAAAATTTTATTCCGTTCCCTGTGGGTTCGACCTGGACTTCCAGAACTTTATTACTTGTACGATCACCTACACTTGGGTGTGATAAGAAAACGCGTCAATAGGATGTCGTCAAGTTTTTGGGGGTTAGAAAATAGCATAGCATTCAAGCAATCATATAGACGAAACGTTACAAGATCATCAGCCACCACACGATGACATTCCAGACGGGTAGGAATCCACCCAAGTCATCACTGAAAAATGAAAATAAGGGAGAGTTGGCCAATGCTATTTTAGGAACTTGGACAGAACCTTCCAGTTATAGACAAAACAAAAATCTGAAGACTTAGGCTTAGTTGCCCCTCAATTTGGTGCTTTTCCTTTTTTAAAGTACAATTTTATATTAATTAATTTAATAACTAGTTTATGAGTTTTGCAAATAATGAACTTAGGGTTTTTTTGGGGGAGCTTTTAAAAGCTCTAGAATGGAGCTTTTAAAAGTTCAAGATTGCCTTTTGGTTTCATTAATTTTTTTTGAAGAGTAATATGTCACTTATACAAAATTATCAAACAACTTAATAACAAATTTCACTGGAAAACTCTATGATACAAAGGCATTTCCACGTGGGGGCCAAACTAAGCCTTAGTAGGTGACAGAGAATAGACCAATGAGGCAACACGGGCATTTCCACTGGGAAACTCTATGATTCAAAGGATACTGACTAAGCTTACTAAGCTTAATTGAGCGGTTCAAATTTGAGATTTACATATCCCCGCGCGCACGTGAGAGAGCTTTTCTACAACACAAACTTATTATACTTAAGACGTAAAATCATATATAAGGGGGAGAATGTTCTCTAGTTTAACAAATGTGGGATATTAGTCGATTCAAGTTGAAAGACTTTAATTTGATTTTTGAAATAGAAAAGCCCAAAACCCAAAATAGAGAGGTTTAATATGATACAACTCAAAGCCCAAGCGATATAAAATAAATCCAACAAAACTTAAGACTATGAATATCTGCAGCTTTCTCTATCCAGTAAATCATAGCCGTCCTCTTTCCACAAGACAAGTTGAGATAGGTATTAGTTTGAATGCTGTTCTCAAATATATGTGTGAACTAAGATACGACTTAGAAGCCTAAGGGAATGTGTGTGGAATCTGTGGATCTAGACTTACAGGCCATGTGTGCACTCATTTGCCATGCAATTAAAAGATAAAATGAGGAGTATTGGTCAAGAATATCTATATATGTACATATTATTTGTTTTAGGGAAAAGTATTTTGTATATATCAAAAACTTGATTGGAATTGGTATTGAAGATTAGAAACATGAATTAATTAAAGTACCCAACTTAAACTTGAAAAATGAGATTATAATAGTAAATTACATGTTCAAATTAAATGCACCGCTACATAGTAGGTGCAATGAAATAGAGAGTGTGGTAAATTCCATCCAAATAAGTGATTTGAGAATTTGCGGGAAAGTCAATATCAGATGACAATGAGTGGGCGAAAATTGTCAAAAGATCTTCCTTTCATAAAGAAATATATGCTCATTTGATAATAACAATCTACTGACCAATGTAATAACTCTCCACCGTGGGAAATGCATAATAAATTTTCTATCTCTATCCTCTCAAGAGAACGTACATCTCAGTTACCCTCTATCAGTTCTATTCTTCTTGGTGGAATTTTGAAGGCCATGTTCTATATTATTCTCCAACAATAACGAAAAAAAATATTATATATAAATCAATCGATGTTTTGTGGCTAAATGCTTGTTTGAAAATGTTTGAAATTCAATTCGGTTTAAAATCAGTCTCAAATTTATCTATAGTGTGGATTTTAAGCGGACTTTAAAAAACGGACCTAAAAAACGGACGGTGTAAAGACTGTATTTATCTGATCATACATATGTATATGTATATATATATATATATATCATGTGGTGACTGTGTGATTTTTCTCACTTTTTTAGATATGTCTTATTTTTTTCCCCTATTTTTGTTATCTTTAAAATTAATATATATATATATATATATATATATATATATAATATTGGAGCTCAGTGTGTGTGCTCAGTCATATTTTTTTATGGTGTTTTAGTGTGTGTACAATAAGCTCTTCACCAATTAAACTGTGCCACATAATACACATCCATTCCCAAGACACAATCAGCATTTCACCAGCTCATTCTCAGCCCTCTTCTCTCATTCTCATACCTCTCTCTCTCTCTCTCTCTCTCTCTCTTTCTCTCTCTCTCTCTCTCTCTCTCTACCGCCGACCGAAGCCCCCCACCTCGAATCCCACTGCCGACTGAAGCCCTTCACCGCCGACTGAAGCCCTCCGCCAATCGAAGCCCTCTCCGCCTCCTGTCTATCTCTTTCTCTATCTCTCACTCAAAATCTCTCTCGCACTCAAAATATCTCACTCAAAATCTTTGATCAGACCAAAACCCATGGAGATCCAGTGATTCGAGAAGAGGAGACGGTTTGTTTTCAGAAAAGAAAATGTTTTAGACCAAAACCCATGGAAATCTGGTGAAAAAGAAAGGCTCAGACCAAAATCCATGGAGATTGCCGCGGGTTCGAGCAGAGGAGGGGCAAATCAATCTCCTTATTTTATTTATTAGGAAGAAACATTCTTTCCCTTTTTACCATTCTTTCCCCGTTATATTTTCCTTACAACTTTTCAACTTTCCTAATTAACTTTCAAAATCTATATTTCTATTTTCCTTATTTTAACATTCCCTCTCTAGATCACTCACAACTCAGATAAGCATCTCTCTCTCTCTCTCTCTCTCTCTGCACCTCTCTCAGTCTCTCTTTCTCTCTCTGCATAATTTAACAGCTATGTGCTTTTTGAACATTCTTCCTACTTTTTCCAACTATCTTTCGTATTCTTTGTATTACATTATTACAGTTTTGCTTTAGTTTATTTTAGAACTGATTATGCTCATCTAAGGAAGTTAGGATATACATTGTTTTACTCTAATAATTCAGGTTCAAATAGAAGTCATCTGATTTCTTTAAGCTTTGCAAATACCTGCTTCTTATTTCTCCCTAGAATGGTTTCAGGTTCTTTGCTGTTTTTGTCCCCTCCCTTTAATAGATTTTTTGTCCCTTTTAATAGTTACTTTTGGATACAACATTGTTTTAGCACCATTTCAGGGCTGAGAATGTTAAGTTAGGATACACATTGTTTTACTCTACTAATTCATGTTTAAATATTATATTTTAGTTTTCTATTGCAAAATGTATCTCTAATTTTAGTTTACATAGTACTAATTTGTTAGTTTGAGTAACCGATGAATATTCAAAGGTTAGTATAGTTTTATTATGAGTGGAATTGAACTCTCTTTCTCTCTCTCTCTCTCTCTCTCTCTCTCTCTCTCTCTCTGTTTTTTAGAAGTATCTATAACTTCTAATTGAAATTTTTGCTATTCATATGTGAAAAAAAATCATAATTATAGAGACAACAATAGAAAGTCATGGATTAAAGAAGCATGTGTGACTGTGAACTTGCCAAGCTTTAGGAAGCTGGGGTCCTAAAACCCAAGTCCCTCTCTATCTCTGTTTTATAGAAGTATCTATAACTTCTAATTGAAATTTTTGTTATTCATATGTTTTTTGTTCATATGTGAAAAATAAAACATCATAATTATAGAGACAACATTAGAAAGTCATGGATTAAAGATGCATGTGTGACTGTGAACTTGCCAAGCTTTAGGAAGTTGGGGTCCTAAAACCCAAGTCATGCTAATAGTAGTGCTAATAGTAGTGGTGTGTTACTTAGTAAGTCTCCATTTATATAATTTTTGTATGTGTGTGTGTATTTTGTGTAGTGATTTTAATTTTCAATCGATTAAGATGGTTTTAATCTGTCTTAATAGCTAAGTTGTGTAACATTGAGAGAGTTTTGTTGAAAGGTTAATAGAACTCCCTGATTTCATGCACATGATTTCAAGCTGGGGCGGACCCTCTAAGATTTTGGGAATTTAATTTTTCCCTAAAACTTTTTACTCCCTCCGTCCTTTTTTTTGAGTCCTATATTCCATTTTGGGATGTCCCAAAATTAGTGTCCACTTTCCTAAATTGGTATATAATTTTTACTTACTTTCCAAAACTACCCTTCCTTAGAGGTGTCAATCGGGGCGGGTTGGCCCGGCCCGGCCCGCTTTTTTCGGGCTAAAAGCCCGGCCCGGCTCGCCACAAGGCCCGACCCGCTAGGCCTGGTTCACATACCCCGGGCCGGGGTGGACACACATTCTTCCGTCCATGGCCCGGCCCGACCCGAAATGAAGAAAAAGCCCGGCCCGGCCTGAAGCCCACCACGACCAAGGCCAAAAGTTGAAGAAAGCCCGCTAGCCCGGCCCGCTAGGCCCGGGCCACCGATCCGGGGCGGACACACCCCCTCTTTTCCCAAGCCCAACCCGATGTTTGGTGAAGCCTGGCCCGGCCCGGCTCAAAGCCCGATCGGGGCCCGCTTTGACCAGGCCCGGCCCGACCCGTTTGACACCTCTACCCTTCCTTGAAATCTACATCAAGACAAAACTAAAAAGATTATTGTAATGATTAGGGGTAATTGTGAAAAGTAGGTATAGATTCTTTTTGTCCCCTTAAAAAGTTGAGTTCCCAAATTTGGTATGTATTCATAACCTCTTTGTCAGATTTGTTAACATTTTTTTTAGAAGTTGAGAATAACACTGACATTAAATATGTGTCCTAGATTTAAATTAGTGATATCATTTGAGCATGCTCAAACTCTATAAATTATATCATTCATTCTATGAAAGTGTTACCAAACGCAGTAGTAATTTTATTTTACTTTTTTGCACAGGGATATATTAGAATTGATTTTATTGCAATATTACAGGAATGTGTTCTTTTTTTTTTTCTTTCTAAGCATATTACATGAATGCTTCATATTGATGACAGAATGTATGCATGTATTATATTGTTCGGTAGTGGCTTTAGCCACGGGCAATACCTAGTATATATATATATATATATATATATACAAGCAATACTTTTGATATTAATTGTATGGTTAAGCGGATATATGCTGATTAGTAGAACTGTTAGTTCTTGTTGCTTATCGCTCTATCTTGATTTCATTTCTCCGAGAAGACTTTCATCTAATTAATAAGTCTTTTGTAGGTACACTTCACACAATACCACTATGGTTAGACTGAGGAATCAAGCGCGATTAGGAGCCCCTATTCCAGAAGGCTTGGATCCAACGAGCGTTTTTGAAGCTTTCATGTAGAGGATGGAATATATGGGAGATACTTATAACCACTCTACTCACCAGAGACCTGTTGCACCATCGCCACCAAGACAGACTGGTGATAAGTTTCTCGAACGTTTCCATGGATTACGCCTAGAGAAATTTGACGGATTAACAGAGTCATGGAAGGCGGAGCAGTGGATACGGAAAATGGAATTGATTTTTGAAGTTTTGGAATGTACAGAGCAAGATAAGTGTCGTCTTGCCACATCTCAGCTCACCTACACTGTCGTAGATTGGTGGGAAGCCAAAAGAGCTACAATAGGAGCTGAAGCTGCATGGAGAATGCCTTGGGAGTGACTGTTAAATTGGGTAAAGTATGCAAGGATTTCCCATTGACCTTAGGAGATAGGAATCTTCTAGCAGACTTGGTAGTACTGTCAATGTCAGAGTTTAATATTATCCTAGGGATGGATTGGCTTACCAAGTACGGCGCCAACTTGGATTGCCCTACCAGGGCTATTACGTTTCCAATACCAGGACGACCGGCGATTAGATTTCAGTGTCAGCCGACAAGTGACATGTTTCTCACAAGTTATTTAGCTACAATCTGGAGTACGAATACGGAACCAACGATGGATCAGATTCCTACCGGGCAAGATTTCAAGGATATATTCCAGGATATTAAAAGACTTCCACCAAAGAGAGAAATAGACTTTTGCATGGAATTAGTACCTGGAACATTGCCGATATCTAAGACTCCGCACACAATGGCACAAATTGAGATGTTGGAATTAAAGAAGCAAGTTCAGGAACTTGAAGATTTAGGGTTTGTTCGTCCGAGTACGTCACCGTGGGGAGCACCAGTTCTATTTATGAAAAAGAAGGATGGATGTCACGCCCCGAAAATTCACTTACAAAATAATGTAAATAATTGTATTAAAATTGTAAATATCCAAGTGTATTTTAAAACAACAAAATAATTACACTTGAGTGCCCAAAATTACAATTAAATTCATTTATACGGCTAGGACAAAAATAATTCGAACCCACACGGTACTCTAAGGTGCTCCAATTTGACTGCTACCAATGGTACCTGCATATAAAATAACACACGGGAAAGTATACAATATGACAGGAATAATAAAGGCTCAAAAGTACAATGAACAACCACGACGACATAAGAATTGTTAGAATCAAATAAAATAGACCAACCACACAATCCACCCGTTCACACACCAACCACACAATCCACCCGTTCACACAATTTACCCGCTCACCCGCAAGAGCATCATACTAGGTTCTTCTTGGTAACATAGCAATAAGAGACACCAACCTCACCTCACTCGTCACCATTCCTCGGTCCTTGAGGCCTGTTGGATCTTGGTAGGTGTTCATTGCTCATGTACCTTTTAGTTCCATAGTATTAACCAAAATAATATTTTAATCACATTTAGCTAAAAGACATAGATTCCAATAGAAAGACAATATAAGCAAATAGAGTACAAATAGGGATGACAAGAAAATACTCCAGAGATTTAAGAGCATATTGTACACAACCCCGTACCTTAAAAGTAATGTTGATCAATTTCCAAACTCTCTGAATCTATATGGTTGTGTGAGTATATATGTAACTATATGTGTGTGTGTGTATATCAATATATGTGTGTATGTGTGTGTGTGCGCAACCGAGAGAGAGAGAGAGCTGTTGAGAGGCAGAGAGTTGTGAGAGTTACTGAGAGATGAGAGAAAGGGAGTGGTGGTGTGTGTATAAATAGAATTGGTAAGCTTGGCCTCCAAGAGGCTTGTTGCCTACAACACTTCACACGCACACATTGTGCACATGAATTACTTTGGCTCCAAGTTCAACAAGGTATTCCTAGTGTGTGTTGAGCTCACGCGATGATGCACACACACAGGTAAAAATGATACTATACAAATTTCAAATCTTTTACATTTTTTGATTAAAATGCAAAAATAAAATACGGGGTATTACAATAGAACACTTCGACTCTGTATAGACTACAGGGAGTTGAACAAGGTTACGATTAAGAATAGATATCCACTTCCTCGGATAGATGATCTATTCAACCAGTCATAAGGATCAAGGATCTTTTCGAAGATCGATCTGCGTTCTGGATATCACCGGTTGTTAGTTCGACTGAATGATGTGACGAAAACTGCGCTTAGGATAAGATTCAGGCATTATGAGTTTTTGGTGATGCCTTTCGGGTTGACGAATGCGCCAGCAATATTTATGGATTTAATGAATAGAGTATTCAGACCTTATCTGGATTAGTTCATTGTAGTGTTCATCGACGACATCTTGATCTACTTAAAGACCGATGAGGATCACAAGGAGCACTTATTACTCTGTGGACACTTCGAGATAGTAAGTTGTATGTAAAGTTTAGCAAGTGCGAGTTTTGGATACAGGAAGTCAAATTTTGGGACATGTTATTGCTTGTTCCTATTATTTTGCGCGGGCGTGCCAGAGCTGAGGTAGCTCGATTGTGTGATTAAATTAGCAAACATGGTTTTTCCTAATATTTTGTGTAAGTGGTGCACGATCTGACTTCTATCCTATTGGGATTATTAAAAACTAGTAGGAAAGTACCCTACTTATAGATTCTTTGACAGTACTGAAGCACACAAGTCAAAAAGTGGTAAAAATAATGTAAACCAAGGCCTTAGAAAGTGAAAATATATTGCATGAAAAGAAACTACAAGGAAGGAAATTACTTAAGAAAGTAAAATACAATAGTGTAAGAACACTAAAAGAAATTAAGAAAGCTATGGAAAAGCTATTAGATGCTTAAAAGAAGAGCAAAAGGAATGCTTTTGAATGCTTTTTTGGGAGTGTTTGTGTGTTGATCGGGCTGTTGGAGAGCTGCTGGAGAGATTAAACTGTTGGAGGATGTTGTGTATTTATAGAGGAAGAGATGATATGTTGGTCCAATGAACTCTTTTCTTCCATGCTAAGTCTGCCAGTGGGTCCCACCTTTAATGATTCCCCATGCTCCTTGGGACTCCCCTTACCATGTGCAAAGCATCTTGAAACTTTCAATATAGACACCACCAATTAGAAAAGTGCCTGAATGGGTATGCTGCTCGAATGGAAAAAATAGTCATCGGCGTGGAAAAATGGTCATCAGCCTTGGTTGGTCATGATAAGGGGTGGGCATTCGGTCGGTTCGGTTCGGTTTGGAGAAATTCGGTTCGATTTTGTTCGGTTCGGTTTGGAGAAATGGGAACTGAAACTGAACTGAATTATATTTCGGTTCGGTTCGGTTTTGGTCAATGCGGTTCGGTTTGGAAATTCGGTTAACCGAATTTTGAAAAAACTATACTTTATTTTCTTTTTCTTTTTTTTTTCATTTTCACAACTTTTTTATATGTTTCTTGTCCCATTTTCTTTCATATTACAAAGAAAACATATGTTTATATTTACTTATATATATTATACTTATATTTTTGTAATATATATAGTTGTGTATAAAAATATATTAATAATATATAAACTAAAAAAAAATTCGGTTTTTCGGTTCGGTTCGGTTTGGGAGAGTGGAACTGAAAACCGAACTGAAAAAAAAAATATAGTTCGGTTTGAAACTGAACTAAAATTTTTAACTGAATTAACTGAACTGAAATGAAAATTTTAGTTCGGTTCAGTTCGAATTTCGGTTAACTGAACTATTTGCCCACCCCTAGTCATGATTCTCATGAATTTGACTTCATAATTATTAAACCAACCAATCATGGGCCCACCATGATACAACAATTGTGTGAATTGGTTTCACAAGTAAAGCATGGGCACCACCAAATGGGAATAGTGGATGATAGGGTGTTTGATCTATGGCTGATTGTGTTTAGCAAATACACATGAAGAAACAAGGCAAGCTGGGTCCCGCCTCTTTTGGCTTGTCCAGCAAAACATTGAAAAGGGGTCTTGGACTCATGGCCAAATCAAGTTGTGATGGCATGGCCGATGGTTTGGTGATGCATACTTGCCACTTTCATATTTTGAAAATACCCATGTGTTTGGGTATTTAACATTTGGTCTAGATGGCATGTGCTTTTTTGTCCGAATGTTCAACATTTATTTGGTCATGTCTTACACCTTTTACAAAATGCTTCCAAATAATCGGTCATGTGACAAAATATATATTTTGGGTGCAAACAATTGCTCCCTAGCTCTTTAACAAAATGAAAGAAGTGAATTTTGAAGAACTATTTTTGTCAGTCCAATAAAAACATTGACCAATTATTGTAATGACATAGTTGTCATCTTTTAGCATTTGCTATGTGTTGTGGGACAAGCAATTGGTCAATCATGTGGGCCACCTTTTTATGACTTTCATCTCTTACAAGTTGGATACATCACCATTAAAATTGCCAGACCTCAAAATTTGGTCTACATCATAAAGAGAAAAAAACAATTTTACTCGGGCCCACCATTCTTTTAGGACTCTTGCTTTTGTGACTATCCAAAGCACCACCAAAGCATTATTCCTGATCCTAACTTTTTCCTTGATCGGTGGTATGTCCGATCACAATTTCTGCCATGACTGAAATATGAACTTCAGTCAAAATTCATTATATTTTTAATCAGATTGTTAATCTGATTAAAATACGAACTGGATCATTATTTGACTTCGGTCTTTAATAGTCTTCTCTTTCTTTGATAATAATATTGCTGTAGAAAGAGCCACCAAATTAAAGAAAATATTTGGTGAGATCCACAAAGCTAGTGTGGATGAGTAATTCCAGAAGCCAAATAATTAATTAGCTTAACACAAAAAGTGTTTTTGGCAACAAAAATGCCAAAATAGTTGAACAATTTTTTAAGAGTTAGTTTTCTCAAAGACATATGTTCAAGTACAAATAATAAATATTTGACCGATTTTGTGTTAATCGGTCTTTGTGGAACTTGCCCCCCTTGTGTTTTTGGGACTTCAACACTAGTGAGGGGCACTTTAGCCGAATAAAAATTATCGGCTTAACACTTATAATTATTTTCTCGTCGTCTTGCCCCCTTGTGGCTTGAACAACGTGGATTTAGTCTGATTAGAGACATCAGTCTTTTGATTTGTAGAGAAATCAATTTTTTCATTGACTTCATCGGTCTTATTGGACCAATTTTTGCTTGAATTTTCCTTAAGTTTCTTGATTTTCTGAAGAAATTGTTCAAAAATTTCCAAATTAGCAGCCAACTTGTCATCCAAATTTGTTTCTTTCGACTCTTCGTTAATATCATTTTGTCCCTTAAACGGCGAACTTGGAAAAGTACTTGGTCCCTTTATCCATTCACCACTTAAAAAATTCTCAAGAGACATGAAACCACCGTCTTGTACTTCAGGTGGTGGATCGTCTGTCCCACTTGTGGCTTTAAGGAGACCGATTTCTTTGTAGAAAAACAAATTATTGGTCTCAAATCGGTGAATCTTATAGTAGAGATGACCGATCCCCTTATCATATCGGCGTGTTTCATTTTCATGTTGACGAAGTAATTGTGGATTCCATGGCAATACACAGATTTGATTCTGTAACAACCTGCATTTCATTTAATTTTAAATTTGCATTTCATAATTAATTAATGTTCCTGATGTCATCTCAAATTTGCAATTCTCATGTGTTAAAATCTTGTGACTTGCTTTATTTCATATTTAAAATTCTTGTTGGGGTCAAACTGTAATTTTATAAATTTAGTAACGCCTGTGTTGGATTTCAAAGTCTATATTTCAAAACGGTGGAAATGTTTGCTTTTGACTCAATCAGTATTTTTATAAAACCAGAAAATCATTTCCTATGATAAAATGAATTTTCTGTATTTTTGTGGTGATCATCGCGCCACGAAAATACTAGTTTGTGTTTAAAACTGTCCGCTCTATGTTAAACTTTCACAGATTTTTGAAGTGATGTAAAGCAAGATTTGACACTTATTTTACTTTCCATTTATGGCAAGTGATCATTGGCTTGTGCCTTGTTTGGATCTACCTATCTTGTGTGTGTTATTATTGTGTCCATAAGCTTAATTGCCAAACACCCCCACTTTGACCCCTAGTAGCCTATTCTTGGCCCTTCCAATCTGGAGAGTGCATATACGTATGTATATACATGCTATGTATAATCTGTGTTTAGGAATTTTGTTAAACAAATCAATTTGTTGAGTGCATGGTAATGAACTTGGTGGCCAAGTTTGGCTCTTCCCCTATTTATACACCACATACACTCTCACACACTCATTCTCACAAATTGTAGAAACATAGAGAGAGAGAGAGAGAGAGAGAGAGAGAGAGAGAGAGAGGGAGCTGGAGAATTCATAATTTTAGTGAGAGAAAGCTTCAAAACTCCATAGCCAAAGCTTGGAGTTCTCTTGTTTAATCTTATCATTCTCAACAATTCTTCAAATTCAATCACTGTGAGTATTTAGAACTCACTCAGAATGTACTACATGTTTATTTAATGTGTGTTTGTTTAATTTTGTCAACCACCATTGATGAATTTGCGTATGAACTCCATCGCTTGAAAGTCATGACTTTTCAAACTTAACCAAAGTCTGATTTCTTAGATAAATATGAAAGGTTACATATCATATATGCCATGTTTAAAGTTTTAGAACTTAATTTGTTCATATGAAAAAGTATATAAGAAATTAAGTTTTGTCATCTTGTAATCTTTCATAAAATTCTAAAGTTACAGAATGATTGTAGATTCATAATCCTTGCGAAAAACCGAAGAGATTCATATATTATAAGGCATGGTAACTTACGGATTAAAAAATGGGTCAAAAGGACCCCTTAATTCTGAAACAAGGGAATTCTGAGGAAGAAGATAAAGCTACTGCCTGAACTGAGCGAGGATAGCGCGAGCGGCCCACGCGCGCGAGCTGTGTGTTTTCAGGCAGACATAAATTTTTAAAAGAAAACAAAAATTGGGCGATCCGCGCGAGCGAGGTGGCTGGTTTCAGGCAGACAGAAAAGATTTTAAAAGAAAATGAAAAATGGGCATATCGCGCGAGCGGCCCGCGCGCGCGACTTTGGACAGTTTCTGGTTTTTGCTTGTTTTATGTTAAGGAACTGTTTGGGTGATGTTTTATAAATTTTTAAGGCTCTGTTTGGAAGTTATGTTAAAACATATTACGTTTTGGTTATTAAAGGACAATTATGATTTCGATTCTTTTCAAATATACATGGTTATCGATCCCGACATTTCATATGTTCTATTGCACGACATTTATATGGTGTTAGTTGTACATGCATGGTGAGTGTGAGTGTTGTTCAGTGTGGAAAAGAGTAATGGTCAGTGTGGTATAGAGTGTGTGGTTGAGATTGTGTTGTGGACACTCCCTGGTAAGTGAGTACCAAAATGTGTTGTAGTTGAGATTGTGGCTAGAGTGTCTTTGAAATGCGATGGTGGCAAAACTGGACACTCCCTGACGCCTATGGTAGCGTTAAAGTGTGTGACGCCGAACTTGGACATTTTCTGGCACCAATGGTATTGCTAAAGTGTGGCCTATGGACACTCCCTGGTACCCGAGTCTGGATACTGTGTGATGTATTTGCGAGGCGGATTAGGTACTAAAGTGCGAGGCATTGGACATTCCCTGGCACCCGGTGCTAAAGTGTGAGGCAAACTGGACATTCCCTGGCACCCCTGTGCTAAAGTGTGGCTATCGGAGTATTTCAAAGATACTGGTTTGAGATAGTGGGTTGTTGTGTTTGTCGAGAGAAAAGAGTCGGTAAGATGAGATGGTGCATTGTTTTCATACACGGTCAGATATATGTGAATTATAGCTTACAAATGATATTGTGGTTGCTTTCTAAAATGAACTCTTTACTTTAATGTAAACTTATTGAATTAAATTGGAATTTGAAAATGGTAAATGAGTATGTGTTACATTCAAAGTTATGTTTTTAATACTCACCAGCTTCTTGAAGCTGACGGCGTTGATGCGTCCTGGACATTCGTGTCTAGGCTTTTCAGGTTTTGATCAAGCGGAACATTATGACTACGCTAACTGAGAACGGCTGCTTTTGGAAGATAAAACTATTATCAATATCCTATGCTTTAGTTTATGAACTATTTTGTAATAAGGATGACTGTAATAGATATTAAGTTATTGTTTTGATTTAAGGCGGTTTGTGCCTTTAGAGACCCCGTGCTGTAATAACTATTAAGTTAGAAAAACATTGTAAGCCTTGATTGCTCTGCTCTGATTATTATGTTTTTGTTGTTGACGTTTGGGACGGAATCGATCCTTCAAACTGTCACGACCTACGGGTCCATAAAGGAAATTAAACGCTTTCCTTATTTATGCTACGACGGGGCGTGACAGATTCCATAAATCGCCATAGATTGTTGATTTATCATTTTTGAGACAATAAATCTCACAGTGGAGTTGGCTTATTTTTTTCGTTCCGCCAACGAATTTGATTGTGGTAGAATTATAGCCATGCTTCGGTGTACATCTTTTCATCACTCGGTCGTCCCACCGGGCATGCTAAAATTGTTCCCTCTTATTATTTTACATCAGGTGTGCCAGAGTTGAGGTAGCTCGATTGTGTGATTAACTTAGCAAACATGTTTTTTCCTAATATTTTGTGCAAGTGGTGCACGATTTGACTTCTATCCTACTGGGATTGTTAAAAACTAGTAGGAAAGTACCCTAGTTAGATTCTTTGACAGTACTGAAGCGTACATGTCAAAAAGTGGCAAAAAAAATATAAAGCAAGGCTTTAGAAAATGGAAATATATTGCATGAAAAGAAATTACAAGGAAGGAAATTACTTAAGGAAGTGAACACTAAAAGAAATTAAGAAAGCTATGGAAAAGCTACTGGATGCTTAAAAGAAGAACAAAAGGAATGCTTTTGAATGCTTTTTTGGCCGTTTGTGTATTGATTGGGCTGTTGGAGAGCTGTTGGAGAGCTGCTGGAGAGATTAAACTGTTAGAGGATGTTGTGTATTTATAGAGGAAGAGATGATATGTTGGTCCAATGAACTCTTTCCTTCCATGCTAAGTCTACCAATGGGCCCCACCTTTAATCATTTCCCATGCTCCTTGGGACTCTCCCTTACCACGTGCAAAGCATCTTGAAACTTGAAATATAGACACCACCGATTGGGGAAGTGCCTGAATGAGTATGCTGCTCGAATGGCAAAAATAGTCATCGGCCTGGAAAAATGGTCACCAGCCTTGGTTGCTCATGGTTTTCATGAATTTGACTTCATAATTATTAAACCAACCAATCATTGGCCAACCATGATGCAGTACTTGTATGAATTGGTTTCATAAGTAAAGCATTGGCACCACCAAATGGGAATAGTGGACGATGGGTGTTTGATTTATGGCTGATTGTGTTTAGCAAATACACATAAAGAAAGGCAAGCTGGCGCCCACCTCTTTTGGTTTGTCCAGCAAAACATTGTAAATGGGCCATGGACTCATGGCTAAATCAAGTTGTGATGGCATAGCTGATGGTTTACATTTTGAAATACCCATGTGTTTGGGTTTTTAACGTTTGGTCTAGATGGTATGTGCTTTTTTGTCCGAATGTTCAACATTCATTCGGTCATGTCTAATACCTTTTACCAAATGCATCCAAATAATCGGTCATATTTTGGGTGCAAACAGTTATATCTCAGGATGGTATCTCTGTGGACTCATCTAAGATTGATGCAGTCTTAAGCTGGAAATACGACAGAGGTCAGAAGTTTCCTTGGCCTAGCAGGATATTATCAGAGATTTCGTTGAAGGATTCTCCAAGATAGCGGGACCGTTGACAAATCTGATAAGGACTGAGATAAAGTATGAATGGACAGATAAGCATGAAGATGTATTCCACGAGTTAAAAGAAAGATTGACTTCTGCACCGGTATTGGCAATACCTAAGAGTGGAGAACGGTACATAATCTACAGTGATGCGTCACACTAGGGACTTGGTGGTGTGCTTATGCAGGACAGAAATGTCATTGCATATGGATCCAAACAATTGAAGGTACATGAGAAGAACTATCCTACGCATGATCTGGAATTGGCAGCAATAATGTTTGCATTGAAGATTTGGAGACACTATCTCTATGGAGAAAAGTTTGATCTATTTTTTGATCATAAAAGCTTGAAGTATTTGTTCTCTCAGAAGGAATTGAACATGCGACAACGAAGATGGATGGAGTTACTTAAGGATTACGACTTTTCAATAGTGTTAGATCTCACAGTAGAGTTTTGGAAGAGTCTCCAAACAGCGATGGGAACGACACTGAACTTGAGTTCAGCCTTTCATCCGTAAACCGACGGTCAGATTAAATGAGTCAATCAAGTGATGGAGGATATGTTACGTGCTTACGTTATTGATTTTGAAAGTTCTTGGGAGATACACCTGCTGTTGATTGAGTTCACCTACAATAATAGTTAACATACGAGCATAGGAATGGCGTCGGTTGAAGCTTTGTATGTAAGACCTTGCCAATCACCACTATGTTGGGCTGGAGTCAGAGATAATCAACTTCTTGGGCCAAAAATGGTACGAGAGATCAGCGAGAAGATTCAAATTGTAAGTGAGAAGATGAAGACAGCTCAGACTCGATATAAGAGTTATGCTAATAAATGACGCAAAGACTGGAGTTTGCAGTTGGAGATCATGTGCTGCTTAAGGTTTCACCTGTTTGGGGGATTGTTCGCTTTGGACAGAAGAGAGGCAAGCTATCGCCTCGATTTATTGGACTATTCGATATTATGGAGCGTGTTGAAAAAGTTGCTTATTGACTTGCATTATCGCCAAAGATATCAGGAGTGCACAATGTATTCCACATCAGTATATTGAGGAAGTGTGCCCACAACCCAGCACACGAGATCAACTTCAAAGATATTGAAGTCAATGACAACGTGACGTTCAACGAAGGACCTGTGCGAATTCTAGATCGAGGAATCAAGAAACTCAAGAATAAGGAGATTCCGTTAGTGAAGGTTCAATGGAAGCATCATGACGAAGGAGAAGCTTCATGGGAGCTAGAGTCGGAGATGCGTGAGAAGTTTCTATTTTTGTTTTAGTCCTTGTTTGTTTTCGATTTCAAAGGCGAAATCCTTAATGAGTGGTGGATGGTGTAATACCCTGTATTTTAGAGTATATATTATCAATACGACTTTATACTAATTCTTATCCCAATCGATTGCCTTAGTGTCTCAATCGATTGCCGCTTTTTATATACCAATTGATTGTCATGTTTCTCAATCGATTGCCATACTGCCAACCTGAATTCATTATATGGCACTATCCCAATTGATTGCCATTCTTCCCAATCGATTGCCTTGAAATATCTGATGCCAATCGATTGCCATTAGTCCCAATTGATTGCCACCTGTAGAGATAAGTTTTCAACTTTGATTCGTGTGTTGACGTGTGGCACTATCTTAGTCTATATATATGAGCTCGTTTATGGCCTTGGGACTCTTTTATTAGTTCTTTTGAGAGAGAGAAAGAATAGAGATATGTATACACATATCCATACATATACATATATATATATATATATATATATACACAAGCTTACACACACTCAAGGAGACAGAGAGGAGGAGAAGAAAGGAGGCAGAAGAAAGAATAAGAATGAGAAAGAATAAGGAGGCAAAGATATTCAGAGAGACAGAGAAGAGAAAGAGGAGGAGAGAGAGAGAGAGAGAGCTCAAGGCCTCCATAGCCAAACACACCCCACACATATCTAGGTGAGTTTTAAACTCACTTGGTCTCATTACATAAGGTTTTTACAAGTTTTAATATGGATTAGACGTATTAATACGTCCTTAAGACGTTCATATATTCTGATTTACGTTTCTTCTAGAGAAGACGAAGTACCAACGATTGGACTTTTCCCAGTCAATTGCCATCAGTTGAGTGCCAATCGATTGGATAGATTTCCAATCGATAAATGATTGAAATTCCCTTAACTTGGGACAAAGGATATATTTTAGAGTTTTTAATTATATACAAATAAGATCAACTTCTCTCATTTTCTTTTTGATTTTTATAAAATCTTCAATCATATATGTTGTTCTCACATTAAAAAAAAAAATACATTCAAAAGTGATTTTATATCGAACACGGACTCTTATACAAATGATGGATATCAACCAAATACTTGAATTTATTGAGGAGAGCATTGACAATCCATTTTGTAGCCTTCCCAAATAGCCTGTACATTTAGATCACAGCTGGAATGACAATTATAGACTCTACTTGCATATAGTTTTATGTATTTTGACATAACAATATTACATTTAACTAATGAGTAACATGGTTATATATGTTTTTCAAATTTGCAATTTAAATGTGTTCCCTACACATGTAGCAGTGGTACTTGATCCCACATATGTTGGAACCCACATTAGGATACAAAATTCGAGAAGTATAGCATTAGTACTCCATAACTAATTAATTAATGAATTAATGCATGTACTCAAAAAAATTTCTCTAACCTTCCACTCTCTCAAAACTAAAAACCTCTCACTGTCCGTGATTTTCCAGAGGCTCTCCCATGGCCATGGTGGAGCTGTTAGTTCTTCTTCTTTGTTTATTTGTCTCTCTTTAGGAGAGTTTGTCCCTCATTGGGAAGTTTTATTTTTTGTTTTGGTCACTTGGTGCTATGTAGATCTCTTGGTCTTTGTATAATAAGACGTGGGTTCGAGTAACGCGAGGTTGAATAAAGAGAAGATATTACTTAGTAGAACTATATCTTATGACTTTCATAACTTGTTATTATGTTCTATATATAATTGGTACCTTGTGAGTTTATATTCACTCAATTCTCAGTAAGTCGAGGGTCGTTATTGCCTGGACATTCCCCGTCCAGACTACCTTGTCCCTCTTAATGCAGATAATGGAGCTTATGACGACGGCTACTACCCTGAAGGGGAATATGCAGAGGGTGGCCCCACTGATAACGATTATACCGGAGGAGGCTATTACGTTGACGACAACCCTTATGCCAGCTAGAGATGGAGATTAATATTTAGTTTTATATTTCTATCGAACTTTATTAGTAAACGGGTACTTGGGTATATGTTGTCTCCATACATGTTGTGATCCTGATGACCACTCTGATATTGTAATAGATAGAATTGTTATTATATTTTCAGTTTGTTTACTATTCCTGTTTATTCGTTGTACTAGTACTGTGTGGTGTGGACAATTAGTGACATTCACCCGTCATTCCCTATGGACCCAAAAGAAAATATATTTTTCTCTATTTTTGCTATTCCAGGGCATGACAGCAGATCTATAAATAGAAGAGTAAATGGAGTAAGAAGGACACACGCAACCATGCAAACAACTCTTCAGAATACACTTATGTTGTCATATCTTTCCTTTTTTTTCCTTTGGAGTAGAACATCACTTTGAAGTACTCTTCGAGGTTAGGATCTGTACTTCACTTTGTTCTAAATAAAGTTGTTTCCTTTGTTCAAAGTTCTTTTACTGTTTTGCAGTCTTTAGTTAATTTAGTCTAGTATCACAGATAGTTTAGATTTTATCTTGTAAGTGTTGTCAATTCTACACGATAGAAGGTCCTTTTAGTTAAGGCATTTGAACAGTCACAATTGGCCTGGTGAGGTGCATTTGGCTTACACAATTAGTTAAAGCTTTCATATGAACACTGTTTAACCATTGATAAAAAGAGATTGTTATACAAAATGAATGATTATTCTATACTTTGTTCATGTTATATATGCATGCGGATAGATTCATTTGCTTCAAGTTTTATGTGTTGCTTAAGTTTTTATAGCAAAATGATCTCAATTGCTTGTCACGACTACTTTGTAAACATAGGAAAAGCTCATAAGCTTTTCACTTAACCCATATAAGACAGTCGTACATTTCTCATTGAACCGATTTTTTTAGGAATCTTAGTCGTTTTGTTTTTTTGCTTGTTTGGATAGTTTTGTATTTGTCTTTTTGTCCTTGTTTTGCTCCTAGCTGCATTATTATATTTTTAATTGAACTTTCATTTAGTGTTTCAGGTTGTGACGAGAGATTAGAGGATTTAGATCATGATGAGAATCAATTATGAGAGTAAAGACTTTATTTAGATTTTTTTTCCCACTAATGTTAGCTATGAAACAATTGTATATGAACATATTCTTTATTGAATCTTGTTTAATCTTTAATTAATATGCTGTTAAATTTTATGTGGTTCTTGTCGTTAAAAATTAGCATGTCATAATTTATTGCGACAGAGAAATAATGATTTTTGGTGACAATATATAAATTTTGGTAATATTTGTGGTCATAATTATAAAATTTCATCACAAATACTTATTTTTGACGATTTTTGTAATATTTGTGGTCGCAATATACAGAATTCTGTCACAAATATTATTTGTGACGGTTTTGGGTTGACACAAATAAAATACCTTAAATCAAATGCGACATTACTATTTGTGTCGCATACAAATCAGTCGCAAATATGTTTGTGACGGTTTTAAGTCGACACAAATGAACTGTCACAAATTATAAGTAAATGTGACACTTTTTTTGTGACACTCGCAAATCTGACACAAATTCCGTCACAAATACTTTTCGTGACAGAATTTGACCCGACACAGACTTTTTGTGACCCCCCTAAATTGTGTCAGGCACAAATCCGTCACAAAAAGTATTTTATGACGGAATTGCACCTTTTTTGTGACAGATTTTTTCCATCACAAAAGATATGTTTTCTTGTAGTGCTCATATAGTCACATTGGCAACTTGCTTACTTGGCACGCTCGCACACAAAATTACACAAATCTCACTCGAATGATAAATAGCCAAACAAATATATGTATTATTGAATATCATGCTATGGTTTAAGTTTTTAATTTTTCACGGTTATATTGCTTTCATACCAATATTGATGTTTGATTCTGTTGATCTCCTTAGTTGTTATGGCTATGTTTTGATTTTTTTTGGAGGTGGGTTTGAATTAAAGTTGTTTATGTCGAGAACTGTGTTGCACTAATTTTTGTCAATTGGGGGTGGTTCAAGTTTATTTTGCATTGATTTTTGTCAATTGGGATGGTTTAAGTTTATTTGTAAAATATAATATGTAGTAAAATAAGTGAGATGTCTTTACTAATTAAAATAAAAGGTAAAAAACTGGTTTGTTAAACTTAAAATTAGGTGCCCTAATAAAAAAAATGAATGTGCCTTTATCAACACTCATATACATATTTACATAATAGCTGTAGTATAAATATCCCAAAATTGTAGCAGTCTAAAGTTAGCTATAATATATATATATATATACAGAGATTCTCTAAAGATGGCGCTCTCTTTTTATTAAAAAGAGGACCTTTTTTGGCCATGTAAAAAGTGAGAATTTCTCTTTTGAGAAATTCTCACTTTTTACGCGGCCGAAAAAGAGGTCCTCTCTTTTAATAAAAAAGGGCGCCCTCTTTAGAGCCTGACTGTATATATATATATGTATATATTTAAATCATATCTAATCTATCTAATATGTTTTAATATATATACATATATCTCCAAATATACACATATATATTATACAAATAAAATAAAATAATATAACTACATTATATATAAAATAATTATACCACCAACAAATTTAAGTACATAAAATTTGCTTTGCAAAAAATACATACATAAAATTTAGAAACATTTTCACGAGCATCGCATGGGTATTAATTCTAGTTATTTTTTATTTTAATTTTTTTTAAAAGTAAGTTTGATAATGATTCACTTTTAAATTATTTTGTTCACGCAAAGCTACTGCAACAAGTATCCAACTTAGAACCAATTCTTTTCAAAACCACAAAATAGAATCCTCGTATTATCCAAACAATCTCATAAAGTCTTTATATAAGGTGTTGCCCGAGGTTCAGGTGTAACAGAGTAACTAAACATTCTTCCAATAATTAATAGGGTTAATTATACTTTACCCCCCTGTGGTTTGACCCGATGCCACTTTGCCCCCATGTGGTTTAAAATTGACCACTTAACCCCCATGTGCTTTTGGGTGCACTGTTATGAAATCTGTTAGAATTAACTGGGAGTATGTAAGACGCTTCAGAAAGAGTGTGAAAGCCTGGGCGGGACATTTTCCCTCCATTTTGGGCAACTTTATTGGACAATATTGCCTTTCTTCTTCTTATATACATGTACACACTAAATCTCCCATATTTCATATCCAACTGAGTACCAAAACAGAGCATTAGCAGAGAGAAATACATGAGCAGATGGCCTCTTCCTATTCGTCCCAATCTTCTCACCATGGAGCTAGTGGAGATCGAATGTGTTTCTGTGGTGCTAGATCTCCAATACAAACTACAATGACTCAAGGAAACTATGGCAGAAGGTCTTCGAATGTGAAAATTATGGGTGAGTGAGTTCTTCGTCATCAAATGAGCTCAATTGACTAAGCCGATCAGCTTCATTCCCAACATCTGATAACCAATCCTCCACATCTTCCATTACATGTGGTGATTTTCTCTATTCCCTTCTACAGTTTCTTCATCTAAGGAAAATATATCATCGTCATCATTACCTTCTAGACCTTCATTTAACCATTCAGGATCAAAATTATCATCATCATCTTCAGCAGCATTATCATCCTCAGAAGTTTCATTGTCGTTATATTCCTCACTAACTTGGTGACAACCATCCTCAACATAAATAAGAATTAGTGGATGACCAACGTGAATTTTAAGCATGTCAATTACATCATCATCTTCCTCTATTTTTCTTAACACATTGTCCAAACTAACTCCAGGCATCCCAAAGAACAGTTTACTCGTTAGTTGGTGACCAACTTTGATAAACAAGTCTTGGAGTTCAAAATCGGACATCAAGTCAGGATCACATTTCTCAAAGTACTTCACATTTCCTCCTTCATACATGATGCATGGTCTTCTAATAAATTTTCTACCATAGTGCATCACTAGTGTAAAAGTTTTTGACATGTTGAAAAAATAGAAATAGAGTAATAACACACACCTATGTGACATTAAACAAAACAATAACATGCATGTAGGGCCAATTTGTTTTGATACAACAGATAAAGTGTAATACCCACTTTTTTCATTGTATTTTTGTACTTTTATATTGCTTTTGATATAAATAAGATTCAATATACTTGTCTTTGCCTTTCCTTTAATACCCTCTTTCAATCGATTGAAGTCCACTCAAGAGATTAAGAAATTCTCTTTTCAATCGATCAAACTTACTTCAAGTGATCAAACTTGTGTTTCCTCAATCGATCGAACCTACTTCGATCACTTGAAAAGATACCGACCTGAAACCATTACGTGGACCAGTTTCAATCGATCGAACTCACTTTTGATCAATCGAAAATGACAGAACTTGAACGCCAAGTTTATTTTCACGGCTCTCCTTCATTCTCTCCCTCTATATATATACATCCTACACATACACACACCCCTTGTTATTTTGGGGAGAGAGTTAGAGAGAGATTTAGTTATATATATATACACACACACTCATACATATATATACACACGCACCCGTATATATATTTATATATTTATAAACACACACACACACACACACACACACTATGGACCACGTGTGCGCGACGTTCTGTCGTTCCATGATAGTGTCCTGGGACGGATCCAAGGAGCACACTTTAGGAACTAAAACTCTTCACGCAATCCTAGAGACAAAGAGTCACCACCTAATTTTTATCGGGAATTAGGAAATCAAATTTGACTCGCCCAAAATTGAATAAGGTTACTCGCCCTTCATCACCAGAAACAAGGTTTGGGGGTCTTGGTACGAGAGGGAAAGGAGCCCGAGTAGGACTAAAGCACCCCCTCCTCGCCCTACCGAGGTAGGCCTTAATTCAAATATCCTTGTTCTTAATTCATAATAGGTGTTGTTTTCTCAATCATACTAGATAATATATATATATATATATATATATATATATGTGGCAAAATGAACATCTAATGAAAATCATTTCAAGAGATTAAATCAAGTAGTAATCGGATGCACATGCAATACAAGAGAGAGAGGTATACTCACAGTGGCTAGTCCCGCCCGGGACTGATGCAAATAAAGGAAACATGTCATGATATGCAAAAGGGAACAAGAAGACTTACATTGGGTTGACTCAAGCGGAGTCGCAAAAAGCAAAAGAAAGGAAACATGCAATGCAATCATGCAACAGTCCTAGATAAGATGTCTCTAACATATAAGCACATAAACGAAGACTATCCTAAAAGAATCGTGTCGTTGAAAACAAAGTTGTAAACCTAGAAAAATTATAAGAGAAAGGGTAGAGATAGTACATGATACATGGGCACTAAGCCATATGTAGATGAGGCAAGCCCACAAATCAAAGTCCGGATCCACGACATTCAATTCTCTGCACTAAGACACCAAGGAATCCCAAGCATTGCAAAAATACAAGCAAACAAATGATATGCATGAAAAATAAGAATAAGATGTCATTAATCAAATTTCTAGATTCAGTGACTTTTAATGAATCCTATCAAAAGTGATCTTAAAAATGAGCTGGGTAAAAATTCTTGTAAAGAAAGTTAGATACATGTCTTAGGGAACTTTTCCAAAAAGTAGGACCTCGTTTGCATTTTTGAAGTTCGAGAAATAAAAGTTTTGGGAACAGTGGATTAGGACTGTCCACTATTCTTGTAAAAATCATAATTAATTCTTCAAAAATCCTATGAAGCTCCATTGGGTGTCAAAAGAAAGTTATTTCATTGTAGTTTATGACAAAAATAATCCCATAAACATTTGATGACCATAAGGTCTCTGAAAAATTGTTTTAACCAAACTCTGTTATTATAAAAATTTGGTATCATTTGACAAAGGAATGCAAGACATAACAGAAGTTCATGAATCATGTTAATCAAGTTGATATAAGCTTTTAATCTCTCATCCATTTATCCTAAATGATTTCTAAACCAAGTTTTATTCATCAATTGTTGTTGACTGATCAAGGTATGACCATTTTGCATACATAATCATGATTGTAGTTAAACTTAAAAAATTACAGAATAGTTGTATCAACTTCAAACGCTTAGAAAATGATCTTAACTAGATCGTATGCCACGATTTTACATCGGCATGTAGATACATGAGTTAGGAATCATCCCCAAAAAGTGGATTATCGATGACTATTGTAGATTTTCTAAAATTCAAATACAAAGAGACGATGTTCAAATCTGTCAACCGATTTCTCAACAATTTCTAAAAATAGCATATAGATCCTAATGACTCTTTAAACGGATCGAATGAAAGCTAATTCATCAAAATTTACCCAAAAAATTTGAAATCCATCAAACTATGGGTTTTGATGAACCAAATCCTATGGACAAAACTAATCTGTTTTGCTGAATTTTAACTAATTCATTTTAAAGTGTGAGAAAAACATCTTGGGTGTTGGTTTAAGTTTATTAGAGAGATCAAACTCATGGATCAACTTGATTATCATGATTCCCAATCAATTTAGCCCTCAAGTTCTATGAAGAACTTTAGATCATGGATCAAAACGACTTACAAATACCCTATTGGAGATGAAATTTAATAGGAATTCTAGGTAATAGGAACAATCAAGAAAAATGTATGAACATAGGAATCATCATTCTCATAGATTATATTTCCAAACCATTATAGAATTCAAAGTAGATACATATATAATCATGTATGCATGGATCTAAACTAAATAGAAGAATGAAATCAAAATTAAAAATAAAAGTGAAAATCAATCTCTAATTATGAATTATCAACAAAATCAAGGAAGACTTGGATCTAGCTATGTGAGTGTGTGAAGGACAAGAGAGGAAGAAAATGAGTGTTCTAACAAAGAAAACAAAAACTAAACTAGATCCATGTCTTATAGATTAGAGATGAATTGTGGTGTTTGCCTCTTATATAATCAAAGTTGATTTGAAGGATCTTCTTCTTCAAGTATTCTTCAAGTTCTTCAAGCACTCATCCATGGTGGAAGTTAAAGGAGACAATAGATGTCTAGACTCTCCTCAATCACCTTATCTAGTTATCTTAGGATTCATTTTAGAAGAAATCAATTCATGATTCACTATTCTCTCTCAAGAAATCTTTTGAATTCTAAGTCTATGTGATTGTATCTTCAAGTACATTCAAGGTGTATTCAATATGATTCAAGATGATCCCATATGAGATGCATGAGATCTATATATAGAGTTTTGAAAACTTAACTCTTAAGTTTTAGGGTTAAAACAGAGATTTTAGATGTAAAAAAAAAAGTTAAAATGGCCATTTCAGTGCCTAAACGCAGTTTCTGGGCAATTTCCTCGCAATGGAAAGCTTCTGGAAGGATCTGGAACTCAAAAAGCTTGATGGAGGGGGCAATATATAGGTGGCAACTTAAGGGGAACCCGCCACCCCACATGTGGGATTCGCCATTTACTATTTCTCATCCCCTGGTTGCCTTCATGCCCTGTTTCAAAAATTACGTGCACTACTTTTCCAGATTTTCATAAAAAAAGCTTTTTGGTGTCCGAAGTTGTCCGTTTACATACCGTTGGAAGCTGTTGAGTTGAATTTCAGTATAAAAATATTCCAGGAGGATTTGAGATGAGAATTGAAGGTCAATCACTGGAAGTCCTTCGAAACCTTCGTTGTCTTTTTGAAATCAAACGACTTCTTTTTCAAAATTACTTTTCAATGTTCATCGATTTCGAGTTTTTCTTTAAAATTGAATCTCTGGATACCTAGAATACTGTGTTTAGAACACTTCATGCTCATATAACCATGAGTGAATATGAATTCTGAGAGACGGTTTTGACAAAACCGGAATTTTATGCATAGAAAAGGGCTTTTCTGAGCTTGACGTCACTTTTTGAAGTTTGATCTTTCGATTGTGTGGAATCTAGTACTTTCCATGGGGTGTTTTTCATCATTGAATCCTCCAAGACGTTGTCCACCCTAAATCCTATCTGTGTGATCAAAATTAGGTGGCTACACACACTCTCAGAGGAGAAAGAAGATGAAAGAGGAGAAGAGAGACAAAGGAAAGAAGAGAATGAGAGAGAGAGAGCGATCACCCCCGCGGCCAGCCCACACGTCGCTGGCATTACCAAACTTTACGGTGAGTGCTATACTCACTTTGTAGCATAGATACTATCATATATATATATATATGTTTCAGCAAGAAATAACGGACCCCGAACATTCGTACAAGGTGCAGTGTAGTTTGAGAAGAAAACCAATTCTCAATCGATCAACTAGTTTTGATTGATAGAACACATACAACTTTCAATCGATTGAACTTTAATTTTTTCAATCGATCAAAATGACTTCAATCGATCGAACTTTACTTTACCTCAATCGATTGAAATACTTCAATCAATTGAATAGGTCAGATTGGTAAATGTTTGGTCTGTTTATATCTGATGGACTGTTAAGCTATTTACATCATGTGTTGATGTTGGGATGCTCTATTATAATCATACACACGTTGAATAATGGGCTTAATGCATTAAACAGTAGAACCATTTGTATAAGGATGTTATAATGTTGTTAATCGAATTAAAAAGTCGATGTGTATAGTAATGGGTCTATCGACCACAAAGGTCGATACTATTTATGATTGTGCGTGTGAATGCGATCGCGGGGATTGTACGATGTTGGGTACGGGATTCTAATGAGTTGCGATGGTTATATATGTAGGAAAGTTACGATTGCGTGTCAAGCTTACGTATGATAGAGTTGGACTATATGTCAGAATTAGGAAGGTTGTGTCAAATGGGACTTCGTGTCAAGGTTAATACTGCGGGGATGGATGGCTAATATGTATCAGAGCGTGTTGGCCAGGATGTATCAGGAGCGTATTGGTCAGAGTATATCGGGGCGTGTTGACCAGAACGTATCAGGGGCATATTGGCCAAAGTACATCGAGGTGGTTTGGCCAGAGTGTTGGGACTTCGTGTCGAGATAATAGATTGTGTGGTACAGGACTACGTGTCTGGTTAATATGTAAAATTTAGGACTTCGTGTCAGATTGGATAAGTTGAGAAGTATTGGGCTACGTGCAAGGTTAGAAAGGGATTGTTTAAGGAATGAGTTGAGTATGTGTGGGAAGTACAGCTACGTGCAGAATATGAACCCAAGAGTCCATGTCATGCTTGGGATTGGTTGGGATGACGTACGTGGTTATATAATGAGTTGGTGCATTCGTGGAAGTGAACGACGAAAGAATTTTCTTTAATGATATCGTCTTATGTACTGCATATCTATAGTTACTCTGTTAGTATTTGCATTCACTCAGCTTCCGTAGCTGACGACGTTTTACGCTGTTGGATAGTCTACGTCCAGCTGGCCAGGGTTATGAGTATGCAGGGGATGAGTACATGGCTAAGGGCTATGAGGAGGAAGCCTACTACGGTTGAGGCTATGCTGGAGATGACTACTACGCAAACTGAAGACTTGGAGCTTGCCATAGCTAGTTTATGTTTATATTTATATTTTAGAGACTGTTGTAATAATTAAGTTTGTAATCGGCATATGTTGCTATAATACTTTATTTATCCTTTTGCAGATCCTTATGGTTTGTAATAGTTAGTAGTGAACTCTGATTATATATATGAACTTAAAATTTTCAAATGCCTGGTTTGATTCATTACTCTGATGATTAGACTTTGTTCATGGACAATATGGTGACTTTCAACTGTCATGGCCTACGGGTCCAAAAAGAAATTTATTTTCTCTGTATATTTGCACGGTGATGATTCTTCATCGTCGAATTCCCATAACGAGAAAGTATCTGTAGTCATCATCGTCTGTCACGCCCCGCAGTAGCAAAAATAGAGAAAATAAATTCCTTTTTGGATTCGTAGGCCATGACAGTTGAAAGTCACCATATTGTCCATAACCAAAGTCAAACCATCAGAGTAATGATTCAAACCACCCATTGAAAAGTTCTAAGGTTGATATATATAATCAGAGTTCAATACTAACTATTACAAAATCAAAGTGTTTGTAGAAAATATAAATAAAACATTACGACAATATATGCCGATAATAAACGTAACTATTTCAGAAGTCTCTAAACATAAACACGAGCTAACTATGGCACAGCTTCCAACCTTCAGCTTGCGTAGTAGTCAGCACCAGCATAGCCTCCATCATCGTAGGCTCCTTCCTCGTAGTACCTGTCCATGTATGCATCACCTGCATACTCAAAGCTCTGGCCAGCTGGACGTAGAATATCCAGCGGCATAAAACGCCGTCAGCTACGAAAGCCGAGTGAATGCAAGTACTAATAGAGTATCTACAGATATGTAGCATATAACAACAACATCATAAAAAGGATCATCTCATCGTTCGTATGCATGTATGCACCAATCCAAGATATAATACGGACGTCATCCCCTTTCCCATCTAGCACGTAGCCCAACGCCTCATGACTCATTTATCCTCGACACGTAGTCTCACACATAACATAGACTCTTGGGTCCACATTAATCAGACACGTAGTCCCATACCTACGGTCTGTTCACCCTTAACACGCAGTCCTAACGTTTCGGCCAACCCGCCCTGACATGGTTACTACGACACATAGCCCTTATATGATACAGCACGCAGCCCTGACATTCCACAGCACGCAGCTCCGTCATTCAACAGCACGCAGCAGTTATCACCGCACACAGCTCATACTACCGCACACAGCTCATATCACCGCACACAGCTCATATCATCACCGCACACAGCTCATACTACCGCACACAGCTCATACTACCGCACACAGCTCATATCACCGCACACAGCTCATATCATTACCGCACACAGCTCATATCACCGCACACAGCTCATATCACCGCACACAACTCATACTACCGCACACAGCTTATACTATCGCACGCAGCTCATATCACCGCACACAGCTCATGCTACCGCACACAGCTCATACTACCGCACACAGCTTATACTATCGCACACAGCTCATGCTACCGCACACAGCTCATACTACCGCACATAGCTTATACTATCACACACAGCTCATATCACCGCATACAGCTCATGCTACCGCACACAGCTCATACTACCGCACACAGCTTATACTATCGCACACAACTCATATCACCGCACACAGCTCATAGATACTATTACGGCACATAGCCCCGACATGCTACTACGGCACACAGCCCTAAGATACCCCGGCACTCCAGCCCCAACATATTATTCTCGACACATAGTCCAACTCTATCATACGTACAACCTGACACGAAGTCCCTATCCTATCCCAGTACCTGGGGTTCCACACCCAGCCTTGTACGATCTTAGCGACCGTATTCATACGCACCAACAATAATCAGTATCGACCTTTGCGGTCGAAGACCCACTACTATGCACGTCGGCTTCTCAATCTGATTATATCACCATTATATCATCGATTCCATTATTCAATGTATTAAGTCCATTAATCCATGGGTGTATTATTCCAATACAACTTTCCAACGTCAACGCATGATAATAAACAGGTTAACAGTTCGTCAGGTATAAAATAACTAAACAATTAACATTCTGATATGTTTGATCGATTGAAGTCTTTTCAATCGCTTGAGGTAAAGCAAGGTTCGATCGATCGAAGTCCTCTCGATCGATTGAGGAAATAAAGAGTTCGATCGATTGAGCTACGTTCGATCGATCGAGATCGGTCAATGCTCAATCGCTCGAAAGCAGTTCGATCGATTGAGCGCAGGATTATTCCAGAATTGAGTTGGGCCTTTCCCACACGTTCAAGGTCCGTTCTATCTTGCCGAAATGCATATCAAACCACATGTCTATACTACTAAGTGAGTATAGGCACTCACCGGTAAAGACGGTGGCGCCGGCGAGCTCGGGGTGGCCGCGGGGGTCTCGGGGTGATCTTCTCCCTCTCTTTTCTCTATTCTGCTCCTCTTTTTCTTCTTCTTCTTCTCCTTCTCCTTCTCTTGCTCTCTCCTCTACAACCGAGAGTGTGTGAGGGAGTGTTTGTGTATATATATATATCCGGGTGTGTGTGTGTATATATATGTGTATGTGTATATATAAACTATATCACTCTCTCTCTAACCTCTTTGAAATTCAGCAAAGGGATGTGTGTGTGTGCATAATACATTTATATAGGTAGAGGGGAAGTGCAGGTGGCAAAACACGTATTCTGAATTTCTAGGGTTCGATCGATCGAAGTGAGTTCAATCGATTGAGAACAGGTCGGTCAGGGTTCGATCGATTGAGAAATGTTCAATCGTTTGAGAAAAAAAACACGTCATCACTTCAGGTCGGCAGGGCTTCGATTGATTGAAATGGGCTCGATCAATTGAGAAAATAAATGTTCGATCAATCGAGAGAGGTTCGATCGATTGAACTTGAAAATGCAGGGAAGGTCAAAACAAGCACACTGAATTTTATTTATATAAAAAGTATTATACAATACAACGAAAATACAGGGTATTATATCATAACAACATTCAAACCAACACTAGAATGAAATAGTAGACATTGTGTATGATTCTAGTAAAAAATAGGGCACAGGGGTATTTTGGTCATTTTCCAGTTTGTACGTCGACAACAAATTTTATAAAAGTTCCGTGAGATTAAATAAATAAGTATTCATGTTGGAAGTTAAGAGTTTTCGATCCTCATTAAGAATCCATCTTGATTCCAGTCGTATTTGAAAATACCAGTTTATCGTATTTATACCGTATTATACTATATTAGAATACCATATTTATACATATAAAAATCTAAATACGTAATATAATACGTATAAGCATCCCCTAATTAATATAAATCATAATCATAATCATAATCATAATCATGTGTTCATAACAAAGTGTAATATAAATAGCTGAGTGAGTTGGAGACTCACCTAAATTCGCAGAATAATAATGCCGAGAAAACTCGAAGAATCTTCGATATAAAATTCAGGCTTCAAATAGTGTTCTTGGTATTCTTGGTGTACTAGGTGTGTTCTTGGTGTTTGTGTGTGTGAGATGAAGATATGTAAGCATTAGGATGAGTTCTCAACCTCATAAGTCTAAGGATAAATGTAATGGAATGGTCCCATATATATAGGAACCAAGGAGGGACCTCACCTTGCAATTTACCAAGAGTTAAAGGTTCAAAGGATAATTATTTTCTTAGGGCCATGTTTGGTTGGATGTGCAATAAAATCATAACTGGTCCAAATATACCAGATATTCACAAATCTGCTAAAATTTTGTTTCTAAAAATTCTGAAAATTTATAATCGAGTTCTATAAATACGGAATATTATAATAACAACATAAAAATACTATTCATCTTGGGAAATAAATATTTGAAAATAGCGGGTATTACATCGTCGAATTCCAATAACGATAAAGTTTCTATATGTATATGCATATATGAATGAACCCATTTTATTTATAATTTGAGCTTTTCTGTTTGGTAGTGACATCAATATTAATTTGAGATGGTGTCATGGTGAGTGAAAGCAAGGAACCAAAGTAGAGAGTAAACCAAATATGGGTTTGATTTTTCCTTTAGATTCAATTTAGATTGAGAAATTGGGCCATAGAAGAGAAGAAAAGCCAAAATAACGATTGCAGCCAAATCCAAAATTTATAATATCATGATTATATTCTCTCAGAAAACCAAGCATATGCTCAATTCAAAGGCACAAATCCTTAAAAACTCAATTCGTGGTCCTTGGAAGAGAATACTGTGTACAAGAAAAAATTATACACCCCAAAAGTAAAGCTTTGAATGGGTAAACTCTATTTATGTTGAAAATGATGAGCTAATGAACCCATTAAATTGGGGTTCACAAAGTTCACGTGGGTTTGGGTTTGAGAAGAAGAAGAAGAAGATGAGCTAATGAGCCAATTTTAAACTCATTGAAATGGTCAAACTGATTTTCTAAACATTAAGCTATAGCTGGTAGAGAGAGGAGAGATATGGAATGGGAAGAGACTGTAAGGGCATTTTAAGAATTAACAAAATATTTTAACTGATGACATCATTATACGTTAGTTGCTTTAACGGTCAGTTAACAGAAGGGATGTAAGTGTTATTACGATTCGAAAATAAGAGAGATAAGTGTTACTCCTGAAATGTCAAGGGAGGTGAGTGTTATTAGGCAAAACCTCAAGGGAGATAAAGTGATATTTACCTTATATAAAATTGAGATACTCTCTTTTTTACCAACAAGGCGTAACATGGTCCCCACTCAGTACATTTGCTTTGAAATTCCATAAATCTACACCTATAAAAGCATTTCTAAGTTTCAACTAAATGCTCCATCCAAAAATTAGTACTTGAAAGCAAAAAGAAGTACCTTAAAAAGGAGCTTCGACACACCAATTGAGCGTCGACAGACCAACTGAAACTAAAGCATCAACCGACCAACTTAATCTTCACAGTGCCTATCGTTCCTCATTCCTCATGAATTGACTTTGCAGCAACCAAACTGTTTGAATCCATACCATCGTCACACCCAAACCCCAATACCCATCGTTATACTGCTATCGTTTTTCGTCAAATAGAGACCTCCTCGTAAATTTAACATAGGATTATTGCTCCTTTGGTAAAGTGAGAGAGGGCCTTTCTACAAGCAGATATATTCGTATAATTTAGCGATATTTTCTTAACTTTATGTTATCCATTACAATTTGTAACACTGCCATTTTATCCAAAAATGTAAGAGTTAAATGGTCAATTTTAAATCACAAAATTTAAGTGATATCGGACCAAACCAGGATTAATGCGTAATTAATCCTTATTAATAATTACTTGCAGTAGTAATGAAGTGCGGTATGGTTGTGAAAAACCAGAACTTGATTTCAAATCTATTGTTTTTATGCCTTTTTTTAAGTCAATACCAGAGTAGTAGTAGTAGTAGTAGTAGTAGTAATCTCCATGGAGAAGTGAAAGAGGTTGAGGTTGGAGTGATTCTCGATACGAGTTCATGGTTGGGGAAGGTGATCCGTAGTTGCATTTCCATGGCGGTTTCCGATTTTTATGCCCTAAATTCTCATTACCAAACCAGAATTGTTCTTCACACCAGAAATTCCAAAGGAGAGCCCCTTCGCGCTCTATCTGCCGGTGAGTCTTTTTTGTCGAACACTTGTCTTTTTGCATAGTATGTATACACACACACACACAACAACAACAACAACAACAACAACAATTTTGGTGTTTTTGCCTAGGTTTTTGGATTTACAGCTTGTTTGATAGTTGGCACAACTGAGATTCAATCGCAAAAAAACTATAGTTGATCAAAAGCTGCCCAAGATAGTTTTTTTGTCAATCGCAAATTTCTACGGTTGACTAACTGATAGAGTCATAGTAACTCTACCCGAGTCTCACCTTCCTTCCCCTTGTTGTGAGAGTTTGTCAAAAAAGAAAAACGAGACCAAAAAGAAACTGAGAAAAAGGGAGATCATAATAAAGCAGATAGGGACATAAAAATGTGGGAAACAACTTTTCATTAATGATAAGTTGGGAAATCATTCTTAGTTAGGTCTAATTACACCTTACACCCTTATACTATCTGTGTTTTCAACATGTTCTTTTTTTTTTTTTTGGTTCAATTAAACCCTTGAACTTCAAAATTGTATTCAATCAGACTCAAAACTGACGTCGTTGGCTTCAACTAACGAAAATTGTCAAGTCAGTTGCGTGTGATGCTTATGTGTCATAGATTTGGTTAAGACAAATGAAAGAGAGTGTGAATGGCACAGAAAATCGCATTCGATTAGACTCAAAATCTCATGCAATCATATCCAAAATCGCATTCAATTGGACCCAAAATCGCATCATTTTCGCGTCAAACAACCTCCTTTGTTTGTCTTAATATAATTTGTGACAGGTAAGCATCACGTGCAAATTACATGACAATTTCTGTGAGTTGAAGCCAACGGCGTCAGACTTTGGGTTTGATTGAATAAAATTTTGAAATTCAAGGGTTCAATGAAAAAAAAAAGACATGTATCCAATTGTAAACACCGGTATATTATAAGGATGTAAAGTTTAATTAAACCTTTTACTTAAAGAGGGGATAAACAGGTAAGGCAACTCTTTTAAGCCTGAAGTAATTTGAGGTTCTCTGTATGTCATTCCAAATTCATGAGGAATTTTTCCACCCCTCCATTTCTTCTCTCTCCTCCGTCCCTCTTAAAACTTTCAACAGGGGATGATCAGCAGCCTTTCTGCTTTATTTTTTCCTATCCCTCTGTTTGCTTCACCGATGATACTTAATTCCATTCTCATATAGCTAGTTGAACAAATTTCAGCATGTTACCTTAATGATACCCATGTTTATTCTCTCTCTCATACTTAATTTTTTGTGCTATGGAAGATTGCAATGCTTATATACTAGTGCAATTGTATAAACAACATTTATTAGGATTCACTGGATAGTTCTAGATTTGATATTTATACGTTTGATTCCAGTGTCTTCCTTTGCTCAATGCAGCTCTTGATCTGTTGGAAAACATCAAGGTGCAAGCAATCATAGGCCCAGAAACACTTCATGAAGCAAAGTTTTTGGCCACATTGGGAGACAAAGCTAAAGTTCCTATCCTTTCGTTGACTACAAATCCTTTATCATCCACCGAACATCCTTACTTTCTTCAGATTACTCAAAGTCAAACCACTCAATTTGAAGGAATTGCCACGATTATAGAATCATATAAATGGAAAAATGTCGTCCTTATCTTTGAGGACGCTGGTGATGCGCGAGAAATCATCCCGTATATACTTGATTGCTTTCAAGAAAAAAATATCCATATTGCTTACAAGAGCCCCATTTCTCCCTTGGCTAACGATGGTCAAATCCTTGAAGAGCTCCACACGATCACGAGGATGCAGAGTACAATATTTGTTCTGCATGCATCGCCTTCTCTTGCATCCCGCGTTCTTTTAAGCACAAGAAGGTTAGGAATGATGACAGAAGGATATGTGTGGATTATAACTGACAAGACGGTGAATTTGTTGCAGTCCATGGATATTTCGGTCATTGAGGCAATGCAAGGGGCATTGGGTATCAAGTCTTATATTCCATCATCTAGCAAGCTCCAAAATTTCACTATAAGATGGAAAGATAGATTAATGGAAGAACCTAATATGGAAATGATGAACTTAAACGTGTTTGGCATATGGGCATATGATGCATTTTGGGCATTAGCAAGGGCAGTTGAGAGTGTAGGAGTCGAAATACCCCATATTAGGGAAGAAAGCAAAGGACTGGACCTTATGGACTTAGCTAGCATTGGAGCCTCTCAAATTGGGTCAACGCTTCTAAATCAGATACAACATCTTAGATTTAGGGGTTTAAGTACTGATTTTAAACTTGTAAACGGAAAACTAGTCTCTGAGGTATATGAAATAGTCAATGTCCTAGGCAAAGGGGAGAGAAGAGTTGGATTTTGGACATCAAAAGATGGAATCGTGAAAGAAATGAACCCACAAATTAAGTATTCATCTTCCAACAGTGGTCTTGTAGCCATTATCTGGCCAGGAGGATCTACAACTACGCCAAAAGGCTATTTGTTTCAAATGAGTGGTAAAAAGCTGAGAATTGGTGTTCCATTGAAACGTGGGTTCCACGAATTGGTAAATGTGGATTATGACCCTCAATCAAATGAAACACATGTTAATGGCTTTTGTGTAGATGTATTCAAGGCTGCTATTGATGTCCTACAATACGAAGTACTTCTGGAATACATCCCATTTGTAGATGCCAGTGGCCGTCCCGCAGGAAATTACAACGAGCTCGTATATCAAGTCTACCTTAAGGTATATTTAGTTTCAGAACACAATAGAATATACAAATATGATGGGGAAACTTATATATACTATCCGTAATAACAAAATGTATATATGTTTTCATTTATTTGTTCCATTGTGGATGGCTAGAATTATGATGCGGTTGTTGGGGATACAACGGTGACAAGCAATAGGTCATTGTACGTTGACTTTACATTGCCATACACTGACTTGGGTGTTGGAATGGTGGCGAAAAGGGAAAATAAAAACATGTGGATCTTCTTGAAGCCACTCGATTTGAATTTATGGCTTACAAGTGCTGGATTCTTTGTGGCAACTGGTTTTGTTGTTTGGCTTATCGAACACCGTATAAATGAAGAATTCCAAGGTTCACCGTCTCAGCAAATCGGAACTGTTTTCTCGTTTGCCTTCTCAACAATTGTCTTTGCTCACAGTAAGCCCTCTCTCATTTCACAATGACTTCAAAATCTTCAAACAATTACTTCTTTGTTAAATGAGTGTAGAACTATATGGCATGAAAAATACAGTGTTCAACTATCCAATATATCGACTCTTTTGAGATCTCCAAAAGAATTATATTACTAAAATGATTACGTAATAGATTGAAGTTCTAGAGTTGGACAATTGACTCTCGGACATGGGTATGGGATTTGTTTTCGACACCTCTGGTTGGACACATACCAAGAAGCATATTAGCTACTTGTATAATAGTATACTAAATTTCTTAATTCTATTCCATTAATTTACTACAAGGTTCTTTCAAAACAGAATGCTCCTGTTGAACAGACTTATTATTATCCCACATGTCCGTGGCCATGTAACATAGGCTAACACAATTGCTTATTATAGGAATATTCATCGCCTGTCTAATCATCTCCGCAATTGGATTGTAAGATTTCCGGAATTTTGAATCATCTTAATGGTGAAGACGTCCTTAAAAGTTGTTGAGAATGTTTTCAAAGAAAATTGTTCCCAAAATCAGTATTTAAGTTACACTCTCTCAAATAACTTATTCATTTAGAATAGATGCTTAAAAAATACAATATCAGCGCAGGATTGAACTTGTATGTTACAGTAAATATTTGTGAAGTTATTAAAGTTTTCAAATATTCTGGTCACCAAAGTAAAGCACATTCAAAATTCCATGAAGTATTAAGAACTAAATGAACCTGTGCTCCACATTGCAGAAAAAAGGCTGCTAAGTAACTTGTCAAGGTTCCTAATGATCGTTTGGGTGTTTGTGGTGTTTATTTTGACTTCAAGCTACACTGCAACGCTGTCTTCATTGTTGACTGTTCAACAAATTCAACTAGCTGCAAAGGGTAATTACATAGGGTATCAAAGGGGTTTTTTTGTAGATGGAGATATTGTCAGCAACCTTAACTTTCAAGACTCACGACGTCAGTATTTTACACCCGAGGAATATGCTGAGGCTTTATCGAAAGGGCATAAGAATGGCGGTGTTGTTGCCATCGTTGATGAGATTCCATACATCAAGCTCTTCCTCGCGAAGTATTCTGCTGACTATGCCATGGTCGCTTCGCAGTCTATCACTAATGGTTTTGCCTTTGTGAGTACTATTCTTTTACAAGCCGGTTACATATGCATATACATCTAATTAATAGTAATGTATCAATTTTATTACTTGCATAAGCATCTTAATAGAAAACTAAATTATTGATGCATGATGTGGACCTTTTTTTTTTTTTTTTCTTTTTTCACCCCATGTTTTTATGAGACATAAAGAGTTTACTTAGAAGCTGTTTGGGGTAATATAAGAACCGATTCTATTGTTCAGAAAATAACCTGTTTTTATAAGTTTTGTGTCTGTGTAGCTACTTTTTGGTTGCACACGAGTCTGTGCCAAGACTTGGAAAAACATCCCAACAACTGGTTTTATCAAACTAATACAATGCTGGTTTTAAAAAGCATGTAAAAGTAATACTAGGTCTGAACCTGATTCTATTTTAAGCATTCCCAAACAAGTTCTTATTTTTTGTGTCTATCTTTTGTAGGTTTTCCCGAAAGGCTCACCATTGGCTCCCGAGATATCAAGGGCTATTGCAAAACTAAGAGAATCAGGTAAACTTGTGAAGATGGAGCAGACATGGTTTAAGAGTACTCCGACATCATTTATTTCCCAGGACTCGGCGACTACTAACCCGAAGACACTCAGCCTCAGCAGTTTTAGTGGTTTATTTCTTATTAGTGGGGTATCTTTAGTTGTAGCACTTTTCATGTTCTTGATTTATACTTTTTATGAAAAAATTTGTACTGAAATTTATAGGTTTCGGAAAGCTGTTTGGGGAATATTGGATTTCATGATAAAGTATTACTCATTTATTAAAAACAGAATATGATGGACCAAGCATTTGTAACATGATCAATGTAAAAGTAACTCTAGTTATTGTTACTCTGCCAGTCAGTGATGTGTGCTCTCATTTTTAGCTCCTTTTTCAATGGAAGAGCAATATTGATAGACTAACAATGGTAATTAAATTGATGTGAAGATGGTCCCCTTCATATGAGAAATCCGAGCATATTGAATTGAAGTTATTTGTTAACCACAATTGTATCCTAGTGGATAATTTTTTTTGTTATGTAAGGTTATAAATCAACATTGCATAGTTAAGCATGTGGTACTTTATGTAAATCAACTTTGACAACCAAACAAAGTAAATTCTCATTTAATTCAATTGAATTTGCAATTTTTAAACGCTTCATTTTTCAAACAGAATAAAGATTCAAGAATGGGAGCCACTACTTGGACAACACTTCCATCATTTCCTTTCAATCAATTTCGTACTGTTCTTTCTCATAATAGTGAGACCAAAAAAAAAAAAAATACAATTTTAAAAAAAATAGTTTTTAAGCACTTGGGCTCACTTCTGTGAGAAGAAATAACACAAAATGGACTAAAGAAAAAGCACTGAAGTCTGTCCCTATTGATTACAAGTATGTATTGAGCGATTATACATGTACTTGGATATATATTTTTTTCTTGTTGAGCAAAAATGGTGGAAATGGGCAACCAACGTAGTAATCCCCTCTGGGCTTGACCAGGAGAGTTCTCACCCGCTATGGAATGTTTGCGTTGAGCCATAGCTACCGCCGGGAATGGCGAGCTCGTCATCATAGCCCACCGGTGCGCTAGAGAACTCCAAGCCGGTAGCCTAGAATTAATCATGAGTGAATCCATATTTGAATTCGAACCCATGACCCACTAGCCCCCAATCCACATGGTAGTGAGCCGAAGCTACTAAGCTACCACCGGCGGTGGTCATATACTTTAGAAACATGTATTTAGTAGCTCCCTCCTCAATAATATGAAGTAGATGAGTGGTTGGGTACCAAAACTGTAGTTATTTTGACCTCATGCTCGTAGGCGAGTACAGTGCAAAACAGCTCCACAAGGACAATGTCTCTCTCATCAATGCTACTGCAATATGGAGTCAAAATCTATCCGACATGATACTAATTTACTATATTAATACCGTGATTACCACTTTGATTTCACCCAGTCAAAATTGAGGGTCCTAATTCTTCAAATTAACACTCTATTTGCTTTGATGTAAAAATTTTATATCAAAAAATAATTTTTTTTTTTTTTTTTATGTGTAGATAATATGCACGCAAGCATACGAGTCAGGTTTAGGTCACTTACCTAGCGGAATAACCCGACGGATCGCCAAACGGTGTTGTTACGAGCCCGGCGTCTTCACCCACGAACTGCTGCTCCATGTTGCCTCCGTGTACTCTCTTATGCATCGCCTAGGTCGTAGAGGATGCTTCTTGAGCCATCCCCATGACAGTCACGTTCTAAATCCCAAGCTCCTTGGTGATTAGCTAGAGAGAGAAACCGTGTGTATAGAGAGAGAGAGACTAACGTGAGAGAGAGAGGGGCTGCTGAAAGTATTAGTCTCATTAGGTTTTCCATGTAGTATATATGCATATATATAGGCACATAAAAACCTATAAGGCTTGGGACTCCAAAGCCCATTATTTGGCGTCCAAGCTAGCCCTCTCTGAGTCCAATATAATGTGGGTGCCCGTATGGCCCAACCACAATATTTGTTACATCTCCCACTCACCCACATAGGGTTGGTACTAAAAACCAATCTCTCAACACAACGGAACTTCTCAACTCTTCATACAGGGAAATAGAACGTGCGACCTTACGAAAAGAAAGCACAGCGACAGGAGTGTAATGCCAAATCATCACCATAACCAGCAAGACACATCACTCGGAAGCTTCTCGTGTATGCCTTAGACGATTCAACCACACCGGACACAGCATTCTCAATCCCTCGGTGAAAAGAATTGCTGCACCACCTCAATGTAATGTACTCATGACATATCAGTAACAAATTACGATTGTCGCAGGCCTGCTAATGAGTCACAAAAACATGGTGTGTTATTGAATGGTCTTCCCTGAGCCCACATGTCAATCCGACTAACTTGACCGCTTGCCCAGACACACCCCATAGAACGGAATAATCTCATCGTCCTAGGATAGCATGCTAAAGTAACTGTCATCAAGCGTCCTCTTCATGACATAGTCTCAAGTCGTGAAGGCAACCAGTTTGTAGGATAACCAATGTCTTGGATATGCTACATGGCTCACACAGCAATGAAGAGGAATCCATTCACTGCTCCACAGTCGATCGCGAAAGCACATACAGTACGATATGCATGCTATGGCGTTCTTCCATCAAAATGGGCATGTCACTCTGTGTTTGAAAAAACAAGTAACGCCATACGAATCTTAGTCTAGACGTTACACAAAACGTCTAACCTGAGTCTCCCAGCACAGTCGCTCCTCTTAGCGCCCGTTTGAAAACTCACATTCGGCTGTAAACAGGCTACATAGAGTCGTGGGATATCTCTATGTTCGACCAAGTATAAGGTCTCATCTTAGATCCATCTAAGGCGACATATAGAAATAATAGGGTTTATATCTAGCTCGCTGTTCTTATACTGCGTAGATATAAGTGTTCAAGCTCGCTTTCTAAGCGCTATGGACACACATGTCCTAGCTAGCTATCTAAGCGCCATGAACACAAATGTCTCATCTTGCTCGCCATCTAAGCGCCCTGGACATGCATGTCCTAGTTCGCTATCTCGGCGCCAAGGTGAATCACCCGTGTGAGCAGGTCGATTCAAGCCCGGTGACATATAAGAAATGTGCATTCATTCCATTCATATAACAAACATATATGTATGAAAACCAATTAGTTTATAAAAACTTGAATAATAATGTCAATACCACAATAAAATGTCTAAGCACATCAAATCCCCCGATTGGAGATATGCCTCAAGACAACTTCCCTTTGCGCAAACTACATGTCAAAATGTGACAAAAACGAATGTCTACGTGCTAGAATGACTTTGAGATCTTTTGCATATGCTCAGACTTATGTGCTATCATCGTAGATGAGCACAACCTCATTACTATGAGATAAAGAGCCTAGCTATTGCAAAACTCTTCAACCAAAACAGCTTCTCTAGTAGCTGCAAAGCACACCACATATTATACTTCCATCGTGGACAGCATAAGACAAGGTCCACAGTACTCCTGCGAACATATCGCAAGATACTCTTCGCTACTCTCTAGTGATAGGACCATGGTTGCTACGGAAACGACTAATTAAACCAACCGCATAGCAGACATCTGACCGAGTACACACATTAGCATACTTCAGATTCCCTATTGCAGACGCATATGGCAAACTGGACATTTGTTTCCTCTTCTCATTATTCTTAAGACATTGATCTAAGGTCAAGGTGAGTCCCCAAAAAATGGGATGTCTATGGGTTTACAGCTTTTCATGTGAAAAATGTTCAAGAAACCTCGAGAGAAGCTTCAGAGAACGATCTCTCACAATCTAAACTCCCAACACGTGGTTGGCATCACCCATATCCTCAATCTCAAACAGAGAGGACTACCACTCTCAAGCGGCGACAATGGAACTCATCTCGTTCCTAGCTATCAACATACAAAGAGTTAGAACACTTTTCTTGGACCGTTTAATGTACACACATTGTACCACTGCCTAGACGATTGTTAACTTGAGATAATAAATAGATCGTTTGAGACAGCACACTTTTGCGCTCATCCCCTTTGGTCACAACACCAATGGGATGATCCATATTTATCTCGTCGTCTTGTTCTCCATTGAGAAAAGAGCAGTTTAAACATCCAACTAAAAAGGTTCAAAAACTAAATATGCGACAATTGCTAGGATAAGGCGAATGGAGTCAAATCTCACCCTTTGGGAGAACATGTTTCCATGGTCTATACCCTCTCTGGGTACAAACTTTCACCACAAGGCGCGCCTAATACTTGTCAATTGAACCATCTGCCTTGCGTTAGATTTTGAAAACACACTTGTCTCCAATAGTCTTACGCACAGGCGGAATGTCAACTAACTCCCAGACTTTATTATCGTCCATAGGGCTCATCTCGTTTGGCATAGTAACTATCCACTCAGCTTCAGCAGACGAAGAAAAACGCTTCAACAAAAGAAGCAGGCTCATCCTCATCCACTTGTGCACACATTTGCACACATGAAGCAGGTTCATCCTCATCCACTTGTGCACACATTTGCACACATATGAAAATGTCTTCCTCAATTTCAAAACAGCAATAGGGAACGTTTTCCTCATCACCATACAGTGTACTACCTGAGAATCTTGAGTGCCTAGTGGTACACTCCCACTATCTGGTACACTCCCACTAGCATCTAGCGGTGTACTCCCACTCGACTGGAGACTAGTACCATTTTATAGCGATTACTGGATGTGGAATCTCAATCTCCCCACCCTCGCTTAAAGATGGTATGTTGTCTTCAACATCCTCCAACTCATGGAGGTCAAGATATCTCTTAGTAATACAAATCTGGGGAAGTCATTCTCAATATCATGTGACACCATTTGTCATTCCTATACCCGTTTGTTCATTATACATAACATAGCCTGTCGGGCTGTTAGAATACCTTATAAAGGTATACTTTCCAGCTCTAGAGCATAGTTTCTCGTACTTATACGAGGTATAGTGAACATGACCTCCTGAGCTCCACGGGCGCAAATGCTACCTTTCCATAGCTCATAAGGGGGTAGAGGGAAACGACTGAGGAGAGGCACTCTCGTATGTAGGCAGCAATCAAGAGTACATCCCCCCAAAACAACATTGGGAGGTTGACTTGCGCCATCATAATCCTAGCCATATCTAGGAATGTCCTATTCCTTCTTTCTACAACACCATATTGTTGCGGAGTTTCCGGAATAGAAAGTTGTCTGCTTTTCTCCTTTTTACTCACATAGTTCCCAGAACTGATTAGATAAATACTCGCGATCCTCACATCGCGCGAAATCATCTATAAAAGTGAGAAAATAAGAGGCGCCATGACGTGCCTTTATAACCATAGGTCCACAGATATTTGAGTGAACTAGCTCTAATGCTTGAGTAGCTCTAATAGCCTCTCTAAAAGGCTTTTGGCATGCTTTGCCAACTAAGCAAGACTCACACATAGGTAGGTCAACCTTAGCGAGTGGGCCTAAAAGGGCTTCTCGAGCTAATCAAGTCATCCTATCACATCCTATGCGTTCAAGTCTAGCATGCTATGTCTCAGAATAAATGAATTAACAGAGAAAACTAGAATTTATGAAAACAATTCTTAAGCAGTTATCCTTAGATAACCATGTCCTAGTAACACTACCACCCAAAAAATGTCCATCCTATTACCACCGAACTGAAAAACGCCCTCGATTGCGCTCTTCCACCTTGTTAGCCTTGGGCGCAAACTTGCTGGCCCCACCATGCCTCTAGGCGGGTTTACCCTTAGCATTGCGTTTAGGCCCACTGGCCTTGCGCTTACTTCCACTTATGGAAGTAGTGGTCAAGAGTGTAGCTATACGGTTCGCCTCACCTTTTTGGCGCTCCGTATTCAGCTCAACATGTCAGAAAATGTCAAAATAAAAAATTTGACATTTCTGTTGTGGATCATGATTTGTTTTCTATGGACTCGCAAATCAGGCAAAGAACTAATCATAGCCTGAAACTGCAGTTCGCCAGTAAAGATGTTCCGAGTATTCTGAAATCACGAATCATACCTGTCATCGACCTTAGATGTCCAGTCATCGTGTACTTGGAACATTTCCTTTACTTTCCCGAACTTCATAACTAGATGCTTAATCTAGTAGTGAATGTGCCATCGAAAACAAATTTGAGCCGATCTCATAATACTTTGGCTATTGGGTAGTACATATACTTCCCAACAAGATCATGGTGCATGCTGCTTATCACAAAGCGCGTGCTATGATCCTTCTCGAGCTAAGTATTATAGGCTATTAAGGTTATAATGATATTGGGCCGGAGGCCCGTTATTCGGTTTAATGGGTTGGACCATAGAATAAGCCTAAAGCCACAAGCTCTTACTCATTCTATCGGTGTGTTACTTTACAGTGCCATATTACAAAAATTAGTCCCTTTTAAACTTGTTACTTTTATAAAGATCGACAAAGTGTGGTTTGGAAAACATTTGTTTTTGTGAATCCAAAAAAATTTGAAGAATATTTGAGAACATGCGCAAGGGATTGACATTATTATTTGCACATTTCATAAGGTTTGTTTTAAAATCCAATTACAAATGAGTTTTCCCCTTTCTACAATTTAAGACCAAAAAATTCGCTATTGCTCATTAATCAAATCTTAATTTTGTAAATCAAGAAAAACTTTTTATAATTGATTTTTCTAAACAAACATCAATTAGATGGTACAATTACCTATCTAAGATCATCCACAGTAATATTAAGTGCGCCATACAACAAAAATGCGCATGGACCCCCACGTGGGTCCGAATTGACAACTTAGAGCTTATGTTAAGGTAATTCAAGTGTATGATGTATGAACAAAGAAAACCATCCCTTTACAAGTAGGCTTTTCCAAATACAAGAAATTCAACCCTCGTCCTCACATTACATTTATAGCCCATAAAAAAATAGAGATGCTTTGTTCATAAACATATACAAGAACAGCCTTAAACATACATCGTGAGGACACAAGCTCTTTAAATTGTCAATTAATTGTCCATTCATTAATCCAGATTAATGCATTAATCACATACACCAAGCACTCATGCGGTCTATTATAAAATGAATGGACTCATCCGTCACTCCACTTAAGGAGGAGGAATTAGAGGTCATAGGGTCAACCAATCACAAACAACAGTAATTAAACGTGACCAACAATGCAATGAGCCTCTAAAGAAATAAAATGTGCATTAAAATGATTATTGCACAGCCCGAATAGCTTCCATAAACTAGGTAAAATTAATGAAAAAATCCTGAATTTTTCATTAATTTTAACCCAATTTTAGGTCTTAAAACATAATTTAAAACCAAATTATTAAGGGCCCTTTAAATTAACAATTAATTTAAAACCTTATGAAAAATTTAATTAATTGAAAAACAGATTTTTCATTATAAATAAAAAATTTCCGGAATTTCACCAAGGCCCAAAAACATTTTGAATCAATTTAACATAATAAATTGATCTAGTTAAACAAAAATTAACTATGAGCAACAAAAATTCCCAAAAATACAAAAAATTTCAAGAATTTGTTCTCCAAAGATTTTTTAGTGGTCTAATATGGTGTTCTAAACACCCCATATTAATTTCAAAAATTAATAATCTATTTTGGCTATTTTCAGCAATTAAATAAATGCCCATATGCATAAATTTTATGCTCTAAAATACCAAAAAAATGAGATAATTCATAAAATTTTCTCAAGTCTCCAATTAGTGTACAAAAACACAAGATATTAAATTCAAGAATTAACAACTTTATTGGTTATATTTTAAGCAATTAATATTGCGTATTCAACACAATATATATGCTCTAAAATATGCCCCAAAGAGCGAGAAAATACACTAAAATAATTTTCTCAAGCTACCACTAGTGTTCTAAATACATTGTGTTAATTCCTTGAATTAATAATCAATAAAAATATTTTAAGCAATTTAATATGCGTACAAAAACACACAATTATATGCTCTAAAATATTAATATGATTGAGATAATTTACCAAAAATTATCTATGGGTTCCACAAAATTTTACATGGTCTTAAAACAGTGTCCCTTATGTCCCTTATTAATTACAAAAATTAATAATGTATTATGGCTATTTTAAGCAATTAAATAAATGTCCATAAACATTAATTATATGCTCTAAAATGGCACAAATACATGATAATTTACCAAAATTATCTAAGAGTCCCTTTCAGTATACGAAACACTGAAAAAAATGAAAAGATAACTTTCTGCAATTTTTCTGAATTTTAAACCAATTTAAAACTCATTTAAAACTTAATTTTATTTAAAAAAAAACTTTGCAATGCTTTTCCCAACAAATTTGATTTAACTAATAAAATATTATTTCATAAGTCAAACTTTTGAAAAAAATACTAATCAGTTAAGTATCAAGAAGAATAGGCGCCACTTATGGGCCTTGTTTGGCTTTGGCTTGTAAAGCCATGAACGTGTTAAAAAAAAATTTGCCAAACAGTACTTTAATTTCTTAACACAACAACACTGCCAGGCTTTAAAGCCAATTGACACGCAACAGGCTACATCTCGTTTGTACGAGTCCGGTGGACCCCTCTACTGTGATGTCCTATAATTTGGAATGGATCCTACGTGTCTCTGACGTGGCTGGAAGAGGCTGAAAAATCTGGATCATATTCTTCACCAAAAAAAATAAACGCGGCAGCCCTAGGCCTGCGCAACACCTTTTTTTTCGACAATTGTATCTTCTTCATCGGAATAATTATTCCACGAAACATCATGGGTGGACTCTAGGGACCATATGGGACACAACCATATAAAAAATTTGGACTTTTATTGGAGTTTTATATTAGACCCACTTCAAAATCAAAATTTCAAAGTTTTGATGAAAGCTTGGTTAAGCTTTAATGGCAGATTCAATTCGGGTGATCTACGGGCGAATCAAACACCTATAGGCTCTGATACCAATGTAGATAATATGCACGCAAGCATACGAGTCAGGTTTAGGTCACTTACCTAGCGGAATAACCCGACGGATCGCCAAACGGTGTTGTTACGAGCCCGGCGTCTTCACCCACGAACTGCTGCTCCATGTTGCCTCCGTGTACTCTCTTATGCATCGCCTAGGTCGTAGAGGATGCTTCTTGAGCCATCCCCATGACAGTCACGTTCTAAATCCCAAGCTCCTTGGTGATTAGCTAGAGAGAGAAACCGTGTGTATAGAGAGAGAGAGACTAACGTGAGAGAGAGAGGGGCTGCTGAAAGTATTAGTCTCATTAGGTTTTCCATGTAGTATATATGCATATATATAGGCACATAAAAACCTATAAGGCTTGGGACTCCAAAGCCCATTATTTGGCGTCCAAGCTAGCCCTCTCTGAGTCCAATATAATGTGGGTGCCCGTATGGCCCAACCACAATATTTGTTACATTATGTAACTTCTTTTTTATGGAATTTTTTTTTCTATGTTTGGTTAAAGAATCCTGTTAGAGGCTCCGAAATGGTGCACCGACCGATCGGTGCCGTCCATTTCGATGGGATCCACGCGTGTCGGTGCACTATTTCGGTGCCTCAATCTTTACCGTTGGTTAAAGTGCTAAAACTATAATAGCTTGTAGTGGCAATGACACAAAAGACACTATTAAGCAACACACTTCCTTTTTTCCCCTTCCATTGTCAAATTGTAAAGGAGTTCAGTCAACGTCCATGTTTGTTACCGCTTAATCAGAGAGATTATGCTAGCCTATTACATATCTACGAGTAATGCTTCGGTTTCCAATTTTTTTTTTTTTAAATCTCAATTCTCAATACAGGGGCAGTTATATTACCATTTGTGACACTAAATTGAATATGACCCAGTTGCCACATGTGTTCGGAACTGCGATGAAAATTTCAGAACCATTGCAACATTCCATGCCAAAAGGCAACACTTTGAATGAAACAAGGGTAATAAAGTAATTTTAGAAAATGATTGTTACAACTAAATTATTTTAGTAACCTGGTTGTAAAATGTAAAATTGATTTAGTATTGTTCTTTTCATAAAATAACTAGTTTTCTTGTGAATTTAAAAGTGAACACAATGTTATCCTACTACACGTACTATCTATTCTAATTACTACCACAAGCTAGAAAGCCGCCCCTATGTGAAAGGGGCCTTCACTTACTTTGGACTTCTTGGCTTAGCCTTTCAATTTAATATTTACGATAATCCTATGATACGACCATAATGTTTATTGGTTAGAAAATGGGTACAATATTTTGAGACTGAGTTATATTGTTTTGTGACCTAACTATGGATACAGAATTAGCAGACTTCGATACAACAGATTTGGTGCAATGTTTTGGGAGCCGTATCATAGTGGTTTAGATACAAGGTTTGGAGGACTGGGGGTAATGCGTGAGACTCGGATACGATCGATGTTTTTAGATATGGGTACTATGTTTATAGGTGATTAAACATTGAGTTAGGGTAGGGGCTTAAAAGTGATTAGCTAAGATAGCTTTCAAGCTATTTTGGCTAAAAATTAGAGAAAATTTAGGTAACGTGGTTGGAGATGCTTACAACCCAAAATTTTGAAAAATTGCAAGCTTAATGGTTTAAGACTATAAGTTCAATTAAAGATTTCAGAAATTAACATTTGACTTTGATTTTTCAATTTGCTTTTCGTACCAGAAGTTTCTTAGAAGTTGTTAATTTCCTTCATTGACATTTAGACTTGAAATATAAGAGATTAAAAGAAAAGCTTATAGGATGATGAAGATGATGAAGAGCCACAGCCGCTTCATTTCATTTCTACTACTCTTCACCCTTCAATCTCAATCATATGCAGAACTTAAATCACTTTTGAATACTAGTCTTTGTGTCATATATGACCTTAGATTCAGAGAGATCTTTGATATGAGATTATGGTTTGGAAAGACTTTCCACAGATGTTTGATTTCTATGCTTTTGATGGTTACTATGAATTAAGGGATTCAGAGAGAAAACCCCTTATGGAGATTTCTTATGGTGATTTTCTTTTTCTTTTTCCTTTTTCAATGTTTTCATGCTAATCTTTTAATTGTAAATTGTCAATTTGATATCTTTTTTTTTTTTTTTTTTTTTTTTTTTTTTTTTTATTCTTTTTAATGACTGACTCTCTCTCTATATATATATATATAAGCTGGCGATAAAGCACCTTCATTTTTTAATTAGGACACCTAAATTTAAGTTAAAAATCAGTTTTTTACCTTTTACTTTAATTAATAAGGACACCTCACTTATTTTACTATATATATATATATATATATATTGTAGGCTTAACTATATTTTACCCCCTCTTAGTTTGCCCTTCATGTCAATTTGGTCCCTGTAGTTTAGAAAGTGTCATTCTAGTCCCTGTAGTTTCCTAAGTGTGTCATTTTAGTCCCTCAAAACAATTTTTGTGACAAATTTTTTACTTTCAGTGACAAAATTATTCATCACTAAGGGACTTATTGGACTTATTTGACACACTTATGAACCTACAGCGACTAAAGTGACACTTTCTAAATTACAGAGACAAGCACAACTCACATAATTAGGTATTATATTTTATCATAAATATTAGTAAATTAAAAGAAATTCAAAGAATAATAATAATAATAATAATAATAATAATAATAATAATAATAATAATAATAAATTTAGGACTTGCAACAGTGTTACTTGCAATTATAGAATTTTATAACAGCTGAACTACTAGTAATCCTTCTTTCAGTGGAAGACGCTTTGCAATTTCTATGACTTCGTCACTTGATATCTAGATATCATAAAACCATTAGATTATATAAAAGGGAAAACGATGTGGCTGCTACATTGCGACAAGTATAAATCTGGAATAAATACGACTCATGCCAAACACACACACACACACACATGCAAACGTAATTTCACCATAAAGTGTAATAAATTTATGATGCAAAGAAACAATCTCGAAACCTGATATGGGCAAATTCATATTTTTATATAAATTATGCTCAGGAGGATCATGTGACACCTATTGAAAAGAGAAAAGAATCACAATTAATTAATTAATTAATTATTATTTTTTTTAACAGCATAAATTCAATTTATTAAGAACTAACTCATGGTTACACAATGAGCACCCCTTAGACAGACCAAACTCCCCAAACAAAAAGCCCATAAACTCAAGTTTAAGCAGCAGCAGCATCCACAATACAAACTCAAGTTTATCATCTTGGTACAAACTTCATACTCACAATACAGACACAAAATGAATAGCAGCTCACGCCCAGTTGACATCCTCAACCTGCCAATTTGCATGATCATTCCACTATAACTTGAATACACAACCATTTTCATATGCCTTTTTCCAGGTGATCCTTACAGCAGCAACATTCTTGTTTTAGGAGCAGCATCACTGTAGAAATGCACTTTGAAGAACAACCCAAGCCCCCCAAAAGCAACATTTAACATCATCATATATTCCCCTTCTAAAGTTGGTATAGCCTTGAAACAAACACTACATACCCAATTAATGAAAACAAAAAAAAACTTACAAGAGAAGAAGTCATATCGAAGAAGACGCTAAATACAGATTAAGAGTTAATAGTGAAAGAAATCAGAAGTAGCCAAGGATTTGGAAATAAATAAGAAGAGATACAAAGAAATAACATATAATAAAAATAAGTGAGGTGTCCTTACTGATTAAAGTAAAATGTAAAAAACTGATTTTTACCTTAAATTTAGGTGCCCTAATTAGAAAAGGGTGATGTTATTTCCACTCCATCATTGAACTAAGGCACTCCATGGTACCACTCTTAGTACATGTGGTACCATGTATGTCATGCATTGCGTACATGGTACCACATGCTCTAAGAATGGTACCATGGAGTGCCTTAGTTCAACGATGGAGTGGCAATAACAATTCCCGAAAAAAATGAAGGTGCCTTTATCGCCAGCCATATATATATACAGGAATTTTCAGGAAAAGGTGCCCTCTCTTTAAAGCCTGACTGATATATATATATATATATATAAACAGAGGTTGTCTCTTTAAATCCTGACTGATATATATATATATATATATATAAACAGAGGCCCACTCTTTAAAGCCTGACTGATATATATATATATATATATATCCTAGTCATTCTCATGGAGATCCTTTATATTCATTTTTATGTCTGCAAATATAGGTTAGCTAGTATATATTTTGCCTCAGCAAATCTATGCATGTACAAATGAGAAATGCTAGTCTATCTATCTATTATATTATGGGAATTGCTATGTACACCGCTAATTTTGCTATGTACACTGCTCACTTTCACAAAAGTGAGAATTTTTAGAAGAAAAGTGATTAGAATAAAAGAATTTGGCTGTACATAGCAAATATACGGGTGTACATAGCAATTTCCTATATCTATTATATATATATAAATGCTGAAGCAAAAGCAGCTCTCTCATGTTGCCACATAAGCAATCTCTATTCCAAGCAAAAATCCTACATGTCTATTGAGTGTGCCATATCTCTTTTTTTTGGAGAAATTATTCAGTGAGCCCGTCATGCCACGTCAGCATGCTGACGTAGTGTGACCAATTAATCCCAACCACTTATTTGCCCCCTTCCATGGGGATCATGACAAGTGGTTATCAAATTTAAATTTTGAAATTCCACTAACCAGTTGTCATGATCTCCCTTGAAGAAAGGGACAAGTGGGTGGTTGAGATTAATTGGTCACACCACATCAGCATGCTGACGTGGCATGACGGGCTCACTGAATAATGTGTGCCATATCTCTCTCTTTCAAACGTAAATCTCTCTCTCTCTCTCTCTCTCTCTCTCTCCTCATCTCCACATTCCCCTTTTTCTCACAGACTCAGACGTTTCAACTACTTGGTTTTAGTCTCACGAGAAAACCACTCAAACCCTTCTTCTCGCCGACTCCTCGATCATCGGCCTCACACAACATTGAAGAGGCATTTTTCTTTTTCCTTTGTTTACCCATCTTCTCTCTCTCTAGAAGTCTAGAACATTATTCCTCTCTGGAACAACGTCTAAACAAAAAAATATGGGATTCATTTTGTCAGGTGAAGCAAATTTCAGAACACTACAATTATGTTCTCCCAAAAATATTCAATGTCTTCCTCTTTCTCTCTTCCCCTCTTTATCTAGGGTTTTTTCAAAGTGCCGTTTCTTCGATTTTGCCGTGTTTGCTCTAAAAGTTTATACTAATCCCTCTATTTGTTGATTTATTTTCGTCTGTTCATTTTCTCTAACGTTGATTTCTTTGATCGATCTGTATTAATTGATCTGATTCTCTATTCCGTGTTCAATCTTTGTGTCTTCCAATCACTACTCTGGTTGTAAGATTTTCCTGTTCTGTTTCACCTTTTGCTCCCAATGTAAGAGATATATTTTATTTTACCTAAGTGATTGAGGGTTTTACATATGTGATTTAGGTATTCTTTTGTTACACATGCAAAGCTATTGAAGCTTCTAGGTAATTATATTCTCCCACTTTCTCTTTTGTTTTGTTTTTTTTTCCCCTTCATGATCCTCTTATTCACTTTTTCCATATTCAGTTCAGACTTCAGAATATTCACTTCATTATTTGTTACACCTAATTCCGTTAGATTCTGATTCTTAATTTCTCTCCCTACACCTTTATTTTTGTACAAAGTTTTAATCTTCCCCTGTAACGTGCAGCTGGGTAATTTTTGTGGTAGGGCCTCCTTTTTCATTCCTACATATTTTCCGTCTTGTACTGAGGTGTATCCCTGGTACAGGTTGTGGAGGTCTCAACTTCCAAGACTGGCAAGCATGGTCATGCTAAATGTCACTTTTTTTTAATCATGTTTTTGTTTTTCCAGTATTCTACATTTGATTATTTTCGAATCTTGAGGTGCGTAAAATTTTGAGCTAAGTTAACAGTTTTCTTTGGACAAAAAACTAAAAATTTGATAATTTATCATGTGAAACCTTGTGTGTGAGGTGTATAAACATTAGTTTAAGTTTTTCACAATCATACTATTTTTGGGTCATGTGGTTCTACTCCTTTATATTAAGTTATATGTAATTCACTTAGTATTGATTAGTTTGGTTTTATATTTGATAGAAAGTGGTGTTTGGAGCTACATGATGACAAGCCGAGTAGAAAGCCAGGAAGACAATCTCTGGCCTATCAGGTATTGTTCCAAAATTTAATTTCATTTACTCCAAAACTTTTCAAATCCCAAAAAAAAAAAAAAATTGTTGAAACCAGGGAAAATAACCTGAAAATTTTCTCAAATGTAATTCAACATGGCCCTCCAAGTTCGAATTCGTAGGGATTGCCGAGTCGGTGTAAGAGGTTGGGAGGATGGATCTGAGCTAGCTTGATGAACCTTATCCAGATCTTAGCGTGGGTTCGGATCCTACCGCCCATTGGCCTCCATTGTGAGGTCAATGATGGTGTCAGTATTTCTGTCTGTAAAATGACCGTGAATTTGAGATGCGGAGGGGATTTATCCTTTTTGTATCAAAGTGATTGGGGTGTTATACACATATACATGCATATATGTTGGTGGCTGGGATGGTTGGGGGTGGGGGGGGGGGGGGGGGGGTTTAGTATTTAGGGGCATCAAACTGTATCAACTCCTGGACATTAGTAAATTTAGTATGATAGAAGCTATTCCACAATTATGTTGTGAACTTGGATTTAAAAAAAATTGCTTAGTTTAATTCATCACAAGTCAAAGTTTGAGACATGTATAGGTAAATGTATGTTAATTTCTGAATGGGGATTTAGAGAAAAGCACTTTATATGGGTAATTCTGGAGAAAATATTGGGTACAATGGGGATACCATTTCATCCCAATAACCTTGATAATGAATATTTTTCTGCAGTTCCTCATAATAAACCAAAATTTGCTACGTAGACTCTTCGATCTGGACCTTTCTTTTTTTGTTATTTTTCCTCATAGAGTATTTTTGATGGACTACTCCATAAGACAGGTGAGTGTAATGCTAAAGGAGAAAGTAGGAGTGAGATTTGGTGTAATAACTCTAATCTGTGACAGGCTGAGACCATGTGGCAGATTCTTAAAATTATTTTCATACATATATCTATATATATATATATATATTCCCCTTTGAATACTTCGTAGGAAGTATATGTAGTAGATAGAATTGTTAATTGCCTGTTTGAAATATGTGATTCAGATCTTTCTTGTATGATTGCAGTTAATGTGTTGAAGACGACTATTTTAAGAAAAATCTTACACCTACAATTGGAGATCTTCAAGGTATTTTTTGACCTGCATTTACTTTTGTTTATTTTAGTTGATTTTGGTTGTTTGTATATTATGTGGTACATAATCTGGTTTTTTTTTTTTGGAGGATTTTGTTGCGCAACCTCTGTTTCTCCAGCGTTTTTTTTTTTTTTTTTAAAGTTTGTGTCTCAGTTTCTCTTAGATATTTGTTACAAGCTTCTCTACGTTGATATGATTAAAGTTCCTGATGTATGAATAGTTTTAGTCCCAACACATGTATGTAAGTTTGAATCCTCCCAAGACATTCATTATTTTAATATGTCTTCTTCATTATACGTAGTGAGTGTTTCCTAGCTATAAACGCAGTGGGTTCTTGTTCTATATCAATAGTTGTATGAAGTTCAGTTTAACTGTGATACAAATTGGTAAATATTAGTACTATGATGAAAGGTTTGATTACTATGTGGGTCATGAAGAATTGCAGGTTATACCTTTCTTTTTGGGTGGTCTTTTCCATGTTGTAGGCCATTGTTCTCTCTCCATCCCTCTATCCGATAGTAATTTTTCCCCCTGGTTTGATTAAACAGTGTTCTATAATTGAATTTTATGCTAATGAATGAATAAGTTCAATTATTAAAAGAAAAGGAAAAAAAAAAGAAAAGAAAAGAAAGATTGCCTTTGGGTTCCAATCCAGCAACCCATTTGACCTGTTTCTTGATAGGAAGACATTTGAATTCAGGTTAGAATGGGTAGGAAAGACGTTTCTCTTACATGGTGATTTTGGATACAGTTGTAATGCTTGTGGTAATGATGGGTTTTTCTTGACTTATTTTCAGGTGGCTTCCTGTGACCCAGGTCCATTATCTGCAATTAAAGAAGCTCATTCATTATATTTGTTCGTCAGAATCCCTTCTAATTGATAGTTTTGTATCTTCCCAATTAAGAAACATTGGGTTAATGCAAGTTTTAAAGGGTAGGATTATTTTCTGAACCATTTTTGATTGTATAACCTCACTAAACAATTAGCTTATGTAGTTTATGTAGTCAAGAGATGTTATTCTATTTGGTAGTGGGTCTAAGCCTACAGCCCATTTCTAGACTCCATAATCATGTTCTTGTGTATATCTGGGTTCTCAGATTTGTACACAAGGAACCGAAACGCACTGCTATTATGTGCATAACCGATGAATAAACAATCAACAGTTTTTGGACCTATCATTTCTTTCTTAGGAGTAGGTACAAGCACTTTTGCAAGACACCCTATAACACCCGTACCCGAAAAAAGGGTTTGGTCATTATCTTAATGTGCATTAATTATTATAATTAGTGTGTATTATGGGTCAAGGAGAGGCTTGGACTCGCCCATAGAAAAGTCTCCAGTGAGGAGGGACATGTTTGGAAGCGGGACACAGTGAAGGGCCGGATAAAATATAACATAATTTGCATTTAAATAATTAGATGCATTTTATATGACTATTTGGAATATGTTTAGTTGTTTCAATATCAAATTGATAATATGTTAGCTTTGAATATCTACTAATTAATCCAATAAAGGCATTTTTGCAAAAATGTGCATAACCAGTAGGTACGATATTAACTTCACAAAATATTTGGGACCACGTGTGGGACCCATACAAGACTTAGGTAAACACCCATTTAGATAATTGGGTAGTTAACGAAATGTTTGGGGGTTTCATAATAAGGAATTAGAAACACTCGAGGGTGTAAATGAAAAGAGGCAAAAATATTTGCTAACACAATGCATGTCTTGTGCATGTGTCAAGAGAGCAATTAAACTCTCAAAACAATACAGGAATTTGGTAGAGAAGAGAGAGGCGCTAAGAGAGAACAAGGAAGAACACGTCTCCGACATTGTTAATTCGCCGTTTCGTCGTCGTTCGTTGTCCAATTCGCAAATCGAAGCCGTATTCGGATTCGTGGAGGTGAGACAGTCATTTATATACCTTTCTTTTATATTTTAATCGTTGTAATTTGGTGGCCCGATCTAATCGGTGACCTACGATTTACCGAATATATGTAGGAATTACTCCGGAAGTAAGATTTGAGCTGGGTTTTAGTGAAATTCAGCATCTATAGGCTTAATTTTGGGTAGAATCCAAAAGAGGTGAGTTTTCTAACTTAAGCTTTGATGTGGGTACATATTATGTGCTTCAATTGCTAGATAAGAGATAATAATTCTGGATTTAGTAGTTAAATTCATGTTAACGCTAGAATTTTCATGTTAATTTGGTGAGAAATTATCATGTTTATATGGCTATGTGCTTATGTGTTAAGCAGTCAATGAATGATTGTAAGTAATGGTTCATTATGGTGGAATAAGGGAGGGGAAGAGGAAGAAATTCGCTTTAAGAACGGATGTCCAAGAAATAGAAGTGACCGCGGGACCAAGGAAAAGGTCTTCGGGTCGGAGTGAACCATTAGCCCATGAATTCTGCGATTACGTATGCTTATGTGCTTAAATTGTTGCATTACACATGTTCATGACATCACTAGCATGTTAGTTAATTCACTAAGCGAAATGCTTAAGAAAACCGTTTTCCTATTTCTATTGTGGTACATAACAACCACCACAGGTACGGTGTAAGGTACGGAAAGGAGGTGTATCAGGCTTGGGAATGGGGCAAGGCTTGGGATTTGTTGTATATGTTTAATCTTGTAGTATGATGTAAATGATGGTTTTGGACTTGTGGTACTTAGTCATAATGCTTATAGTTGTGGGAGTTGGAGTTAAACTTAGAGGAACTTATGTAATTACTTTTGTTTAAACTATGGATATTGTACGTTAGTTGAGTTGGACCACTCTGGTAAGTCTGGGTGTATGTCGCAACCATTTTGGACAAGTTTTATTTGTAACTAAGTTGTATGTAAAGCTTTTGAACTCTTTTCCGACAAAATTCTATGTTCATACAAGTTTAATCAAAGTTTGGGCTTAAATGTCTTATTTTGATTCAATTGAGCTTGGGTACAAGTTTAAAGTGTTTGGAAGTACCTCAATGTATATTAAGATCATGTTCAAGAAGTTTTATAAGCTTTCAAAAGTGATTAGTGGGTTTTAGTTTCAAAATTTCGTATAAGCAGGTTGAAAGTTGTTGCTGCAGAAATGGTTCTGCAGAGGGGCTTTCGACCGGTCGAAGGGACCCGTTCGACCGGTCGAAAAACCCACTGCCATCCCTTTATTTCTAAATGTTTCCATGTTTTGTTTTAACTTTAAAAGACCAAAAGGGTACCTTTGGGGTCCCATTGACCTATAGAAACTTTACTTTTAATTACAAAGGTTGATAAGTATTTTTCCGCGTAATTTCCTAGTTGGCACAAGTTACACTAGTGTCATTTGGCTCAAGCTTGCCTAATGAAGCCTCAAACTCATTTTCCTAGAGTTGTTACTGATGATTACAAGTTTTGGTTGGAACCAAGATGATTATGAGGTTTTTTGGAACTCCTCACCACAAGGTCCTATGGCCATGTTAGTTTTGATTAGATTTGTGGGTGTTAATAGCTTATTTTGGTTTAACAAGGTTGAACATATTTAGTTGATTGTAGTTGTGTTTGAATGATTTTAATGGAGTTGGGAATGTCTTAGATTTGTTTCCATTTGAGTTGGAAACTTTAGAATTAGTTTGTGCATGTAAAAAGATTGCAGGGTACAAGTTTGGTTTTCATTCTGATCCCTCTGGATCTGACCCGCTCGACCGGTCGAATGCTCCTCTGTCAGATCATTTTGTTTTGAGAAAGGTAAATCTTAAAATGGTCATAACTTGAGCTAGGAAGCTCGAATTCGCGTGCCGTTTTTGCCGTTGGTTATTAAATGAGGAATACTACATCTTGACATTGGGTTTGACTAAAATTTTAAAATTACCATTATACCCTTGGGATTAATTACATGCTAATTAGATTAATAAGGAGTTTAAAAGAGAGTTTAAACTTGCTTTATGTTATATGCATTAGGGATGTGTTTTAGCGATATTGTTACACATGTTCTAATCCGCTCGAGGCGGGTTGGGGTGTGACAGGTACCCCCACATTCGTAAGAACTTATAGCAAGGTTTACGATCATTCCACTGTTCATATGGGGTTTGATCAACTTTCTTTCGAGGTACCTTATTCAAGATGTAATTTGCAGAGAAAATTGCCTCCCCCCATAAGTTCTGTGGCAATCCAGAACTTATTAACATAGCATCCATGTCACACCCAACCCACCCCCGGCGGATTAGGACACGTGTAACAAGAGTAACTGCACCCAAAACACACACTAATTAGAAAGAAAATGTGAATAATCCACTTTAAAGAATTCCATTGCGACAAAACAGCCCCCAAGGGCAATATGGTCATTAAGAAATAAAAATTTTATACCAAAAGTTAAATTTTTGAGTCCCGATTCCAACGCAACAAACGGCGCGCGAATCCGAGTTTTCTAGAAAAAGTTATGCACGTTTCCGTATAAGCGGACGTGTTGTGAAAAATAAACAAGCGGATTGATCCCTTCAGAAAACGCGGATCGATCCATTTATATGAGTCTCTCGCAGAATGTTCCCTTAAAAGGCCGGATCGATCCCTTCATAAATGCGGATCGATCCGCAACCTGCAAAACAGGTTCCTGCTGCTAAATTTTGCTGTCAAACAAGTTTTAAACTTTCCAAAACACAACCAAATAACATGGAAACCTTATGAAACTTTGGGAAAACATATCCAACACATTTCCAACCACTTTTAAACTTAAATCAAACTTGGATTACACAAACACATTCACCATTTGATCAAATCCACTAAGAACTCATTTCATTTGATCCAAAACAAACTTTTCAAACTTTAACACTCAATTCTTATCCAAAACACATGAAACTTGATGAGGATTAACTCAATGTTACAACTAGCATTATGAGCACTAAAGAAACATGTCCAAGACACTAGCGACACATCCGGACTTGCTGAGATGGTCGAACCCATTACTTGTACCAATCTTGAACAAAACAAGAGAGATTATACATAAGTTCTCAAACTCACTTTCAACTCTCCAAAATACAACTTTAGGATCCAAATTCATCTCCAACAACCCAAGTATGAATATTAACATGAAAGTAACTATAATTTACATCATTTTACAAGTTCAAAGAAATTCATATGTATGAAGCTCAAATCTCCCCCATCTCTCTCCTAATGCACGTCATTTCCTCTCTGAATACGGCTCCGTACCTGCAGTGGTTGTTATGTACCACAACAGAAATAGGAAAAATGCTTTCTTAAGCAATTTGCTTAGTGAGCATTCTAACATGATTGTATGTTTAACACGTGCAATGCTACAATTAACACACAAAACATAAACGTAGTCGCCGAGTCACCGGTTGTATGGTTCATTCAGACCCGAAGACTCCCTTGGTCCCGTGGCCACTTCTATTCATTGGACTTCCGTATTTATCGGATTCTTCCTCTATACAACCCTTATTACTCCCAACTAATGAACCATTTCCCCGGTGCTCATTGATTACCACATAGACATATAAACACATATTCATGTATCAACACATAATCTTCATAGGATTGACATGGAATTCACATGATTAACATCTTTATAATTTCTAATCATGAATTATCATCTCTAACATCACATATAGCTTTGAACCCATTAAACACAATCAGTTTTAGGTGTAGAAAACTCACCTTATACACATATTTTACCCAAGATTAAGCTAGAGAAGTGCTGAATTTCACCAATTAGAGCTCAATTTCTACTCCAACAAGATTCCTACATGAATTCGGTAGACGACGTCTCACCGTTAAGTATGAGCTACCAAAATCCGACAATTAAAATGTAAATTAAAGGTATAGAAACGTTAGTCTTACCTCCACGAGTCCGAAAACGACTTCGATTCGTGAATCCGACGAACGGCGGCGACGGAACGGTGGAAAAATGACGTCGGTGTCTCGTCTCCGTCTTTTTCTCCCGGCTCTCTCTTATTTTGTTTTAATTTGCTGAAAATGGAGACTTCTCCATCACTTGACACACACACATGCATTGAGCATGAGGTGTCTTCACCTCAATTTTCTTCTTTTCATTTATACCCCCGAAATTTATAAGGTTCTCATTATGAAATCCCCCAAACATTCCATTAACTACCCAATTACTTAATGAGTGTTTGTCTAAGTTTCGTATGGGTTCCAAAGTGCGTCCCACATATTTTGTGAAATTGCTAGCGCACCTACTAACTTTAAATCTTTTTCATTTATTCCCTTATAACACCAAATGCTACACATATTTCACAATGTAATATGAAAGCATGTAAACAAATATTCATGTAAACACATAAAATGCATTTAATAATTTAAAATACAAATTACCAATTTACCCTTCGCTGGGTTCCATGTCAATACCTGTCCCACCTCATTGGGGACTTTTCCAAATGGTGTTCTTCTCTGAACACTTTTCATCCGGGAGAGTCCAAGTCTCCCCTTAATCCGTTTCATACACTAATATAATTATATTAATTAATGCATATTAACAAGTAATTAACCCGTTCTCCGGATACGGGTGTTACAATCCATCATTTCCTTCAAGGTACGATTTTTCATTTCAACGACTCTATTTGATGGAGGCGAATAAGGTGTAGTGATTTGGTGAATAATTCCATGTTGAGCACAATACTCACCATAAGGGGCTACATATTCATCACCCCTGTCACTTCTTAACACCTTAATCTTTGTGTTTAGTTGATTTTCAACCTCGGTTTTGTATAGAATGAACTTTTTCAAAGCTTCATCCTTACTTTTTAGTAAATACACATGACAATATTTAGTGCTATCATCGACAAAAGTAATAAAATACTTATTGCCACCTCTTGATTTTATTCATTCTCATTTGGAACAAAAACATCTTCCTTCAAGAACCTCGCAAGGTTCAAGGTGGTAAGGTAAAACAGCATTTTCTGCTGCCACCTTTTGAAATCCAAACCATTAAATTTTTTTGGGTTTCTCCCCGTGGTTCACAGGAACCTTTGGACAGAAGGAACCTTCACAGGAACTGACCCAATCACCATGGTGTTAGTCCTTTCACCACTAGCACTGTCGGTGATCACATCATCATTTTTCCAGTAGCAATTTCTGAAAATATTTATCAAAGGAAATTATGAGAATTAAGAAAAGAATCGAATGCTTTCCTTAGGGTTATTTTCAGAATTGAATTTGAAAATAAATCCTGTTTCAAAATTAATTTCTTTTTTCGAACAAAAGGAATTTAAAATCTGTTTATAAAACAAATCGGTTTTTTTTTCTAATCAAAACAGAATCTGTTTTTTTTTTCTTTCGAATATCAGAATCTGTTTTATTGCTGGAAATATATGTATTATATTCGAAGTAAACAAACAAACAGATCCTTTACAATTGAAGAAAACAGAAAAAGAAAATTACAATTAAAATAAAACTGAAAACAGAATTTTCGGAAAAAAAAAAAATTTTGAACCAGAAAGGAACTCTGGAAGTAGAACAGCAAACCGAGGCCTGTGATATACACATTTCCTTAAAACAGATTCGCCGCCTCACCAGATGTGCTTGAGGTTTTTTTCGGCATCCGTCTCCCAAGATATAGCGGCAATGATAGTTGACCAGCAAGGTGTACAACTATTCCAGCGAACCAACTATGCTTATGCTCTCTCCCAGAAACTCAAGATTGAAGATTGGAAGGTAGAAGATTGAACTCTGGTTTTTCTGCAGGATTTTCTGATGAGCAAGCTCTGAATTTATAGGACTGAGGGGAGAGTGGATTAGACTCTTCAATTTCTATAACTCAAGACTCTTCCATTCCAACACATTTGGAAATTCAAAGGACAGAGTTGGTTACAACTCTTTCATTTCCATCACATTTAAGAAATTCAAAAGATTGAGTAGGTTACAAGTCTCTTCAATTTCTATCACATTCAGAAATTCCAAGAGTTAGAGATGGTTATAAGTCTCTTAAATTTCTGTAACCTTCTGTAACTTTCAGAGTATTAATTTATCATTCACTCAATAAAGATTTTGGATATGTAAATATTCAAACTTCATCTCTTCATGCAGGAGAGCATAAATCCACAAGGATCCCACTTAAACTCTAAATAGGTCCCACTTTTATTTGACCTTAAATATGACCAAAATCCATTTTAATCCAACAATATTTTCATTTACATACATTAATTTCTTCTCTAACCCGTCAATGTTTGAGATTTAATGTAGAGAAGTACAACCCATAAATTTTCCCGACCTCGATCGATCAATTAAACTATTTTTCCTTCGCAAATTTCATCAACGAAGCTCATAATCCTCCACTATTGAGATATATATATATATATATATATAGTGAGAGTATGGCCGGCGGCAATAGTGTTGTTGACAAGTGACCATCGACTCCACTGTCGAATGTTGAAGTTTGTGCTCTCTCACAATTGCGACACATTGTTTTGTACGCTGAAAATGATTAAATAGACGGTGTGTTCTTCCGTGAAAGGGCCTTTTTGTCCAATTTTTTAGAATGGATCTTTCATTAAAAAAAATTTATGCTGGACCTAATGCTAAGTAAGTACGTACAAAAAGATTTAAGACCAATTACCCAAAAAAAAAAAGGTTCAGACTGTAGTTTGAGGTGAGAAATTAAAGTTCTGCAAAAGAAGGGAAAAAAAAAAATCATTTTTAGGGAGCAATGAATCCCAAATTTGGTTTATTCAAGAAACAAAACAAAAACATTAGTTTAGGGCTCGTTTGGTAACGTTGTCGTTTTCTGTTTTCTGTTTTTGTTTTCGTTTTTTAGAAAACGAAAATTGAAAACTCGTTTGGTAACGTTTTTGTTTTTTGTTTTTAAAAAACGTTTTCAAGTTTTGGGTAAAAAATGAAAACACCAAAAAGTCGTTTTGAGTTTCCTGTTTTTGTTTTTAAAAAAAAAAAAAAATCAACAATGTTACCAAACAAGTTTTCGTTTTTTTTTCAAAAAAAAAAAAAAACCAAAACTGGTTTTCGTTTTTAAAAAACTGAAAACTCAAAATAGGAAATGTTACCATGCGAGCCCTTAGCTTGCACAAAGTTTCAAAGAAAATAATAGTAATTTTTGTTACTGTTTTTTTTTTCTTTCCTTTCAATATTATTCGTTCCTTTAATTTTTCTTATTTTTGCCCAAATAAACAGCTAATCCACTCAATTGGCCCAAAATATTTATTTGTTGAATGAGTGAATTAAAATTTCATGTTTCTCATGTTATTAACCTCTTCGTCTGAGTGAGTTGTACTTCATCCTTACGGTGTCTTGTATTGGAATTTTTGGTTGATTTTGGGAGGTTTAAATAGCCATCTTTATGTGTAAGTACATATCTGCACATGGGTACGAAATTAATAATTAATTATATATTTGTGATTGTCCATGAGACTATTGGCAAAATCATTATTAAGTGGATATTGGTGATTAGTCCTAGAGAAATATTTACTTTTATATCATATATTATTAGAAATAATATTACTTATTGTAAATGTTATATATTTATGTTGGGCTGTTCACAATTTGTATTACATTAGGGATCTAATTGTAAAGTGATAATTATTTACACCCCTGTCTTACCTATTTAGCACATCAATAAAAAAAATTGGTTAATTTTAGTTTTATATTTCTGTTTCTTTCATTCTCTCTCTCTATATTATTACAATACTAATAATATATGCATATTAATTCAGTTATTTACTCAAGGAGTACCTATAATTGAACTAAAATTATAAATTCGGTTTGATTTTAACTAAGCAGAAATTTGTAACTGAAATAATCGAACAGAAATAGTTTTTTTTTTTTTTTTTTTTGGGTTCGATTCGATTCGATTTTCGATTAATCAAATTATTTGTCCCCCTAACGAGGGTGGGTCTTAACACAACGGGAAGGACACTTTATTCCAACATTCACAACACAGAGAATATGAAACATTATATCCACATGTGAAGCTTAAGGAAAAGTACACACACACACACAAAAAAAAAAAAAAAAAGAGGAAAGAAAGAAAGATAGGAAGCTTCTTCTCTTTCTCGATATGTCCAGTTCTGGATAGATAGGGAATTAGTAGGCTGAGATGGATGAATTTGTCTTTCTCCCTATCATTTCCTTTCATCTTCCCCTTTATAAAACAAGGATTTTCCTCCCCCTCCCTTCATTTCCTCTTTCGTTCATTCCATACATAACAGTAGCTAGTATATATACTGGAAACTCTGGGTCAACTATAGACTTGTTAATTTAAAGATATAAATAGAAAGTAGAAATAAGAAAAGTAGACATACGTACGTAGAAAGGACAAAAAGTCATTGGGTTTTTTTTTTTGGAAAGTTTTGCAATCATAGTTTAGTTTTTTTTTTTTTGCCTGAAAACTTTGGGTATATACAGAAAACTCTGTTTGGGTATGCACAAAAACTTTTGCAAAATCAGAGTTTCCGTACATAACACTAGTGTATACAAAAACTATAGACTTAAGGGTAAATTATCTTTTACCCCCTGTGGTTTGCCTCTATGGCACTTTGACCCCCTGTAGTTTGAAATGTAACACATAACCCTTCTGTAGTTTGCCTCTGTGGCACTTTACCCCCCTGTAGTTTGAAATGTAACACATAACCCCCTTGTAGTTTGCCTCTGTGGCACTTTACCCCCTATAGCCAAAACAAATTGCTTAAATGACCAACAATTACAAGGGGGTAAAGTGCCACAGAGGCAAACTACAAGGGGGTTATGTGTTACATTTCAAACTACAGGGGGGTAAAGTGCCACAGAGGCAAACTACAGGGGGGTTATGTGTTACATTTCAAACTACAGGGGTGTAAAGTGCTACAGAGGCAAATTACAGGGGAGTTATGTGTTACATTTCAAATTACAGGGGGGCAAAGTGCCATAGAGGCAAACCACAGGGGGTAAAAGGTAATTTACCCTTAGACTTAATTTAAAGATATAAATAGAAAGTGGTAATAAAGAAAGTAGACATAAATAGAAAGCGCAAACAGTTTCTTTTTTTGTTTTTTCATTTTGGAAAGTTTTGCAACCATAGTTTAGTGGGTAAAAGGTAATTTACCCTTAGACTTAATTTAAAGATATAAATAGAAAGTGGTAATAAAGAAAGTAGACATAAATAGAAAGCGCAAAAAGTTTCTTTTTTTGTTTTTTCATTTTGGAAAGTTTTGCAACCATAGTTTAGTTTTTTTTTTTTTTTACTTTCGGAACTTTTAGAAGTAATAGTACATAAAAGAATAAAGTGGGCTTAGTCCAATTGGTTTGACCTCTTCCTCGTCGGTGTCGGTTGAGGGCTCTCCTTAGGGGTAGTTTTTGATTGCCCTCTTGTTCTTCAATCGGGTTGAACTTTGTTGTGGACTATTGTGAGGCTTTGGGTTTGGTTGGGTTTGAGGGTGTATGTGTGTTTGACCGTAATCCAAGTAAGTATTAAAAAAAAAAGTACATAGAAGAAAAAAAGAATAGAAAAGAAAAAGAAATCAACATCCATTAAGAACTATAAATAACTTTACATACTTCTTATTAGGGGTGGCAATTCAGGTTAGACGTGTCATAATCGAGTCATAAATGGGTTGCATAGTTTTGGGTTGATTTTTTGTTTTGAGTACTATTCAATAAAAAAATATAAACTTTTTTTACTTAATCGTGTCGTGTCATGTCGTGTCATAATCGGGTTGTCTCAATAAAACGGGTTGTCGTGTCAAAAATTGCCACCCCTACTTCTACTTCTTATCATAATATAACATTTATGTTCATTTTTTTTTAATAATGTTAAGTACACCTAAAACATATTCCTAAAAAATACGCATGCTGACGTGAATCACTAAAAATACTCTCTAGTTACCAAATATAAAAACGTATAGATAGACTTAATTTCAAAACGTCATTATCACATATGCGGACAGGTGTACTTTTTTAAGTGTAGATTTTAGATGTATCCAGTATTAGTCTTTTTTTTAATACTAAAAATGTAAAATATTTTGCACTATATCGCATATTCATATCACAAGTTGTTAAGAATATTTTGGATTTTTGAAAATTTCCATTTTTTTTTTTTTTTGGTAGTCAGAGAATTTCAATTCTTCTTCGATTTTTTGACTTCAAAATTTTCGGAATATCAGAACAACTCGTTTATATCTTCCTTTTTGTTAACTTTACATGTCATGTTGTTTGCCTTTAATTGCACTTTCTTTGGCTGATATTTTTTGGTGGCTGTCCTCTGTGTTTTGTGGTGGCGTAGTTTTGGTCTAAATTTGTATAGCTGTTGTACAAGAGTTTGGCTTTAATTTAGTCCCCCTCTTGGTGTAACTTGTTCATAATTAATCAAATTTCTCTCATTAATTCCACCGACGTTCCTTAAAAAAAAAAAAAAAAAAATCAGAATTTCTAAAATCGGTTTGGGTCGGAATCGGAGTACCTGTTCTAAATTGCATTACTTGTAATGGATGGGATGACATTTCAATTAGAGAATTTCTTAAGGGAAAAAAATAAATTTGGGCTTCAAGGCAAGTAGGTTGACCTTCTCATCTTCTAGGAAAATATGTTGGAACCTTCACAGAAAGTTACTTATGGTTTCAAGTCAAAAATTTCAACCTTGACAAGTCAAATACATGGTACGGAACATTTTAATTTGCCGGTTTCTAAGAGAATTTCAGAGTTGAATAATCAATAAGAACAAATAAATATATTTCACATCATACTTTGCTTTTGATACAAGTAAGCTAAGAAACATGTATGTATATAAATGATACTTGCTATGTTATGACTTACATATGCTTGCAATTAAGCATATATCGAAAGTTTTAAGGCAGGCACCCCATAGAGATTGAAAATGGCAAGACACTTTGATGTAGTGAACGGAGGAGGAGACCTTGTGTTTCATGGTTCTGGGGTCACGATCTTGCTCTTCATGATAGTTGTTTCTCTCTCAATCCTTTCCATGGTCATTTTTGCTTGTGGCGATTCCTCTAGCGAAGAACGCAAACGCAAACGCAAACGAGATAAGGATGTTGGTGGAGATGATTGTAATTGTGGCGATTGTGGAGGATGTTGTTGCGGTGGCGGTGGTGGAGGTGGTGATGGAGGAGGTGGTGGTGACGGAGGAGGCGGTGCTGGAGGAGGTTGTGGCGGCGGCGGTGGTGGAGGAGGTTGTGGCGGTGGCGGGGGTGGAGGAGGATGAGTTTGTTAAGTCAATGGAAAGAGTTTTTGGTCCAAACAATAGGATGATATATATGTGAGTAAGGATGTGTGATAACTGTATTTTGTTAACAATTGGGTTCTGTGTCTCATACAATTTTTTAAAAATTTGCTATGTTTTTGTGTCCACTGTGGCCTGGTTGTGTCCGTGTTCCATAGGTCCAAATGCATTCTAGGAATATTCCATTTGTTTTTAATTTTTTAGTTTCATTCGATATTGTAGCTTTTCCAAGATGTCATTTATTTGGCGATAACTATTTGTCATTTAATTGAATGTAATTTTTATTTTTTTAGAATATCATTTGCTAATAATAATAATTAAATTAGTTGACAATCTGTGCTATGCACGGGTTATTTTTAAAACATTTTACGATTCAATGAGCTTCAATGGAAGAATCATTTGATCACTTAATATATGATCAACCCCGTTCAACCTTTTGCTTTCAAGATATGGGAACAATTCTTGATTTCAACAAAAGTAGATAAATGTGTTTTGGCTATTTATTTTTCGAAGGATAATTTTGTAATTTTGTGTATGCGAGCGTGCTAGGCAAGCAAGTTGTCAATGTGATTATGTATGATTATGTAAGCCAAATTGCGCCTCACCAGGGCGATTGTGACCGTTTAAATGCCTTTATTAAAAGGACTTTTTATCGTGTGAGATGAAATACCAAATGAAATGCCTTCGAGGCTATTCGAAGGTGTGGGTGTGGACTGTTTGAAATGAAAATGAAATGAACAATTTGAAATGCATTGACAAGGCAGTAACTACAAGTGTCACACCCCAACCCGCCTCGGGCAGATTAGGACACGTGTAACAAGCCCACACATCAAAACACCCTTAATTCACTAAGAAAAACATAGATTAGACCTCATTAAATAGCTCTGTTGACACAAAATAGCTCCAAGGGTAAAATGGTCATTAATAAAGTATAGTAAATTTTATACCAAAAGATATTTCTTTGAGTCCTGGTTTCAACGCAAAAAACGATGCGCGAATCCGAATTTTCTAGAGAGAGTTATGTTTGTTTCCGTAAAAGCCGTCGGGCTGAACCCAGACTAGCGAATCGATCCGCCCCAAAACCGGATTGATCCAGTATTGGTAGATTACTATTTTCTGCAGCTCCAGGTGCCCCAGATCGATCCGCACATGACCCGGATCGATCCGGTTTCTCCAGATTGGTTTTTTGGCTGCTAAAAACATCAGATTTCAAGTTCAAAACACTTCCAAGTTCCATAATTTGTTCCAAACATCATGAAAACTTTTGAGAACACTTTCCAAACACCCATAAACATATCCACAACATCTATAAGTCTTTCCAAAACATTTAGAAACATACTCTAAGTACATTCAAATAAAGAACTAGCTATAGAAACTCCACCCTCACAAATTGGTAAGAAAAAGGAAATGTTGTTGACAAAGTGAGCTCAAAACCTCAAGTAAACTCCTTAAAACTCTAGAAATCATCTTTAACACGGAATCAAGTTCTTCCAACATTCAAACATGTACATGATCTCATTTGAAAAGTTATTTTAACATTCAAATTCATTAAACCTTTCACTTGAACATCAACTTGCATCACATTACACCCAACACATACATGATCATTCAATACGAGGAACCAAGATAAGTTTTACAACCAAAGCTACTAGTTCTTACCACATTCACTCCTAATATACATAACTTGCAACTTGCAAGCACAACCCATGGTTTGGTGTATAGACAACCAACAACACCCAACTTTACATATTACAAGTTTTCAAAAAGAACTCAAGATACATTTACATTGCTAACGAAAGATACACTCTAAGCATAAACTAGCTAGACATATGGGCATATACACATGGACACAACTCCCACGCCCAACCCGTTGTGTGGATCATTTTTTCTCCTCTTCCTGTGCCGTACCTGTGATGGTTATTCAATAACCACAACAAAAAAACATATTTTCGTTTAAGCTTTCGCTTAATGAGGGAACTAATCATGCTATTGGAATGTTTAATATGCAAATGCAACAGTCATTATGAACAACAACAATTTGATCTCCGGGAAGTCAAGTCATTCCAGCCACCACCCCCGGGTCCTTCTCACCCCGGATCTTTCTTACTTTTGGGCACATATAGCGCATCACACACTCTCCTGTAACCCCGAAAGCATCACCGACTTTTCATTGTGGTCGTCACCACGTCCTACTCATTGAGGACTTCCTATCCCTTACATATGAGACCTATAAATGGTGACCACTACTTGACTTCCCTTTGATCCACAGAAACATTTAAGCAACTTTGCATATAGGCATCACAATTTCACATTACTAACATGCTTTTAGCCCAAATTCATCAACACATATATACATGAGCATAAATTAAGCAACTATGAACAACAACTATCATACTAACATAACTAAATACCCAATTTTGGGATTAGAACACTCACCTCTTTGATTTTTTTAGCCAATTAAGCCTAGATTTCCTCAATCTCTTGCTAATTTCACCTCAAATCCTAACCTGTGATAATCCTACACAATTTTGGTACATCAACATCATCTATCAAGAATGTTCACCGAAAAAATGTTATCGAAAACGAAAATAAAGGACATGTATGTGATCCTCTTACCTCTACGATTCCAAATATGGTCTCGGATCGTAAATCCGACATCGAACGGCGAACGAACGGCAAGAAAACGGCGTCGGAGCTTTGTCGTCTTTGTCGAGAGCTCTTGATCCTCTCAATTCTGTAAATCCCCAGCTGTGTTTTGTGTCCATGAGACACATATGCTTACATGCATATTTGTTGGCACAAATTTTCCTTATTCCCATTTACCTCCCTCAATTTCCTTTAAGCTTTATTATAAAACCCCCAAAATAATTACATTAACTACCCATATATTCTAAATGTATTTAATCTAAGTCCCACGTGGGTTCCAAATGTGGTCCCACATAAGTTATGGGGTTGCTATTAAACCTGTCAATTATGAATTATATTCAAATATGCCCTCACACGGGTACCCAAATTGGTCCCCTTAACCCATCATAAGACATAATAATATCTTTAAACATTAAAAAAAAAAAAAAGTATTCATATAAGCATATAATGACATCGATATGCAATTCACGTCATTTAGACCTTCGTCAGGTCCCACTTTTATACCAGTCCTGCCTTTCACAGGACTTTAATCTGTGTCTGCATTTGAACACCTTTTTACCTGTGGGTTCATAACCCCACCTAAACTATCTTATACTTTAATTATCTTTAATTAATACATTTTAATACCACATTAGCCTTCTTTTCTGGGTACGGGTGTTACAACAAGCCTCTAATTAAGTAGTTGAACTGTAAAGGAATAAAAAGGTTCGAACCACTTACCAATTAGGAAACAATGAAGACAATGAAACTATCTATTCTAATAGATTGAAGTGCATAAAGAACAAGTAAAACTAATAGTTAAGGAAATGAACAAATAGTCTAACTAATCTAAAGGCCATAATAGCCGATTAGGAAAAGAGAAGAACAATGTGTATTGTATTAATGCATTGTTTTGTGTGGTCAAGGACCCTTACAAGGTCGTACAAAACATCTATTTATAGATGAATTACATAACTACCTATTTGAATTTTAACATTTCCCTCCTATTACATTAACTAACAACTCAAATTCTTACAACTTCCAAATAGTTAACTACCAAATAGTGGGAGATGCTCCTGCCATGACAAGTGTCTTCAAGTGACTTCCATATATCTCCATCATTACCATTGATATTCACCATCTTTGATGTACTCCTACGATGACAAGTGTCCTGCAAGTAAAGCTTCTCAATGGCTTCCATGGCAAGCCAAATAGTTTACAATAACAATACTATTATAATTATATAGTAATATTACAATAATATATTAGAATTATATTTATGGTACAAACATACCCCCCGCAACTCTTAAAGAACATTGTTCTTGAAGAGTTGGAGAATGAATACCAAAAATATATCATTTTACTGATCACCATCGGTACAAGTATTATCAATTAACTAATAAGAGTTAATTTATTAATCTGACAGATTTGTCCCACGTGATTGGGATTACATAGACTCAAATGTGACCTTAAGCAACAAAATAACCAATCACAATGACCACGTCAAGGGATTGAAGCAATCCTGAGATCAAGCGCATAACAATGTATAAAAAATTGATTTCGAGGCCAATGCACTGAAATCTATTTATAATTTGTTTTCTTTAAAACCTTTTGAGTCACTTTCGAATTAAAAAGCATCTTAAATATATTGATGGGTTGAGTATACAGACCCTTCGAACCATGTAAACATGCTTCGAACCCAATACATAAGCTTTGAACACAAAGAAAAATGGCTTCAAACTTGTTTCGAAGCCAAAAAAGTAACTTCGAACATCAAATATAATGGCATTAAATTTGATTCGAAGCCAATGAAAGAAATTTAAACATAAAATGATGGCTCAAGACTGGATCCAAGCAAATACAAGGGCTTCGAACATAATATAAACCACATTAAACTGGCTTCGAAGCCAATTAAAAAAGTTTCGAACAAAATAAATTATTTTAAAATGACTTTAAAGCCAATAAAAGTATCTTCGAAAATACTTCCATTTAACCAATCACTATGATATATTACCAATTACTTTTTATCTAATTTGATTCCTAAAGGTATATCATCAACTAAATAAACTTTTGGTGTAAACATTGCCCCATGGCTCTTTAAAAATGATATAACTTGAATTTTTTGAAAAGAGCCAAAGTGTGGAACCATTTTCATATAAACCGATTTCAGTCATATTTCTATCGAATAGATACTCAGTTTGGTTTGGTCGAATTCACATGGCCAAACTTCTTGTACTAAAAAAAAAAATAATAATAATGGAATCCACACCTCCCAAACTCGGCAGTGAAATGGATTTACCATTGGGGAACTTTAAACGTTAAGCCGGTTTTAACAAGACCGATGATATCGACTATCATTTTGATTAACAGATTTGGCGATGATGATGATCGATCATGGAAAGATCGACACTCAGTCACACAGTTCAGCCATTAACGTCAATTCTCTAGCTTGGATTGGGGCCATAACTTTGACCACACTCTTCAATCATGCTTAGTTGATTTCAAGCCATACATAACTTTTACTAGTAGGCTACCTAAAGAAAAAAAAATAATGCCAAGGAAGCACATTTCTAGTAGTGATGTTACTTCTTAATGCATCTGTTATATCAAACCGTATTGAAGGCATAAAGAAATTTTCCAACCATAATTGGCATACCTATTTTTTTCACATCGGCCCTTCAGTCCGATTTATACAATGACCAAGATAAGATTTGAATGCAGTCAACATTAATTTTGCCTTCATAATATAGAATAATCCACAAGATTATAACCCATTTTTTATGAGTCCTGCAAAGCCAAATTGGGTATTGATCAATTAAAGCCAAAGTATAGAATAACTTTAAAAATTCATAAGTTTCAACATTTTCTACAATGTCAACAAACTTAGATTCATGAACAAAAGTTTTTCTATCATATTCAACCATATTTGGTTGAACAATATACCCCCTGGGTATCTTTTCATCGCAATTATTTGGTTCATTAACCAATATGGGTGATGAGAGTGATTGTGAATTCTTTATTTTCACTATTAAAGGATCTTGAAAATTCTCCACAATATACTTATTTTCATCCATAAACACCTAGACAGTATGTCAGAACCTTTAGGGTTTGATTTGTTGATATCATTACCCTTAAGTAAACCCATGGTGACCTCATCAATATTTAAGGCATGTGACATAAGGGTAAATGATAGGGTTTTGACAGTGAATTTAATTCCGTTGGCCTTTAATTATTTTGACGTAATTTTGGGTATGGACTGGTTATCCGCAAACCAAGCTACTATCGATTGTGAACAGAAAAGAGTTACTTTTCGACCGGTGGGACAAGGGGAGTTTAGTTTTCAGGGAACTGGTGTTGTAGCACCACCATATTTGGTTTTAGCAATACGGGCAGGCAAGTTGTTGAAACAAGATTGTCGGGGGTTCTTATGTTCAATAATTGATACACGGGTCACAGGGACTAGAGTAGAAGATATTTTAATTGTACGAGAGTTCCCAGATGTCTTCCCTGAAGATCTACCTGATGTATTAGTTGAGCGGGAAATTGAATTTACCATTGAAGTAGCCTCGGGGTCTCAGACAGTATCGAAAACACCGTACAGAATGGCACAGGTGGAGTTGAAAGAGTTGAAGATTCAGCTGCAAGATCTTCTAGATAAGGGATTCATTCGACCTAGTGTATCACCATGGGGTGTACCAGTTTTGTTCGTCAAGAAGAAAGACGGGATTATGAGGATGTGTATCGATTATCGAGAACTCAACAGGTTAACTATCAAGAACAAGTATCCGTTGCCTAGAATTGATGACTTGTTTGATCAACTTCAAGGAGCCCAGGTCTTTTCTAAGATTGATTTGCGATTGAGTTATCACCAGTTAAAGGTCAAAGAAGAAGACGTGGAGAAGACAGCATTCAGGACCCGTTATGGTCATTATGAATTTCTTGTTATGCCTTTTGGAGTTACGAACGCACCGGCAGCATTTATGGATTTGATGAATCGAGTGTTTAAAGACTATCTGGATGAGTTTGTAATTGTATTCATAGATGACATCTTAATATACTCCAAGAGCGTAGAAGATCATGAGAGGCATCTACGGTTAGTCCTACAACGACTCCGTGAAAAGAGGTTGTTTGGAAAGTTAAAAAAATGTGAATTTTGGTTAACTGAAATTGCATTTTTGGGACACGTAATATCAAAAGAGGGGGTATCAGTGGATCCGCAAAAGATTGAAGCCGTGGCTAATTGGAAGTCGCCAACAAGTGTGCCAGAGGTACGAAGCTTCTTAGGACTAGCTGGATATTACCGAAGGTTCGTGGAAAATTTTTCAAGAATTGCGATGCCTATGACACAACTTATGCGAAAAGATGTTCCTTTCATTTGGAGTTCGGAATGTGAAGAAAGTTTTGTTGAATTGAAGACTCGGTTGATGACAGCACCAATATTGACCATTCCTTCTGGTACTACAGGGTTTGTGATATACAACGATGCTTCATACCGAGGTTTGGGTTGTGTTTTGATGCAAAACAACAAAGTGATTGCCTATGCCTCACGACAATTAAGGCCACACGAAGTGAATTATCCGACTCATGATCTTGAGTTAACGGCAGTTATCTTTGCTTTGAAGATTTGGTGGCATTATCTCTACGGGGAGAAGTGTGAAATTTACACTGATCATAAAAGTTTAAAGTATTTATTTACACAGCGGGATTTGAATATGAGACAGAGGAGGTGGTTAGAGCTAATGAAGGATTATGACCTGACAATCCAATATCATCCAAGAAAAGCTAATGTGGTGGCCGATGCACTGAGTCGAAGTCTACAACCAATTTGGCTTATACTTTGACTTCACAAGAAAAGTTAATTCGATAAATGGAGCAGCTAAAGTTAGAGGTGATTCCAGAAACTAGAGGTGCTTTAATGTCAGCTATTGTTGCACAGCCGTCCCTTATTGATGAAATTCGAGCCAAACAGCTTCAAGATCCAACATTGAAGAGGATTCATGATGAAATACCTGAGGGTAAACAACCAGAATTTACTTTTGAGAATGATATGTTGAAATTCAAGAATCGGGTTTGTGTACCCAATATAGATGGTATCAAGGAAGTAATTTTGGAAGAGGCACACAATACGAGGTACTCAATCCATCCAGGTAGTACTAAGATGTACCGTGATTTGCGGGAAATCTATTGGTGGTCAGGAATGAAACGAGAAGTGGCGGAGCACGTGGCAAAATGTGTAGCTTGTCAGAGGGTAAAAGTGGAACACCAGAAACCAGCGGGAAAATTGGAACCACTACCTATACCAGAGTGAAAATGGGAAAATATCACAATGGATTTTGTGGGAGGTTTACCGAGGTCTAGGAAATCAAATGACAGTGTATGGGTAATTGTTGATCGATTGACCAAGTCGGCACATTTTCTACCAATCAAGACTAATGATCCAAAGAAACTAGCTGAATTGTATGTTCAAGAAATTGTGAGACTTCATGGAGTTCCAGTATCTATAGTCTCTGATCGAGATAGTGCATTTACATCAAGATTTTGGCAAGGAATGCAGAAAGCAATGGGTACTAAATTGAGTTTCAGTACAGCCTTCCATCCTCAAAACGATGGACAATCAGAGCGTGTAATTCAGATACTTGAAGATATGCTTCGACTTTGTGTTTTGGATTTTAAAGGTGATTGGGAAGAGCACTTGCCATTGGCTGAATTTGCTTATAATAATAGTTATCAATCCAGTATTGGGATGGCACCTTTTGAGGCTTTATATGGGCGTAAGTGTCGCTCTCCACTTTGTTGGACCGAGGTTGGTGAGAGAAGATTGATAGGGCCTGAAATTGTTCAGCAGACCACAGAGAAGATAAAGGCAATACAACAACGGCTTCAAACAGCCCAAAGTAGGTATAAAAGCTATGCGGACTTGAAAAGAAGACCGATGGAGTTTGAAGTTGGGGATTTTGTATTCTTGAAAGTATCACCTTCAAAGGGTATTACAAGGTTTGGGAAACGTGGGAAGTTGAATCCAAGGTATGTTGGGCCATTTGAGATCATTGGTAGAGTTGGACCAGTAGCCTATCAGTTGGAGTTGCCACCGGAATTAGCTAATGTACACTATGTATTTCATATATCGATGTTAAGAAAATGTGTATCAGATCCGGAAAAAGTGATAATTCCAGAGCCGTTGGAAGTCAGGGAAGACTTGACATATATCGAGCATCCAGTCAAGATTCTTGACATGAAAGAACAAGTTTTGCGAACAAAGACCATTCCTTTAGTCATGGTGCTGTGGCGAAATCACTCTGTTGAAGAAGCCACGTGGGAAAGAGAAGATGAAATGAAAGAGAAGTATCCGTTCTTGTTCGAGACTTGAGGTACTACGAGTTTGGGGACAAACTCCTTTTTAAGGAGGGGAGAGATGTGACACCCGCTCCCGCGGTTTATATTTACTATTGTTTTAGCATGCATAATCATGAGTTAATGTTAATTGATGTGTTATGTGACACTTATTGGAGGTGGGATTGACCCACCAAGTTGATTATGGGTGTCCAGTTGGGAACCCAGTTTTGGCCAGTATGGCAATCCCAAGTTGGGATATATGTTGATGGGTCCCACTTGAGATGGGACGGTGATATGTGGAACACCCTATGTGCCTAAATGTTTATTAAGGCTTAAATGATTTATTATTTGATTGTTAATAATATCATGTTATTAGATAATGACCACTTTTGGGTCAATTAGGGATACCTTTGTGAGGACGAATTGAACACGTTACATAATTAGTAGGCTAATTAGCAACTTCATATAATTATATGGGACCACTCATGGGACCCATGCGAGACATAGACAAATACCCATTTAGGTTTGGGATAGTTTAATAATTAGTGGAGGTATAATTATAAAACTAATAAAATTACGTGGAGGTGATGTTAAAATTGGAAATTGGTAAGTTAAAGCCACATATAAGATGAGTTTGACTCATCATTTTACTTCATTTAGATTTAGGTTTGCAGAGACGAGGACGAGAGTTGACGAATTTTGACGGTGACGTTCTCGACGACGGTTGTCGAGCCGAACGACGTTGGTTTTTAATTCTGATCACATATTCGGACTCCTGGGGGTGAGTCTAATCTATTGGTACTAATTTTATTGAGTTCTGTGATAGTTTTTCCGCGACCTATTTTAGGGTTTTAGCTCATAACTTGTAATTTTTATATAGGATTTGTACCTGGTTCTCAGTAGGGCTTTAATTTCACAATTAGGAGCGAAACCCAAAAGGTGAGTGATGTTAATTTTGATATTTGGATGATTTTCTTGTTAGGTTCAATTGTGATGCAAAGCATGTCTAATTAGCGTAATTTAATTTATTTAGATTATTATTGGGCAAAATTCATGTGATTAAATTAGGCCCAATTTGATTGTGAAAGCACGTGTAATGATTAAATGAGCATGTTGAGTTGCCTATTTGGATCAATGGAAATTGCTAGTTCTATACCACCATGAGGTAATCTTTGTGGTGACGACCACGGCCGCCAGAGGCATATGTTACGCACGTGTGAGGGCGTGGGTCATGACTAGTCACGTGAGCTTGGGGAGTGGAGCCGCGGGCTAGCCGGTAGTGGTGGGAGTGAACTAGTAATTGCCAGAGACTATAGTTATTTGTAATATGTTGAATTGAGCATGTTTATTATCCATAATCATGATTAGCATTACTCACTAAGCATATAGCTTATATATTGTAATGGTTATTGAATAACCATCGTAGGTGATCGTGGCGAGGAATCGGGGAAGTGAGCTGAGAAGTGGCTTGGCTGGCTTATAGATTTTGGGAGTTGTTGTAACCTTGTTAATAGTTACCTGCTTTTTAGTTTAAAGCTTGCAATATAGTTGTAATTAATCGGTTTTAATATGGATTGTAGTACGAGTCATATTTTGGTTAGTTTAAGACTTATGTAATATTTCTAGTTAAACTTTAAACTTTAGTTGGATTCTAACTTAACTCCTGTAATATAAGGTTGGATTGTGTTAGTTGGGATTATTTGATCATAGTATTACTATGACTAATGTTATTAGAGTGGGACGTTTGAACTTGGAGATTTATTTATTGGGTTGATTGTAAATTGTTATATTTAGTATTTCTCTTAAAGTATTTAAAAATTCTTGCTTGGACATTGGGAGCTCATGACTATGATTTGGTAGTGTTATTTGAGAAGTTACTATTTATTAAAACAGGGTTATTTTGGCTGATTGCAAAGACAGAATTTTGTTTTTTTTTAATTATTTAATTTATTATTGTTGAGCTTCTTTGGTTTAAATTTATTTTAAATTTATTTTTGGAATTTTAATAATTGGGGTTAAACCTTGGTGACGTGTCACGTGTCCTAGGATCATCGGAGTGATTCCGAGGCATGACAATTTGAAATGCATTGACAAGGCAGTAACTACAAGCCTCTAATTAAGTAGTTGAACTGTAAAGGAATAAAAAGCTTCAAACCACTTATCAATTAGGAAACAATGAAGACAATGAAACTATCCATTCTAATAGATTGAAGTGCATAAAAGTAAACTAAGTTATACTAATCTAGACTAGTATAAAATAAAGTAGAGAATAGAACAAGTAAAACTAATAGTAAAGAAAATGAACAAATAGTCTAACTAATCTAAAGGCCATAATAGCCGATTAGGAAATGAGAAGAACGGTGAGTATTGTATTAATGCATTGTTTTGTGTGGTCAAGGACCCTTATAAAGTAGTACAAAATATTTATTTATAGATAAATTACATAACTGCCTATTTGAATTTGAACATTTCCCTCATATTACATTAACTAACAATTCAATTTCCTACAATTTCCAAGTAGTTAACTACCAATTAGTGGGAGATGCTCCTACAATAACAAGTGTCTTCAAGTGACTTTCATATATCTCCATCATCACCATTGATATTCACCACCTTTGATGTACTCCTACGATGACAAGTGTCCTGCAAGTAAATTAAGCTTCTAAATGACTTCCGTGGCAAGCCAAATAGTTTACAATAACAATACTATTATAATTATATAGTAATATTATAATAATATATTATAATTATATTTATGATACAAACAAAATGTATCCATTTTTCCAACTATTGCTTTCACCCAATTGTGATATCAAACCCATTATTGCATGCTTTTATATTCCCTAAGGTTAGAATACAAACCTAGAATGCTATGCTACCATACTCTGGAAGTAGAGATTCAAGTACAACAATCACTACATAATTCAAATGCAGACATTTTCATACTGCAGCTTTGTTATTTTACCATCCATTCTTGTTTCAAGTGTTAGGCAAACATCTATTCCATTTTTTATCCAGAATGGTACATTCCTATATATATACTGTCACGTACACACCAATCATTACAAATTCAACGTCTATTTTTTGTTGTTTTCACCCAATTGGCTTTAATTAATATGTACTCCGTAATAGATTTCAAATAAAAAAGTGTACTGTAATAGATTTGTTTATATATTCCTTAAAAAGTAAAAAATAGAATAAAAATAAATCTACCAATTGCTTTGGAAGCAAATGTATTGCCATCACCCAATTGTGAATATTGATTTGAGAATATTGGGTTTAATTTGATACATTTACTGATTTATTGATTGTGTGAAACATGCATGTTTTCAAATATTAACAGGTGATCCCAAAAAGTTTTTACATACTTTATCAAAGCAAAGGCTTTGTGTAGTTGTGAGTGGGAAACCACAACTTCAAATTGTATCGGTTCTCAATTTTTGTAGGGTTAATTACATTTTACCGCAGGTAGTTAGGCACATTTTCACTTTACCCTATGTGGTTCAAAAATGGACCCTTAACCCCTTTTTTGTAAATTACTAAGATTTCTCATAAAATAGTCTCACATGGGGATTAAGTGTTAAAATCAGCCCCCCCATTGAAGAGTTTAAGTGTCAAAATTAACCACACATAAGCAGTTAACTCAAAAATTAACCCCACAAAAGAGTTAAGTGTTAAAAATTAACCCCGCATAGTTGGGTTAAATGTCAGCATTTTCCCCATATAAGGGATTAACTCCAAATTAACTTTACAAAGGGGGTTAATTGTTTATATTTTTGACCAATTTTAAAATTTTCATTAGTTTTGAGGAAAATCTTAACAGTTTCACTTTAGTCCGAAACCACAGAGGGTTAAGTGTCCACTTTTGAAGCATAGAGGGGTAAATTGGAAATGAACATAACTACGAGGGGGTAAAATGTAATTAACTCTTTTTTTAATCCCAAATTTAATTCTCAATACAGGGGTAGTTGTATTACCACTTGTGGCACTAAATTGTATATCATGACCTAGTTGCCACATGTGTTGGGAATTAATTTGGATTAAAATTTAGGAACCATTGCAACATTCCAGGCCAAAAGGCAACATTTTAAATGAAACAAGGGTAATAAAGTAATTTTACATTATTACAGATAAATTATTTTAGTAACCTGGTTTAGTATATCTTCTTTTAATAAAATAACAACGTTTTTCTTGTGAATTTAAAAGTGAACACAATTCTTCCTACATGTACAACCTATTCCAACTACTACCAAAAGAAAGCTGCCCCTACCTGAAAGGGCTCTTTACTTATTTTGGACTTCTTGGCTAGCCTTCCAATTGAATACTTAAGAGAATTATATGATACAACCATAATGGTTATTGGTTAGAAAATGGGTACAATATTTTGAGACCGGGTTATATTTGTTTGCGATCTAAATATGGATACAGTATTAGGAGACTTGGGTACAATATTAGACTTGGTGCAATTTCTTAGGAGCATAACCACTATGTTCGTATCAGAATGGTTTAGATACAAGGTTTTGAGACATGGGAGCAATGCATGGATAGAACTTAGGTACGATCGATATTTTAATTAGGACTAACAACTTTTGCATTAATCGTGGGAGCTATATACGTGGCTTCCTCTCAACTACCTAAGTCGCATGATAGAACCAAGCCACTTTAGTCGTATCATAGAATTCTCCTATTATTTATACATTATGCATTTAAAAAAGGATGCATGATCTATTAAACTTTTTAAAAGTATGCATTTTTAGAAGGCAAAAAGTTTGTCAACTCAGTAAACAAAATTACACTTCTGTCCTTATTTAAATGGAATGATAAATTCTTTTCTCGTCCATGTATAATTGAACATAATACTATCTACAGTAGGATAGCCCAGCCTAATAATTAGGGATAATTATACTCACCACCCCTGAGATTGCTCTAATTATATGGACTTTTCTTGTATTTTGAGAAATTACACTGACCTCCCTTCTCGCTAACGGTTGAGTCAATGATGGATCTAGGAGGGGCGAGGGGGGACCCCCCCTTAGATTTGAAAAAAAAAAATAGTTAATTCCCCTAGATTTTTTTTAAAAAATTTATGTGTATATGTAATTTTTGAAAAAGTTTGGTGTGCGTTTATAAATAACTTCTGAATTTAGTTTACAAATTGCTTCATACATTGTTGAGTCAAATAATTTATATTTATCTCTCCTTATATATTTATCTTATTATCCAAAATGTGTAAATAAACACCCTTTTTTTTTCTTCGGGGGGTGTTGCCCCCGAACCCCATTATATCTTTGCCCACCTAGACTAAATTTCTGGATCTGTCCCTGGGTTAAGTAACATCTATGATGAATTAAATGAAAATACCAAAATGTCCCTACATAAAATTACACAAACCTCCCCCGAACTATGGTCAAATTACACGAATAGCCCTAAAATTATAAAAAATTACACGAACCTCCCTTATCACCCATAATTACAGTTTTTGCATATGCATTATTACATCCACAAATAAAATTTGCTTTTACAATGAGAAATGGTTTAGGTTAACCTTTTCATACTACTAAGAAGTGTATCTTCAATTTTTTTTTCAAATTCCTTCTAGCAGTTTCTTTAGGAATTTCTTCAAATTCTTCACTTTCATAATTTAAATTTCTTGAGTTTGATTTTTTTTTTTCCACTTGTTAGTTTCTCATGTCTATTAAATAAATATAACGGATATGATGGGTCAATAGAAACTGGGTAATCTGCAATTTGGTTTGTTGGAAAGAACTTCTTGTATTTTGTGAAAATTTGAAGGGACTGTGAAAAATGGTAAGGGTAATATAGTCATTCTAAATAACAAGAGATACGATTCTAAATTTTAGAAAAAATTATTTTTTTGTTGAGTGACGGAACAAAGGAGGAAGAAGAAGAGAGAAAAAAAAATAAACAAAAAAATATCTTTTTTTTCAATTTCATAATTTAAATCTCTTGGATTTGTTTTTTTATTTCTTCTACTTTTTGGTTTCTCCTATTTATGGAATAAATATGACAAATTATATGAGCAATCTTCAATTTAGTTTGTTGGAAAAAACTTGTGTTTCAAAATTGAAGAGACTGTTAAAATGATATGGATAATATGATCATTCTTAAAATTAAGAGGGATGATTCTAAATTTTGGAAAAAATTAATTTTTGTTGAGAGACAAAATAAGAGAGAAAGAAGAAGAGAGAGAAAAAAAATAACGAAAACACGTTTTTGTTATGAGGTAGGTTCGTGTAATTAGGTCATATCTCAGGGGAGGTTAGTGTAATTATTCTTATTTTCTATTAGGGAAGCAAGGGTACTTTTGGCCTTAGGTAAGCAAAAATCGCTTACATCATCAATTTCTGTTAAGAGGGTCGACGGTAAACTAACGGAGGGGGGAGGCGAGTATAACTCAACCTAAACCTCAAGGCAGGGGCGAAGCCAAGAATTTTGGTCAGTGGGGGCTTAGGCTATACGGCGGTTCGGGGGCAGCGGCCTCGAGGTAATTTTTTCGGGGTCTATTTATACATAATTGACGATTTTTAAGATTCTACTTGTATATAATTGCGATTTTTTTGGGATATGCTTATAATATAAATCTATTTGGTGACATGTAAATATTGTATAGTGTCATTCAAAATTTTAGGGGGGCTTATTTCAAAAATACATAAAATTCTTATACTAAAAGTGTAATTTTTAAAATTCTAGGCGTCTTTCCTTTGAGTTGTATATACATGTATATCAATATATATGTAGTTAATAGCACTAAATTGGGTCTTAAACCCCTTTGGAGGCCTAAACATAAGTTGAGGGGGGCCTAAGCATAGTTGAGGGGGGGGGGGTGGGGGGGTTTTCTAAAAAAAAACTTAGGATAAAATTTTAATTCTCAAAATCTCAGGAGGGGGGAGGCCCGTCCCCCCCCCCCCCCCCCCCCCCTCAAAATTGTAGTTCGTGTAATTTCTCAAAATGAAAGGGAGGTCCGTGTAATTAAGGCAGATCTCAGGAGAGTCGAGTGTAATTAACCCTAATAATTATGTATCATTTTCCAAGATATCCGAGGCAACTGCAAGACTATTAAAAGGTGGAATGTTGATTAAAGAGAAGTACGTCATTGTTTAAACCTATGTCCTTTTCAATTACTAATCAATATATTTCTTATAACTATATGCTCCCTCTGAGCTTTCGGGGTGTTCTATCTTGTTAGTGGGATCTCTTCGCTTTTAGCACTTGTGATATTCTTAATTCAATTTCTGTACAAAAAAATATCATCCTAGTAATGGGTCTTAATAAACTATTCCAAAGTTTTAATTTCACATTTAAGATTACAAATGACTTTCTTTTTTATCACTTGTACATTTTCTTTTACTTTCGAATGTGTCTTGAATTATTTGTGGTTAAAACTTAATTATTTTCCTTTTTATTTGTGGTGAGAAATCCTTCCAGCTAGCTACGTACGGAACGTTAACTTAAAAAGAGTGCCCTCGATCGAACTTGCTACCTCCGTTTAATAATGCTGAAGCCTTCTTATCGTGATAGCTCGTGTAAGAGTAGGTGGGATGGAATATTCTCTTATCACTCATGTATTATCCCTTGGCCTCAAAACCTTCTAATTACATACAAAACCGAAAACAAAAAATAAATAAGAAATCTTAATTAGCTTAATTGGTAAATGACTTTGAATAGACCAAAGAACCAACACATGCATTTCCACTGGGGAAACGCTATTGGTCTTACGTAGGCCTGGCAAATGGGCGGGCTTGGGCGGGTTCGGGTTTGGGCGGGTTCGGGTTGGGCCGGGTCCGGGCTGGGTCGGAGTCGGGTTTGCTTGTTTTCGGGTCGGGTCGGGTCGGGTTATGAACCATGACCCGTGATTTTTTTTTTTTTTTTTTTTTTTTTTTTTTTTTTTTGCAAAAAAAATTTATTTATAGTTTTGTTTGAATTTTTTTTTTTATTTTAGCCTTTTAAAAGTTTTTCCCCCTCCCCTTTTTCCCCTACTTTCTTCCCTCTAACTTTTAACTTGATCAAATCTATTTAAGTGGGAAAAAACTAATTATTTAAGTTAGCAAAGATTTTCATGAAACAATTATTCATCTGTTGAAGGGCTAAACTCCATAGAATGACACAATAGATTTTATTGTGTTTAAAAGCTCCAAAAAAAATATATCATAACTAAACTAATCATTCTTGTTCCGGCAATAAAAAAAATACTCACACACACACGCGCATACACACACACACATACATATATTTATATGTATATAAACTTTACTACTATTTGAGTTTATAATATCAACCAAATTGCAGTCCTACTATAATTATATTACAAACCTACTGTCAATTCACGAAAACAAAATTATATCACAACTAAGCTAAATACTCTCAACTTCACCCATTGAATCACCTCCCATCTCTTCTATCAGTTCATAAGCACAAAATGCACCTGTAAATGAACCATTACAAAAAAAAATGAGCCAGCAGCTAAAAAAAAAAAGTAAAAGGAACACAGAGAGAGATGTTGAACATGTATTGTTATACCTAATCAAAAAAATTTCAACATTGGTCAGGTCCCGCAATTACACCTTCAAAGTCTTCAACAAGTTCTTCCTCAGATTCATCAAAAGCTATATTAAATTAAAACAATGTTAAATAGATACAAGAAAATTAGACATCAAATAGAAATATTAACACTTTACCTTTGGTTCCGTATAGCCAATCCCTTGTACATAGCAAAGCCTCGACATTCGTAGGCAACATTGAACTTCGGTATTTTCCTACGATTTGACCTCCAATGCTGAAAGATGACTCTGACGCGACAGTAGTTATATGAATACTTAATATATCACGTGCCATAGAAGCAAGCTCATGATATCGAATCTTATTTGCCTTCCAGTAACTTAAAATGTCTATATTCTCTTTCCTGTCAATCCTATTTTCCTCCAAATACAAGTTTAATTGCGACTTGTGTCTATTCAAGTCATATTGTTGACTCTCGAATGAATCAAACTCCTACATTAAGTTTCATAGTAAGTGCATTGAAATAGTGAAGAGAAAGAAGAAAACATGTTGTTATAATAATAAACAACTACCCATTTTACTTACATCCAATTCATCGCCTTTGCCTATGTCCTCTTCACTACCTCTTGAACTACCAACTGCTCCCACTGAAGTACTTGTAACAGAAGTAGAATGTTGTACATATTCTTCATAAAGGGAATACAACTTTTCACGTATAATGAATACCTTTTCCAAATGTGTTTCCCGATCCAACTTTTTAAAGCAAAATTCCACAAACTGCAACTTGTAGCGAGGGTCTAAAATAACAGCAAATGATAACACAGTGCTATAGCATTCCCAATACTTGTCAAACTTCTTTTTCATTTCTTTTGCCATACATGTAATAACATCATCTGAATCTCCGATCCGCTCCAATATAAGAATCTGAATTTTCCATACTCCTTGAAAAAACAAATTTGATGTTGGGTACTGACTTCCAGAAAACAATGTGGTAATATCATAAAAAGGTTTTAAAAATTTAGAAATTTTTTCGATCTTTTCCCACTCCTCTTCCGATGGACAAGTCTTAAAACTTGTGTCAATGAATTGTAATTGGTAAAATGCTCGACGGTATGTCAATGCACTTTCAAGCATTAAATAAGTGGAATTCCATCGTGTAGGTACATCTTGACACACTTTTTTGCTCCCTTTCTGAGAAACTTGTGCAATGCACTCGGCAAACTTAATCTTTCTTCCCTCTGAGCCTCTTACATACTTTACGCTCTCTCGAACCTTATGCACTGAATCATCAATTTCTTTTAGTCCATCATGTACAATTAGATTCAGTATGTGCGCTCCACAACGAATGTGAAAGAATTCACCTTCAGCAAATAAGGTTGAGGTTAAGGAAAGATTCCGTTTTAACCTATCCACAAGTCCGTCATTGTACGAGGCATTATCTAAAGTCAATGAAAACACTTTCTTTTCAATACCCCACTCTCATAGTAAGTGAATCACTCTCTCTGCCAAAACAGGGCCATTATGTGGAGGCGGCACATGGCGAAAACTTAAAATTCTCTTTTGTAGAACCCAACTATCATCCACATAATGGGCAGTAAGTGCCAAATAACCATCGGTCGCAATAGAGGTCCATAAGTCTGAAGTCAAACATATTCTACTACTAACTGACTCCAACTCCTTCTTCAGTTTCACCTTCTCACTATCATATAATTTCAGCACGTCCGATTTTGCAGTATTTCTAGTGATTGGTTTCACGTCTGGGTGTAAAAACCTAAATAGATCTATCATTCCTTCATGCTCAACAAAAGAAAATGGATAGCTATGTTTAATAATTGCCGTAGATATCTTCTCACGAAATTTTTCTTGATCTAGTGGAAAGGAACGTGGTGGCAATGCATTGTCTGAATCTTGTTTATGGCCAACAATATGCCTTAACATACTAGACGTACCACCCTTTGAGCTTGCAATTAAATCTTGTTTGCAAACTCTACATCTAGCCCTTTGCTTCCCATCACTACTCAAAGGCAATTTCTCAAAATCCTCCCATACAACGGACTTTTTGCACCGTTTGGAACTCGTCGCTGAACTTTGCTCCACATCATGTTCATCAATATTTTCCTCCATAGTAAAGAATCTAAAGATTTGCATAGAAATAAGATGACGTTCTAGAAAAGATATTCTATTCGTTGTTTTTTAATCTTTAGTTATTAAAAAACGATGTGTGTTACTTAATTCAGAAAATCTCTATCTAATCTCTAGTGAATCAATCAAGAATATCCTATTATATATACTAGCGGATGGGCACACGAGTTGCGTGTGTAACTCGTTGTATATGTTTTACATTCATAAACATAACCAATTACATGTACTTAGTGCCCAAAAAATAATCTGACCAACTAACATTAAAGAAAGAAAACCAAAAAAAGTTGTGAAATATAAAATAAAAAAAAATATCCAAAAGAGAGAAATAAATTAAAAACATTAGAAAGAGGGAGCAATCCCATTTCAAGAACAATGATCACATTATAGTAAGACCATCTATAAATCTCATCGGACTAATTAATGCAACGGTACTTTTTGTATTCTAAATTTTGTTCTCAATAGATATGGTAGTTAGACAAGAAGCTCAATAATTTCCAAATTGATATATGGGATGCTGAGAGGTAAATTCATTGTGCTAAATGGATATACCAAATTCATGTTCTGCAAAAAATACAACTGAAATTAATGAAACCCAGATGTGAACAACACAAGAACAGAGAGTACCTTGGAGTGTCTATTATGCTTATGATTCTGGAACACAATGAACAACACAAGAAGAATAATTTGAAGCCTGAAAAACCCCATTCAACAACTTATTAGTAACTAAGTTAAAAACCCATAATCTGGTAGAAAAAAGAATACCTATTTTGAGAAAACTCTAATGACAACTATCCAAATTTAGATCACTAGAGATCTACATGTATTAAATTAAAATTGTGAAAAAGTGCCACTACTATCCAAGTCCTCAACATTCGAAGTGGGTTTGTGTCCATTTATTTAAATACTAAATTAAAATTGTGAAAAAGTGCCACTACTATCCAAATTTAGATCACTAGAGATCTACATGTAGGACCCATCTTACATCCACAAAACTTCCCCTGTTCAACTTTTTTCAGTCAAAGCATAAGTGGCCATGAAAAGGTGATTCAAATCTCCAATACCAACTTGTTTTCATGCCAAAGAATCCCAGAAAACAAAAATAAAGAGCTTCTCAAAGGACCACGGATGTTGAACATATTCTTTGGGAAATCATTCAAAGATCCAAAATTTTAAAATGAGAAAAAACCCATATTCTCTACAGAACAATGTATTGATTGAAATCCCTCAGTTGACTTTCTCTTATATTCTCTACAGAATGTTAGCCAGTAACACCAAATTTAGAAGATTTACAAAACTATTGCACAAGAACAGTGAATATCTATAAAAACCCATATTCAGAAAAACTATTGCACAAGAAAAGTGAATATCTATAAAACCCATATTCAGATTTACAAAAACTACAGCCATACATACCCATTGAAACCCATTGAAGAGAAAAAGCAAAAACAAACTCTAAGTTAAAGGAAACCCAATACAGAGCTACAGCCATACCCATTGAAACCCATCATTGAATCCCTAATCTAAGTTAAGGAAAAGAAATCCCTAATCTTAAAAACCACTAATAGAGAGAAACAAGAAATCAAAATGAAGACAAGTAGCAAATCTTACCTTACTAGACTGAAAAGTAGCAAATCTTCACCGTCGAACTACCCGATGTCGCTTCGCCATCGAACTACCCAATGTCGCTTCGCTTGATTCGCCGTCAAATTAAAATAGAACTTGATTCACAGTTGAATAAGGTGGAGAGAGAACCCGATGTCGCTTCTTGACTGTGTTTGAAGGGGAGAGAGAGAGAGAGAGAGAGAGAGAGAGACGTCTGAATGAGAGAGAGAGAGAGAGTCGTCAGTTGACAGTGTTTGAAAAAAGAAAACCCTAGAATTGTAGAAATTAGAAACTGAAGTGATGTTCATAACCCGCGTGCTACCCAAAGACAACCCGAAGTCAGCCCGCATATTTCACATGCTATTATGGAAAACCCGAAATGAACCCGCGAGAAAATTTTTATAAGCCCGAAAATGAAAAAACACGGGCTGGTTCGGGCGGGCTTATAGGAACGGGTTTGCTTTGCCAGGCCTAGTCTTACGAATATTACCAGCTTTCTCTATCCAATAAATCATCTCTTTCCACAAGACAATAGTACTTGCAATTAGTATTCGATCATTTGAATGCTTTTCGAGAATATATGCATGCATGTGTGATTAGGATACGACTTAATTAGATGCCTAAGAGAATGTGTGTGGAATTAGATTTACATCACTTATTTCTAATGCATTCAAACGATAAAACACTCGGAGGAGAATTGGTCGAGACTCAAGAAGTGTGCGATATTCACACACACACATACATACAGATATTTTGCATCAAATGCTATTTTTTATTACAAAGGAGAGGGAATTCAAACGTGTAAAATTAGTGATAGCCAACTTGAATAGGACCTCAATCTGAAATTACGTACACTGAAAAAAGATAATATAACGCGCCACATTAACATCATCTCTCAGGCAACTGCTATCTTACATAGTTACATGTTATAATTTGACTATAACATGAAAATTTTTTTGGCCAAAAAACTTAGTCCAATGTTACTATACTCCGTGCCAATTATAAGATAGCATCATAATTATCTATTGTTCCAAACTTCCAAATAGGGCACAATGCATGGATAGCACTGCTATTCCGTTTTTTTTTTCCTTTCAAAATTGCAAGCAAGGCGTGATCTCTGCAACGATTGTACTTTTGTAAAATGCAACTTGCAACAATTAGCGTACGTCAGGCTGCCCAACTGACTATATTTCTTTTTTGTTCGGAAATTTCCCCTCACAAAAAGGTGACATACAAACTTTCATTCTCACCCACTTTTTATCGTGGTTAATTTGTTCTTGGCAAAAAATAATTTAAAAAGAAGAAGAAGAAGAAGAAGAAGAAGAAGAAGAAGAAGAAGAATATAGACAAAGTGGAGAAAGTCATTTACGGCCGATCAAGGTGTGGAAATTGAAATTGTTTGATTGGGCATAAGTTCACCTAAAATCTAATTGTTGTTTGTTTATACCATAAAATATAATTTTAATTTGTTAATATATATATATATATATATATTATTATTATTATTCTAAACTATTTGACTTGTCATGGAAGTCATTTAATAGCTTTACTTGAAGAACACTTGGCATTACAAGGGGAGATCAAGATTGGTTACTTGAAGATCAATGGTGATGATGAAGATGAAAGTTGCTTGAAAAGAGATATGGGAAAATGATGATTGTATTACTAAACATCCCAGAGTTTATATAATGTTACATTGGAATAATAAAGGAAAGGAAATAAACAAGAAAAAGGAAAGAAATAAAAATAACTTAAATGTGGTCAACATGACCATAAATAACAGACTAAAAATCAGGAATTAAATCCCTTAATTCCAACACTCCCCCTCAAGCTGTGGCGAAGATGTTGACGAGACCAAGCTTACCAAGAGACGACTGTAGAAGTGCTGGACCAACGGACTTAGTAAACATATCAGCGGTCTGATCTGATGAGGGAACAAAGCTCGGTGTTATGATTCCTGACCGAACTTTTTCCCGAATGAAATGGATGTCAACCTCTATATGTTTAGTTCTCTCATGAAGAACTGAGTCAGATGATAACATAATTGCAGACTTGTTATCGCAAAATAACGTAGATGCTTCCACCACTGGGAAGCCTAATTCACCAAGAAGAGAACGAAGCCATATGAGTTCACATGAACCCTGAGCCATTGCACGGTACTCGGCTTCAGCAGAAGATCGTGAGACAACTGCTTGCTTTTTACTTTTCCAAGAGATAAGATGACAACCTCGAAAAGTACAAAAACCAGATGTAGAGCGTCTATCACCTTTTGAGCCTGCATAATCCGCATCAGTAAAACCGGAGAGACCTGATTGAGCTCCTGTCTTACAGAAAAGGCCAAGACCAGGACAAGTCTTGAGATATCGGAGAATATGATAAACAGCATCAAGATGTGAAGTACGAGGTGAGTGCATGAATTGACTCACGACACTAACAGCAAAAGTCAGATCCGGTCTTGTGTTCGTCAAATAGATGAGACGCCCCACGAGACGCTGATATACAGAGGGATCTGGTAACGGCTCTCCCAATTCAGCAGTCAACCTATGATTTGGATCCATAGGAGAAGAGGCAGGTCTACACCCAAGCATTCCCGTATCTTGGAGGAGATCAAGGGCATACTTCCGTTGGGATAGCGAGATACCTTGGCGGGACCGGGCCACCTCAATGCCAAGAAAGTACCTCAGAGGGCCCAAATCCTTAATGTCGAACGATAGTCCAAGAGAACGCTTCACTTGTACAATACCAGACGCATCATCTCCTGTAATAATAATATCATCAACATAAACAGAGATAATGATACATTGCCCTTTGGAATTACGACAAATAAAGCAAGTATGGTCAGAATGGCAGCGAGTAAATCCCATAGTAAGCACCACATCACTAAACCGGCTGAACCATGCACGAAGAGACTGCTTCAATCCATGGAGAGATTTTCGGAGGCGACAAACTTTCCCCGAATACTCCCCCTGAGCCCGAAAACCAGGAGGGGGTTCCATGTAGATAACTTCAGACAAATCACCATTAAGAAACGCGTTCTTGACATCAAGCTGATGAAGAGGCCAAGAATAGGAAGCAGCAAGAGAAATAAGAAGTCGGACTGTAGTTAGTTTAGCAACTGGAGCAAAAGTGGCCCCAAAATCCTTACCGGGAACCTGGGTGAAGCCCTTGGCCACAAGACGGGCCTTATGACGGTCAATGGTACCATCTGCCAAATACTTAACACTGAAGACCCACTTACAACCAACTGTACGTTCACCATATGGGAGAGAGACAAGTTCCCAAGTCTGATTATCCTGAAGAGCACTCATTTCTGTTTTCATAGCAGCCACCCACTTTGGATTCTGAAGAGCTTCATGAACAGAGCGAGGAATGGAGACAGAATCAACTGCACTGACAAAAGAGCTGAATGGTTTTGAAAGACCCTGATAAGAGATATACTTAAAAATTGGATGGTTAGTACTACTAGAAAGAATATAACGTAAAGGAGGACGACGAGTACGGGTAGGGTAACGAGGATGAGCAATATCAGAGACTAAAGGAGGAGATGAGATACCTGATTCCGGAGAAGATGATGGCATGGGGTAGGTCCGGAGCGCGAGGACGACGAGAGTACACCTGTAATGGGTCAGTTGCAATGACCGGAGGCAAAGAGGCACTGGGTATGTCACTGGGTATATCAAGAATAGGCACAGGGTGAGGAAGGACTGAGATATCATCTCCAACATTCTCTAGTGAAGTGTCTAGAGAGGAAGAAGCACCTGTAAAAAAAGGAACCGTTTCCAAAAAAGTGACATCCAAAGAGTGATACAAATGACGTTTGATAGGATCATAGCAACGGTAACCTTTGGACATGGAAGAATATCCCAGAAAAACACACCTAACAGCCTTATCATCAAGTTTAGTGCGTGTAGGGCTGCGATTGTGGACAAAACATGTGCACCCAAAAACGCGAGGGACAACAGGAAAAAGTGTACTACCAGGCTTGAGGACATGAAGTGGGGCCTGGCCCTGTAGGATACGGCTAGGAGTACGATTAATCAGATAAGTAGCAGTAAGGACAGCAAAATGCCAAAAATACTTGGGAACATCCGTTCCTCGTAGGAGACACCTAACCATAGCCATAAGATGGCGATTCTTACGTTCGGCTACCCCATTTTGTTCGGGGGTATAAGGGCAAGTGAGTTATTGAAGAATACCCCCTTTATTAAGTTCAGCCCGAAACTCATCAGTAATATATTCCCCACCATTATCAGACCGAATATTGCAAACAACAGTATGAAATTGAGTCTTAATCATTTGAAGAAAATTTCTAAAATGAGAGAAAACTTCAGATTTTTTCTTCATAAGATAAACCCAAGTACAACGTGTATAGTCATCAATAAATGTAACATAATATCGATGTTGTGACATGGATGTGATGGGGGAAGGACCCCACACATCAGAGTGAATAAGATCAAAGGCACTAGGTGCCCGGTGCATGCGAGGAACATAAGAAGTGCGAGTATGTTTAGACAATTCACAAACCACACATTTAAAATGAAAATCCTTACACGCTTTATTTAACTGAGGGAATAACCAACATAAATACTGAAAGTTGACATAGCCTAGACGAGCATGCCACAAATCTAAAGTTTGAAATGAAAACACAATTTATTTGAGTCGGGCAAAACAGAATTATTAGAAGCAGGTAACACGGAAGCTTGAAGACTGGAGAATGTCCTGGACACTAAAGGATCACTGAAGTAATATAGGCCGTCCCGCTCAAACCCCTTGCCAAAAATCTTCTTCGTAGTCAGGTCCTGCAAGTAACAAGAATGAGGTAAGAACACAATAGAGCAGCTATGATCTTTGACTAGGCGATTAACTGAAAGCAAGTTAAAAGCAAAATTGGGAACATAATACATAGAGGAAAGGGTGATGTCGGAAGACAAACGGACATCACCCTGACTACAGATGGGAATGAAAGATCCATCAGCGATACGTACAGACTGTTTAATAGAGGTAACAGGAGAAGTAAAAACCGAAAGCTCACCAGTCATATGATTATTTGCCCCAGAATCAAGAATCCAAGTAGGGTGGCCTGACTTACCATGAAGAGCAGTAGTACCTGCAACAATGGCGGCTGTGGGGCCAGTGGATGATGGAGGAGGAGGAGCTCCCAAACCGACATGTGACTGAAGTTGAGCAATCTGAGACTGAAGCTGACTATAATCGGGTGGAGGAGGAAGTATCTCAACAACCGCTCCTGTACGAGGAGCACCCCGGCCGCGACCAGTACCACGACCAGCAGGTCGAGTTCGAGTAAACTGTCCTTTCAGCTCTGGGTGAAGAGTAAAGCAACGATCTATGGAGTGACCAGGTGTACGGCAATGCTGTCAGTAAGGGCGAGTACCTCCAGGACGAGTACCAGAAGAAGCCGGAAAGGCCATCTGGTCAGGGACAGGTGAAGGAGGGGTCCTAGGGTCAGGAGCAGATAGAAGGCGACGACGTCTCTCATCACCATCAACAGTAGCAAAGGCCTCAAATAAAGAAGGCATAGGGACAGTATTGAGAATCTGAGTTCGGAGAGCCTCGAACTCGGGCTTTAGACCCATCAAGAACTGGTAGGTACGACGGCTATCAAGGCGCTTGACTTCAACATCTCCATCATTAGGGAAATCTGTGATGGGTTCATACTGAGCTAACTCCTCCCACCGAGTCTGTAGGTATCCAAAAAAGTCAGAAACAGAGAGTCCCAAGGTAGCTTGGGAGGCATGGGAGATATCCTGATAGAGCTCAAAAATGCGTGAGTCAGAGTGCGCATGATCATACATCTGCTTCAAAGCAGTCCAAAGCCCATAAACGGTATTATGATACATAAACATATTATAGATCCGTTCATCCATAGAATTAAACATCTAGCCCAGAATAATACAGTTATCTGTAAACCACTCCTCAAACTTTGCATCTGACTCTGCGGGCTTAACCTCCTTCCCAAGTAACCATCCAATTTTTCGTTTGCCTCCAAGGTAGAGACGAAGAGAATTAGACCATGCGTGGAAATTTTTTCCATTGAGCAGAACACTAGTGACCCGGTGAACGGGAGTCGGATGAGACACAGAGATATCCGAACGAGTAACAACGGGATCCACAGTCTTACCAGAAGCAGCCATGATGTTGGGAAGGGAGACCGGAAGATAGATACAGACTTGCCCAAAAAAAACACCAATATCGGCAACAAGGACAATCACAGCCGGAAACTCGGCGGCCGAAAACTCGGCGAACAGGGGCAACCGGAAACTCGGTTACCCGACAGACAATGAGGAGCACACGTCGTCCTCTAATACATCACACACACAAGCCCAACACAGGCTTAGAGGTGCAGCCGGAGGGCTGCGGGACTAATGGGACTGCGCCGCAAGGGAGGAGGGGCTCTGGTGGCTGCGGCGCAAGGTGGTGGTGGCTGGGTGGGTGTCGGCTGGTAGTGGTGGTGTCGCCTGGACTGTAGGGAGGCTTAGTGAGCGCCGGCTGGACTGTAGAAGGTGGTGGAAGGCTTTGGCTGGTGGTGGTGGCGTGGCTTTGGTGGTGGTATAGAATAAGGTTTGCTCTGATACAAAAAAGAGATATGGGAAAGTGATGATTGTATTGCTATACATCCCAGAGTTTATATAATGTTACATTGGAATAATAAAGGAAAGGAAATAAACAAGAAAAAGGAAAGAAATAAAAATAACTTAAATGTGGTCAACATGACCATAAATAACAGACTAAAAATCAGACTGTTGGAATTATAGGAATTTATCTTTATAGTAATTTACGTATCTTGTTATTTATGTTAATTAGTTAATTAGGATTTGACAAGATTTGATCTTATCTGTATTCTTTCATTTTCTTTTCTTCTTTCCTTTTTTTCCTTTTCTTCTCTTGGTGTATAAATATTGTACATATTGCTAGAATAAAATCATCCCATTACTTTCTTCTTGGTATCAGAGCCAAAAGAAGAGAAACCCTAGCCCACCTACAACTTCCGTCGCACACCAACCACCACCACACCTCTGCGCCGCACAGCAGCAGCACCACCAGCCCTCGCCACCTCACCCAAACACCACCCAGCCCCTCGCCACCTCACCCCAGCCCCTCTTACCCTTGGCCGCAACCCACAGGCTCCTCGGCTCTCTCTTGGTTAGCTTCGGCTAACCCTTGCGCAGTCTATAAGCTGCGCCTTGCCCTGTTTTTGGGTCTTCTGATGTCCTAGAGTTTTTTTTTGTGCTCTTTCTTCCTTTGGTTGGGCTGTCCATTCCTCTTGGCAGCCCCTTTTCCAGACGTTTGCGCCTCGCTGTTTTTTTCTAGTTGGTATTTCCATTTGCTTCAACCACTATGACTACTTCTGATAAAGATTTGGACATTCAGCAGACTAATGCTCCTGTGTTCCCATCTCGTCCGGATCTCTCCTTATCTCAGCATATTCCTGCGCAACGTGTTACAAGTGTCCTATTGGATGGACACAATTTTGCCGCATGGTCTCATTCTCTCCGTCTTTTCCTTGGTTCCAAAGGAAAGACTAGTTGGCTATTTGGCAAAGTGCCTAAGCCTGCTATCACTGATTCCACATTCGATCAATGGACTATGGATAATTGTGCTATCTTGGGCTGGTTCTTTAACTCTATGGAAACTCGTATTTATCAGATGTTTATGTATCACACTTCTGTCCATGGTCTTTGGGATGCTTTGACCAAGATGTATGCTCATAAGCGGAACGAGTCCCGTATTTATCAGCTTCATCGGGAGGTCTCTCATGCCTCCCAGGACTCACTTCGGCTTAGTGTCTCTGATTTTTTTGGCTATCTTCAGTCCCGTTGGGAGGAATTAGCTCAGTATGAGCCCCTTGATGATATTGCTGCTGAAGCTGCTACTGTTATTATTCAGCGTCTTGATTGTTTGCACACTTATCAGTTCTTGATGGGTTTGAAATCTGAGTTTGAATTTCTTCGCACTCAGATTTTGAACACATCCCCTATGCCTCCGCTGTATGAGGCCTTTGCTACCATTGATGGTGATGAGAGTCGACAACGCTTGATTCAGGCTTCTCCTGCTCCTGTTCCTGATCCTCCTGCTATTCCTGATCAGATGGCCTTTGCAGCTAATTCTGGAGCTCGCCATGGTAGTCGACAACCACCTATTTGTAAGTATTGTAATGTTGTTGGGCATACCAAAGACCGTTGCTTTAAACTTCATCCTGAGTTGAAGAAACAGTATGGTCGTGGCCGCAATCCTGGATCTTCCCGTGTTGCTGCCATAGCTGATTCTGGCCCGGATCCTGTTACTCCAGATATTGGTCAACTTCATCAGAATCAGAATTTGCTTCAGTCCCAGATTGGTCAGATTCAGACTCAACTTGGCACTCTCCTTCAGCAGGCTCATCCTGGCTCTTCTTCACTTTGGCATCAACACCAAATTATGGTGGTGAAAAATGGATCAACAGAGTTAGTTCCATTATTGGAAGAATTAAAGTATAGTAATACAACCATCAACACCAAATTATGGTGGTGAAAAATGGATCAATGATTTAGTTCCATTATTGGAAGAATTAAAGGATCAAGCATTTAGTTTGAAAACTAAAATGTATGAAATGTCTCGAGGGGTGTCAACTATTATTCAAAATCATGAGCCAATTAATGAAGACAAATTGATTGTGAAGAAATTTCAAAGTCCTTTAATGGTGGAAATAAAAAATTCGCAACCACCCTCATCACCCATGTTGGTTAATCAACTAAGTAATTGTGGTGAAAATACGCTTGAGAGGTCTATTTACAACCAAGTATGGTTGAGAATCATGAACCAACTTTTGTTCATGTATTCGAGTTTTTCAACATTACCACACAAAGTGTTGAAATCTATGAATTATTTAAGCCATTTATGGCTTTAGTTGGTCAATACCCACTTTGGCTTTGTGGTGCTCATCAAAATTGGGATATGACCATGTGACTTTTTCTATGGCAAAATTTTTATGAAGGAAAAATGATTATTGACCAAATTTGGCCATTAATTCGGTCATTTTGTTTTTAATGAACCAGTGAGACCGAAGTTTGCACTCATATATGATGCAATTATATATATATATATATATATATTTTTAAAAATGAGGAAATCTCATGGAGATTCGTGGCTAATCCCAATCTGACTACAAGAAGTATATGTGCAGAGCCAAAGAAGTGGCCACACGAAGTCAAAGAAGCCCCTGTGGTTTCTTTTTCTTTTGCTAGTGTTCATGTTGTCCATTGAAACTCCTCCACGCCAAACCAATGGCACTGTAGTTTGTGTTTTCTTGCTTTTATAATGTTTGCCTATCTGGCTAGCCTTAAACACTTTAGGTTTTAACATATTTTGTCAAGTGCCAATGATGGTTTTTAATTACAGTTTATTAATAAAAATAAACCGTTATACCAAAAGTTTATTTGGTTGATGATATACGATTCATAATCGAATTAGATAAAATTAATTGGTATTGTACCAATAGTGATCGGTTAAATAGTGATATTTCGAGGCTATTGTATTGGCTTTGAAGCAAGTTTAAAGTCGTCATTTTGGTGATTCAAAATAATGATATTGGCTTTGAATCAAGTTAAAGCCATATATTGGTGTGAAGCTATTACTTTGGCTTCAAAGCAAATTACAAATAATTTATTTAATATTCGAAGTACTTTTTGATTGGCTTCGAATTAAGTCTAAAGCCATTTTTTGGTGTGGTGTTTAAAGTTAATCTATTGGTTTTAAACCAAATTAAAAGCAGTTTATTTTGTGTTCAAGGATTTTATTTTGGCTTCGAACCAAAATTAAAGTCCTTCATTTATGTTCGAACCCCATGTATTCACTTCGAATATAGTTTTAAGCCATCATTTATGTTCAAACCTTTTTTCATTGGTTTCGAAGCAACTTTGAGGCCATTGTTTTATGTTCGAAGCAAGTTTAGAGCCATTATTTATGACTCGAGACTCTTATATTGTCTTCGAAGCAAGTTTAAAGCCATTTTTCTTTGTGTTCAAAGGTTTTGTATTGGGTTCGAAGCACGTTTACTTGGTTCGAAGGGTGCATATATTCAACCCATCAATATTTTTGAGATGCTTATTAATTCGAAAGTGGCTTAAAAGGTTTTAAAGAAAAACAAATCACAAATAAATCTCAATGCAATGGCTTCGAAGCCAATTTTTGTAAATTTTTATGCACTCAAATCTAATGTGCATGCATGACCAGTGTCTATGCAAAGAATGACTATGACCATTCATTATTCTTGGCCATGTGGTCATTGTGATGGGTTATTTTGTTGCTTAAGGTCGCATTTTAGTCTATGTAATTCCAAACATTTGGGACAAATCCGTCAATTAATGAATCAACTCTTGTTAGTTGATTGATGATACTTATACCCTAGTGATTGGTTAAATGGAAGCATTGTCGAAGATACTTTTACTGGCTTCAAAGTCATTGTAAAACAATTTATTTTGTTCGAAGTTTTTTATTGGCTTCAAAGCCAGTTTAATGTGGTTTATTTTGTTCTTTTATATTTTCGTATTCGATGCTATTTTATTGGCTTCAACGCCAATTTAAACACATTTACTTTGTGATTGAAGTTACTTTATTGGCCATGAATGCTACTTTAAAGCCATTTTTCGTGCTCGAAGTTGCTATGCTGGCTTCGAAGCAAGTTATGTTATTTTATGGAAATCAGGAAATTGGTTCTTCAAAAATTACGTACGCTTCATTTTCAAAGAACCAGGGGGCTTATGTTTATACCATAAAATATAATTTTAATTTGTTAATATACAAATATATAATAATAATAATAATATTATTATTATTATTATTGTAAACTATTTGGCTTGTCATGGAAGCCATTTAGTAGCTTTACTTAAAGGACACTTGGCATTACAAGGGGAGATCAAGATTGGTTACTTGAAGATCAATGGTGATGATGAAGATGGAAGTTGCTAGAAGACACTTGTTATCGTAGGAGCATCTCCCACTAATTGGTAGTTGTAGGAATTTGAATCATTAGTTATTATTGTTGGAAGGAAATGTAATTCAAATTCAAAGTAGTTATAGGTTTCTCTATAAATACTTGTATTGTACTCCTTTGTAATGGTCCTGGACCAACAACAAACATTTCAACATTATGTAATCCGTTTCATTTGGCCACCATGGCTGTTACTTTACTTTACATTAGTTTAGTTTTAGTTTAGTATTCATTCAATGCTTTACTTTCATTTAATGCAATTCTTAGGAGTAGTCATAGAATAGTTCAATCACTTCGAAGGTATCCTTCGAACTCTCCCTTCTTCTTCTTCTCTTTTTTTTTTAGTTTTCTAGTTCATCTCACACGATAAAAAGTCCTTGTTAAGGCATCGAACGTCACCACAATCACCCTGGTGAGGCACAGTTTGGATCACACACATTGGCAACTTGCTTGCCTGGCACGCTCGCACACTTATAAATTTTCCAACCAAACATTGTTACATCACAATTACAAAATAGATTTTATTAGTTTGAATGGAAGTCTGAGAATTATAGTTAGCAAGAGGATTAATGATTGTAGTGCCAAAAAATGTCATCTTTAATGAAATGCACCAAGCCAAAATATAACATCTTGTCTTTTTTTTTTTTGGCTCAAAGAAACATTCGTATAGAATTAACCAACCATAACAAAGAAAACAATACAAATAACAACAAAAATAACGAAAAGCAAAACAACTAAAGGTACAATAGATAGGCCAGGGAAGCATAAGCGGCCACAGAAAATACTCCGTAAGCTACACGAGAAATCCACCACAATGACACAAAGGTCGTTACGTAGTTGGATCCGGAACCCATGGCAACTTCAACATTGTAGATAGCAGAGACCATCCAAAGAAAGAAGATGGCATAAAGTCAAGCCCAAACAAGTGAAGAAGCTTCACCAAATGGAGCAACAAAAGTTGCTTGAAAAGCTTTCATGTTAGCAAAAGTTGCACCATGGAAAGTAGTACAGCTGTAGATGAGAGCTCTAAAGCCACCAATCAAAACCCAATGAAGATCAAAAAATCAATCTACTGTTTCAAGACTAGTGTGGTCCACATCTACCATATTGAACCCAAAGGCATGCCACGCAAGAAAAGGTACAAACACAAGACAGGAACTAAAAAAAAGGGAAAGCAAATCTCAAAACAAGCTTCACAAAGGAAGGGGAAAACCTTCACACAGGAAGGGGAAGAAGCCAAACATGGCCTTATTAGATCTAGAACAAAAAAGGAAGGGGGGGGGAGAGAGAGAGAGAGAGAGAGAGAGAGAGAGAGAGAGAGGAGGGACCGATCAAGCACTGGGACGAACGGAAGATAAGCAAATGGATGGGGGTGCCTAGGTTGAATCGCTTCTCTCTCTCTAGCCTAGAGAGAGAAGCTAAGGGAAAGAGGTTCCACTTCCACTAAATGGGGTTTCTAGATCATTGTGGCAATACCAATATATAATTGACATAAAAAGAATATATACATACATAATTACATATAGCATTTTGCATTAGTGATGGTCTAGATTGTGTTCCATTACCAGATTAGGTATGAGTAGTGTTAGGGTATCCAAATAATTTTTGAATTTGGGTCTACAGTGGTAAATGAAATAATTTTCAAAGAAATTCATATAGTCCTATCATGATAAGAGGCTACCACACTACTAGTATACATAGGGCATGTTTTGTTGTTACTTGAATTTGAATAGTTTCATTCAGTTTTCATGTTGAATCTTGAAGAAAAAATCATCAACATGAATGACTCTATTTATAAAAATAGGAAACTCCACCATATTTCTTCTAATGTGGTCATTTCTACCTCCATCCCTTTTTTGTAAAGTTCTATACAAACGATAAAATGCAATTATTGCATTCAAGGACAACTAAACATGCCCTTAGATACTATAATAAAAATCAAATTCAAACAGTTGAATATTATAGCATTATTCATTAGTATGTGCACCCAAAATCTTGTCATTTATATTATAACCACAAACGATACAATGTGGTCCAATAATCGGCCCATGGTATCTTCACAAAAGAAAATTAAAATGATAACATGTAAAAATATCAATATGTGTTCTATGACTGAGGATCTATTTGAAAATGCATAAAATAGGATTCAAGTTTCATTTTTATCTAATTTTGGTAAATAATCAATTTCGAAATATATTTAAGTCGTACACAGACTCTTACGTAATGAGAGAACGACTGTACATTCTTTTCTAGTCGCCAAAATAGATTCCTTGTATTACACAAATCTCTTATATACACCACAAAATAGATTCATTGTACCCACAAACCTCTTATAATTGTGTTTCTTGAGGCTCAGGTGCGCCCCCACTAATTATTACTCCAATAATGAAGTAGGGTATGAAAACTAGACCTTGATTTCAAATCTATTGTTTTTAAGCCTTTTAAGTCAGCACCAGAGTAGTAGTAGTAATCTCCATGGAGGAGTGAAAGAGGTTGAGGTTGGAGTGATTCTTGATACGAGTTCATGGTTGGGGAAGGTGGCCCGTAGCTGCATTTCCATGGCAGTTTCTGATTTTTATGCCCTAAATACTCACTACCAAACCAGAATTGTTCTTCACACAAGAAATTCCAAAGGAGAGCCCCTTTCGCACTCTATCTGCCGGTGAGTCTTTTTTGTCAAATACCATTCTTTGCATAGTGTATTCGTATGTATATTTACATATGCTAGGGGCGTGCCCACATCCCCGTCAGTAAATGTGGATTGAATTTGTGATATATGCACGATTTGTGTAACTTGAGGAAAAGTTAGTGATATATGTGTGACTATTACAATTTTCATTTGAGAACGAGTTTTGATATATATGTAAAATTATTCATATGATTTGCACCTCGTCCTCTGAAATTTCCATTACGACCTCCATTAAACCTTCCACCTCGGCCTCTGTAATTATTGTTACCAAGAAAACCAAAACCACGACCAGAAGATTGATTGCCAGTAGGGGCGAAATTGAAAAGAAGCCATCGCAGAGAATTGTGAGTCCTGTGAGTATGGTTTATATGAATTGCCTCAAGTGCTTGTTCTTCGACTTTTAACAAAACATGAAGATCATCGAGTGAAAGACGATCTAACCGTGTGCGAATTGCAGTTTTGAATCCATTATATTTAGCCGGTAATCCATTGAGTGTATAGAGTAGGATATCCTCATCGTCGACATTGACAAATACAATAACCAATTTGTCATGCAATTGTTTGATCTTCTGGAAAAAGACATCGATTGAATATGCTTTCTTAGAGATTGTTTAAAGATCAGACTTCAATTGTAGAATATTAGATCTTGTAATTGAAGAAAATTGCTTCTCTAGTGTAATCCAGACCTCTGTAGAGGAATTTTTGCCAACAACAATAGAGAGAACACTTTCTGTTAGGGTTGCATTGATAAAGAGTAACAAGAGCTTGATCTTAAAATTTTCAAGACTGATACAGAGGGTTAGGAAATTCTTCTTCTGACTCATTCAAAAGAAATTGAGGAGGACAAGGCTGAGTTCCATCTAAGAAACCGAAGAGCTAGTGTGTGCGAAAGGTTGAAGAAATTTGATATTTCCAAAGAATATAGTTTGATCCGTCAAGTTTGAATGGATGAGATTCGTGATATTAGAGACAAGAAAAAGAGGATTTGCAGAGATGGAAACTTCCTATGCTTGTTCAGATGTGAAATTAAGGACTTGTGTTACTATGAAATTAACATCAGTGTTTATTAATTTGTGTCAGTCTCATATCTAGCCAATTCCAGATTGGATTTGTCAAACTTTAAAATTAGTTTTAAAGCCATCTTCCAGTCACTAGTCCATAAAAGGATGAGAATGCTTACACATATTTGGCTCTTCAGATTGGTAATAAAATAAGGGATATGTGGCCCCTGTCTAGCTTATTCCCTCAACTAATTCATTGTCTAATGCTTTCCTATCCTGCAATAATTTAACACAAACAAAATGGACATACTACATAAAGCAAAAACAAAAGGTACACAAGAACTACTATTTGAAAAAAAAAATGCTATATTTTGTTGACCTTAACTAATAACTTTAGAGTTAATCCACAAAAACTTAATCATTGCTAATAAGTACTAAAAGAATGAAAATACTCCAAAACAGAGTATTTTTTCTTGTGCAATATTTTGTAATATGTTGTTGTAATAATAATAATAATAATAATAATAATAATAATAATAATGTGCAATATTTTGTAATATGTTGTAATACTAGTACATTAGATATGTAATAATATCCACGCAAAAAAAAAAGATATGTAATAATAATAATGTGAAATATTTTGTAATATGTTGTAATACTAGTACTTGTGTGTGCCCATGGGCATTACCAAAAAAAAAAAGAGTTTGTTACGGAGGCAATTGTGAATGCTAAACAATAAACAACGTATTTAAAACATCAAAATAAGCCCATTTGTCTTATGAAGGCAGCCAAGAAGCACCATTAATAGACCACATTGTAATTAAAGAACCATTCTAACCCCAATACACACATTAAGATAGAGGAAATAAATATAGAAAATACGACTGATAAATTACATTCTATCAACATATCTTCATATTCCAAAGATTACACTTAGCATTTTCACTATTGGGTTCTGTCATTCTATAAGGTGAATAAGATAACAAATTGGCACATACAATAGTGAAATGATGGCCAAATGGTATATTTATATACAAATCACAAAGATAATGAGAGCTTTGAATTCAAATAAAGAAACTCACGTGGTTAACTAAAAATAGTTTAGTAGTGCAAAGTTTTGGCAAGGAGTCAGATCATGTGGAAACACATGCAAGAACCAAAATTGAAGGATAGTAATATCAAACAATAGCAAAATCTAAAGACTTACTAGGCTGTCTCTAGAGCAAGTGAGATAACATCAAAAGCCAATGAAACAATCATCTCTGATAGGAAATCTAGCTTCTGCATTATTAAGAAAACTTTAAAAATCACAAACAAGACACTAACTAAAAATAAGGAAAAGAGCTATCTATCTGCCACAATCAACCAAAGTGAAGAAATAGAACCCTACATCTACAAAAGTACTTTATCCTCATTGGGGCAAATCAGTGAACAACACTACTACAGTAATTCTAACACGAAGTCATTGAGTAAAATGATAATTCAATTTTACAAAGAATAATCATAGCTCCGAATTTGCTTCTTCGGGTCACCTATGGTCTGGATCTACTCCTGTTTAATTGTGTGCATATATATATATATATATATATTTTCTAAAGAAAATGTTATGTACATCTTATTTGTTCCAACACACAAAAACAAACAACACAACAAACACAAATCTAGGGTTTAGTTTACTCTCAAATCTCAGCCTCCTTCATAGCAAATATCGGGGTTGCTCCATAAATAACAAAGATCTAGGGTTTAGTTTACATATATTGGGGTTTCAATTTCGAGATGAAGGAAGAAGAAGAAGAAGAAGAACCCCCTTCTGTTTCAGTTTCAGTTTCAAGATGAAAGAAGAAGGAGGAAGAAGAAGGAAGAAGAAGAAGAAGAAGAAGAAGGAGAAGAAGGTGGGTGTTTACCAAGAGGAGGTCGGCGGCGGCTGTGGGTCGACGGCGGACTCAGATCGGTGGCGGTGGCGTGGCTGCGATGGGTGGTGGTTGGGATGTGTTTCCCCTTTCTCCTTGCCCTTTCTCCTTCTCTCTCCTTTCTCTTGTTATGAACGTTAGTTTAGATCTACTTTTCATTTTAGATCCCGATGGTTTTACCTTCTTAAAATTCTTTTTATTTTTTTTATTTTTTTGAGACAATTTTGTAACGGATATAAATGTTACATATTTAAATACACCCGTTGCAAAAATTAATCAACCAAAATAATAGCAATTAGTAACTTTTTACATAATTTGTAACGGATATATCTATTACAAATTAGTAACGGGTATTCCTGTTACAAATCATAAAACTTGTCTGTTACAAAATTGCCCATATGGTGTAGTGAACTGGGGAAGAATTAGCGGTTGAAGATGTGACGCCCCGCAAAAATAAAGTGTATTTCTATTGAAAAATAAAATGAATTACACTTGATTCTTTAAAATAAAAATACAGAATTTCTTTAAAACTCCCAGCAAGCCCATATTCTTCACGGATCTTCTATATCATCCTTAATCTTATCTTTCTTCCAGACTTCGGTTACCGGCACTGCCTGCATCTAAAAACCACACTGGGAAGTATACAATATGACAAGAATAATAAATGCTCGAAAGAATAATGACAATCAAATAAATAGAACGACATCAAATCAATTGACCAGTCTCACAACCCAACTGCTCACACTACCCAAATGCAGGGGCGGATTTAGAAATTCCAGGTGGGGGGGGCTTGAGTTTACAAACATAAATTTAAATACACAAAATCATATAAATGATAGAACTTAACACAAAAATCATATTTTCATTAATAAGCTTCATAAAGACAAAGATGGAAACCAATCTGGACAAACCCAGATTCAAACCCATCTAAGACTAGCAACCTATCATCAAAGCAAAAGGAAGAAAGGCCCTATGCTAAACAAAAAAGCAAAAAGCACAAAGCCACAATTAGCCAAAGGAAGGAATTACTAGCACGTCTTGCGCAATTCATAAAGTTGCATTTACAATTGACCCCTACGAGTTTTCATGTTTTGGAAGTTTTTCATAATTGCATCATTTGCCACCCCCTCAAAAATCTCATTCTCTATGTAACCAAGCTATCACTCAACCACTCATCACCCATTCGATTTCGTAACCGATTCTTGATAATATTCATAGCTGAAAAGGCTCTCTCAACCGTAGCAGTTGCAACCGGTAAGATCAATGCCAAAGTTATGAGCAAGTAAACTAAAGGATATACTTTGTGCTTTCCAGTCTCCACCAACGATCTAGCAAGAGCACCAAGTCCTTCAAGTCTTGAAAATTCACTATGTGAGAGCATATCAGCGATATAAGTATCAAGCTGACCAGCTAGGAGCTGAAGCCGAAATGATGAAAAATCATTAGGATAAAATTCAGCAAAGCGTAATAATTTATCCTTATCAAAATTGTTGAACAAGTTACATGGACTCAAGCTTGCCATGCAACGAAGCAACTCTGTATTCGCTATACTGAAGCGAGCATTCAGTTCTTGCAATTGCAAATCTAGTACTGCATAAAATACATCGACTTGATAATGATGTAGATTCTTGATTTCCATTGTGTTACGCCTTCTCCGCCCCGGAACCACAAACATGTCATCCATATTCACAACAACAATATCACATTTCTCACAAAATGAGGAAACATCATTAAGTAAAGTAGTCCATCCAGTATCCCTCATATCTTGAAGCCTTGTTTTGGATATTAAAACCAAATCCATGGCATTTAATATGTCTTGATCTTTTCTTTGTAGTGCCTGTGATAGCTCATTTGTTATTGCTAATAGACTCCTCATTAGGAGAAGGAAGAACACAAAGTCAAATGACTCCATGGTACCTAACAAAGACTGTGCTTCAACCCGTTGGTCTGAATGGGAAGAATCTCTTCCAATTATTTCAAGCACATCAATCACAGCTTCAAACATAGTAGACAAGCTCACCAAAGTATGATAATGGGAACCCCAACGTGTATCACCAGCACGTCTGAGATTAGTTTCTTGATTTAAGCCTTGTCCACTAGAAAGATCTCCCGCTTCAAGTGCCTCGGCTATTTGTGCCGCTTGTTTTGCCCTAAGCATGTCTCGACGTTTACATGAACCTCCAACAACATTCAACACTCTTAAAATAGTTTGAAAAAGAGAGGCAACACCATCGTGATCCTTTGATACAACTACTAGAGCTAGCTGTAATTGATGAGCAAAGCAATGAACATAAAAGGCACTTGGATTCTGATTCAATATAAGTGCTTTAAGGCCATTATATTCCCCCTGCATATTGCTAGCTCCATCATAACCTTGCCCCCGTAATCTAAAAATACTCAGTCCATATCTACAAAGAAAATTGTCAAGTGCATTCTTCAATGTGAGAGCACAAGTATCAGTAACGTGCTCAACACCCAAGAACCGTTCAATCACATAACCACTATCGTCCACATAACGTATCACAATTGCCATTTGTTCCTTTACTGATATGTCACGTGATTCATCAATTAAAATAGAGAAATATGCATCACCAAGATCACAAATAATCACGTTGATAGTTTCCATTGCAGCTGCACTAACAATATCTCTCTGAATACTAGGAGCTATCAATTGATTATTTTGAGGAGCATTTTCTAAGACAACCCCTTTGATATCTGGACAATTTCTAGAAAGCATCCTCAACACTTTAAGGAAATTTCCCGGGTTTCTTGAATCTTCAGTTTCAGTATGCCCACGAAATGCAAGTCCTTGCTCCAAAAGTAGTCGAATACACTCAACTGAAGCATTCAATCGAATTCTGTACTGAGATCGAGCTTGGTCTGATTGCTTATTAAAAGCAGACTCAATATGTTGCTTCTGATTCATCAAGTCAGTACATTTGCCTTCTGCAATGTTATGAGCACTTAAGGGGCCTTTTCCAACGTGCTCCGCTAATTTGTCGAACTTCTTCCAATTAGTAAAACCCACGCTACTAAAAGCATCAAGACCTGAATGACTTTGTTTGAAAAGATAACAAGGTAGACAAAATGCAGCATCCTTAGATACACTATACTCCAACCAACTAGAAAAATTACCAAACCAAGCCGAATTAAAACGCCGATTTTGTTTTCCAGTTTTAGTAAGAGGAAACTCGTGATCATATGGCTGTCTTGGACCCCTTTGTAGGTAATGTCTCCTAATTTTGTCCCACTCTGTAGGATGATAACTTATGATGGGACTTCTTAACCCGGGATCCGAAGGAAGATTCTCCAAGTTGATCTCCATGCGACTTTGCTTTGGAGAAGAAGAAGGTCCATCGTCCTTTCTTGGAGGTGGTCCTCTTTTAACGAATCTTTCCATAAGTGTTTGACTGTTTAAAAAACAAAAAATAATTAAATGTCCATGAAATCTCCTATTTCTTTAAATTCCATAAAATGATTTTTACTTTAAAAAATCAATCCCTAATTTCAACAATCATAGGTTTAGTTCCTCATGTAAATCAAACAATCAGTCCGACAGTCCCTAATTTCATCTATCTTAATTTCAACAATCAGCCCCTAACTACCTAATCTTAATAAAAATAAAAAATAACAGCCCCTAATTTCAATTGATTCCCTTCCCTAATTTTCAACATCAACAAGGCAATAAGAAACTTAACATTCAACTAGTCAAAAAAGGCCACAATTTGACAATTCAAACTTCAACATCAACAACAAGCAGGCACAATTCAACATTCAACAATTCCATCAATCAACAAACTGAGAATTAAGAGGAAATGAGGAATAGTCCAAAAAAATATACCAACCTCATTGTGAATGCACCAAGATTGTGATGAAATTCTGAATCTCAGTTTCTCTGTTTCCGTGTAGACTCTGTGGTTGGTTGAGATTTGAGAATCTGAGCAAATGGATAAATGGAGACGAGAGAGTCAGAGAGAAGGATAGAAATGGAGAGAGATAAAAATCTCACCAAAAAGGGTAATATTAGAAAGTTAAAAATCTCACCAAAATCAAGGTTGTCCCTTAATAAATTGGAATTCCTAAAAGAGACTCTTAATATGGGACGGAGGGAGTATTTTTTTTTTAGATGTCCCAAAATAAGAGTTTATTTTGAAAAGTCAAAGAACTAGTATATGTTATGAAATGTCAAAATCATCATTTTACTCCGTTTAGAATGAATGTCTAATCAACGTAAAATGAGGTCATTTTTGTAAATTTATCATCCCGACAAGTGTGAAAATATTTAATGCTTTGTCCTCCTAAAAAATTGAATTCGCCAAACAAGACTCTAATTTGGGGACCGAGGGAGTATTGGCCAGAGTTCCATTTGATAAGCTTGAAAATTGAGTATTGCAAGCAAAATAATTAATTGATAGTACTTAAAATTTAAAGCTATTAAATTTATTGTCCCAAAAGTAATAGTTTACTCTAAGGTTTCATATACAAATTTTTTACATAAATTTTCAGTTGATTTTTGGCTATTTTCAGTTAAGTGATGGCCCTTTTATACAAGAGTAATGCTATGTTTTTCAGATTTTAATCTCAAATTCACATCTCAAATGATATGGTAGTGAAACCACCTTTAATAATGGTGGGACCACTTCAACATAATCCAATTAAAATTCAATGGGCCCACTGCCACATCATTTGAGATGTGAAGCATAGCATTATTCTTTGGTGCATCTGAATACTTTCTTGCACTCAGAGAAAAGTCTTTGAACTTATATATGTACACTGTGTTTACATTTTGAAATCTCACAAAACTACGAATTTGACAAAAGTTATTTGGTGAAATTCACAAAAAATGTATGTAAGCAGAGACTTTTAACAAAAAAAACTGCAAATTTTTATGGTTCTTTAGACTCTTAAGTTCAAAACAGGAGACTTAACGCTAATTATCCCTTAATTTAATGGTATAACAGTATAGTATATAATATTCTATTATTTCATTGCTCACTTCCTTATTGTTTAACCAAAGTTACAAACAAGATTCCCTTCATTTCCCTAGGATACTTATCACATTGTCACGACCCATCTCACTACGCGTGGAAATAGGACACGTGGCACGCCACCAAGGCTCATCCAAACATCATATAACTATACGCAGCGGAAAGAACTTTAAAACAACCCTGGTATTTTAAAACTTAGGAAACATTGCCCTCTGAGTTGAAAAATCCATTGGAATCAGAGTTATAAAAAGTTTTGGCCAATTGAAAACACATCCAAAAGAATCAGTTTTGAAAACAGAGGTTCAGTCGACTGTGCCTAGGGTCCAGTCGACTATACCTAGAAGAAACCAAAACCCAAAATTCTCAACAGAGGTCCTGTCGACTGATCAGGGAACCCAGTCGACTGTGTTATGCAGAACCAAAATGCAATACTTTCAAAAGGGGTCCAATCGACTGATTTATGGTACAGTCGACTGGTTTGCCATATATAAAAGCAGTAGCCAAAATCAACAGTGACTCAGTCGACTGATCAGGGTCCAGTCGACTGTTTCCATAACTATTCACTTTCAGTGTCTCAATCCCACGAGATCCAGTCGATTGATCTAGGGTCCAGTCGACTGTTTCCCTGCTGGGCAGCCCTGTGATGATAATACTAACTCATGCTTTTCCAATCTCCACAAACAATCACAACCAACACCAATTACAACATTTAAAACATAACTACAGACGTTCAATTACAAGATTTCGATACTTCGAAACTAATCCATGGTTCTATTACAACATATTACAATTTCCCAATCCTTACACAAGTTTTAGGATTAAAACAAAAACATATACAATGTGGTTCCCCGGCGTTCCTCAACGGCCTCACTCCTCACGCTTCTTCTTGTCTTTCTTCTTACCTGCAATGGAGTACATCTCCACTGCTCAGCTATATGCTGAGCGTACAATTCTAAATGTATGCTTATATGACAGTTCATGGTTTAAGCATCTAAAACACATAGAAAATAGTCGCTAGGGTGAGTGGTACGCATTCATCCGGTCGATGCCGTAGGAGGCCCACCTCTCCCACGCATCTCGTACACTGGTTGGGCCTTCCTTCATACCAGGTACCGTGTACTGGTTGGGCCCACCTCCAATCCAGACACAACCACAATTCCAATTCCATTACAATCACAATCAAAATCATAATCCTCAAGGTTCGAGGTGCTTACCCCGGATGAATTTGCATCAAACTCCCCTTTGACCCAAGTAGACACATAACATGCTCACATAAACAATTATACGTGCTTTTCATATAATTTCACGTGCATAATTAACGGGCCTAATTAATACATGAATTTCGCCCGAATCCAAGGATATCAAAGTTGATGTTCAAAATATGAAAATCCATATATTTCATAGATCTAGAATTCATACCTCGTGCGATTCTCTTCAAACTTTGAAGGATCGTCTAGGGAGCTAAATAAACGTTAGATTCCAAATTATACGCGATTCCTACGAGTTTTACTGGATTTTCCCCAAAAGTCTAGAATTAAGATTTTTACAAAAATTGGCCAAACATGGCCTAAGTAGTATCAAAACGTAGCTCTTACCTCCACGAGTTCAAATCTAAAATCTGGAGAAAATTTGACGGACGAATGGTCGTCGATCGGCGTCGCAAAGCCCGTTGGTTCCAATCTCCCTTCTCTCTCCTCTCTCTAGATATTTTTGGCAAGTTTTGGATGAGAATGAATCTCATCGACTACTATATACAGGCAAACTTTTCGAAAATTGCGTTTACCTCCCCATGAGTTTCTCAAACTTCTAATTAGCTCTCGAAACTTTGCACACGATCATTTTATGTCTTTACGAGTGAAAATTATACATTCCAAAAGTTTCCGACTAAGTTTCGTTTGGGTCCAAAAATAACGTCCGAAAATTATATTTTGTGGAATCTCTACACAACTTACCTTTTTAATTTACGTATCACTCATGTTCTCACCACAGTTCTCAAAATGATATACTAAAGTATCCAAATATCAGAATTATACTACACAGGTATAATTACTATTCACAGGAATACCAGATAAAGTCAAATAACATTTAAATCATATAAATGCCATTTACTCATACCCGTGCAATATGGACTGTCATGTTCCCGTGTCCTCACTGACACCTTACCGTTGACTCACAGTCAACCTCAACTCAAATTATTAATAACATTAAGAGTAAAACTTCAGGCACAACCATTTTCACAACTTCACCCCCCACAACCTGATGTGGCAACCACGGGAGGGCATGTGACCCACCATTTAATTCAACCAACTAACCCAATACACCATCCCATGGTTGCCACATCAGGTTGTGGGAGGTGAGGTTGTGGAAATGGGTGTGCCTGAAGTTTTACTCTAACATTAATAATTTCAAAATCTCAAATGATACATTTTCAAAATCATAAATTTCTGGAACGGGTGTGACACACACAAGGGCGTATCTAGCCCTGGGCCGACCTGGGCTATAGCCCAGGGTAAAGTTCAAAACAAATTTTACTACATGTTATATTTCAGTTGGGTGGCGTAGCCCAGTGGGTGATGATTGAGACTCCAAATTGGTTGACCAAGGTTCGAACCTCCTAGTGGGTGCACCATTTTATTTCCTTTTTTTTTTTTTAACTAAAAAAACAAAATGCCCAACCCAAATCCTTCTTCAGTCCAGTTCGCATAGCAATACTTTGTATTCAAGCCCAATTCATTAGCCTTAGCTGAGTTCTAACCCAGCTAATATTTATGATGTGCTTGTTATTTAAAAAATGTTCTAGTCCAGCCCATATTTCTTTTTTGCATGCCATTTGTTTTCTTTTCCCTTTTTTTCAAAATTTTTCTCTTTGCTTGTGGTGTAATTTATTAAAGGGAATATTGGTGAAAATGTTATTAAGATTCAAAATAAAAGCATAATTTGACCCAAAAAAAAAACATAAATTGACCTAAAAAAAAATTTATATAAACATAATTTATTTGCATGCCATTTATGATGCTAAAATTCAGAATATAAACATAATTTGACCCAAAAAAAAATTTTCGGGGGCACTGCCCCCGAACCCCCGTGAACCCCACTCTATATGTATTTCTAGCCCACCCCAAGCTACCATTCTGCATACGCCCTTGGACACACATCCTTTCATTCCACTTTTCCATCCCTCCTATCAATGATAATAGATCCTGTTTATTTTATTTTTTCCCAGATGGAGTAAGTCCTCTATATTATAATCTTAGTATCAACAAAGAAAAAGGAAAAAAAAATGAAAAGAAAAAGGAAGTACAATAGCTAGCTGGCCATAAATAGATGTTTTTTTTTTTTTGGTAATATTATGTGTACATAAAATGTGCACAAAATATTTAGGCCATTTATTTTAGTAGAGTACGTGCCTGCATATATAAGATCTACTAAAATTAATAACCTCAATTTTTATGTGCACATTTTATTATGTGCATCAAAAAATTTTTTCCCCTCAACAATGAACCAATTTATTGATGAATGGAAACCCATCAAATATACATAAATAGATGTGTGTGGTGTTGGTGTTGGTATTGATTTGCAAAAGATGACAACCAAAGAAACCCTATCCCAATATATATATATTTTAAATAAAAGGCCCAAATAAAATTATATAAATGGCTTCAACGGTTTTAACCGTCTCTCTGCAACTCTTGAGCGAACGTCGCTGAGAGTTGCTGAGATGGTTCTCTGTATATCATCTCCTGTATCTCCACCGTCGTTCGGCTGTGGATTTCTTAAATCAACGGCTCGTAAAGCCCTCAAGAACACTTCTTTGGGATTCACTTGCCGATCGATTGGTGAAGATGTACCTCTCTCTCTCTCTCTCTCTCTCTCTCTCTCTCACTACATTGTCTTCTTTTTTGAATTTTGAATTTGATTTCCAGGATTATTATTTGGACGCTCCTGTTTCAGTTGGGGATGGCTTTGCTTTCAGTGGAGGTTTTGGATAAATTTTTTATTTTTTATTTTTTATTTTTAAATTTCATAGAAGAGAGAAAAAGAAAAGAAGGAGATTTAATTGTGGTTTCAGTAGAAAGAAACATTTGTATTTTGTTTTGGACAGGGAAGTATTCAGATGGACCAAACCCAGCTGATGACTGGTTCAAGAAAGGCAAGATTGTAAGTCTTTGTTTGGTTCTGGGACATATTGAACCCCTTATCTTGCTTTAAATGCTTAGTTTTGTAATTGGTCTTTCAATTTTTAATCTTTAGAATTTCAATTTTTATGATAAGAATACTGGGTATTGCAAAGACATGAAAATGGTATTGTTTTAATTTCTGTCATTGCATTGAAAGGCAAAGACCCTCAGTAGCAAAGGTGAACTGAATATTCTCTGTTTTGAAAATTGTGGGGGAAAATAAAATGGTATCTACATGTGACAAGATTGGTTGAATCATGATTAAGGAAAAAATGTAGTTATCATACTTATGTTTCATTTAGCTACCCGCAGGGACGGATGTAGGAAATTGGAGTTTGGGGGGGGGGGGGGGGGCTTGGTAGGGCGAAGGGTAAGCGAGTTTTCAAGGGTTTGGGGGAAGCGCCTCCAAGAAGATTTCTTTGGGCACTATTATACATATTTTTTGGACAGATGACGGAATTAGAAAGTTTAATACTGATTGACTCCAAATGTACAATAAAATGACACATTGTTACTAAAAAAATGAGACTAAGAAGTTGAATGTTTCATACTTGGGAGGGGGGAATAAAGAAAATTTTAATTTGAAAGGGGGGCTTAAGTGTAAAAATATACTTTTTTAGGGTACATATGGTATTTTTCAAAAATCAAGGGGGGCTTGAGTCCCCCCCTTGCCCCCATATATGTCCGTCCCTGGCTACGCGGAGGTATCTTATGACAATCTCTGAGGAGGAGGTTTAGGGTTCAAAATTCAAATCTTGACTGGGATGTCAAAACTATAGGCAGAGAAAAAAAATGTATGAGTTATTCGTCTTAGTTTTAGTTAACTCTACTTTTTCGAGTGCTCAAGCAGTAGATTATATATTTGACTTATATCTTATTATCTTTGTTCCCACCACTTGCAAAGTGCATCAAACTAGGAGACTATATGTTGGCTTTGGCACTATGAAATATTTATGGTACCTATCAGGTGAAAGCTTATACTGCTCTTGGATCCGGTGAGAAGGCAAAGGATCCAATTTTTGGTCTCACAATGGGTGGTGCTTCTCAGGCTTTGGACGACATCTTCAGGTAAAGTTTGAAGCACCTTACTATCTTTAAAATAACAGATAAAATAAGAAAAATGAGTCTTTTAAATTGTTGTAAAGAAGAATATCAACATGCTAAAATTTTGTAGCGGGTTTGGGTCTCCATGTTATCCAGAAATCGAGCACGGATTATTTGCAGGGTTTACCAATTGAAACATGGTCTGTCTGTATATGCTTTTGTGCAATAGATGGTTTTGCGTTGAAAGCGGAAGTGCTGATAATCATACCATAATATTATTGCATGGTTTCCCGTCACAGGTGAGTCTCATTCTGTTGAGTGATATGTTTTTAGAAAAAAGGAATTAGGCCATTTTTTTTTTCTGATGTATGCTATCCAAAGTTTTTTCTGAGTCAATTTAATTAAGAACACATTAATCCGGAAACAAATTCTAGTCATCTAAGTATTTTAGCTTATGGCGTGACATAAAACTGACAGCTTTTTTGAATTCATCTAAGTTTCCTCAGCATGCTTTACAAGTTCTTATTGTCCATTTCCATGTTAAGCTTATGCAAAAATTGATTGGAGATAGTGGAAAAAGATGAAGGAGAATTTTCAGATATTTTATTCATTCTAATGAGTCCATTATATACACATCCAAGATAACAATTAAAGGAAAGAAAATACAAGAAAGGAAATAAGAAAGAAAGGAAATAAAATCAATCTAATCCTAGAATCTTGGGATAGAATTTTGACTGAAATTCTATATACGAAATCTTATCTCCAACACTCCCCCGCAAGTTGAGTCACGGAAACTTGATGACGTGAGCAACTTGAACTTGGACTTTGGATGATCCTACCATATGTCGAACAGTCATAACCAAGAAGCGTGGAAGTTCCAATAGAAGCGAAACAATCCCTTGACAAATTGCCTGGACATCACAGTGCAATAAAACGAACAAGGCCGCCGGAAACCACGGCAGAGCTAATCAACTGGAACCCCGAACAAAGATGGCACCGAAAAACACCGGTGGACCGAATAAGAATGCTCCCGAAAAACAGCGAAAGCAAATCCCAAACTAGAATGGCATCGGAAAAACCATCGATAGCCATACATGCCTTTAACATGCCCTTGGGAAGACAGGCGCAACACTAATGTTGTGCAAAGAAGAAAGGCGCACCACACAAGGGCTGCGCAAGAAAGAGGAGGCAGCCAATGGCTATGGGCTGCGCAGGACGAGGCCCGAGAGGGCTGGCTGGCGGCTGGACAAGGCCCGAGAGGGCTGGCCGGCAGATGGACGAGGCCCGGTAGGCTGACCGGCGGCTGGACAAGACCCAAGAGGGCTGGCCGGCAGCTTGAAGAGGCCCGGAAGGGCTGGACAGTGCCCTTAGGGGCTGGCCGATGGCTGGACAGTGCCCGTAGGGGCTTGACGATGGCTAGATAGTGGTGTCGGACTGAAAGCGTGGTCCGGCGGGTGACGACCCGTCACCCGCCGAAGGTGGAATCGCGGAAACAATGCCAAAATCGAATTTGGCTCTGATACCAAGTGGAAAAAGATGAAGGAGAATTTTCAGATATTTTATTCATTCTAATGAGTCCATTATATACACATCCAAGATAACAATTAAAGGAAAGAAAATACAAGAAAGGAAATAAGAAAGAAAGGAAATAAAATCAATCTAATCCTAGAATCTTGGGATAGAATTTTGACTGAAATTCTATATACGAAATCTTATCTCCAACAGAGATTACTATCCGTTGATCTGTTATTTTCAAGTTCTTAACCATAATTTTCCACTTGGTGCGTTATAGGCATATTCTTATCGTAAAGTTCTTCCTATACTCTCCCAGGACTATCATGCCATAGCTTTCGATTGGCTAGGTAAGATCCTATTCAGTTTTAGGCTAATTTCTTAAGAGATAAATCCTACACCTTCTCGTGAGTTCTTTTTTCAACCGTGGAAGGTATCTCCTCACGAGTTTTCTATATCAATTTATTTTCTTTTGTGATTTTGACAATATAATGACTTAAGAAATATAAAAGTATGTAGCCTTAATCTTTTCAATTCACAATTTTTTAGTTATAAGGAGGACAATCCTTGATTTATGTCATATTTGTGACTCTTCTTCCATAACGCACGCTTAAACAAGCATGTTGAAGCCTAAAATCCTCTCGAGTTGGCTCCACGCTCAAACTTGTTCTTGTGATAACGTCCCATTAAGGATTACCTTTGGATATGTCTAAAACAAAGTACACTACTTTTCCAGATCCCTCTCTCTCTCTCTCTCTCTCTCTCTCTCTCTCTCTCACGTGCACCCACAGAAACCCACTCTATTATTGTGTTCTTACAGCTTTCTTTCCATTTCTGACAGGCTTTGGTTTTTCAGACAAGCCCCAACCTAAGTATGGTTTTGACTACACTATGGATGGTATATAGTTTTGCAGTCATATAAACTGACGGCAGCTTAAGGCTGCACATTATTTTTTATGTTATGAATAAATTTCTAAAGGCAAAATTAATAATTTTCTACATCGAAATTTTGTCTGTGGCTTGCAGAATATGTCTCATCCTTGGATTCACTTATTAATGAACTAGGCATCAGTAAGGTTTCACTTGTTACCCAGGTATATCTATTCATCTTCTTCTTCTTTTTTTGGATGCGTGAAAGTATGAGTAGTCACCTATTATGTGGGACGACATTAATAGTGGTTTCTACCCTATGCTGTGTAATTTGCAGGGCTATTTTTCACCGGTTGTCGTTAAATATGCTAACAGTCATCAGGAAAAACTTAGCAATCTCATACTTCTAAATCCTCCGGTATGGATTTCTCAAATGCCTAACATTTACCTCGAAAGTTTGCCTGTACCTCCCACTCATTTCACCTCTAATCAATTTTTTTTTTCCTATGTTAGTGCTTGTTTTTCTTACCATCCTTATAGTTACGGCCTTACGGGGAACAAAAACTTTTGATGTTGCATTTCACTCCTTCAGAAGCAATATGTAAGCCTCAAGACACGGCCCAAAACCTTATCTTAGTATTATATATCTTTTCACATACAAAACTCTTTACTATATTTGAAAGTTGTTTTAACAGTATTTTATATCAATTAAAACACAGTTTTTCTATATCTTTATAAATGTTTAAGGACATTCTTGAATACTTAATGAAACTACCATTGGTCGTTATTCGTTAATGTGAACTAAGATACATCATACATGGTCCAGTCAAGGATTTTGGTTGGATATGACAAAAAAATGTTGGAAAATATGGATATATCTAGAAGATATTTCATAGAGAGAAATCTCAGAATATTCTAGAGATCTCCAGATTTATTTGATTTAAATTGATATGATTGTAATCATAGGAGATTTGATCTTATCGTTAGGTGTCCTACCTTATCTCTCATTCTCACCCTATATAAAGGGTTGAAGCATTGTAAAATAATTATCCCAGTGAAATACAATCTCTCTCTCTCTCTCTCTCTCTCTCTCTCTCTCTCTCTCTCTCTCTACATGGTATCAGAGCCAATCATAAGGTTCTGGTGATTTTTCCTGTCTTCCGCTTCGCCGGCAGGCGGCGACCTTGCCGCTCCGCCGGATATTAACTTTTGCCGGATTTTTTTCTTCTTGTTATCTATTTTTTAATTCTTTTTTAACCAAAATTTAAGGTTGAAATGTTTCCACAAAAAAGGGTCTCATTGATTGTTTTATTCTTGTTAGAGAGAGAGAATAGTAGGAGAGAGAGAGAGAGAGAGAGAGAGAGAGAGAGAGAAAGAGAAAAAAAACTGGCGAAGAGACCACCCGAAGATGGACCCGCTACACCGCATGGATTGGTGTGTTTGAACACACAGTTCCCCTTCAACTTGAAGGGGAGTGTTGAAGACAAGACATCTACCTCTATTTGTGTGTCACATGATGGAATATTTCGTGGGCACATCTCACTTTTCTCCATGTGATCTTGGAGCTTTGGATGATTGTATGATGAGACCACCTAAGAGGAGCCGCATGTAGACCACCCAAGAAAGGGTTGCATGTGGATGAGAGACTACCTAAGAGGGGCCGCTACATCAGTCCACAAGGTGGAGTTTTAGAGAGGATAGTTCGGTATAAGATTGTCTTCCATATTCGTGTGCAAGTTAGACACTTCAACAAGTATCTGTGTGCCAACTTGAGGGGGAGTGTTGGAAACTATGGAAGTAAATATGGATATATCCAGAAGATATTTCACAGAGAGAAATCCCAGAATATTCTAGCTCTCCATATTTATTTGATTTAAATTGATATGATTGTAATCATCGGAGATTTGATCTTATCTCTAGGTTTCCTACCTTATCTCTCATTCTCACCCTATATAATTGTAAAATAATTATCCCAGTAATACAATTTCTCTCTCTCTCTCTTTAAAATTCTACAAAAAATATCGCAGAAATGGACACACTTAGAATATGAATGACCAAATAATGAACTCAATGTTTTTAAGTTGTAGATTTACTAAAAGGCTAACTGTTTTTACATGGCGGTAGACTATATTGGCTTAATTTTGCTTAAAGCCTAAAAACTGCTTTGGGCAAGCAATAGAATAGACTACTAAAGCAATGGACTAATCCAATTCTTGAATACTTTGCTCTTATGAAAAGTCAAAGGAGGGGCCAAGTTTATGTTATATGCAACCCCGAAGGAGTTTTAGCAGTTCTGTCAAGTTTAGTTCATTCAACGAAAACAATGATGAGCAAGAAAATTATATGCATGGGTATATGCATATTTATTGATGCACTAGCTTCAAATCTATGTCTCTTATGCTAACTCGTTTTGTGTTGTTTAGAATAACGAAACCTAATATGTCCTTTCTCCTGGTCCTGGCATACCAAAGCTAACAGCCAAACACGCCAACCTGCCGTCACCCTTGTCCATATTCAGCAACTTTCTATTGGGTGAAATTTTTTCTCAGGTGAGGGAACAAAATAATGTTGGAGTTGTTGGATATCATCTGTCTTTTCATTTGAGTTGTTTTTCTTATTTTTGCTTTAGTAAGTTCCGAATAATCAAGCTTATAGTTTTATTTTTAAAACTGCTCTTCTGCAACCCAGGATCCTCTAAGGGCAAGCGACAAAGCCTTGACTAGCTGTGGTCCTTACAAAATGAAAGAAGACGACGCAATGGTTTATAGAAGACCCTATCTCACTTCTGGTTCATCGGGGTTTGCATTGAATGCGATTAGTAGAGCAATGAAGAAGGAACTCAAGGCACCTACTCTTTGCCTCTATTTCCTTTCATCAAGTTGACTAGGCATTGCCACTATGTAATGCTTTTATTGGGTATTTAAAAAAGGAGAAGATAATCACCAAGAATTTATTTATATTGGAAAAGTAAATTCTGTTCATATTTCGGTTTAGCAGAGTTATGTTGAAGAAATGAGGACGATACTCAAGAGTGAAAACTGGAAAATTCCAACTACAGTGTGCTGGGGCCAAAGAGACCGCTGGTTAAGCTATGATGGAGTGGAAGATTTTTGCAAAGATTCAAAGCATAGACTAGTCGAACTCCCAACGGTACCAACAGTTCTCTCTAACTAATTAGATGTTTGGAAGCTAATATTTTACTCGTTATAATTTTTATTGAGAATGAAATTATTTAGCTTCAGTCATTGGCTACTACTCTTATTTCCAATATTCATGGACGCACACAAAACTCATTTTGTTTATTCCACACTTGGATAAGTTGGATGATCAGCTTCGCACCTCCACTGTAATCTTTTTTCTTGAAAATTTAAATTGTTTTTTTTTTTAGCAGCTTGTTATAATAAAAAAAGAATGATGAATAGCCTGGTTGTCACAATGTAAAATTGCTGGTTGTAAATACTTGACCTTCAAATCTTCTTAAAGTTATTTTAGCCAAGTGATCTCCCAGCATGTTGAAGCCATAGACCTATACTCTGCTTCTGCAGAAGAACGTGAAACTGTTGTTTGCTTCTTGGTCTTCCAAGAGATAGGAGATTCGCCAAGTAATATGTAATATCCAGTAACTGATCGTTGAATATCCCTGCATCTTGCCCAATCTGCATCACAAAAAGCTCTTAATTGAACTTGGCTGCTGGCTGATAAGAATATCCCTTGACTTGGTGCTTGCTTAATATACCTCAACACTCTATGGGCTGCAATTAGGTGAGGTGTTCGAGGCTTATCCATGAATTGACTTAACACATGTACAACATATACCAAATCTGGTCTTGTAATGGTTAAGTAAATTAACCTTCCAACAAGTCTACGATATGAAGAAGGATCTGTGAAAAGTTCACCATTAGCCTCATCAAGCTTCAAATTTTGCTCTATGGGAAACTTGGATGGTTTTGCACCTATAAATCCTGCATCCTCTAGAATTTCAAGTGCATATTTTCTTTGTGACAAATGAATTCCTGTTCGTGACCGAGCAACCTCAATCCCCAAGAAATATTTCAAGTTTCCAAGATCTTTTAGTTTAAAATGATCATTCAAGAATTTTTTGAGTTCTTGAATTTCCTTCAAATCATTCCCTGCTAAGATAACGTCATCCACATACACCAAAATAGCAACAAAACTTATTCCTTCTGATCGGGTGAATAATGAATAATCTGCCTTAGATTGCTTGTACCCCACATCTTTGAGGGCGGATGAAAGCTTATCAAACCACTGCCTTGAGGCTTGCTTTAAGCTATATAGAGACTTGTTAAGTTTGCATACTCTTGTCTCCCCCTTTCGTCCGTAACCAGGAGGAAGTTTCATGTAGACATCTTCCTCAAGATCACCATGCAAAAATGCATTGTTGACATCTAATTGATGAATATGCCAATTTTGGATAGCTGAAATAGCTAGAATGACCCGAATAGTGACCATTTTTGCAACAGGAGCAAACGTCTCTTTGTTGTCATGTCCCTCAATCTGGTTGTAGCCCTTAGCAACTAATCTGGCCTTATATCTCTCAATTGAACCATCAGGATTATATTTGATTTTATAAAACCATTTGCAGCCAATAGGTTTTTTGCCAGAGGGTAGCAGAGTCAAGGTCCATGTATTATTAGCCTCATGAGCAGTAATTTCGGCTTGCATGGTGTCACTCCACTTTGAATCCTTAACGGTCTACAGAAAAGGCTTAGGTTCCATGTCAAGGGAAATGGATGTGGTTAAGACTCTATGAGATGGGGATAGGTGATCATAAGAAAGAAAATTAGATAAAGGATAAGGATTACCTGTGGAGAGTACCATTGCCAATTCTGATGATTGAGATGCCTGAGACGGAAGTCGATGCTCAAGATGAAAGTCATGTAAGTAGCTAGGGACCCTAATTGAACGGGTGGACTTGCGTGGATTTATCTGTGTGGGTAAAGAATCATTGGAAACTAGAGATGGAGTTGAATCTTTATTTTCATCAGAGATATCAAAAGGAATGAGTAAAACTGGAGAACTAGATGAATCAACAGAGTGAGCAAAGGGAACTGATCTTCATAGAAAATAACATCTCGAGAAGTAAAACCTTCTGATTTTCAAGGTCATAAACATGATACCCTTTTTGCCCATAAGGATATCCAAGAAATATGCAACGGGTAGAGCGAACATCAAACTTGGAAGGTTTTTGGGCATGTGTGGAAGCAAAACATAAACAGCCAAAAACTCTAAATTGGGTATAAGATAGCAGGGATATAAACATCTTATATGGTGTCTTTCCAGATAAAACAGAAGAAGGAGTTCTGTTTATTAAATAAGTGGCAGTCAAAATAGCATCTCCCCATAAGCGTTTAGGCAATCTAGCTTGAAAAAGAAGAGCACGCGCCATATTAAGAAGGTGGCGGTGCTTCCTTTCTAATACTCCATTTTGTTGTGGAGTATCAATGCAACTTGTTTTATGAATAATTCCCTTTTTCTGAATAATAATTGGGCATTTTAAATTCTAGGCCATTGTCACTTCGTATGCTTTAACTTGTGAGGAAAACTGAGTTTCAACAAGTTGAACAAAGGACTTCAATAAGTGACGAGTTTCAGATTTATGCCGCATCAAATAGACCCAAGTACAGCATGTGTAATCATCGACAATAGTGAGAAAATAATGTGCTTCACATAAAGAAGGTGTTTTATAACCTCCCCAAATATCAACATGTAACAATTCAAATGGAACAACAGATGATATTGAACTTAAAGAGAATTTGAGTCTTGTCTGTTTAGCCAAAGGACAAACCAAACAATGTTCAACATCCAAAGATTTAATCTCAGAAACATTATTGGAAAGATGACCAAAACGACGATGCCACAATTGAGAAGAAGAAAATTTGGCTGATCGGCATACAACTTCCTTGTGTTTGGTGAAGTAGTATAGACCATCCCGTTCAGTTCCCTTCCCAATCATCATCCTCAAGCGTTGGTCCTGCATGACACAAGAATCAGCGGAAATGATTACTGAACAGTGCAAATTTTGATAAAGTTTACTGATTGAGATTAAATTAAAAAGAACAGAAGGAACACAAAGGACATTAGTCAAGGTCAAGTATGAAGAAAAGGTGATGGAACCAATATGTGTCACAGGAACTAATGATCCGTCTGGCAATTTGACAGTTTGTTCATGTACTTGAAATGAAGAAGTAAAAAATTTGGGGAACGAACCATGTGATCAGTGACTCCACTATCAAGGATCCATGGGGTATTTGTAATAAATGAAGAGAGACAAAGACTTTTACCTGACAGATTGGGCATTGCAGATGTGTTTCCTACATTATTTGCAATGGCTGGTGGCATATTAGTATTATTTATAAGGCCCAAGAGTTGTTGGAATTGTTCTTGGGTGAAAGAAAAACCACCTGATTGCTCCCTTTTGTCCGAAGAAACATGATTGGCTTTACCCTTTGATTCTGGTCTACGCTCTCTATAATCAGCAGGACCATGGATGTGATAGCATGCTTCTATTGTGTGTCCAACCCAGCCACAATGCTCGCATTTGGGACGCTCCTTTTCTTCCCCATATTTTTGTTTTCTCGGCCTACTTGTATATTTGGATTTCTTTTAGTTGTCATGGCAGCAGCTTCTGAAGCAATATTTTTATTTGAGGTCATTACTCTCAGTTGTTCTTCTTGAAGAACAAGGGAATATGCTCGATTGACAGTCAGTAATGGATCGATCAATAAAATCTGACCACGTATCGCTGAGTATGACTCATTGAGATCCATAAAAATTTCATAGTTTCTTACTTTGCTGGTATTGAATAACCTCTTTCATTGCTCCACAAGAACAAGCAGGTATGGAACAAAATGTTGTATATTTTAATATACATTAATATAGTTTGTAATATTAAAATGAGTATGAAGAGAATAATAGATAAATGTGAAAGACACCATTCAAAGAGTGCCTTTTAGGTCAAAGGTCACTACCCTTTAAGAGGTGTCTAATTAAGATACCTATTGGAAATAGGTGCCTAATAACCAAAGGGTGCCATCTTTTAGAAGAGGCACCAAGTGGTCTATATAAGACAAGTGATATTATACATTTGATATGTGTGAAAAATACTAAGTACGCATTCTCTCATATCATTTCATGTGTCAGTTAAAAATCAATTTCCTAGAGGCTTTGTTGAAAATCTTCAGAATTGCTATCTGGTAAATTTTCGGGCTCTGTTGTATCCTGGAGGAGATTTGCTAGGAACCTTGTAGCAAACTCTTTGTGAGTAGGGGCAAATAACTCCTTAAAGAAAGCGTTCCATATGCGCCTCAAAGCCTTACAATTTTAATGTTTATTTTCGGATTCTTCTGTGACGACCCGACTCCAACACAAAGTGCACCAAGTTCATCCTAGAATCCCTTTAATTTGGTGAAAAATGTTGCTACAGACATGGTGTCTTGGACTAAGTTGTGTATTTCACTTTCAATTTGATAGAGATGTGGGCCATTGACTTGTGCAAACCTCTCCTTCAAATCTGTCCAAATCTCATATACTGATTCACAATAAAAACACTTTGAGATATTCTTTTGATAAGGAATTCAGCAACCATGATTTTACCATGTTATTGCAGCTACTCCATTGTTGGAGATCCGATGAGTTGGACGGCTTTGATGTAGTCCCATCAATAAAACCAATTTTGTTTGCACTCAAAGCCATGGTCATAGCACGACTACAAGTATTGTAATTTTCTTCAGTTAGGGACTGAGAAACTAACACCACTCCAGGATGATCAGAGTGATGAAGAAACAAAGGATGATTTGGCTCTTCATGGATAGAAGAGGATGAATTTTTCTCTGCCTGCCATGGAATGATGATTGACAATGGGTTTGTGTTTGTTGGAATGAGCAAACAGTAAGAAATTAGGCCACAAAAAATCGTTGCTCTGATACCATTATAAAAAAAGAATGAAGAGAATGTTTTTCAATATATTAATTCATCTCAGCATACAAGTTGTATATCTATACAAAAAGAGAAATAAAAACAAATCCCACGATATATGGGTGAGATCCATAATTACAGGGATTGTGAACTTATATCGGGAATGTGCTATATGGTACAAAATCAATTACAATTGACTTGCTCTTTAACATGTTATCTATCATATATCAATACATCATGTGGGTTGACTAAGTTACGTCTATGATTCAATGAAAAACTGGAAATGTCATTTACAAACTTGCCCCTCACCTTAATGTTTTAATGAGATGAAAACTGTTTCAGCTGGAAATTTGATGTTTTGTTATTTTAGTTCTGCTGGTTATTGAGTCCATAATAGAGCTTCCATTATTTTTTCTCATTTCACTCATGTCTAAAAACTATTTTCTTGGGTCAGAAGTGTTTCTCTGTGTTGCACTTTACCCGGCTTGCCACTTTTTTCTATACTTCCCAGCATACCATGGTTGGATTTGTTGAAGCTTGATACACATTGTTGGGCCCATTCTCTAACAGCTTAGCTTTTGGAGTAATTGGTGACTTAACATGGTATCCGAGCCTCGTTTGTGAGAGGTCATAGGTTCGACTCTTCATCCTCCGTTCGGGTGTGCTGCATGTGCATATTTGCACTGTGTTAGTTGTCTATATTATGATGGTGTTTGGTCTGTTTAGCTTGCTGTCTGACTCTCCACCTGCGGGGGAGATGGGGTCGACCATTAGGGAGGGTGCCGATGCTTGATATACATTGTTTGACCCATTCATTCTCTAATTGCTTAAGCTTTTGAAGCAACTCGTGACTTAACAGGATTCACGCCTCTCTCTCTCTCTCTCTCTCTCTCTCTCTCTCTCTCTCTTCGTTTATCCATCTCTTTGCCCTTTGCCATGAATTTACATTTTGAGTTTTCAAATTTGGCTCTTCTCTTTGCCCTTCTATATTGCCTATTTTTACCATTCTGTAACTTTGCTGGAGGGAAGAAAGATGCAGTTAGTTTGTTGCTTTTGCAGGCGGGTCATCATGTACAGGAGGATTGTGGTGAAGAACTAGGACAACTTATCACTGGACTCGTTAACAAAAGGAGTTGAAATTAAGGTCGCCTCGAAACTATGTAATTTTTAGCACTTTTTTTTGGAATTCATTTGACACTTGAAAAGGTCATTTTTTGATGACTCTTGCTTAGAAAGCATTTGGTGTACGTCTCTTACACGAAATGATTTTATGTGCCTGCTGACTTCCTAATATGGACATGCATGGGTTGGCATGACCGTTGAATGAGATCTAGTAAACCAATTGTGATATATAAACATAAATTTGATAGTGTTAGAATGCCTGTGTTGGTGATTTTGGAGTTCTGAATGCCACAGTTTGTCCAAAAATTGACACACACTAAAAACCAACAAAAACAAAAACAAAACCAAAAAAAAAAAAAGGAAAAGAAAGAAAGAAAAGAAAATAGAAGAAAAGAGAAAAAGAGATGATTAAGAAGAATTAGGCTAAAGTATTAAAGCCAGGGCCCGTTTTGTAACGTTGCGGTTTTTGGTTTGCTGTCTTTGTTTTCATTTTTTTTTGTTCTTAAAAATGACGAGAAACTCACTCAAAGGAAAAAAAGAAAAGAAAAAAAAGAAAATGAAAACTAGAAACCAAAAACCACAACGTTACAAAACAGGCCCCAAGTTTTTTCATTAACAAACAAAATCCACGTTAAGCTAACAATAAAATCTTTTTGCTAAATGAATTTTCCCTCAGAAACTTGCCCGAGAAAACCAAAGTATAATTATTAGAAAGAACAAGAAAAATCTTGGTCATTGCATTGTGTGTGTGTGTGCGCGGGCGCTGTGAAACCATTCAATCAAATGTACAATTTTTTATTTTCTAGCTGCTCTGTTTCTGTGGTTGCTGATAAGGATCAGTCCAACACTCGTCCTCTTTAGCCGCTTTTTCCCATCTCTTATTAAAGATTTCTAATTCCATGAAGGACTGTTTTATCACCTACGCAGCACAGTCCCAACAACGTTCCAATTTGTGCCGAAACACCATTAGTATAAGTAGTATAGACAAAGAATAATTAGGCTTTGCCAGCGTAAATAACAAGTCACAACTTACCTTCTTTCTATCGTTAAGTTTATCGGAAACAGATAGTCCCTGCAAATTGAAGATTGGTCAGCCAACTGTGAATAAACAGGAGAACCAGACAGCTATGTGTTATTATATTTTTGTTAGACAAATGTGATCCTTTTGGCATGAAAGATTCATTTTGAGAAGCTTTAGGGAAGTTTGACAAGGTTCAGAATCGGTTTTGTGATTTATAAGTTAACCGGTTTTATGATTCAACTATTTGCTAGATGTCCTTTTATTGCATAGACGTTTGCGTCCAATCTAATATCACTCTTAAAACAGTTTCTTCGTCAAACTGTGTGGGACTAAACCCAATCAGCCTCGGATTGTGTGACATACCTCGTTTGTTGCTGAACCCCCTAGTGTAGGGACGCCAGAATGAACCACGTACTCTGAGTCAACGATACCGACATTTATGGTTCGATCACCCTATTAGGCAAAAAGAAAGTAGAAGTAAGAAAAGATGTATTTGGCCATTTAGAATGTTTAGAAGAGAATGGATGGTCAGGAAAACATGGTTGTAGGATGCAAAATTGCCTGTGCACAGTAGCCAAAGTGCATATCCAAGCCCCAACCATGAGTTAAGTCACTCTGTTAGGGAAAAAGAAGAACAGTTAGTATTAGCCTCCAACTTGATGAAGCCATAACCTCATAGAAACTTATTCAGCAAATCAAAATCATGTTTTTAAAGAGAACCTGAACCATCAATCAATAAAAAAATTATCTGTCATTGATTTGAATTGGTCGTACATTGTTACACTGAAGCCAGTGGCTTAGTGGTAATTACTCGTCATGCCTTGCTTTGAGTCCCCGTTATTGTGTTTGGGGTTGAGTTTGGGGTCGGAGTCGAATTGTGTGTCCAACTTGGCTTCGGGGAGAGTTATATGTTTCTCCGTGTAGTCTGTATATTAGTCCTTTTTACCCATGAAATTCTCTTGTTTTTGCCTCCCATATTAGCATACTAAGACTTTCACCTTAATAAATCTCAAGAACCTTACCAAAATAGCCCATATGTCGTGCCCGACACAAAAAGAAACGTAAAAAATATCTCTAGACACATTTTCCAACCTGTCCGTGCTTGACACGTGGGACACGTATATGGTACCCGAATTGAAGTGTCTGCTTCTTACATGTTGATTGATATATGCTCCTTGACAGGTACGGGGTTGACCAGCCTCCCTTATTAACGTTTCTTAATATTTAAGGGTCAAATTACATCGACATAGAATATAGAAAATGCCACACCTGAATCATGTTCCATGTACAACGCCACGATGCCGTTGAGAAAACAGGAGCCATCATTTCCACCCACCTGCATTGTCATATATATATATATATACTTTGCTTCAAACTACGTGAACAAATTGAATAACTTTAAAGGTTTTTTTTTACCCTGTGCAAGGAGGACCTGTGCTGTTTTTGTCACATCTTGTCCAATCATTATGTACTTTGTAAATTCTTCTGTTGAAAACAAGGAAAAAAACAAAAATTAAAAACCACTACATAGACAAAGAAGCTTCCATAGGTAGACACTTACCTAAATGGACATAGCATTTTGACCCATTCCAATGGACTCTGATAGGGTCAGTTTGGAATCTTTGTCTGCCGTAATTATATTTTCGTCTTTATTTTCAACTCACTTTAAAGATACATTTGGATTAATTCTTTGCGTTTTTAGTTGGAGAATGGTGTTTTACTTTTTAGGACATGAGTTGGGATGACGAAACTGCATGCTCTTCTACTCTCACTTTGTCATGTTTTTATGATGGATCTATTGTCGCCCCGGTTGTTTTTTTTTTTTTTTTCTCGCTTTTCGCTCTCTATATCGTAAAGGTTGTTACTTATGTTCTAAGGAGAAAGCTGTGATGCGGAATGGTGGTATCTCCGCATGGGAGTATTTGGTGCGGATAAATAATGAATGGACAAGATTGATCAGGGTATACCATCCAAGGGTGGCTGTTAATCCAACACATGGTCACTGACAGCATTTACTTTACAGCTGGCAGGTTAAATGTGCATTTAATGCCCACTAAACTGGTGCAGCCGGTTGTTGTAACAGATTGTAATATATTTCGTTCCTTCTGTAATAAATTGTGTTCCTCGTGTAAGAAATTGTGTTCCTCTCCAATAAAAATTGTACTTATAATGTATGTAACTATTGTAGAATTTAAGGTTGTTGGAGTGGCTGTTTATTAAATAGGAGCAGGTTGTTTATTAAATAACACATACCAACCACATCATTTATTAAACCCACTAAACTGGTGCAGCCGGTTGTTGTAACAGGTTGTAATATATTTCGTTCCTTCTGTAATAAATTGTGTTCCTCGTGTAAGAAATTGTGTTCCTCTCCAATAAAAATTGTACTTATAATGTATGTAACATTTTGTTGTACCATACCAACTACGTAGAATTTAAGGTTGTTGGAGTGGCTGTTTAATAAATAGGAGCAGGTTGTTTATTAAATAACACATACCAACCACATCATTTATTAAATAACAACACAAATGTTATAAAACAACCTAAAACAAAACACACAGATTGTTTCTTCCATTTATTTTTCTTCATTTGTTCATTTGTTGTTTAACATTTCAAGCATAAACAGATTATTTCTTACTTTCATTTTAATTTTCATTTCAAGCATAATCCAAGTATAGACATTTAGATTATACTTGAAGCCAATTGGATTACAGTTGAAGCCATTTGAAGCTCTCCCTACAAGAGAAGACAATAGTGTTTTGTGAAGTAGGTAATATTTATATTTGATGACTAATTTTTTTTTTTTTTGAAGTGTTCATCCTTTATTAGGTATTTGTTTCAACATTTTTGAAGTTACTTTAGTGTAGTAAAATAAAAAATGTGATACATACAACACTTTTTTATGCATTCTCTTACAAAACAAACATGATGTGAAAACAAATGTGATAACCCACTCGTACAAAATTTGTAGTAATATGAGTGTTTTTACATGTTTACTAAATAGTTTAAATGGAACAATAAGGGTACAATATTTCTTATTTATGAAACAATATGGGTACAATATATATTAAATATGGAACAATACGGGTACATAATATCTTTATCATAGAACAATAAGGGTACAGAATATATTAATCATGAAACAATAAGGACACAAAATTTCTTCATCAGAGAACAACAAGGGTACAAAATATATTAACCAAGGAACAACAAAGGTACTGAATTTACTAATCATGGAACTAAAAGGGTAATATATTACATGCATACTTAAATAGCTCACTACACAACCTTGTCTTGAAAATACATACTTAAAGCTAAACAAAGCATACCGTAACGAAACTAATCAGAAAGGAGGTCCAAACCAGATAAATCGCCATAGTATTCATAACAACAGAAAGGTTGTCCATCATCTCTTATTAGACACCCAGGAAGAAAACGTTGAAAATCCCGATCAACATCATCTTCAGTATAATCCGGTAGATTGGGATATACATCAGCATAAGATGGATCATCTTCAATATCTTGTATAGCAAAGACTGGGGGGTCATAATATTTTTTTACATCTTCGATTGCATGAAAACGCATCAATCGTCGTTTCATCTGTCGAATCTCTTGCTTCAGCAAATGTATGACCCGATCATCATCCCTATTTGGATTTTGCATGAAATCAGGAGCGCGAGAAATCGGTACTGGTAACCCGTGCCAACGACAATATACTTCGCACTCACACCTTATGCTAAACAATTTTGTCCATCGCAGATCATCTCCAATAAGAACTGCATTGTTTGGTAGTTGAGTGTGAGCGTCACCAATGATTATGTGTCCAACATTTGAGAAAGAGAAATTATAAGGTATTGGGGTGTTGACAAAAGAACGTCTTTTTCCGTACCAAGTTTGACCTTTAGGATCTGTGTAAGAGCAATATATATGCCATACATCGCTAATTGAAGGAGCATTACTAGCTCTTCTTCCCCTTCCTCCACTTCTCCCTCCACCTCTACCTCTTCTCATCGTTAGGAGATTTGCTACACATTATGTTATTTGCAACCCCTCTTGCTTTTTATAGAGTAGGAATTGTGCACTGTCAATAGATTTTAACTTGGAAATGACTACACTATGAATGAGGTTTCGTAGGAGGGACAGTACTATGTATAGGATACAGTGAATTGTCGACTTCAATCACTCACTCAGAAAGTTTAGTCACATCACTGAGAAATCGGAGCCTTTTCAATTTATTGAAAACTACAGTAGGTTTTGGACATCATTAATCAGACAATTTAGTCACATCACTATTGACATTTCCAGTGAAAGTTAGTCACATCACTCAGCTTTCAAACTTTTTGTAAAATTAATCTTGAATTAATTAAAAAATAGTATATTGCTAAGGAACTATTCCGAAGTAGGCAACAATAAGTGTTTTGGTGAGTAAGCAGCAAGAAGGGTATAGAATTTTTTAAGCATGGAACAAGAAGGGTACAAAATTTATTATCACTGGAACTATAAGGGTACATAATTTCTAAATCTTGGAACAAGAAGGGTACAAAATTTATCATCAATGGAACTATAAGGGTACATAATTTCTTTATCATGGAACAATAAGGGTACATAATTTCTTAATTTTGGAACAACAAGGGTACATAATTTTTAAATCTCGGAACAATAAGGGTACATATTTTCTTAATCATGGAACAACAAGGGTACATAATTTATTAATCATGGAACAAAAATAGTACATAATTTCTTAATCTTGGAACAAGAAGGGTACATATTTTCTAAATCATGGAACAATAAGGGTACATAATTTCTTAATTGGAACAACAAGGGAACATAATTTCTAAATAATGGAATTTCATTAAACATAGTCCATATTACACGCATACTTGTCATTTATTAATTCTGTTTGTTTTTCTAACAGCGTAAATTCCAATGGATGGTATGCGGAGATCCAAGGGAAAGTCGGTATGCACAGATTTGGATGAAGAAACTTGTTTGGGGAATGATTTACATGATGAAAGCGGATTAGATCACACATATAATGTTCGCACGGGGGTTGACAGTAATGACCCAGAAGCTGTACAGAGTAATGTTGTCCAACAAACCTTCGAATGTGGTTCAGATCAAGCACTACATGAAATGACCGAAGATGAAGTCCTTCGCATGACATTCAAATCCGAGGGTGAAGGGGCCAAATTTTACAATACTTATGCGAAAGTGGTGGGTTTTAGTGTACGAAAGGATGAATTAAAATACGGAAGGGACCAAATAGTCGTATCGAGACGTTGGGTGTGTTCGAGAGAAGGGGAAAGATGCCAAAAATATTTAGACCGTGAAGACAGGTCGAGGGAGCCCAAGGCCCTTACTAGAGTTAAATGTGGTGCATGCCTCCGTATTCGATTGGATAGAGCTAAGCAATATTATGTTGTGACAAATTTCGTTAAAGACCATAGCCATCCGCTATGTCCTCCTCAATGTGTGCCTTTCCTTTGGTCGCACCGGCAAGTTCAGAATTCAGATAAAGCTCAGATTAGTTCAATGCGCAGTGTCGGTATCAGACCTAGTAAGATTATGGACTACATGGTACATCAAGCTGGTTCATATGAGAAGGTTGGGTTCATTCAAAAAGACTTGTACAATTATGTTGATGTTGAACGTACATCGGAGCTTGCAGATGGTGATGCCGAGGGAGCACTGGCATATTTGTGTTCTAAAGGTGAGACCGATGAACAATTTTATTACAAGTTTGAGGTGGATGAGGAACATCAATTGTCTAGGTTGTTTTGGTCAGATGCAAGATCCCGTATCGACTATGATAGATTTGGAGATGTCCTAGCATTTGATACAACTTACCGTACAAATGCCTACAGGAAACCATTTGTCATACTTGCAGGCGTCAATAATCATTTCCAAACTACAATTTTTGGTTGCGCATTATTGGTCGATGAAACCGTAGATACCTACATTTGGGTTTTGGAGACCTTACTTGAAGCAATGAAGGGTAAGGCTCCGACTTCGGTACTAACTGATGGAGATAAGGCGATGCGGCAGGCCATTGCTAGCATTCTTCCTAACTCAGCACATCGGTTGTGCCAATGGCACATACAACGGAATGCCGTTACAAACATTCGTGTCGCAGGGTTTGGTAATGATTTTGACAAATGCATGAAGAGAAATTGCACGGTCGAAGAGTTTGAAGCATCATGGGAAGAGTTAGTTGACAAGTATGGGCTACACCATAACAAATGGATGAAAGAGATGTATGAAAAGCGTTTGATTTGGGCTGAGGCATACTTGAGGGGCCAATTCTTTGCCGGTATGAAGACCACGCAAAGGTGCGAAGGGATTAATTCATTTTTAAAAGGCTTTCTTAAAATCCGAATGCGGCTTTACGAGTTTGTTAAAAATTACGATAGAGCACTTCGACGTCTTCGCCACAATGAAGCTAAGGCGCACAATGACACGGAACAAACATATCCAGTTATGTCCACAAACTTGAGGCCCATTGAGACGCATGCTGCCAACATATTCACTAGATCGATTTTTATCATGTTTCGTGGTGAAATTAACCGTGAGACTAAATACTTTGTCGCAGAAAGGGTGAATGGACCGACGTACGTTAATTTTTACTTGTCCAAATATCCACAGCCCACTTCGCGATGGAATGTTATTTCCAATCACCATGAGGGGACAATTAAGTGTTCTTGCATGCGGTTTGAGTCTGTTGGAATACCTTGTTGCCATATGATATGTGTAATGAAAAATGAATACATGCAGGAAATCCCTTTTAGTTGTATCACACCAAGATGGTTGAAAAGTGGCCTTGAATGGGCGGAAATGGCAAACTGCTCATCTCTAAATTGTAATAATTTTCAGCACACTCAAAGTCAACTTGCACGTCTCCAATTGTTCAATAAGAGGTGTGAAGACATGGGACACTATGCTGTCTTAACGGAGGAAGGATGGACCGATGCAAATGATACAGTCACAGAACTAACATGCCGTTTGAAGGACCTATGGAAGAAGAAGAATGGGACAGCAAAGTGTACTACTGGTTTTGGTGTAAAAGACCCAGCCCCAGTTGAGACAAAGGGAAGTAAAAGGCCAGGCAGCAACAAACAAAATTTAAAGCGCTGTGGTTATTGCAGGTAATAAATTATATACAACTTCTATTAATCTAAAATTTACATGTACATCAGAGGCACAATATTTCTTATCACATAAAGAAAAAGGGTACAAAAAATCATATCACAGAAACAAAAATGGTACAAAACATCTTACCACAGAAACAAAAAGGGTACAAAATATATTATGACAGAAACAAAAAGGGTACAACAAATCTAAATTTTTTGGTGATTCCCCCCTAAACTAAACTTATATTTACCAAAAAGTTACAGTTACATGTGTTTCTTATAACAAAACAAGAACAGAACACAGTTTCTTATAACTGGAACAAAAAAAGGTCTATCTATCCAACCACAAGCCTTATAACCACAACCTGTACCAAAAAAACCATTCAACCCTTACAACCAACCCTTAACAAAAATTTCATTCAACCCTTACAACCACAACCAATTCATTCATTGATGACCCGTTCCAAACTAAATGAAAACCTGCAACAACAAAAAAAAAAAACCAAAAAAACAACATTACAAGTTATAAGTAGTAAAATGAAAGTAAATAGATTAGCATTTTACATCTTCTATGTGGTATAGAAATTAACATTGATATTTACAGATGCGTTGGACACACAAGAACAACATGCCCAAAAAATCAACCTAATCGGTCCACTCAACAAGATGATGTTGAAGTTGAAGGTGGTGGACGGGTTACTGCTAGCCGAAGCAAGAGCTTATTTTGTAGCCCAAATAAAAAACGATCTACAACGCCTGAATTTGGGATGCATACTCCATATAAAAAGGATACCCGCACACCAAATATGAACAACTACAGCGAATTCGATGATGGAGCAACTACATTGAACACTCCGTCGAGTTCAAGAATCGACATTAACAATATTGATGAGGTAAGCATTATCGATTGCTCATGTTATTTGGAAGTGTACACTGCAGTCTTAGTTTAGTCTTAAACAATCATGTCTTTCCACCTATCAGCACAACATGAATTACACATGGGATTTTGAGTTCAATGGTGGAGCAACTACAATGAACAATCCAACGACTACAAGAGTCGACTTAAACAATATCGATGAGGTAGGAATCCCCTCTTGCTGATATTTGTTACCAAAATTGTGCTTTTGGTTGTGGTTGTCAGGCCTCTAAATTGTACGCTGCCCACTGAGTATAGTAATTTTAAACCATGTCTTCTACCCGTGTAGCCCAACAGGAATTACACATGGGATTTTGAGTTCAATGGCGGAGCAACTACAATGAACAATCCATCGACTACAAGAGTCGACTTAAACAATATCGATGAGGTAGGAATCCCCTCTTGATGATATTTGTTACCGAAATTGTGCTTTTGGTTGTGGTTGTCAGGCCTCTAAATTGTACGCTGCCCACGTAGTATAGTAATTTTAAACCATGGGTATCATGGTAAATATATATCATGCTTCCCTACCACTCACACTTGAGTAAGTGAATTCATGTTTATTGAAGCATTTGTTTTTCTCTTTTCTTTTTATTGTCCACCTAGTTTTAGTCTTTTGGCTTAAGTTGTTAGGCCTATAAATTGTAATTATAAACCATGTCTTGTACCCTTGTAGGCCAACAGGAATTACACATGGGGATATGAGTTCGATGAAAACAAATTTTGAGGAAAGAAGACAAGTGAGTCCTTACTTTATTACCTCTATCCTTGCTGCTGGGATGTGTAGGATGCAACTTTCTGTAGTACCTCTTCCTTAATTGTGTTGTATTCACTTGTCACTAGATCTACAAGAATCCTTTGTCGGGCTTCTTCAGATCCAAACTACAAAGTTGTTATAATTAACGTACTGAATTAATATGTGAATTAAGTTGCACTACCATTATCACAAAGTTTTTAGGATGAATATTTACCGTGAACTTGGTTCCGGGGTTGAGGTCAAGGAGTTGCATGTACATTATCACATATACCCCACAGTCATACCCATTCTTCTGTTTAGGGATCCAGCCTACCCTATGGTGTTCAAATAAGCTTATTGAGCTACTATATTCATTCCCATAGTACTGGATCAACATCATATCCACAAAGCTTACAATCCTTACAACCAGCTTGTCACGAGCTCTGAGTTTTTGCTTATCAGGCAGTGAGTCTAAAATAAAGATCTTTTGCAAGGGCAAGTCAATGACACACAGAAACCAATGGGCATTGTTGTCATTCATGGGTATAAAAATCTGCATTACAAGCAATATCATTTAACAGCAATGCTACCAACGATAAACAAATATTTTTCATAACAAGATTAAGACCATACCCTCTCAACACTTCTGAATGCGGAAGTATAACGACCAGTTCCAAAGTAATTCCTTGACATTTCACTACAAGAGGGCGGGGTGCGAGCAGTAATTTGTGTCTGTAAAGGAAACATTTTTATTATCTTGGTATTTTTAAATTAGTTTGAAAGTTTCAATTGTCTTACCGAAAAGTATGTCGGCAAATACCATCTTCTGCATTTCCCATTATCGTGCCGACACCTCTCTTCATATGTTAGCCTCACAACCGCAAGGTTGATTATCTACACAATTCGTAGCATGTTAATATTCTTATTCGGTGAAATGCTAACTGTAGGGCATTGATGTTAATGAATTTTCTTGAATACTTACAAGGTCAGTGACCCACTCTCCTTCCCGTAGCCACAAGAGCGTCTCACGGTCCCCCTGCTCCAACTCATATCTTACAATGATATCCCTGCATTTTTTTAAAGAACAAATTAATGAAATGAAAATTAATGTATATTGGTTAGAATGGTCACTTATGACATACTTTAGAGGCTGACTCTGGTCGAGAACGTAGTCGACAATGTTCCTCTCTTCTTGTGTGATTGCTGGAAGCGTAAGCTCAATAGTTGGAGGATCGGGCACTAACTGCTGAACACGTTCAATAGTTGGGGGATTGGACAATAGTTCCTCAACCTGAATAAATGGAAATTATCAATTATTAAATATTAAATCCAAGATTTTATTAGTTCATGCCTCCGGTAAATTTTCTCACTAAATTATGCATCATTGGAACATGTGTATTCTTCTAACAACAATGTATTTGGTTTCTCTATGTATTCTTCAACCTTGAAATTTGAGCCTTACAATAAAAAAAAGCTTTGAATTAAATACCATCTCCTTCTTTGCTGAAATTCAGCCCCTTTTTTGGTTGAATGACAAAGTTCTATGAGAAAAAAATAAAAGGAAACATGAAACAATTCCTTATATTGGCATAAAAGTGACTGACCTTCTTCTTAACCTGCCCCTCGAAAACAGCCACTGGCACTCCCCTCTTCCTTGGCTTTGACGTACCGGCAGTGTACGGAGAACGTGTATATCTGCTAGGTAAACGCTTGTCTTGTACACGCGTGCGAGGGGGGGGTTTTGAGGTTACTTCATGTTCACCCTCCATTTTTCGCGTGGCTTTTTTCCTGGGGGATCGTCGAACTTGACTGGTGTTTTCTAAACCCTTGGGTGGGGGGTGCTTGCGTTTCTTAGCAGCTAGGGGAATGCTTGACAATTCATCTACAGGAGTAGAAGCTTTAGTCACCTTCTCTGATGGCCGCAATGAATCGGGGTCAATCTTATAATTCTTTGCTGCAACTTTGGCTGAATTATTAAAAGAACCGCGCGGGGTGGAGTACTTGCTTTTTGTAGCAACTGGGGGGACTGGAGAATAGATACGTTCATTAGGAAATGAACGTGACTGATTTCTTTCATATTCTTCATTTTTTGGTGATTCCCTAAATGATGGTGATTTCTCTCTTTCACGTTGTTGTTGGTGTCTACAGGCCACCAAATTATTCACCACCCTGATAGTGTCACCCAGTTCCTCTTTCACAGAATTGAAGTTTTCTAAAAGAGATCGAATGTCCCTTTTCATTTGGACAAGTTCAATGTCAACCTTGTCCATCCAAGTGTGCAGCCCATCCTTTCGAGGGGTTTCCTTCAATGGTTCGGTTACGATTGGCGGGGTATCCTTTGGTGGTTGTTCATTGGGCGTCACCAACAAAATCTGTTATTCAATTTAGAAACAAAAATGATGTATACTTAAGATAATGCATCTAAACATTTAAGTATAAATAACAAATAGTTCAATGAATGGTACATTATTATACCTTTTTATTTGTAAACAATCCCTTGTTTTGAAGAAATCTCACTCGGGCATTTACTTCTTGATTCCCCCACATCCCAATCAATGGATACGAAGCAGTTTTGGTAAAAGATGAAGGCAGCCCAACAGGAATAAAATTTTCAAGGTAGAACAACTACAAATATTAGAAAAATTAAGAAGTTAGTTAGATTTAGGTTAATTTACTTTGAATGGATACATCAATAAATTATAATAGGACATCGAAAGAATGTTACCATCAAGAAGAGCACGCAACCACTCACTCCGACTTGCTTATTTTCCTTGTAATTATGGATGCCCCTCACAAGGAAGTCCAACACTAACTTCGCCCAATTCTTCTTCGACAAACTCGATACATCCAATAGTGCGTGTAGCAAGTTTTGATTAATGCCCGGCTTCATGCTCGGGCATAAAAAGCCTCCCAAGGCAAGCAAAGCGACCTTAACCTTAAACTCATCGCCATGTTCTTCAGTTGATTGTAAGTCTTCCCTCAAGTCTTTTAGACTCAACAACCCACTTTTGAAGCCATACTTTACACTCATTTCAGTGATGGCATTTGATGACAGCCCTTCTATAATTACTTCAGACCCTTTGGCACTGACACCCATGATGTGCTCGACATCGAGAGGGGTCACCATAAGTTTTCTGCCATGTGCAGTCAATGCACATTCTGCGGGATCAAAATTATTCACCAACCACTCACAAAAACGGTGGTTTACTCTTGTACACCGAAGGTGTATGAGAGAACCAAATCCAATGGCCTTCATTGCCTCCAATTGTTGACGTGTAAACTTTGACACAGTGTTGACAATTACGGGCAACGAAATTCGTGTATCTATCCTAGATTTTTTCTGTTAAGCAAACATAAATAGTTCCTGTTATTACTTTGACGCCATTTAAATAGATGTTGACAACAAAATTGTATACCTTTTGAGTAGACATCCAGTCTTGATAAACTTTGGATGCCTCCTTAACTTGTTCCTCAAATGGCTGCTTGTCAACCTCATTCATTTCATTCCACATTCGACTGCATTCTTGTTGCATCTCATTTTGTTTCTTTTTGTCTCGACCATCAATCTTCACTTGTTTGCATCTTACTTGACTGCATTACAGTACCCATAATTAACATTGTCACATGCTGTGGAATAAAACAACACATAAGGATACACAATGAATTTTACTTACTAAAAAAGCATGTACGCTGATAAAGGCTTCTTTGGTTTTTCAACCACCTGTGGACCCTTTCTCTTTTTTGCCCTCTGCTTTATCCTATATTTATAGAAAACAATTATACTCAATTTCATTCGATAATGGTGTTATGATTTTTGAAATTCGCTGACTACCTCATATTTCAAGTTGGTTTCAACCACAACAACTTTAAACGAATCACAAAGCCTCCAAGCAACAGATTTTCCTAAAGTTCAGAACAATAAGGGTACAAAATTTATTATCACTGGAACAAAAAGAGAACATAATTTCTGATAACTGGAACAAAAAGAGTGCAAAAATTATATATATATATATACCTTCATATATATATATACATATATGGAGCTAGTTTATTATTGAGCTATTGTTACGAACTTAAAAGGTCGTGGCTTAACTTAGAAAATTAACATTGAATAGAGAAAATATAAGAAAATGGTTGAATGGAGGCAACCGGGACCTCCAAATGATTAATTCGAGGGTATTCGGCGTCCAAGGTTAGATAGACTAATACAAAATGAGTTTAAACTTCTACATTATAATTCCATTAGCAACGACTTAAATACTTTGTGGAGTGGTGGTTTTAACTGCTGGATTTTGGAAGGCTACTTTTGTTTTTGTTTTACTTTCTTGGTAACCATACTCTGTGGTAGGTGAGCAGGTCCGACCATGATGATGATGTGGTCTTTCCTCTTCACGTGATGGTGTAAGGCTTCTACACATGTACACTTTTTTCTTTTTATTTAGTTAACCCTTTTCCGAAAAAAAAAAAATTTATACATGATCCCACTAACTCTTCCATTAACAAGCAACTATCTAGGAAACCCCACTAACCCACTAACTATTACACTTTAGCAGATAAAATTATGTAATACAATGTTGTTGGATCTTTTCTTTTTTAAGGTAACCTTTCAAACCTTCGTTTATCCAATGTTGTTGGATCTCCTCCTAATTCAACACAAAAGCTGAACATTTTTTGAAAATGGGTATCACAAATAGTGTGTTTGAAATTGAATCTGTGCAAGGCGCATATTGTCAATCACGTGTCTTCTTACTTCAATAATATGAATAAATACATTTGTGACTTCGAAACCTAAAAAAATCAACTTAGCCAGGTTACTTCATATAGATCAAAATCTAATCCAATAAGTCAAATGTACCTTTGTAGTTTAGACATGCCTCATTCTTCAATTTTCTTCAATGAAAAGACAAATGTTGGAATAGCCGCATCAAATTCTGAAAAGTCACTAATTGATGAAGTTCAAGAGAGCACAAGTGTTTACAAGAAATGCAGGAATGGATTAAGTAATATCAAGTAAAAATCTTGAAACAAAGAGATAATTTATCATAATACATATTGGATCAAAGTTAAGAGCCTGATAAGTCTTATAATTCCTCATATAAATAATAAAAAAAATGCATCTTAATAAATAAAGCCACAGATAATAACTATATTATAGAATCACAATCAATTACGACTTCTTGTGTTTTGAACCATTTATTTCGAATGCACTTCAAAATATTCCTACTAACCTTAGAGCAGTGGATTTTTAAAGGCAAGGGAAACAATGGGTGAGAATCTCTGGACCATTGTCTGTGGAAAATCTGAGTGCTCATATGAATGCGGAGGGAAGTTAAGTTTGGGTTTTTGGGTCACCATAGGTCCATATTCATGTCTCAACAACAGTTTGGTGGTCTCTATTGACATTATTCTCCTTTTCATCTTCCTTCTTATGCTCATATATAAATCATCCTCATCCAAGAAGATAGCCTCTCCGCACTCTCAAAACTATTCACTACCCCTAGTATTACTTTCAATGTGTATCCTATCAATTGTCCTACCAAGTGTAACTACTTATCTTCTCCGTGTATGTCTAAACCATCATATTTGTTACTCATGGAACAAGAAAGGTACAACATTTTTCTTAATCACTGGAACAATAAGGGTACAAAATTTATTATCACTTAAAACAATAAGGGTACAAAATTTATTATCACTGAGAACAAGAAGGGTACAAAACTTTCTTAACACCTAATGTGGGGAGAAACCCAAAATCCAAACATTTTTTGTAGAGTAACAGGGTTGGGACAAACCCCAAAAAATAAAGAGGAACACGGTTCCAACAACTACAAATTAAAAGCAATTTTCTCTCAAAAAAATTAATGACAGAGAGCTCTGCTTTTGCTTCTTCAGGGGACTTGCAGAAAATTAGAGTGTGTGTGTGTGAGAGAGAGAGAGCGAGAGAGAGAGAGAAAGAGAGAGAGAAATTAGAGAAATTAGAGAAAAAAAATACCTTCTCACAGGTGGTGCTAGTGATGATGATGGGTGGTGGTCTTCGGTGGCGATGGTGGGTGATGGGGTGGCGGTAATGATGGTGGGTTTGGGTTGACAGTGGTTGGATGGTGGCGGGATGGTGGTCGGACGGTCCCCACAGCCGTGCCCACTACTTGCTTAGAGAAGACAGAGAGCTCTTCTTCCTTAGCCTCGCCCACAGCCGTATCACAGACTTCACAGCCTTGGCCTCCTTGTTTAGAGACAGAGAGAGATTTGGGCGCCTTGGCCTCCTTGTTTAGAGACAGAGAGTGAGAGTGAGAGTGAGTGAGAGAGAGAGATTTGGGCGGGATGTTGTGTTGTGGTAACTTGTTACCGGTTGGGTGGGTATGAGAGAGTGAGAGAGAGAGAGAAACCACTGGTTTTGCTCTTTTTTGAATTAAGAGCCTAGATTAAAAGAACCATCAATCCAATGGTCAAGAATTGTCTGCACCGATACGGATGAAACTGCTCTCCGTATCACAGCCTTCCCCATGTTCTAAACGCAACAATAGTACACTTTTGGGGAAATAGGTACCTATGTACTTTTGATCCCTTTACTCGGGCTGTAATTTCATGATGCACCTCTGATGTATTAGGATCAAGTGCTGGCTGTGATATGTGAAGCCCTTCTTCTTTGATTATCGATAGATATCTGCAGATAATAAATATGAGTAATACTTTTCAATTATATTTATATGCTTATAGATGTATATATAATAATAATAATAATAATAATAATAATAATAATAATAATAATTGTATTTACCGCCCAGCATGAAAATTTTCAACCCCAAGATCTTCATCCCAAAGGAAAATGTAAGCATAATCTGAGACAAGATCTGGATGTAGGAACCGTTTGGCAAACCACCTAAGTCATTGACACAAACAAGCAACTCTGTTTGGAAAAAAAAAAGAAGAAAAAGTAAAAATAGCACCAAAATATTTAGTTTTAAAAAAGTAATTAATCTGTTACCACTTAGTTTGGTTAATAGCAGAAATATGAATGGCATTATTACTCCATTCTAAATCCCTCCAATCATCCACAACACCATCATAATGAAAAAGCATGATTAAAAAATCACTGGATGAAAACTGCAATATTTGATAGCTTGGATGAGTAAAATTTTGGAAAAAAAAAAAAAAAAGAATTGAATTTTAACTTGGGTATATATATATATATATATATAAAAGATTTCGGGATAATTAAATATTGCACTTCCGTAGTTTATGTCCAGTGGCACTTGTTAATTCATAGTTTAAGAGTTGGCACACGAGGCCATAGAGTTTGTAAATTGTGTCAATTTGCACCCCCCTCATTATCAAAGTTTTGTGAACATTTCTGTTAAAGAAAAGGTCAAGATGCGCTATAATTTGTCAGATTTTTGTTAAATAATTCTAATGAAATTTTATAGAATATGCTCTGCAAATAGACACAAATTAGAAACTTCAAGATCTAAAGTCTCAAGTATTAAACTATGAGAGACTGTGATATCAAGTGTACACTACGAAGGTGCAATATATAAAGAGTAAGAGCATCTCCAATGCTAGAGTCAAATTCATTGTCAAAGTTAAAATTTGAAAAAGTTGCACAAAATGTGTGCTCCAGTGCAAGGTCATTTGTGTTGCCAAAATTTGATAAAGTCATTTACTTTCTCAAATATAGTATAGGATTTGGCTTTTGTCAAATTTTGACCATTGTACTTTTTTCTTGCTTTTCATTCCTAAAGCACAACAACAATCCAATGTACAACACCAATTGCTTTTGTATAAAAAATATATATATATATATATATATAATTTTTTATTAGTTGTGGCAAAACTAGTGTATAAAACACAATGCCCAATGTACTAGATTAATAGCTTTTGTGCCAAAAAATGACATTTTGAATGACTTTTTGCATTGGAGCATAATTGTCAAATTATAGATTTTTGACACTATAACATTGCTAAAATATAGATTTGAAAGATGCAAAATAGCTTTTTGCATTGGAGATGCTCTAATGCTATGCTTCCCAAATCTTAATATCAAATACACATCCCATATGATGTGGCAGTGGACCTACTGGATTTTGATTGGATGACGTTAAAATGGTCCCATCATTAATGAAGGTGGTCCTTCTACCATATCATTTGGGATGTGAATTTGAAATAAAGAGTTGGGAAGCATAACATAACTCATATATAAATAACCCAAATTTCACCTTCTCAACAATTTTATTCACATTATCCTTTTGCTTTATTCCAGCTGGAATTGCCAACAAGTTCACCGGTGGCTTTGAGGAGGGGAAAAAAAAATCATATCAGTGAATGAAAACAATCATGGGTAAAGTTTGAGACACATCCATTCACATAATTTTTGGGACACAATCCAAAAGATGTATCTATCTCTCTCCTGTGATGTCAGTGAACCCCACAGTGACACAAGAAAGAGATAGACACATCTTTTGAGTTGTATCCCAAAAATTGTGTGAATGGGTGTGTCCCAAGTATTACCCATCAATCATACAGATAATGTAGAAACATAAAGAGGAAAATTTTAGATCACTATATAATAGCAAATAATGCTTATACTATTTTATATACACTTGATGAATATCTATAGATGATGCAACTCATTTGAGAAGGTTATCTCGAACCTTATTCTCTGGGGTACCCCATAATGGCCGCATTTGGAAGTTAGATGTTTTAGACACAATTCCTTTAGGCAGTGCCTCACTTCCACAAGACCTGGTTTTGTTCTATATGATAAAACATGTAATGTAATGTACTGTAACTAACAAAATATCAAGATGAACATCTGATATACAAGTTGAGTAGATAGAAATTTTGACCTTTCTTAAAAATTGAAAATATATATATATATATATATATATATAAGAAAAAAAAAAAAAGGCACAAGGACAAGCCTGAAAAAGTAGTGACAAACCTCACATATCTTTGGTTTTGTAATTTCCACATCTTTATTCGTTTGCAATCCTGAAAAGCTCTGTACTATACCCAAAAGGTCCCATAGTCAATCCACTTTCATTCAAAATGGTTGGCGAAAAAAAAAATTATACTAGGGACACGTTGGCTTAAAAGATGAATATGTTTCCGGATAACTCAACTTTAGAGGCTGTTTGGAAAACCCAAGAACCAGTTCTTTGTTCGGAGAAAAATAAGTTATAAATAATTCTGTGCAGTGACGGACCTATGTGTAGCCTCAACAAAAATTTCGAAATTCTTTTTTGTGTTGTGTGATATATAGCTTGCTGGGTGCATACAAGGCTATATATGTCTTTGTACACAACACCAATTTGGTGCTATATAAATCTTAAGAGTAATGTTGTGCTTCCCGAATTTTGTATCCCAAATGGTTTCAAACTCATGTGGTGGTGAGCCAGCCGGATTATGATTAAAAAATATTGAAGTGGTCCCATAATTATGCAAGATGATCCACTAGTGTTACTATATCAAGTGACACCGAGAAAAATTCCTCCCAAGTGAGATTTTTACTACCAAATGGATTCCTACAAAAGTTATTACTATCAGACAGCAAAAAATTATAATGCAGTTATATCTTGTCACTTTTTGATACATATGCAATTAGGGGTGAAAGAAAACCGATTGTACTGACCGACCCGTTTTCAGAAAATCTTTCTATTGTAAAAATCGAACCGAACCGAAAAAAACACTATATCGAACCAAACCCCATCGGTTTCGGTTTCCATGAAAATCTCAATGAAATGAACCGAACCATTTTCACCCCTATATGCAACAATTATAAGAGCAAAAATATACATACCTCTTTGTAATCTATGATTATGAATGCACTCACTATGAAGAAAGCTACAGTTAGGAAAATAGCTAATGGAAGGTGACTGCAGAGCCATGATATCTTCCTTTTAGTCTCCATTTTTAAAGCTATCTGAAAGTATGAGAAAAAAAAATATGTACAATGAGTCCCAATTAAATACCTTAAGACATAAATTTGCTCTTTTGTAGTGACTATATCTAAAAATTAAGCCGCATAAAATATAATTTAGGAAATTTATTTGTCAAAATTTCCCATCCACTGACAATAATAAGAAGCTATAATAGTTGATACAACTCCTAGTACTGAAAATGACCACAAACAACTTCGGCTATAAAATATGAAGTTAAACCAAAAAATAAAAATAAAAATAAAAATCTGGCAAAAAAGACGTATTATTTGACATTACTTTTAGCCCCAAGTGTTAGCCCAGAATTTTTCTCGTGGCAACAAACAAATTTCAACCGAAACATAAAATCAATTAAATTTAAATCTAAGAATCCAAAAGGTAAAACCTTTCTTGTGGGGGTCTTCCTATCACTAAACCCTAGAGATGATGTCAATTAATGTGTAAAGTGCATACAAGGGAGCTTTGGAATGACATTTCACGAATATATTCATGCCTTTGTAATTACATATTTAATTTACTTTTCAACCTTAACTTTATGGGTGTATTTGAATGTACAACTTTTTACTCTTTCAAATTAAAAGATTTTAAAAAAATCCCATCAAAAAAGGAAAAATATAAATAAAAAAAATTAAATTTTTTTTTTAATTGCTTTTGTTTTTTAGTTGGAGATATGATTTTGCATACGAGAACAGTAGTTGGGATAGATGAAATCCCACACTATCAACCTATGTCAAATTACTATGGCATTATCGTATATAGTATGATGTTTCTATCTTATCTCCACCCCTATTTTATAATTTTTTTTCTCTCACTCTATATGAAACTATATCTATGTTGATAATACCATGAAAAATTTCATTCCCTTTCTAAAGCACCATATGCTTTTCAATCGACTTAAAAAGCATTGAAATTTTGTAATGGTATTTGCACAAAAACATATCATTACCATAATAAAAACCACATTTGTTCGGGGAAAAAAAAAAAAAAAAGAAAGCAAAGGAAACAGATTAAAATTTTAAATCCTAACTTAGAAAAATGGATGAACAAAATGTCACATTCAAATAAATGGAGAATTTGATGTCATGTATTCAACAACAATTAATATGGATATATAGCAATACTAAGTTTGAGAACAACAAAAATGGAGAGTGAGACTTACATAATTCAATTTCATATTTACTTATGAAACTTCCAATGCATAGATGGATGGAAAAGACAATTTTCTGTCACAAGAAAATATGGAAAGAAAATAAAATCGAGAAAGATATCCCAAGAGAGGCAAAGAAGAAGGGTGAATGAGAATAATAATTAGAGGATTGGATTGAAATACATGTATATCTATGTGTAAGTGTGTGTATATATGTGTGTGTGTGTGTGTGTGTGTGTGTGTGTGTGTGTGTAATGTACAAGTATACAAAACATGAAGATTGCTCAACGGCCAGATAGGCAAAGAGATCTAAAGAGAATTACTTGAAATCTAATTCTACATGTCGCGGGCTGTTTAGTGCTTTGAAGGATAAAAAAACCAAGCACGTGCTCTGTAATGTGTAGTCCACGTCTATCCAAACTCTTAGGACACGTTTGGTAATGTCCAAAATAGGATCTAGTTCCGTCCAATTTTAAGTTTTTAGCTGGTTTTTTGAGAACCAATATTATGTTGGTCTAACAAAAAACTAATTTTAAGGGATTTATTAGACTAAATACGGACTCCTACACAATATGTGGTCACTTATCAAACACCTAGATTTAGAATATTAGTTCACCTTTGAACTACTGAACCGGTTCGTTGCTTTTTCAAACAAAGGAAAAAAATTAAAATTTATTTTTTTCCTTCTTTTCTGAGGTTAATCCCTGTGTACCTAGTCATTGGATTGAATAAAGGAAAAGATAAAATAAGAAAGGTTTTAGAAATTCTCATTTTGGCGTAATTGGAAAGTCTAACAAGAATCTGGTCTTTTTTAATATTTTCCAAATTTAGAAAAATTATGAGTTTTTTTTACTTTATATCCAGATTTTAACAATATTGAGCCAAATCAACCGAATTTAAAAGAAGATCGTCGGAATAGTTTAAATTATTGGTCAAATTTTTTCAAAGTGAATTATGAACGAATGAATTCAATTTGGGTAATGCTACGTGCACATAAAATATGCATATAAAGTGTGCACATAAAGATCTGAGCCATTCATTTTGGTGGGGTCCATCCCTGCACACATAGGACCCACCAAAATGAATGGCCTAGATCTTTATGTGCACACTTTATGTGCACATTTTATATGCACGAATTATTACTCATTCAATTTTGGAGATTTAAAACCATGATTATAACCGATAGGATTTAAAAACGTAAATTCTATCATTTTTCTTTTTCAATTTTTTTTTCCTGACAACCAAAAACTGTCATTACATCAAGAATTTAGCATCCAAAAACGAATCTACAATTTATTTAAAGGTGGCAAAGGGTAGGAAGAGCTACACAAACATGGTAACATTAATCCAGATTAGGCATGGTCATTTAGGGGGCCAAAATCGTGAGGAAATATTCATTAAAACAGTGAACAAAAACCGGTGGACTGGATCGAACAATTCGGTCAATTTTCTTAAAATTAATCAGATAAAAAAATAAACCGAACTGACCCGACCGAAATCGACAAAAAATTGAAAAAAATTGACCGAGCCAACCACTTCGATTGGTTTTTAAAACCAAAAAAAACAAAAACAAAAAGAGTAATATTTGGGGCACAACCAAAGCCACAATCTTTTTTGCACAACCTTCATTTTGTGTCTATCTCTCTCTTGATCGGTCCCACAGTGCCAGTGACCCCACAGTGCCCACTAGGAGAGAGATAGACACAAAATAGAGGTTGTGCAAAAAAGATTGTGGCTTTGGTTATGCCCCAAGTATTATCCAAACAAAAAACAAAACCAACTGATGTACACCTCTAGTGATACCACATCATCATAGTCACTACATTAACACACATTGTACAATGCTTATGTGAACATATGTTGAATGACATTTGTGATACCACTTCAATAAAATATGAGCAATGTTAGGTGTACATAAATTTGTACACACTTTTGCACACAAATGCTTTAAATACATGTACCATGTGCAGTGTAAGTGATGCACATAAAAGTATAAAAAATTCAAACAACACAAAGTACATGCATTTAAAGCATTTATGTGTAAAAATGTGTACAAAAATTGTGTACACCTAACATTACTCATAAAATATTTTCTCCAAAATCGCAAACTTTATTTGAAGCATTAAATGATAAAATAAAGGGCAAGGTAATTACAAGACAATTATGCCATTTTATTTTAGAGGTTTTTTTTTTTTTTTTCCTTCTTCTTCTGCTTCCTTTTTTTTTTTTTTTTTTTATTTATAAGAAGGATCCACTGAATTAAGAATTTGAGATGATCACATCAGAGCTCACTAATTGGCGTAAAAAAGGTGAATTTCTTGTCTTTTTTATATTTCAATTTTCACTACTAATTTGCTTATACAAATTCATGAAGAGGAATAAATTATAATACAAAATTTTATCAAACAATATCATTAAGACATTTAATTACCATAGAATCAACAGCTAGTAAAAAAGTATAGTGATTAAAAATAGGAAAAATTGGTGAAAAGAGCATCAAGACAAGCTAAATTGGAATGAAGGACACTTAATAAAATAACTTGATTGTTCTTCCTAATTTTGTTTTGGATCAAAATATCCACATCTTCATCATCTAACCTTACTATCAAACCCTAGCCACCATTGCCACTATCCATGCCTAGCCTTCGGCCACCACTACTTCCACCTCCGGCGACCACTACTTCCACCTCCGGCGACCACTACTACCATCTCCGGTGACCTCTGGCGACCGCCACTAGCACCTCCGGCAGTCATCCACCATTGCCACGACCCATGCCTAACCTTCGGCCACCACCACTTCCACCTTCGGTGACCTCATACGACCGCCACTAGCACCTTCGGCGACCATCACCTATCATCCCACCTTCATTCAACAGTTCTGACCATCTTAAGAGAAATTTCTCTTAAGATCAGTTGGTCGTGGAGATTTGTGTTGGTGGTGGTGGCAATGGAGGGAGAGGAGAGACAAAGTTAGAAAGAGAAGAGAGTTGGTGGTAGTGGCGACGGCAACGACGATGGCTCCGACGACGACGAGGATGGCTCCGGTGGTGGTGGTTGTGATGGTGGTGGCTATGGAAGGAGGAGGAGAGAAAGTTAGAGGGAGAAGAGATATGGTGGTGGTAGTGGTGGCCATGGAAGGGGATGAGAGAGAAAGTTAGAGAGAGAAGAGAGTTGGTGGTAGTGGCGACGACTCTAGCTCCGGCGACGGCGTCGGCGGTGACAGCTCCGGTGGTGGTGGTGGCTATGGAGGGAGGAGGAGATAAGATGGTGGTGGTGGTGGCTATGGAGGGGGGAGGAGAGAAGATGGTGGCTATGGTGGTGGTGGTCGTGATGGTGGTGGCTATGGAGGGGGAGGAGAGAGAGATGGTGGTGGTGGTTGTGGTGACTATGGAGGGGGAGGAGAGAGAAGAGAGATGGTGGTGGTGGTCTCTTAGGGTTCCACGGGCAATTTTGCCATTTAGAATGAAATTTAAAATTTTATAGGATTAGGAGGGAAAGTTAAAATTTTAGAAGACTTTAGGAGGGAAAGTTTTTTTGAGTGTATCCTTGTGTGGGTTTTTGATTATGGCTTGTCCTTTATTCTAACTTAGCCCAACCTTAGGGGTCTTACACCAAGTCTCCCTTAAAAATAGTGCAATGCTAGGGGCACAAACAAATCTCACTAACACTTACTAATACACTCTATCTCTCTCCTAGTGGTACTGCGGGGTCCACTGCGGACTCCACAGTGCCACTAGAAGAGACATAGAGTGTGTTCGTAAGTATTAGTAGAATTTGTTAGCGTAACACCCGTACCCGGGGAAAGGAGTTAATTATCATTTTAAATGCATTAAATAATATAATTAGTGTATATTATGGAGTAAGGGGAGGCTTGGACTCGCTCGTATGAAAAGTGTTCAGAAAAGGGACACTAGTTGGAAAAGTCCCCAGTGAGGTGGGACATGTATTGGAATGGGACCCAGTGAAGGGTCGAATATTAATATTTACATTTTATGTGATTAAATGCATTTACATGATTAAATGACTAATTGTTTAAATGCTTTCATAATATATGATAATACATGTGTTAGTAACTTGTATTAGTTTGGATATCCAAATAAGGGTATAACTGAAAAAGACTTATAATTAGTAGGTACGATAGCAATTTCACAAAATATGTGGGACCCACGTTGGGACCCATATGGAACTTAGACAAACACTCATTAGATAATTGGGTAGTTAATGAAATGTTTGGGGATTTCATAATAAGGAACTTAAGAAATCCGGGGGCATAAATGAAAAATGGGCAAATTGAGGTTAAAACACCTCATGCTTATGCATGTATAGGTGTTGGTGTCACGCCCCGACGTAGCATAAATAAGGAAAGCGTTTAATTTCCTTTATGGACCCGTAGGTCGCGACAGTTTGAAGGATCGATTCCGTCCCAAACGTTAAACAATAAAACATAATAATCAGAGTAAAGCAATCAAGGCTTACAAAAATTTTCTATCTTATTACATCTTATAAACCGGGGTCACTAAGGCACAAACCGCCTTGAAAATAAAATAATAGCTTAGTGTCTGTTACAGTCATCCTTAAAACAAAACAGTTTAAATCTCCAACAAATAAACTTAATGCATAAAATAAACAGTTTCTTTATTCCAACAGCAGCCACCTCAATTAGCGTAGTCATACGTTTCTTCCTGGTTAAAACCTGAAAAGCCTGAACACGAATGTCCAGGACGCATCAACGTCGTCAGCTTCAAGAAGCTGGTGAGTATTAAAAACATGACTTTGAATGTAAATCATACCCATTTACCTTTTTCCATTATTAAATACTGAAAGGATTTATTTTATAAAACAACAAGGAATATAATAAAAGTTGTTCGTTCATAAATACAGATACTCGTGAAATGAGACAATGCACCACACTCATCTCGCCGACTCTTTTCTCTCGACATCCACAACAACCCACTATCCTACTCCTGGTATCTTTGAAACACTAAGATAGCCACACTTTAGCGACGGGGCGCCAGGGAGTGTCCAATGCCTCACACTTTGAATACCCTAACCGCCATGCAAATACCGGGGCAACCCCTCTCGCAGTATCCAGACTTGAGTTATCAGGGAGTGTCCGTAGGCCACACTTTAGCACTACCATGGGTGCCAGTGAGTGTCCAGTTTGCCACCGTCGCATTTCAAAGATACCCACGCCTCTTTTTCAACTACAAACACCACCGCAATCTCAATCACAATCACAACCACAATCACAACCACAACCACAACTCATACTCTTTTCCACACTAACCATTACTCTTTCCACACTGACTGTCACCCACATGCATGTACCACTGACCCACATGAATGTCATGAAACTCTAAAACATAAAGCACTTTACTGAATTAAAGGCACAACGCAAGTACGGGAATCGATAAGTCAAAACACAACGTCCAACTCGTTCAAACATGAATAATTGGGGTTCTGTTTTAAATAAACTACCCAAACAGAACCTTAACAGTATATGAATTTCATCCAAACAGTCCCTTAGCACAAAACAACAAAAACCACAAACTGCCGGAAATCGCGCGCGCGGGCCGCTCGCGCGAAAGGTCGCTCGCGCGGGCCGCTCGCGCGATCTGGCCGATTTCCTTTTTCTTTTATAAACTTTTCCATCTGCCTGGGGAAGCCAACCTCGCGCGCGCGGATCGCTCGCGCGATAATTCGCTCGCGCGGTCCGCTCGCGCGATTTGGCCGATTTTCATTTTTCCTTTACAAAAACTCTTCCAACGGCCAAGGTACAGGAGAATCGCGCGCGCGAGCCGCTCGAGCGAGGGTCGCTCGCGCGGGCCGCTCGCGCGATCCTCGCGCGCGCGATCGTGGCGCGACCTTTCACTGAGGCTTCGTCTTCTTCCCCAAACTTCCTCTGTTTCAGTTTTAAGGGGTCAAAATGACCCATTTTGCAAACTGAAAGCAACCATACCTTATTATATATGGATTTCTTCGTTTTTGAACAAGGATTATGAATTTGAAATCAATTTTACATGAATTAACCCGTAGCTCTTGAATTTTATGAAAAACCAAAAGTTGTCAAAACTTAATTTCTTTATATACTTTTTCATATGAACGAATAGAGTTCTAAAACTTTGACAGTAGCTACTAGGAACTATAATCTTCCTAAATCATCTCTAAGAATTCGTTTTGGTTAAGTTTTGAAAATAGTGATTTTGAAGCTCAAGCTCCCATGGTTAAAATCAACAATGGTGATTAACAAATTCACACATACAAATGATAACTAAGCATGAATTACATTCTAGAGTGAGTTTAGAATACTCACTGAGTTCAAGAATGAAGGGTTTGTTGAGAAAGAATAAGCAAATAAGAAATCCAAATCAAAGCTTTGCAAGTTATGGTGATTGAGCTCCTCTCTCTCTAAAATAAAATCTGTAGAACTCTCTGCTTTCTCTTTTCTCTCTGTGTGTTTGGTTAACTCAAAAGAATTCAGATTGAAGTGTGTGTATTAAGGTTATATAGAAAACCCAATTGTTGATCTTGGTGGCCAAGTAAAGCCTCAAACACTCTACAAATGAGTTTAGCTCTTCATTAAGCTAAAGACCACAATATCACAGATATAGATACGTATAGGATTGCTGTGAATTAGAGTAGGGGTCGATTAGGTTCATAGGGGTTCAAGCTAGAGTTGTTTGGGAATCTAGCTTTTGGCACAAAAATAACACACATAAGCTAGACATTCCCAAACAAGTGCAAGGCAATCATTAGTTGCCATAAATGGAAATAAAGTAAGTGTCCAAATCGGTCACTTCCAATATCTGGGGAAATTTAGCACAGCGCGGACAGTTTTGGACACAAACTGGTATTTTCGGGGCGCGGTGGTCACCACAAAAATACAGAAAATTCATTTTAACTAAAGAATTGTTTTACTGGTTTTATAAAAATACTGATTGAGTCAAAAGAAGTTACTTTCACCGTGTTGAAATACAGATTTTGAAATCCACACAGGTATTACTAACTTTTGTAAAATTCCAATTTGACCCCAAAAGAATTTTGAATATGAAACATCATAAGAAATAAATTCTACACACACAAATTGAAATAAAAAAAATAAAAGCAGACAATTTAGCATGAAATAATTATAACAATGAAATTACAATTTAAATATGAAAATGAAATGAAAATGCAGGTTATTACAGTTGGAGAGAGGGAGACTCTCAAAAATCTGTAGAAACTAAACAAAAGAAAAGAAAGAGTCGGGAGAGAAAGACGAGCTCGAGACGCCGACGCCATTATTCCGCCGTTCCGTCGCCGCCGTTCGTCGGATTCACGAATCGAAGCTATTTTCGGACTCGTAGAGGTGAGACGAACGTTTCTATACCCTTAATTTACGTTTAAATTGTCGGATTTTGGTAGCTCACACTAATTGGTGAGACACCGTCCACCAAAATTCTTGTAGGATTTACTTGGAGAAGAAATTGAGTTTAAATTGGTGAAATTCAGCATCTTCTAGGTGTAAATTTGGGTAAAATCTGTGTATAAGGTGAGTTTTCTACACTCAAACTGATTGTGTTTGTCACGCCCCGACGTAGCATAAATAAGGAAAGCATTTAATTTCCTTTATGGATCCGTAGGTCGCGACAGTTTGAAGGATCGATTCCGTCCCAAACATCGAACAACAAAACATAATAATCAGAGTAAAGCAATCAAGGCTTTCAAAAGTTTTCTAACTTATTACATCTTATGATACGGGGTCAACTAAGGCACAGACCGCCTTAAAATAAAACAATAACTTAGTGTCTGTTACAGTCATCCTTATAAAACAAAACAGTTCATAACTTAAAACATATAATAAAACAGTTTCTCAATCCAAAAGCAGCCATTCTCAATTAGCGTAGTCGTACGACTCCTCCTGGTTATAACCTGAAAAGCCTGAACACGAATGTCCAGGACGCATCAACGTCGTCAGCTTCAAGAAGCTGGTGAGTATTAAAAACATGACTTTGAATGTAAAACATACCCATTAACCTTTTCCCATATTTCAATTTGTATAAATCAATAGTTAAACCGCAGGAAGAATTCATTATAAAACATCAAGGAATATATTAAAGGTCGTTCATTCATAAAAACAGATACTCGTGTAATGAGACAATGCACCCCACTCATCTTGCCGACTCTTTTCTCTCGACAGCAACAACAACCCACTATCTTACTCCTGGTATCTTTGAAACACTAAGATAGCCACACTTTAGCAACGGGGCGCCAGGGAGTGTCCAGTTTGCCTCACACTTTGGTCCAGGGTACCAGGGAGTGTCCAATGCCTCACACTTTGAATACCCTAACCGCCATGCAAATACCGGGGCAACCCCTCACGCAGTATCCAGACTCGAGTATCAGGGAGTGTCCGTAGGCCACACTTTAGCACTACCATGGGTGCCAGGGAGTGTCCGAGTTCGGCGTCACACACTTTAACGCTTCCATGTGCGTCAGGGAGTGTCCATATTTGCCACCGTCGCATTTCAAAGATACCCTCTCCACGAACTCAACCACAACCACAACTACAACCACAACCACAAACTACAACCACAACCACAAACTACAACCACAACCACAAATTCATACTCTTTCCACACTACCATTACTCTTTTCCACACAGACTGACACCCACATGCATGTACCACTGACCCCACATGAATGATATGCACTTAAACGAAAGCAAAAATGCTGAATTAAAGGAACAACACGCGTACGGGGATTGATAAGTCATACTACAATGTTTTAATCATTCAAACCTAACCAAATAGAGTTCTGATTCACTAAATATCCCAAACAGAACCTTAACAGTACTAACAGGTTGAACCAAACAGTCCCTTAACAGCAAATAGACAAAAATAGAAACTGCCTGACCTCGCGCGCGCGGGCCGCTCGGGCGAAAGATCGCTCGCGCGGGCCGCTCGCGCGATATGCCCAATTTTCCTTTATAATATAAACTTTTCTGTCTGCCTGAGAAAGCCAAGGTCGCGCGCCCGGTTCGCTCGCGCGAAAGGGTTATCGCGCGACCCTCGCTCGCGCGATCAGCCAAATTTTCCTTTATATATATAAATTTTCCTTTCTGCCTGGGGAAGCATACCTCGCGCGCGCGGGCCGCTCGCGCGAAAGATCGCTCGCGCAAATCTCGCGCGCGCGATCGTGGCGCGAGATGAAGCTGAGGCTTCATCTTCCTCACAGAAACTGCTCTGTTTCAGATTTTCAGGGTCTTTTTGACCAATTTACAATTCTGTAAGTATATAGGTCATATAGTATATGGTTCTCTTCGGTTTTGAACAAGGATTATGATTCCATAATCAATTTAACACAAATCAAACTATAGCTCCTGAATTTTATGAAAAACTAAAGGTTGTCAAAATTTGTTTTCTAATATACTTTTTCATGTGAATGAATTAAGCCCCAATACTTTAAACATAGTCTATATATAACATAATCTTTCATTATTATCTACAAAAACAGATTTTGGTTGAGTTTGAAAAGTTAGGATTTCAAGCCATGAAACTTCAACGTAAATTCAAAAATGGTGATCATAAATTCAATTACACAATCTAGCAAATACTGTAGGAATTACATTCTAAGTGAGTTTAGAATACTCACTGGGATTGTAGATTCAAATAGATGTTGAGAAAAAAAGACCAATAAGGAAATCCACTTAAGCTAGGCTATGGTGGATTGAAGCTTTCTCTCACTATAAATTCTGAATAAGTCTCTGTGATCTCTCTAACTCTCTGAAACTCTCTATAAATTTGGTAATGTGCAGTGGGTGAGTGTGTGGTGTATAAATAAGCTCCACAAACTTGAACTTGGAGGCCAAGTCTATTCTCCAATACTCAACAAATTGAATTAGTTTAACTAATTCACTAATATAAACACCAATGATCAGCATATATACATCTACGTATATATATATATACACTCCTCAGATTGTGAAGGGGCAAATGTAGATCAATAGGGGTCAATGTAATGTTGTTTGGCAACTTAGCTTATGGCACAACATTTGCACATATAAGTTGTATGTCCCCAAACAAGGCACAAGGAAATCATCACTTGCCATAATTGGAAATAAAGCAAATGTCCAAATCGGTCACTTCCAAAATCTGTGGAAGTTAAACACAACATGGACAGTTTTGGACATAAACTGGTATTTTCGGGGCGCGGTGGTCACCACAAAAATACAGGAAATTCATTTTAACTTAAGAGTTGGTTTCCTGGTTTCATAAAAATACTGATTGAGTTAAAAGTAAACATTTCCACCGTTTTGAAATACAGATTTTGAAATCCACACAGGTATTACTAATTTTGTAAAATTGCAGTTTGGCCCCCAATAAAAATTTAAATGTGAATTAGATAAGAAATTAATATTCCAAACATGTGACTGAAATTAAAATAAAAGCAGACAATGCTAATTGAATTTAAATATGCCAATGCAAATACAAATAAATTAAATATGGACATGAATTTTAAATTAAATGGAAATGCAGGTTGTTACACCCTTCCTCCCTTAAACAGGATTTCGTCCCCGAAATCAAGACTAACTAGTCATGAAACAACTCTGGGTACTTCTTCCTCATATCAGCTTCAACTTCCCACGAGGCTTCGTTTTCGTCATGGTGATTCCACTGAACCTTCACTAACGGTATATCTTTATTTCTCAACTTCTTGATACTCTGATCTAGAATCTTCACAGGTCTCTCCTTGTAAGAAACGTTATGACTCGTCTCAATATCGCCATAACTAATCACGTGCGAGGGGTCTCGTATGTACTTCCTCAGCATACTCACGTGGAATACATTGTGAACCCCAGACATCTTCGGTGGTAGCGCCAGTCGATAAGCTACTTTCCCGACACGCTCCAAAATCTTGAACGGTCCGATGAAACGCGGAGCTAACTTCCCTCTCTTGAGAACAAAACGTACCACTCCTCGGGTTGGTGAAACCTTAAGGAGTACGTGATCTCCAACACTAAACTCCAAATCCTTCCGGCGTCGATCAGCATAACTCTTATACCGGCTCTGAGCGGTTCTCATCCTTTCCTTGACCAAAGAAATCTTCTCGTTGGTTTCTCTAACCAAATCGGGTCCCAACAATTCTGTATCCCCAACTTCTGACCAACACAATGGAGAACGACATGGTCGTCCGTATAATGCTTCGAACGGAGCCATCCCGATACTCGTGTGATAGCTGTTGTTATAAGCAAATTCAACCAACGGGAAGTGTGTCTCCCAAGATTCTTCAAAATCGATCACACAAGCCCTAAGCATATCTTCCATGATCTGATTAACACGTTCAGTTTGTCCATCTGTCTGAGGGTGAAAAGCAGTGCTCATCTTGAGCGAAGTTCCCATAGCTTCTTGCAGACTTTCCCAAAATCCAGAGGTAAAACGTGCGTCACGGTCTGACACAATTGACACCGGTGCACCGTGAAGTCGCACAACTTGTTGTATGTACATTCGGCTCATCCTCTCTACCGGGTATGTCATACTATAAGCAATGAAATGAGCTGACTTCGTCAATCGATCCACGATTACCCAAATAGCGTCATGATTTTGCTGCGACCGAGGCAATCATACTACAAAATCCATCGTTATGTGCTCCCACTTCCAACCAGGGATAGGTAGCGGTTGTAACAATCCTGACGGTCTCTGATGTTCAGCTTTGACTTGCTGACATGTCAAACACTTGGATACAAATTCGGCCACGTCCTTCTTCATACCTTCCCACCAGAAATTTCTCTTCAAATCTTTGTACATCTTCGTTCCTCCCGGGTGAACTGTATATCTTGACTTATGTGCTTCTCCCAGAATATCCTTCCTTAGCTCTCCATAATCTGGCACACATAACCTATTCCTGCAACGATACCCTCCATCGATTCCCACTTTCCATTCTGTCGGGTCTTTATCTGACATCCTCACGAACCAATCTTGAAACTTCTCATCTTCTTTCTGAGCTCTAATAATGCGGTCGTTAAGAACAGGCTGTAGGATAAGACATCCAAAACGTTGTCCCTCTCCTTCTCCAGCACTCTGTACATCGAACTCCGCCAAAGTCTCCAACGCTCGCCACTCTCTAACCATTAAGGAGGCAATCATCTCACGAGTCTGCCGACTCAACGCATCAGCGACCACATTAGCTTTACCGGGGTGGTATTCCAATGTGAAGTCGTAATCTTTGATCAACTCCATCCATCTGCGCTGTCTCATGTTCAACTCTTTCTGTGTGAACAAATACTTCAGGCTCTTGTGATCGGAGAACAAATCAAACTTCTCACCGTAGAGGTAGTGTCTCCAAATCTTGAGTGCGAAAACTACTGCTGCCAACTCCAAATCATGAATGGGATAGTTCAATTCATTCGGCTTCAGCTGTCTAGATGCATAGGCAATAACTCTGCCATCTTACATAAGTACACACCCTAACCCTTGATATGATGCGTCACTAAAGATAGTGAGCTTCTCATCAGGCTTGGGTATTGCTAGTACTGGTGCGGTTGTGAGTCTCTCTTTTAACTCTAGAAAGGCTCGCTCATGCTTCTCTGTCCATTCGAACTTCAAATTCTTCTTCGTCAATCCAGTCAATGGTGCGGCTATTTTAGAGAATCCCTCAACAAATCTTCTGTAATAGCCCGCGAGTCCAAGAAAACTCCGAACTTCTGTAGGGTTGCTCGGCCTAACCCAGTTTGACACAGCATCGGTCTTGGACGAATCCACTGAAATTCCTTGAGATGACACCGTGTGTCCCAGAAATTTCACTTCTTGCAACCAGAACTCACACTTACTGAACTTAACATACAACTGATGGTCCTTGAGCGTCTGCATCGCAATCCGTAGATGTTGCTCGTGTTCTTCTCCTGACTTAGAATAGATCAAAATATCATCTATAAAGACGATGACAAACTGATCCAAATAAGGCTTGAACACTCTGTTCATCAGATCCATGAATACTGCCTGGGCGTTCGTCATTCCAAATGGCATTACCAGAAATTCATAATGACCATATCGGGTTCTGAAAGCAGTCTTAGGTATGTCTTCCTTTCGTACCCTCAACTGATGATATCCCGACCTTAGGCCGATCTTGGAAAATGTCGTAGCTCCTTGTAGTTGATCAAACAAATCGTCAATCCGAGGCAAGGGATACTTGTTCTTGATAGTTACTCGGTTCAATTCTCTGTAGTCGATACACAATCTGAGTGTCCCGTCCTTCTTCTTTACAAATAACACCGGTGCTCCCCAAGGCGATGTACTTGGACGTACAAATCCTAGGTTCTCGAGCTCTTGAACTTGTTCCTTCAATTCCAGCAGTTCTGTGGGGGCCATTCTGTAGGGAACCTTGGTGATCGGTATGGTACCCGGTATAAGTTCAATGCAGAACTCTATACTTCTCTCGGGCAGCAAACCAGAAACCTCTTGAAATACTTCTTCGAAGTCCTTGACTACAGGTATAGATGAAGCTGTCACCTCTGTACTGACGACTTCGATGTTGGCTAAACATCTCATGAGGAACATATCTCCCGAAGGGTTACATTGAAAATCAAAGGGTTGATTCTCCTGGTCGGGGAATGTAATTCTCTTCCTTGCACAATCCAACTTTACTTGATTTTGAGAGAGCCAATCCATTCCTAGGATTATGTCGAACTCCTTCATCGATAGGACGATCAACCTTGCAGGGATTTCACGGTATCCTAACCGTAAGGGACAATCCTTGCACACATGTCCTAATCTGACTGCAGCTCCTAGTGGTGAGGTAGCCTTCAAAGCTTTCTCTAAGCGATGAGGTAAGATACCCAATCTCCGAATTGTATTAACAGATATGAACGAAAGAGCAGCACCCGTATCAAATAACACTTTAACATGAGAGTTAAACAGAGTTAATGTACCTTCTACTGCTTGCTGATCAGGTTGAGCTTCTCCATAATCTCCTTCTCCATACACAGTTCCATCATAACCAGCGGCATCAGGGATAACGGCATTCAAGCGAGTCTGTCCCTGTTGACCATAAATCACCTGCTTAGGAGCAGTGCAGAACCTACTGATGTGACCTGGTTCACCACAGTTAAAGCAGACTATCCCTTGCTGAGCAGCACGCCTTGGTGCCTTGCAATCACGAGCTAGATGTCCAGGGTTGCCACAGTTGAAGCACTTTCCACTACTACTTCCTTCTCCTATTCGGGGTTGAGTCGGATAGGTAATAGCCTGGGTCTTCTTGCTTCCGTCAAAATTCCTCTTCTGCCCTTGGGTACGATTCATTGTTGGTCTATTCCCAAAATTACCCCTTTGAGGCGGTCGGAATTCAAATTATTTTCGGCTTACTCGAGCATCCTCTTCCAGATCAGTAGCCAAACCAACAAGTCCTTCAAACGATTTATCCAAGTGGCCGAGAGTCAGGCGACGAATCTGCGGTGTCAGCCCTTGGTTATACTTATGGATCTTCTTCTCCTCAGTGTCAACCAGGTGTGGAGCAAACCGAGACAGTCTCTCAAACTGTGTGGTGTACTCTTGCACCGACTTGGTTCCTTGCGTCAGATCCATGAATTCCTTCTCTCTTCTGTGCCTCTCCGTAGCCGGGAAATACTTCTCCAAAAATCTCCCCTTGAACGCGGTCCACGTCATCCCCATTGCAGCTCCATTCCCGATAGTCGCTATGACCGAATCCCACCAATCTGCGGCAGCATCGGTCAGCTGAAACGTAGCCAATCTCCTCTTGTCCATCTCGTTGCATTGGACAGCCTCGAACATCCGGTCCATCTGTCTTAACCATTGTTCGGCCTTCCAGGGTTCCGCTGTACCTGCAAACTGCTCGGGCCTTAGAGCACGGAATCTCTCTAGCAACTTATCTCCAGTTTGACGGTCTCTTCGGTTGTCATTCGTATTACCGATTCTTTCCAACCGTCTGATAAACGCTTCGAACATCCCTGTAGGATCGGCAGCCTCGGGTGCTCCCTCGATCAGGTTCCTGTTTCTCCTGAGTCCTCCAGCCATTCTTTGCATGATAGTGATAGTAGAATGAGGAACATGCATGCAACAGTGCTATAAAGTAATTCAAATGACGACAATATTCAAAAGAGTATATCTTATATATATAACTTCTTGTCAAGTTGATACAAAAAGCATGTATGGTCAGATTAATGCCTACCCTATCTGTATGGGTTAGGACGCATGCAAGAGTTAATGTTACAAAAATGGGTCATCGCCCTACACTCTAATGCATGTAATTACAGCTGCAAAAAGAGACAGAGCTACTAGTCAAAACAGTCAAATATGTACAAGGCGATATCTAAACGGTCAGTCATCGCCGTAGGTAGCCATCAACAAGTCGAGCGAGTCGGCCTGATGCAGTCGCTGAACATGGGAGGGGCCTGACCCAAAGTTACAGCTGTGAGAGGTCATCAGTGAAGCAGGTCCAGGGACATCTACCTCAGGCAAGGCTGGCTCAAGTGCAAGTGCCTCCTCAAGGTCGACTGTAAAGTCGTCCCATCCTAAGCCATCCTCCTCAGAAATAGAAGCGAGCACAATATCAATGTCACCGTCATCCTCAACAGCGGGGATGATCGGTGGAGGTACCTCCAGCTGTGCAAGGTGGGCCTGCACAACCTGAACCTCAAGGGGAAGATAGAAGGCATCGCTATTAACCAAGCGAACCATCTCGACGAGTACTAAGCGCTGGATCTCTATGAAGTAAAGAATCTCGAGGTGAGCACGAGACAGGTCGACCAGCCATAATATGTGAATCTGATGCCAGAGGTCCAACTCGACGGTAGCAGCTGCACGCTGCCCAACAGCAGTGAAATAAAGGGTCGCCGAAGCCGGCACTATGGCGCCCACAGTAACCCAATGCCCTCCAAAAGCACCAGGTACAAACAGGGGCTGAGCTGGATCCATACCTGAAAAGGTACTACTTAAGTCAGAACAGAATAATCTTAGGCGTTTGGGTTCTGAGTCTATCCTCCCTGTCGTAACATCGGGTGTGTAACACTTAATGGAATGTGGAATCGGGTCTATACTGGTAAACCCTAACCTGGCTAAACTATCTTGTGATAAATCATAACCTGGCTCTGATACCACTAAATCCTATCACGCCCCGACGTAGCATAAATAAGGAAAGCGTTTAATTTCCTTTATGGACCCGTAGGTCGCGACAGTTTGAAGGATCGATTCCGTCCCAAACGTCGAACAACAAAACATAATAATCAGAGTAAAGCAATCAAGGCTTTCAAAAGTTTTCTAACTTATTACATCTTATGATACGGGGTCAACTAAGGCACAGACCGCCTTAAAATAAAACAATAACTTAGTGTCTGTTACAGTCATCCTTGTCGCACCGCGACGGGAAAAATAGGTAGGTTTTTTAAATATATATATATATATATATATGAGTGTTTTTTTTAAAAAAAAATGGAAAAAGAGGAAATGTGGGAGAAGTATTTTATTATTTTTGAAAATAGGCCAAGTAGATTTTTCAGAGTCGCCACCTAATTTTGTACGGGTGTTAGGATCCCGATAAAGATACGGAAACATATCTTTATATTTTTACAGCTTGGGAAAGTGGGCCTATGTTTTTTGACAAGTAAACCAGAGATTTAGAAAGGGGTTCGGGGACTCGGTTATGTCGAGGGAAGGTATTAAGCACCCTCGAACATCCATGACGAAGCATGGTTGCCAAATTGGCGATTTTCATGATAACGGGGCATAAAGATAAAAGAATAAGAATTTACAAAAAAAGAAAAAAGATGAAAAGTTATGGCCGTACCCTTTTGGGGTTGCATACGTATCTCGGGTTGAGAATCAGGCCAAACGTAGCTCTAACTTGTTATTTATTTTTTTGAAATTTTTTGGTCGCGTTTGACCGTGCTCGTGTGTTATAGTGTTTTTGAAAAGTCGGTGTAGCTAGGACGTCGATCACCGTAATCGAGTCCTAGACTTTAACCTTGATTATGTGCCGGAAGTAAGGGTCGGTGCCCATTTGAGTCTCGAACTTTCAAGTCGTTAACGTTATTGAACAACGTAACTAATCGAAATGTTCGGTTTTGAAGAAGGTTACCGGAAGTAAGGGTCGGTGCCCGTTTAAGTCTCGAACATTCAAGTCGTTAACATTATTGAACAACGTAACTAATCGAAATGTTCGGTTTTGAAAAAGGTTGCCGGAAGTAAGGGTCGGTGCCCGTTTGAGTCTTGAACATTCAAGTTGTTAACGTTATTGAACAACGTAACTAATCGAAATGTTCGGTTTTAGAAAGGATTTGAATACCGGAAGTAAGGGTCGGTGCCCGTTTGAGTCTTGAACATTCAAGTTGTTAACGTTATTGAACAACGTAACTAATCGAAATGTTCGGTTTTAGAAAGGATTTGAATACCGGAAGTAAGGGTCGGTGCCCGTTTGAGTCTCGAACATTCAAGTCGTTAACATTATTGAACAACGTAACTAATCGAAATGTTCGGTTTTGAAAAAGGTTGCCGGAAGTAAGGGTCGGTGCCCGTTTGAGTCTTGAACATTCAAGTTGTTAACGTTATTGAACAACGTAACTAATCGAAATGTTCGGTTTTAGAAAGGATTTGAATACCGGAAGTAAGGGTCGGTGCCCGTTTGAGTCTCGAACATTCAAGTCGTTAACATTATTGAACAACGTAACTAATCGAAATGTTCGGTTTTGAAAAAGGTTGCCGGAAGTAAGGGTCGGTGCCCGTTTGAGTCTTGAACATTCAAGTTGTTAACGTTATTGAACAACGTAACTAATCGAAATGTTCGGTTTTAGAAAGGATTTGAATACCGGAAGTAAGGGTCGGTGCCCGTTTTGAACATTCATATTATCGGCGTTATTGAACAACGGGATAACTTGAAATGTTCATTTTGAAAGAAAGGTTTTTGAAAGTTACCGGAAGTAAGGGTCGGCGCCCATTTTGAGTTGATCTAAGGATTTACAGCATAGTGAATGTGTGATATTTTTTACAGTGATTACGTACATTGAAAGGGATAGTAAGCACAGAAATATTGACATTAATGAAAGACAAGATATAAGAATGTACAATAAGTAGATCCGGCCTACCGGAAAATCAAGTGAACTAGGGGCTAGCCAGTTCACAATGGTAAGGGTCAAGTATTGGCGGCGAACCGACCGTAGTTAGAATCAAGTATTGGCGGCGAACCGGCCGTACAAATTGTTAGATCCGGCCTACCGGAAAATCAAGTGAACTAGGAGCTAGCCAGTTCACAATGGAGAGGGTCAAGTATTGGCGGACGAAGCCGACCATATTAGTTTAAGTAAAAAAGAAAAAAATTATTATTCTTTTTTATTTATTACATTTACAGCAGATTCGGTATGAAGAATAAAAGAAAACGGCTCTTTACCTTGAGAAAAGGGCTCGGAAATAGCTAAACGGGGCCCAAGTTGAATTTCGGCTTGAAATGGGCCCAAACGGAGGTCACCGGTGAGTCCGGAATAGCCGAAAACCCCCAAAAGGTTATAAATCAGGGCAAAATCGGTCCGGACAGATTTCGGGCGGGACGGGCCGGCGCCAAACTGGCCGATTTGAGCAGAAATGAGCTTATAAAAAGAAGGAAGTGCCTTAAACGGTGGAATTTCGCGATTCTGAGCACACGGGTGCGTCCGGAACGGTCAAATTAGCTAGGAATGAGTGTCGGAACGTCGAAAATCGGGTCCGGATGGACAAAAAATGGCAAAAACCAAAGCGGGGCCCACGTGCCACGTCAGCAGCCGCGTCAGCGCTGACGCAGCAGTCAACGCCACGTGGCGCGCCGCAATTGGTTGGTCAGCGCCCAGTCAGCGCCGCGTCAGCGCCGCGTCAAGGGCCGCGCGTGGCGGCACGGTACCGTGCTGGATGGCGCGTGCAGGCGCGTGAGGATGATTCTGGCGGTGGTTGGCGGCGCGGCCGGCGGGGTTGGAATCGTCCGGAGCAGACGAAGGTGGTGGTAGTGGTCCGGTGGTCTGAAGGTGGCTGAGGAAGGCGGCGGAGTGCCTGGAAGCTGGCGGCAGCGCGTGGCTGGCTTTGGCGGCGCGTGAGGAGGCTGTGAACCTCCTTTGGAGGATCTGAAAAGATGGGTCGATGGGTTTTTTCGATACGAAGCCAACGGTATGGGTGGTGAGACACAGAAGTGCAGTTTAAGGCTCCGTTTGGGTGTTTTTCAGAATCTGCAATTCCGGTGACCGGTTGGGTGGTTCGGGGCTGATTTCTGGTATTTTGGGGGCTCCTTAGGATCTGAAACTTTGGGTATTTGTGGGTAAATGATTTACAGAGGTGATGGTGGTCTTAGTTTTGGGCTTGGAGTGGTGGTGGAGATGGTGGAGATGATTTTGGGTTTTTGGAAGCTTTGGGGAAGATAACAATGGTGGAGAGAGAGAGAGAGAGCTTCTTTTGAGCTTGGAGAGTTTTTTTTTTCTCCCAAAGTGCAGCACCCATGGGTCCTATTTATAGAGTTTTTTGGGTTGGGGAAGATCCGGTGCGAACGGGACGCATTTTGAATGCCTACAACCCCCGATCTTGGCCGTTCGGTCTTCCGAAGCTTGTTTTTCCCATCCGGCCGTCCGATTTGAGCGATTCGAAAATATTTAGTCTTCATTTAGCTTTACCGACAAATCCCCACGGTTGGATCGGCGATTTCTATTCCCGGGCTCAAAATTGACCGTTTTGCCCCTCCCTCTGCTGGTCCTGGACTGCAAAATTAGGGTTATTGATGTCTCGTGATCCGACCGTCGGATCTGACTGATTTGAAGTTCTTTATTCTTGTATTGATATTACCTTCAGCCCCGTATAGTCGGATCGATGATCTCTATGCCCGGGCACAAAAGATGACCATTTTGCCCTTCCCTATGCTGATCCTGGACTGTGGAATTAGGGTTACCCATATCTCTTGATCCGACCGTCGGATTCGACTGATTCAAAGTTCTTTGTGCTTGTATTGAGATTACCTTCAACTCCATACAGTCAGATCGATGATCTCTGCTCCCGGGCTCAAAATTGACCGTTTTGCCCCTCTCTATGTTGTCTCTGGACTGTACGAATTAGGGTTGCCGATATCTCTTGATCCGACCGTCGGATCTGACCGATTCGAAGTTCTTCATGCTTGTATCGATATTCTCTTCAAATCTGTACGGTTGGATCAGTGATTTCTACATCCGGGCTCAAAATCGACCGTTTCGCCCTTCTCTACACTGATCCCCGAATCTTGGTCGCTGATATCTCGTGATCCGACCGTCGGATCTGACCGATTCAAAGTCCTTTGCGTTTGTATTGACATTCTTTTCAAATCCGTGCGGTTGGATTAGTGATATTTGCGCCTGAGATCAAAATGACCATTTTGCCCTCTCCTATGCCGATTCTGGACTGTAAAAACCAACAGGCCACCGCTTCTTCCTCTGATTGCCCGTCTGGACCCATTTTCCTTTCCCAGAAGTCATTTCCATGCTTTCTTTGACTTACGGCCGCTTTGACCTGCCTTCGGTTGCCCCGGTCTTGATCCTGACTCATTTTCTGACCTCCCGGTTAGCCGATTCGGGACCCGCGCTGAGCGACGACCGCCGTTTTGAACTTCAGTATGATTGATGACTCTGAATGACCTAGAATGGCCATTAAAACCCTTGTTGGCATCCCCGATGGATTTTTCATCTTTTCCTCGATTTGCGTGCCCGGTGGGCCCCCCCCCCCTGCACGAGTCAGTTCTCTTTTCCTTTTTATTTTTTATTTTATTCTTTTTTTGTATATTTAAAAAAAAAAAAAAAAAAAAAAGACGGTAAAAATGGGGTGTCTACAGCTGCCCCTCTTTGTCAAGTTTTGCGGAGCAAATCAGGACAAAGATTTCGAGAGACGACCCATTTTTGCCGAATCCTTTTGAAAACATGAGAAAATATGTACAACGGTGTGACCGATCTCGAAAAGTGTTCAAGATGCCTACGTATCCTCTGTTAGGAAGAATCAGGTCGGACGTAGTTCGAGTGCAAGTGCCGTAGGGCAAGAAGAGAACGTACCTTGGTGGATGAAAAATGATCGGATGGTGTGGTCGGGCTTCGTAAAAGCTGCCTACGTATCTCCTGTCGGGAGAATCAGACCGGGCGTAGTTCGTAACGAACTTAGAATTTGAGTGTTTTGCCATTTTGAAGCAAAATGAGGGATGCCACGTTGGGCGAGAGAGGGGGAACACCACGTTCGGTGAACAAAAATTTGCCGTTTTGAAGCAAATGTGAGAGATGCCACGTTGGGCGAGATAGGGAACACCACGTTCGGTGAACAAAAATTTGCCGTTTTGAAGCAAAGGAGAAAGTTGGTGTAATCAAGAAGTGTGAAGCCGCGTAATCTTGAATTCTAACCAAAATCGAGAAGTGTATTTTAAAAGTGTCGATTCGAAGGCATGCTAGTGGATACCACGTAGAGCTGGGTTTTTTTGAAAAAGTTGGTTCGAAGGCATGCCAGTGGATGCCACGTCGAGCCGAGTTTTGAAAAGAGTGCCGATTCGAAGGCATGCTAGTGGATGCCACGTCGCGTCGGGTTTTTTGAAAAAGTGCCGATTCGAAGGCATACTAGTGGATGCCACGTCGAGCCGGGTTTTGAAAAGAGTTGGTTCGAAGGCATGCCAGTGGATGCCACGTCGAGCCGAGTTTTGAAAAGAGTGCCGATTCGAAGGCATGCTAGTGGATGCCACGTCGCGTCGGATTTTTTTGAAAAAGTGCCGATTCGAAGGCATACTAGTGGATGCCACGTCGAGCCGGAGAGTGAGAAATGTACCTTTCTATCTGAGTTTTGGGATGAGGGTGTGGTCCTCCTGGCTGGAAGTCTTTGATTCTGGGAGATTTCTGATGATGCTGAGTCCTTGAATTGATGAACTTTCTTCTGTTAGGAGTTCGTCCCTCCATCGTGTAGCTGGGACTTTCCTGTAAAAGAAGGATATCTGTATGCTCTATCGATGTGTTAGTGAATGATATGCTAGTTTACTGACCTTAGAGGGTTTTGAAAGTTTTTTCGTGGAAACCTGGACAGAACCCATCGTGCCAACTGGATATCACATTCTTCGACTTTGTCTAGAGCTTCGCTCGTGTTCGAACGGACCTTTGATCGTAAGTGTAGAGATTCAAATGCTGAAACCTTCGACATGAGGTCCCCTGTTTTTTTTTTTTTTTTTTTTATTGAAGCGCGTTTTTACCCTTAGCGCCCTTTCAGGTTTTCGCCAAGTCCGGCTCTGTCATTGTTGCACGTCGGCGCCTTTTCAGGTTTTCACCGCGTCGACAGTTTTGTTTCTTGCCATAGCTTACGTTTTTACTCACGGCGCCCTCGCGGGTTTTCACCATGCCCTTCGGTCTATGCTCTTTTATTTTTGGTCTTTAAGTGCGAAGCCCTTTTGTAGAAATGGCGGACGTTGCCTTCCAGAGTTTTGAAAGCTGACCGGTACTTTGATTTCGGTTTTTAGTCAACCGAGTGTGCTTAATATTTGATCAATCAGAGAGGACTTTGTCGGGTTGTAATGAGGAACAAGGGTGATGGCTGAAAAGAAAAGATGGCATGAAGGCTCAAGTTGGATTCTTCTTTCTTTTCCTTGGGTTTTGGTTGTTACGACCGTTTGATTTTTTTTGTTTTTCCTCGGGGATTATTTTTCTCTTCTTTTTGTTTTTGAATTCCATGCATTTTGACTCACTCTTTTGTCTTCTTTTTTTTTCATTATTTGGATTCGAGTGAGTTTCCCTTGTCGGGATTTTGTTGTATGTTCATCAACTTGTTTTTTTTCCTTGCCCCAGTATTGAGATACAGTCGTTTTGAAAGTATTTGAAATGAACAAAAGGCTCAAAATGGCTGACAAATGGATTTTATTAATTTGTACAGATAGCAGAATTGAAGGCCTCTCTTCATTTTGATCAAAAATCAAGTACACTGGTTTGACATTAAGCATAGAATCTCTTGACCGAGTCAGAATTGATGGGCTCCGGAAACACATCGCCGTCCATTTCAGTCAACATCAGAGCTCCTCCAGACAGTGCTTTCTTGACGATGTACGGGCCCTCCCAGTTGGGGGCGAATTTTCCTTGTGCTTCTTCTTGGAAGGGAAAGATTTTCTTTAGGACCAGGTCGCCCTCCTTGAAATGCCGAGGTCGGACTTTCTTGTTGTAGGCTCGGGCTATCCTCTTTTGGTAGCATTGACCGTGACACAAAGCGGTTAGGCGCTTTTCGTCGATCAAACATAATTGCTCATACCTTTCGCGTACCCATTCAGCTTCTTCCAGCTCGGATTCCATGAGAATCCTTAGTGATGGGATCTCGACTTCAACTGGGATGACGGCCTCCATTCCGTAGACCAGAGAGTAGGGAGTTGCCCCTGTTGATGTTCGGATCGATGTTCGATAGGCCATGAGAGCCAATGGTAGCATTTCGTGCCATGTCTTGTAGTTATCGGACATCTTTCGCATGATCGTCTTGATATTTTTGTTGGCTGCCTCAACTGCCCCATTCATCTTTGGACGGTAAGGTGCGGAATGCCTGTGAGTGATCTGGAATTGCTGACAGAGTTCTTTCATCATGTCATTGTTAAGATTTCTGGCATTATCCGAGATGATGGACTCCGGGAGACCGAATCGGCATATCAGAATGTTCTTGACGAATCTTGTGACGACCTCTTTTGTAACCCGTGCATAAGATTCTGCCTCGACCCACTTTGTGAAGTAATCGATAGCCACCAGTATGAAACGATGACCGTTGGACGATTTCGGAGTGATTGGACCGATGACGTCCATTCCCCACATGGAAAAGGGCCATGGAGTCGTCATAGGATGCAAGTCCCTTGGCGGTGCGTGGATCTGGTCGGCATGGATTTGACATTGACGACACTTCTTTACAAAATTGACGCAGTCGCGCTCTATGGTGAGCCAGAAGTGTCCTGTTCGCATTATCTTCTTGGCAAGCATGAGGCCGCTCATGTGTGGACCGCAAACTCCTCCGTGTACTTTCTCCATTAGGTGATCAGCGGTTGTGGCTGGCACGCATCTAAGTAAGCCCAGATGGTGGTTCCTCCTGTATAGAACGCCACCGCTGAGGAAGAACTGTGAGGAGAGCTTTTGGAGAGTGCGGCGTTCCGCAATATTAGCATTTGGAGGGTACTCTTGCTTTTCCAGGAAGTTGATGATATCGAAATACCACGGCTTGTCGCTTGATCCTTCCCCAATTTGATAACAGTAAGCTGGCCTTGATCTTGCCTCGATGGTCAGAGGCGGAATTTCATCCGAGTTGGGGACTTTGATCATGGATGATAGAGTTGCAAGAGCGTCGCCGAAATCATTCTGATCTCGAGGAATGTGGTTGAACTCGACGTAGTCGAATCCTTGACATAGATCGACTAAGCACCTCCTGTACGGGATGAGTTTGGTGTCTCGCGTGGCGTATTCCTCCGTAGATTGTTTGATGACAAGCTCAGAGTCTCCGAATACTGCCAACCTGTGAATATCCATGTCGAGGGCCAACCTCAAACCTAGGATGCATGCTTCGTATTCCGAGACATTGTTGGTTACGTCGAAGTTCAGTTTACAACAGGCCGGAAAGTGCATTCCGTCTTTTGATATGACAACTGCCCCTGCCCCAGCTCCTTTACTGTTGGATGCTCCGTCGAAGTACATTCGCCATCCATCGAAGTCCTCGCCTTCATTTTCACCGGTAGCAAAAAGGACAGTCTCGTCTGGGAAAGCCGTGTTCATTGGCTCGTAGTTGTCTGCCGGTGATTCTGCAAGTTGATCGGCGATCGCGTGTCCCTTGATGGCCTTTTGAGTGACATAGACGATGTCGAACTCGGTTAGAAGCATCTGCCATTTAGATATCTTCCCAGTCAAGACGGGCCTTTCGAAGATGTACTTGAGTGGATCCATTCGAGCGATCAGATATACCGTATGGCTGAGCAGATAATGACGGAGTCTTGTGGCGGCCCAAGCGAGGGCGCAACAAGTCCGTTCCAGTAGTGAGTATCTGGATTCGCTTTCAGTGAACCTCTTGCTCAAGTAGTAGATAGCATGTTCCTTTCGTCCGGTTTCGTCGTCCTGCCCCAGTACACATCCCATCGAATTATCAAGTACTGACAAGTACAGCAAAAGAGGACGTCCTGGCTCTGGTGGAACGAGGACCGGCGGATTCAGGAGATATTTCTTGATTGTTTCGAAAGCGCCCTGACAGTCCTCATTCCATTTTTTGTCGGAGCCTTTCCGGAGCAATTTGAAGATCGGCTCGCACTTGTCTGTGAGTTGTGAGATGAAACGGCTGATGAAATTGATCCGTCCTAGGAATCCCCGAATCTCCTTTTCCTTTGTGGGAGCAGGCATCTCGGTGATTGCTTTGATTTTTCCGGGGTCAATCTCGATGCCGTGTCGACTAACCATGAACCCTAGAAGTTTTCCTGAGGGGACGCCAAAGGCACACTTTGCTGGATTCAACTTGAGTTGGTACTTTCTGAGGCGATCGAAGAGTTTCTTGAGATCGGCCATGTGCTCAGAGGTTCTTTTAGACTTTATGATCATGTCATCGACGTAGACCTCAAGTTCTTGATGCATCATGTCATGGAAAAGCGCGGTCATGGCCCTCTGATAGGTTGCCCCAGCATTTTTAAGCCCGAACGGCATGACTCTATAGCAGAAAGTGCCCCAGGGAGTGATGAAGGCAGTCTTTTCCCTATCTTCCTCGTCCAGCAGGATTTGGTTGTAGCCAGAAAATCCATCCATGAAGGAATAGATCTCGTGCCCGGCTGTGTTGTCAACCAATATGTGGATGTTGGGCAGAGGGAAATCATCCTTTGGGCTTGCCTTGTTAAGATCCCTGTAGTCGACGCAGACCCGAATGCGACCGTCTTTCTTCGGCACGGGCACCACGTTTGCAAGCCATGTTGGATAGTTCACAACCATGATGAAGCCGGCTTCGAACTGCTTGATTACCTCTTCTTTGACTTTGAGGCTCCACTCTGGCTTTAGTTTCCGCAACTTCTGCTTGATCGGCGTGAATTCCGGCTTGACTGCGAGTTTGTGTGTGACGATGTCAGTGGCTAGGCCCGGCATGTCCTGGTATGACCAAGCAAACACATCCTGATATTCTTTCAAGAATTGAAAGAGTTCGTGCTTGTGCTCCGGTGTGAGTTGATGGCCGATTTTCAGTTCTCGAGGATTCTCGATTGTACCAATATTGATGGTGTCGGCCTCTTCTAAGTTAGGCTTTGGTTTGTCCTCAAGTTCCGATACCATTTTTTCAAGTTCAGAGGGGGTCTCGTCGTCGGAATCAGATTCCTCCTCCATACCCAAATGATTAAAGTCCATTTCCGTTTTCGAGTGATTCTTGACTTGTTCAATTTGTGTGATATCCAGGTGATTAATGAGTTTAGTCACAGATTCCCTGAAATCAATTTCGCAAGAAAAGAAAAAAGAAAGATTCAGAAACAGAGCTTTAAACAAGGCCAGTAAACTTGAATTTCATTCATTAAACAAAGAGATAGAAGCCTTTTACAAAGATTGTTATTTCTCACTCGACCGGCTTAAGTCAAGTGAGAACCTTTACAGATATCCCCTTTTTTTTTTTACCCAGATGCCCTTTTACACAGCAGAGGGCGGATCTCCCAGTTGTTCAGAGTTTCCTCTGGCTCTAATCGGCGGACCGTTGGCTTGGTGGAGGCTCCTGGCCCAGTGATCGTGGCGACATTTTCCTCGAATAGGTCTCGGATACTGCCTGTCGGGACCATGGACGTCCAGTCGATCGTCAGAGTGGGCTGACCTGCCTGGTCAGGGAATATTGTTTCGGCTGGGTGGGGGAAGGTCTCCTGAATGTGTGGAATTGGCACTCCGATTTTGCGACCGGATCTCTTGTCCTTTCCCCGTCTCTTCTTGTATCCAAGACCGCAGGTGTCCTTCTGACTTGGCAGATCGACCGGCTGTATCTGCCCCTGGTTTGACTTCCCAAGCCTCTTTCCGGGCTCATATCCGAACGTCTTCAATTGCCTGGCCATGTTCAGATGAGCCTGCGAGTATGCAGGCTTTCTTGTTGGTTTCCCTTCTGGAGCGAAGGTGGCAGAGACCAATTCAAAGACTTGGTATGAGGCAGGTTCAGTCTCCTCGCCTGCATTAATATGCGGTAGTGATGGCTTTCCGAATGTGGCAAACTCTCGTTCGCCATGGACGACGACTAGAAGCCCATCGATTGCATATTTAACATTTTGATGCAGGGTGGAGGGAACCGCCCCGGCTGGATGGATCCATGGCCTTCCGAGGAGCATACTATAGGCTGCCGGGATGTCTAGGACCTGGAAGGTGATTTGAAATTCATACGGCCCGATCTCGACTGGCAGGTGGATCATTCCGATTGTCTCCTTTCGAGATCCATCAAATGCCCGGATCACTGTGTTTGACCGTTGTACCTTCTCTGGGTCAATACCCATCCTCTTGATTGTGCTCAGGGGACAAACATTGACTGCTGACCCGTTGTCGACGAGAACCTGACTGAGGATCATTCCGTTGCTTTTTACTGTCAAGTGCAGGGCCTTGTTATGTCCGGTGCCCTCTGGTCCCATCTCCTCATCAGAAAAGGAGATGATGTTGAAGGTGGAGACATTCCCCACAATATCGGCAAACTTGTCGGCCGAGATGCCGTCAGCCACATGGGACTCGTTAAGGACTTTGAGAAAGGCATCCCGGTGAGTCTCGGAGGTCAGAATCAGTGACAGCATGGAAGAGTGGTCTGGAGCCTTCCGTAGTTGCTCGATAATCTGATATTCACTGCGTCTGAGTAGCGTCAAGAACTTCTCTGCCTCTTCGGCCGAAACCGGCAGTTTTGGCGGGCAATCTGTGCGGGCAACTTCGGTCTGGCCTAAGAACCCTTCTGTATTAGAGACCTCCCCCTGGTTGTCTTGACCCTGGGCCTGATATACCCACGGGATGGCGTGAGTATCAGTCACCGGTGGTTGGATGACAGGTAGAGGAGAGTGGAGAATTATCGGGTCAGCAGGAGTGGTGAAGACCTCTAGCAAGGGCTTTACCGGAGCCGGAATGGCTTGAATGCTTTTTTGGATCGTTGGGTCGGGAGCAGAAAGGACTTCCAACAAAGGTCTTATTGGAGTTGGGGTGACCTGGACTCCCCTTTGGATTGTTGGATCGGGAGTGAAGGGGGATTTCGTACCCTTTTGAATTTTCTTCGCGGGAGCGGTGTGAACTTCTTTATCTTCTTGAGTCACCGAGCTGGGAGTGATCGGCTCCGGTGCAGTAAGCACAACAAGCGGAGTAGCAGGAGCGGTATGCAGAGCAAGGCAGGAGAGATTCCTCCTGATAGATTCTGATGGAGAATGGCCGACCCACCTTGGCCGAGGATGCTGATTGATGGCCATTACGGCCCCTTCTTCCTCTACGATCACAGCATTGATCGAACCCCCAGCTTCATGTTGCGGGAGTGGATTATGGGCGATATTGGCCTGTTGCTCAATTGGTTTCACAGCGATTTTCCCGTCGTCTATCAAATCTTGAATTTTATGCTTGAGGGAGAAACAGTCGTCCGTGGAATGCCCCACCATTCCCGAGTGATATTCGCAGCGTCGGCTATGATCATAGGATTTCGGGAGTGGATCGGGCGTCTTCCCAGCTGGGATTAGAGTAATGGCTCCTTGGGCCAGCAGCTTGCTCATGATAGAACTTTGCGATTCAGCTAGCGGTGCAAAGACCCGAGCTCGGTTGAGCTTCTTCCGCTGGAAATTTTCAGTTTTGGCTGGTTGCTGCGGATTCTGATGGTAGCCCTGTTGTTGAGGCGTGAATGGTTGAGGCTGCACCATTGGCTGTTGGTACACGGGCACGGCTTGCTGATATCTCGGACGAGGTGGAGCCGGCTGCTGGATGAAGTTTACAGGGGCATACTGTCCGGCGTCGGGGTAGACCACAGCCATTTCATTCTCTTTCTTGGGCTTTTTGTAAGAAGACCCTGCCTGACCCTGCTCTGACCCGATCTTGATTTTTCCAGTCTGTATCCCTTCCTCGATTAATTCGCCGTGCTTGATTATCTCGGCGAATGATCGGCCTGTCCCGTTGATGAGCCGGTCATAATAGGGATGCTGCTGGGCGAGTATGAATGCCTCTGTCATCTCAGAGTCGTCCATCGGTGGATGTACTTGGGACCCAATCTCCCTCCAGCGGTGGGCATACTCACGGAATGACTCGCTCGGCTTTTTGCGAATTTTTTCCAGTGATTGCCGTGTTGGAGCGATGTCAGTATTATACCGGTAATGCTGGTAGAAAGTCTTGGTAAGGTCGTCCCATGTAGCGATTTTGGTTTTATCCAAACGGACAAACCACCGTAGAGCTGCCCCAGTCAGGCCTTTAGAGAAGAGATGGACCCTCAGCTTCTCGTCGGTCGCACATGGTCCAAGTTCATCGATGTAAACTCTCAGATGGACGTATGGATCCCCTGATCCATCATATTTTGTCGTTAAGTCTGGCATCTTGAACTTGTCCGGGAATATCTTGCCCGGAGCAACTGCGAGATCAGGGAATGACATCCCTCCGTATGTGTTGGCCCCTTGAATGCTCTGAATTGAGCTCTCTAGTCGCTTCACTTGCTGTGTCAGCGAGCTCATCTCTCCTTCCTTCCTTAACCTTTCTTCCTCGAGGTAGTGATCAACTCCCTCGTTGACCATTATCGCTGGCGGAACGGCAGCAGTTTTGGGAGTCATTGGTTGATTGCCTGCCTGAGGGTCTACGGTGTACACAGATCCTTGGGGGTCTACGGCGTACACACGTCCTGGGGGGACCTGATCATGGACGTCTAAAAGCGGTGAAATTGGTGGAGCAGCACCATTAGGAGCGGGGGTGTTGGTGGCTCCGGCAGAGAGCAAAGCTATGATGGTGGCCATTTGTTTTGACATGTCATTGACTTGTTGTTGCAGGTCCTGGAATTCGGGGCTCTGAGCAAGTTGTGAGCTTTCTTCGGAGGCGGATGGAGGATCGTCCTGAGCCATCTGTATCCGTCGAAGGTATCCTCTAGTCCAAATAGGGCTGCGGGCCCAATCTTCTGATGCCCCCGGAATTTTGATTTTTTAACCCCCTGTAGACATATGCAAGCATGAGTATGTATAATATATGCATGAATGATTACGGTCTTTTGCAAACGTGGTTACGTAGTCAGATTATCAAAAACTCGGATTTTTCATTGATGACCAAATCAGGGATAATACAAGGGTTCTTAAAATAAAAGTTGCAGTACATTCCACATGTAAGTCCTAGCAGTATCTAGTCCTACTTGAAATGAACTAAAGTCCCCTTGCGAAAGATCCATCGTCAGCTCTTTGATACAGCCAAGGATTGTTTTCAGCCTGTCATTTTCGACTGCCTCTTGTTGAAGTTGCTCATGCAGTGCACCGATCTTTGACTCGGCTTTGGCGAGAATGTCAATCTCTAGCTGGTGGAGCCGGACTTGAGACCTTTGTATGTATGCTCGATGTTGTTCCCTCTCCGAAGTCCTGGCGGCTTCTTCTTGCTCGAGCGCTTCTTCAAGCTGACTGATCCTGGCGTGTGCATCTTGAAGGTTGACTTGCAACTGACCATTTTCTTGTTCTATCCGAGTTCGGATAGCTTCTTCTTGATTAAGAGCGGCCCGGAGTCTCTTGACATGGTCGTTGACTTCTGATTCCTCGGTCCTTGGTCTCTTTGGCTCGATCGGCTGATGCCCCAGTTCTTCTTGTATCCACCCGTCGTACGCAGGTCCCATACCGGCTAAGTGGTCGGTATGATCTTCATCGGGGTGGACTGAACGCCACTGATTTAATGCCCCACTGTAACGATCCTTAGTGGAGATGTTGTGATCGAAGTAGAAGTAGGACATGTCTTTTGTTCGTGGGATATACTGTGTCCTATTGAATTGTCTGAGTACCCGACCCGGAGCGTACGGTGTTCCTCCGGTCAATCCGATCAACGGGATGAATGAGAGCTCACTGGTTCGAATCCGAACGGATGAGGAAGAACACAACCCCAAATACCACTGTAGGTCAGAGTCTTGCAGCTGTGCCAAGTATTTGTACCACTCGGTTTTCCCCTGGACAGGCGATGGTAGCTTGCTGAGTGGCGTGATGATATCTACGTTCATAAAATGTTGCACTGGACGCGGACATTTGATGAGATGGGACATCATCCATATTTGTAGCAGACCGGCACTGGCTGTGAAGAACCCTTTACCCTTGTGTCTACAGAAAGTCAGAGTTCGCAAGGTTTCGGCTATAATTGTAGGAATGAAGGTCCGGCCGCTGCGAACTTGTATGATGACATCGATCAGGGTCATGTCAATCTTTCTGTCTTCACGTGGGAATAGCAGGTGGGCCACGAGGCAGAGAGCAAGAATCCACAATCGATTTTCTGCCCATTCTGATAATGAGCATGAGAAATGATGCTTGTCGAACCCCTCAGGGTCCATAAATCTGCCAAGGAGGAAGCTGATAGGATATCGCATGAAGTCCCCTCCTACGGCCTTTTCCAGAATATCTCTTCTCATACCCAAGAAGTCCGCCGTCCGACTCTTGCCGGGTTTAAAGTTCGGCAGTACCGGGTCGCCGGTGATTGTTAATTTGAGCAGCCCGGCGTATTCCTCAAGAGTCGGGGTAAGTTCTTGCTCTCCGAAATGGAATACCATGACTGTTGGATCCCAGAAGGCGACTACTGACTCGAGCATGTGCCTGTCCGTTCTGACTTGGAGTAAAGACCCTAGGAACCCAAAGTGCCTCTGGAATCTCGCTGAATCTTCGAGTGACAACTTGTGATACCAAGTGGATAGCCGGGGATCGGTCTCGGTGGCAAAACCCAGCTTTGGCGGTTGACTTGTCATTTTTGAAAAATTCTTGAGTTTGATAATCTGACAAAAGGACCATGTTTGCTCAGATATAATCATTCATGCCTTTGAAAAAAAGTATTGAAAAATTTGAAATGAACTTAAGAGGAGGGAAATTTGGTTTTTTTTTTTTTTTTTTTTCTGATTTTTTCCTGTTTTTTTTTTGGATGCCGTGGATGGGATGCGACCATGTGGCGAGGGTTTTGAGACCTAATGCAGCCTTATTGTTTAAGCCAGGTTCCCGAACCTTCAAACCTCCAGTGCCGGAGCACCTTCTCAGGTTGGTGGTTCGAGTGGGAGAATTTCAGTGCTGGTACCGACGGTAACACCGCAACGGCCACGCCACCTACTCAACTCCCTATCTAATCTTAAGGGTGGTTCCTCGGAACCGGGTTATGAACATGCTCAATGTGTAGTGTGCGTGATAATGCTTGAGCAAAATAAAGTTGGCATTGGCCTTGCAATTTGTTTTTTTGGCATTGGCCGCAAATCCTGTGTAAGCAAAATATTTACAAGACTAAAAACATTAGTAAAAGAAATGCCCCGTTAGTATGAAAAATCGCCAAAGTAATGGCTTGAGTCCTCTAAAGTATCCCCAGCAGAGTCGCCAACTGTCGCACCGCGACGGGAAAAATAGGTAGGTTTTTTAAATATATATATATATATATGAGTGTTTTTTTAAAAAAAAAATGGAAAAAGAGGAAATGTGGGAGAAGTATTTTATTATTTTTGAAAATAGGCCAAGTAGATTTTTCAGAGTCGCCACCTAACTTTGTACGGGTGTTAGGATCCCGATAAAGATACGGAAACATATCTTTATATTTTTACAGCTTGGGAAAGTGGGCCTATGTTTTTTGACAAGTAAACCAGAGATTTAGAAAGGGGTTCGGGGACTCGGTTATGTCGAGGGAAGGTATTAAGCACCCTCGAACATCCATGACGAAGCATGGTTGCCAAATTGGCGATTTTCATGATAACGGGGCATAAAGATAAAAGAATAAGAATTTACAAAAAAAGAAAAAAGATGAAAAGTTATGGCCGCACCCTTTTGGGGTTGCATACGTATCTCGGGTTGAGAATCAGGCCAAACGTAGCTCTAACTTGTTATTTATTTTTTTGAAATTTTTTGGTCGCGTTTGACCGTGCTCGTGTGTTATAGTGTTTTTGAAAAGTCGGTGTAGCTAGGACGTCGATCACCGTAATCGAGTCCTAGACTTTAACCTTGATTATGTGCCGGAAGTAAGGGTCGGTGCCCATTTGAGTCTCGAACTTTCAAGTCGTTAACGTTATTGAACAACGTAACTAATCGAAATGTTCGGTTTTGAAGAAGGTTACCGGAAGTAAGGGTCGGTGCCCGTTTGAGTCTCGAACATTCAAGTCGTTAACATTATTGAACAACGTAACTAATCGAAATGTTCGGTTTTGAAAAAGGTTGCCGGAAGTAAGGGTCGGTGCCCGTTTGAGTCTTGAACATTCAAGTTGTTAACGTTATTGAACAACGTAACTAATCGAAATGTTCGGTTTTAGAAAGGATTTGAATACCGGAAGTAAGGGTCGGTGCCCGTTTGAGTCTTGAACATTCAAGTTGTTAACGTTATTGAACAACGTAACTAATCGAAATGTTCGGTTTTAGAAAGGATTTGAATACCGGAAGTAAGGGTCGGTGCCCGTTTGAGTCTCGAACATTCAAGTCGTTAACATTATTGAACAACGTAACTAATCGAAATGTTCGGTTTTGAAAAAGGTTGCCGGAAGTAAGGGTCGGTGCCCGTTTGAGTCTTGAACATTCAAGTTGTTAACGTTATTGAACAACGTAACTAATCGAAATGTTCGGTTTTAGAAAGGATTTGAATACTGGAAGTAAGGGTCGGTGCCCGTTTTGAACATTCATATTATCGGCGTTATTGAACAACGGGATAACTTGAAATGTTCATTTTGAAAGAAAGGTTTTTGAAAGTTATCGGAAGTAAGGGTCGGCGCCCGTTTTGAGTTGATCTAAGGATTTACAGCATAGTGAATGTGTGATATTTTTTACAGTGATTACGTACATTGAAAGGGATAGTAAGCACAGAAATATTGACATTAATGAAAGACAAGATATAAGAATGTACAATAAGTAGATCCGGCCTACCGGAAAATCAAGTGAACTAGGGGCTAGCCAGTTCACAATGGTAAGGGTCAAGTATTGGCGGCGAACCGACCGTAGTTAGAATCAAGTATTGGCGGCGAACCGGCCGTACAAATTGTTAGATCCGGCCTACCGGAAAATCAAGTGAACTAGGAGCTAGCCAGTTCACAATGGAGAGGGTCAAGTATTGGCGGACGAAGCCGACCATATTAGTTTAAGTAAAAAAGAAAAAAATTATTATTCTTTTTTATTTATTACATTTACAGCAGATTCGGTATGAAGAATAAAAGAAAACGGCTCTTTACCTTGAGAAAAGGGCTCGGAAATAGCTAAACGGGGCCCAAGTTGAATTTCGGCTTGAAATGGGCCCAAACGGAGGTCACCGGTGAGTCCGGAATAGCCGAAAACCCCCAAAAGGGTATAAATCAGGGCGAAATCGGTCCGGACAGATTTCGGGCGGGATCGGCCGGCACCAAACTGGCCGGTTTGAACAGAAATGAGCTTATAAAAAGAAGGAAGTGCCTTAAACGGTGGAATTTCGCGATTCTGAGCACACGGGTGCGTCCGGAACGGTCAAATTAGCTAGGAATGAGTGTCGGAACGTCGAAAATCGGGTCCGGATGGACAAAAAATGGCAAAAACCAAAGCGGGGCCCACGTGCCACGTCAGCAGCCACGTCAGCGGCCGCGTCAACGCTGACGCAGCAGTCAACGCCACGTGGCGCGCCGCAATTGGTTGGTCAGCGCCCAGTCAGCGCCCAGTCAGCGCCGCGTCAAGGGCCGCGCGTGGCGGCACGGTACCGTGCTGGATGGCGCGTGCAGGCGCGTGAGGATGATTCTGGCGGTAGTTGGCGGCGCGGCCGGCGGGGTTGGAATCGTCCGGAGCAGACGAAGGTGGTGGTAGTGGTCCGGTGGTCTGAAGGTGGCTGAGGAAGGCGGCGGAGTGCCTGGAAGCTGGCGGCAGCGCGTGGCTGGCTTTGGCGGCGCGTGAGGAGGCTGTGAACCTCCTTTGGAGGATCTGAAAAGATGGGTCGATGGGTTTTTTCGATACGAAGCCAACGGTATGGGTGGTGAGACACAGAAGTGCAGTTTAAGGCTCCGTTTGGGTGTTTTTCAGAATCTGCAATTCCGGTGACTGGTTGGGTGGTTCGGGGTTGATTTCTGGTATTTTGGGGGCTCCTTAGGATCTGAAACTTTGGGTATTTGTGGGTAAATGATTTACAGAGGTGATGGTGGTCTTAGTTTTGGGCTTGGAGTGGTGGTGGAGATGGTGGAGATGATTTTGGGTTTTTGGAAGCTTTGGGGAAGATAACAATGGTGGAGAGAGAGAGAGAGAGCTTCTTTTGAGCTTGGAGAGTTTTTTTTTTCTCCCAAAGTGCAGCACCCATGGGTCCTATTTATAGAGTTTTTTGGGTTGGGGAAGATCCGGTGCGAACGGGACGCATTTTGAATGCCTACAACCCCCGATCTTGGCCGTTCGGTCTTCCGAAGCTTGTTTTTCCCATCCGGTCGTCCGATTTGAGCGATTCGAAAATATTTAGTCTTCATTTAGCTTTACCGACAAATCCCCACGGTTGGATCGGCGATTTCTATTCCCGGGCTCAAAATTGACCGTTTTGCCCCTCCGTCTGCTGGTCCTGGACTGCAAAATTAGGGTTATTGATGTCTCGTGATCCGACTGCAGATCTGACTGATTTGAAGTTCTTTATTCTTGTATTGATATTACCTTCAGCCCCGTATAGTCGGATCGATGATCTCTATGCCCGGGCACAAAAGATGACCATTTTGCCCTTCCCTGTGCTGATCCTGGACTGTGGAATTAGGGTTACCCATATCTCTTGATCCGACCGTCGGATTCGACTGATTCAAAGTTCTTTGTGCTTGTATTGAGATTACCTTCAACTCCATACAGTCAGATCGATGATCTCTGCTCCCGGACTCAAAATTGACCGTTTTGCCCCTCTCTATGTTGTCTCTAGACTGTACGAATTAGGGTTGCCGATATCTCTTGATCCGACCGTCGGATCTGACCGATTCGAAGTTCTTCATGCTTGTATCGATATTCTCTTCAAATCTGTACGGTTGGATCAGTGATTTCTACATCCGGGCTCAAAATCGACCGTTTCGCCCTTCTCTACACTGATCCCCGAATCTTGGTCGCTGATATCTCGTGATCCGACCGTCGGATCTGACCGATTCAAAGTCCTTTGCGTTTGTATTGACATTCTTTTCAAATCCGTGCGGTTGGATTAGTGATATTTGCGCCTGAGATCAAAATGACCATTTTGCCCTCTCCTATGCCGATTCTGGACTGTAAAAACCAACAGGCCACCGCTTCTTCCTCTGATTGCCCGTCTGGACCCATTTTCCTTTCCCAGAAGTCATTTCCATGCTTTCTTTGACTTACGGCCGCTTTGACCTGCCTTCGGTTGCCCCGGTCTTGATCCTGACTCATTTTCTGACCTCCCGGTTAGCCGATTAGGGACCCGCGCTGAGCGACGACCGCCGTTTTGAACTTCCGTATGATTGATGACTCTGAATGACCTAGAATGGCCATTAAAACCCTTGTTGGCATCCCCGATGGATTTTTCATCTTTTCCTCGATTAGCGTGCCCGGTGGGCCCCCCCCCCTGCACGAGTCAGTTCTCTTTTCCTTTTTATTTTTTATTTTCTTCTTTTTTTGTATATTTAAAAAAAAAAAAAAAAAAAAAAAAAAAAAAAAAAAAAGGACGGTAAAAATGGGGTGTCTACAGCCCTTATAAAACAAAACAGTTCATAACTTAAAACATATAATAAAACAGTTTCTCAATCCAAAAGCAGCCATTCTCAATTAGCGTAGTCGTACGACTCCTCCTGGTTATAACCTGAAAAGCCTGAACACGAATGTCCAGGACGCATCAACGTCGTCAGCTTCAAGAAGCTGGTGAGTATTAAAAACATGACTTTGAATGTAAAACATACCCATTTACCTTTTTCCATATTTCAATTTGTATAAATCAATAGTTAAACCGCAGGAAGAATTCATTATAAAACATCAAGGAATATATTAAAGGTCGTTCATTCATAAAAACAGATACTCGTGTAATGAGACAATGCACCCCACTCATCTTGCCGACTCTTTTCTCTCGACAGCCACAACAACCCACTATCTTACTCCTGGTATCTTTGAAACACTAAGATAGCCACACTTTAGCAACGGGGCGCCAGGGAGTGTCCAGTTTGCCTCACACTTTGGTCCGGGGTACCAGGGAGTGTCCAATGCCTCACACTTTGAATACCCTAACCGCCATGCAAATACCGGGGCAACCCCTCACGCAGTATCCAGACTCGAGTATCAGGGAGTGTCCGTAGGCCACACTTTAGCACTACCATGGGTGCCAGGGAGTGTCCGAGTTCGGCGTCACACACTTTAACGCTTCCATGTGCGTCAGGGAGTGTCCATATTTGCCACCGTCGCATTTCAAAGATACCCTCTCCACGAACTCAACCACAACCACAACTACAACCACAACCACAAACTACAACCACAACCACAAACTACAACCACAACCACAAATTCATACTCTTTCCACACTACCATTACTCTTTTCCACACAGACTGACACCCACATGCATGTACCACTGACCCCACATGAATGATATGCACTTAAACGAAAGCAAAAATGCTGAATTAAAGGAACAACACGCGTACGGGGATTGATAAGTCATACTACAATGTTTTAATCATTCAAACCTAACCAAATAGAGTTCTGATTCACTAAATATCCCAAACAGAACCTTAACAGTACTAACAGGTTGAACCAAACAGTCCCTTAACAGCAAATAGACAAAAATAGAAACTGCCTGACCTCGCGCGCGCGGGCCGCTCGGGCGAAAGATCGCTCGCGCGATATGCCCAATTTTCCTTTATAATATAAACTTTTCTGTCTGCCTGAGAAAGCCAAGGTCGCGCGCGCGGTTCGCTCGCGCGAAAGGGTTATCGCGCGACCCTCGCTCGCGCGATCAGCCAAATTTTCTTTATATATATAAATTTTCCTTTCTGCCTGGGGAAGCATACCTCGCGCGCGCGGGCCGCTCGCGCGAAAGATCGCTCGCGCGGGCCGCTCGCGCAAATCTCGCGCGCGCGATCGTGGCGCGAGATGAAGCTGAGGCTTCATCTTCCTCACAGAAACTGCTCTGTTTCAGATTTTCAGGGTCTTTTTGACCCATTTACAATTCTGTAAGTATATAGGTCATATAGTATATGGTTCTCTTCGGTTTTGAACAAGGATTATGATTCCATAATCAATTTAACACAAATCAAACCATAGCTCCTGAATTTTATGAAAAACTAAAGGTTGTCAAAATTTGTTTTCTAATATACTTTTTCATGTGAATGAATTAAGCCCCAATACTTTAAACATAGTCTATATATAACATAATCTTTCATTATTATCTACAAAAACAGATTTTGGTTGAGTTTGAAAAGTTAGGATTTCAAGCCATGAAACTTCAACGTAAATTCAAAAATGGTGATCATAAATTCAATTACACAATCTAGCAAATACTGTAGGAATTACATTCTAAGTGAGTTTAGAATACTCATTGGGATTGTAGATTCAAATAGATGTTGAGAAAAAAAGACCAATAAGGAAATCCACTTAAGCTAGGCTATGGTGGATTGAAGCTTTCTCTCACTATAAATTCTGAATAAGTCTCTGTGATCTCTCTAACTCTCTGAAACTCTCTATAAATTTGGTAATGTGCAGTGGGTGAGTGTGTGGTGTATAAATAAGCTCCACAAACTTGAACTTGGAGGCCAAGTCTATTCTCCAATACTCAACAAATTGAATTAGTTTAACTAATTCACTAATATAAACACCAATGATCAGCATATATGCATCTACGTATATATATATATACACTCCTCAGATTGTGAAGGGGCAAATGTAGATCAATAGGGGTCAATGTAATGTTGTTTGGCAACTTAGCTTATGGCACAACATTTGCACATATAAGTTGTATGTCCCCAAACAAGGCACAAGGCAATCATCACTTGCCATAATTGGAAATAAAGCAAATGTCCAAATCGGTCACTTCCAAAATCTATGGAAGTTAAACACAACATGGACAGTTTTGGACATAAACTGGTATTTTCGGGGTGCGGTGGTCACCACAAAAATACAGAAAATTCATTTTAACTTAAGAGTTGGTTTCCTGGTTTCATAAAAATACTGATTGAGTTAAAAGTAAACATTTCCACCGTTTTGAAATACAGATTTTGAAATCCACACAGGTATTACTAATTTTGTAAAATTGCAGTTTGGCCCCCAATAAAAATTTAAATGTGAATTAGATAAGAAATTAATATTCCAAACATGTGACTGAAATTAAAATAAAAGCAGACAATGCTAATTGAATTTAAATATGCCAATGCAAATACAAATAAATTAAATATGGACATGAATTTTAAATTAAATGGAAATGCAGGTTGTTACAGTGTTTAATGGGTTCAATGCTATATGTGATGTTAGAGATGAAAATTCATGATTATGAATTATAAAGATGTTAATCATGTTAATTCCATGTCAATTCTATGAAGATTATATGTTGATACATGAAAATGTGTTTATGTGCTTATATGTCTATGTGGGAGTCAATGAGCACCGGGGAAATGGTTCATTGTTGGGAGTAATAAGGGTGGTGTAGAGGAAGAATACAATAAATACAGAAGTCCAAGGAATAGAAGTGGCCACGGGACCAAGGGAGGTCTTCGGGTCTGAATGAACTATATAACCGGTGACTCGGCGACTACGGTTATGTTTTATGTGTTAATTGTAGCATTTCACGTATTAAACATACAATCTTATTTAGAATACTCACTAAGCCAATTGCTTAAGAAAACCGTTTTCCTATTTTTGTTGTGGTACATAACAACTACCGCAGGTTCGGAGCCGTATCCGGAGAGGAAATGACGCGCGTTGGGAGAGATGGGAGAGATGGGAGAGATTTGGGATCTTGAGCATAAGAACTTCTTTGAACTTGTAAAATGATGTAAATTATTATTTCTTTTCTGTTAATGTTAATACTTGAGTTGTGGAAAAAGAGATTGGATCCTAAACTTGTATTTTGATAGTTGGAAGTGAATTTGAGAACTAATGTGTAATATCTTTTGTTTTGCTCAAGTGTGGTGCAAGTAATGGGTTTGACCATCTCGGCTTGTTTTGCTCAAGTGTGGTGCAAGTAATTGGTTTGACCATCTCGGCAAGTCCGGATGTGTCGCTAGTGTCTTGGACATGTTCCTTGGTGTTCATAATGCTAGTTGTAACATTGAGTTTATCCCCAGCAAGTTCCATGTGTTTTGGATAAGAATTGAGTTTTTATGTTGAAAAGTTTGTTTTGGATCAAATGAAATGAGTTCATGATTGATTTGATCAAATTGTGAATGTGTTTGTGTGATCCAAGCTTGACTTAAGTTTAAAAGTGTTTGGAAATGTGTTGGATATGTTTTCCCAAAGTTTCATAAGGTTTCCATGAGACTTGGTTGTGTTTTGGTAAGTTTAAAACTTGTTTGACAGCAAAATTTAGCAGCAGAACCTGTTCTGCAGGTTGCGGATCGATCCGGGTTTATGAAGGGATCGATCCGGCTTTTCCGAGGGACATTCTGCTAGTAAACACAAGAAATGGATTGATCCGGGTTTTATGAAGGGATCGATCCGCTTGTATTTTTTCCACAGCACGTCCACTTTACGGAAACGTGCATAACTCTTTCTAGAAAATTCGGATTCGAGCGCCGTTCTTTTTTTGTGTTGGAACTGGGACTCATAAATCTATCTTTTAGTATAAAATTTGATATACTTTATTAATGACCATTTTACCCTTGGGTCTATTTTTTCACAGCAAGCTCTTTTCTGATGGTTTAATTCATGTTTTCCTTAATAACTAACAAGGTTTAGTGTTTATTAGTGTATTTTGGATGCGTATATTCTTGTTACACGTGTCCTAATCCGCCGGAGCGGATTGGGGTGTGACAGTTAGTGCCCCAAATATTACTCTTAAAAATATTGTCAATGTCGCGTTTAACATACTGTAAACGAAACTAGAAACATGATACAAGACATGGGTTAATTATGACCTATCATAAATTAAATATCTTTCTACTTCATCAGCCTTATTTCTCAAAAAAAAAAAAAAGAAGAAGAAGAAGCAGAAGAAGAAAGAAAGAAAAGAAAGGAAAAACAAAAATCGTTTGCAGATTGATGGGTTTTACTTTTAGGGTGCATTTGATTATAAGGTAGAAAATGGGTTGAAAAGAAAAGTTTTCTATGGAAATATTTTACTTGGAAATTTTTTCCATTGAAATAAAATTTAGGACCGTTTGATTGTAATTATTTTCTGACTGGAAAATCTAACATTTTCCATGCAAAATCTAATTTTGCTGTTTGATTGTCCTATTTTCCTGTAAAAAATGGTCATTTTCCATGGAAAAAAACTTTTTTTATTGTTTGATTGCAATAATTTTTCATGGAAATTAACATTTTGCATTGAAAACTTACATTTTTTCAAGTATTTAACCTATGAATCACAAACAAACAGTTTTAAAATGGTACAAATTCAAACAATTGAGACAACTACTCATACCAATGGTCAATTTCACAAACGATACGGAAGTACGATATGAAAATTAGTACTTTTTTTTGCTCCAAACTTCATTGAAACTTTATGGCCCAATGGAAAATTAGAAGTGCTCATAATTTTTTTTTTTAAAAAAAGGCTTGATCACGCGAAGTTGATGATAGTTGTTGGAGTAATTCTTTGCATGAGCTGTGGCTATTCACCAACTCGGGTGGCAAGTTCCAGGTAAACTACAACATTCATCATCTCCCCTCCCTGTCAAAATAGCATCGACCTCGTCAAATTCAAGCAACAAAATATACGATATAATACTAAGACAACAAACCAAATATTAATGATCCATTTTTGAGTAAAAAAAAGGACTCGTGGGTATTAATTTACTCCCTGTTTCGTATTACAAATGCTATAAAAAAAATTAAGCAAGTTAGAACCAATTCTGGTCATCTAGACTTACCTTGGCTAGCCATATCACTATCAGCCAAAATGCCTATTGCCCTTTGGAGTTGGAAATTCCATTAAAGATGTGAAAGCTGAAGCTTTTGTCCCATGAATTCCTTGTTATCAAAATGAAGTTCATCACATTAACAATAAAATCTTCAAGCTTCATAAAAATGTTTTCATTGCTACCAACCATAATTGTTAGGAAACTGCGTGCCCAGAATCCATTGACAGCGCGTATAAGTTGGTACTGCAAAAATTTTACGTGAAAACTACAATAACCCTACAAGGGGCGAAACTAGGGTTACCTTAAACTGCTAAAACGGATTGCTGTAGTAGACGAATCGAGAACATGGGCTCGATGACAGCTCACGATCTTCTACCGTATTCCTTTGCTGCCAGAATATCGAACTGAGTGTGGGCTCTTTCGAAATCCTTTCTGTTTTCTGCTCTCCCTCTTTTACGCTCTCTTTTCTATTCCGAGTTATAATTCTCTATATAGAAAAACGCTAACTGAGAAGAGAGCCAAAGCAGCATATATATAGGCTACGATAGGGACCATAAGAAGTCAATAAGGAATAGGCTTCCTTATGGAATTAGAAAACCCTAATTCGAACTGAATCAGATTCTTATTTCCATAAATTATAATTCATACCACTAAAGAATTATAATTGCACTCCTACCCTTATCTCAAAAATATATTTCGAGCTCCATGTTATTAAATGCTTATTATCTCCCCATGTTAAGATTACAGATATCCATTAATTAAATATAATTACTGACAATCATATTTAATTAATTTCTTAAAATTTCTTGAGATCCTCTGCTTAACTTATCTGATATGTCGGATACGAAATTCACTTGCAGGGTTTGACATTATCAAAACTTATAAGCTTTCTCAAGGGGATATCATCAATCCCAAAATTGAGACATGGATTCCATCATTAATTAATATCCACCACACAATTAATATTGCCACCCAATCCAATGAGATATTGACCCATTTAAGGATCTCACCCTTTTAGGGATCAAAGTGTAAATATCAAATGTACGTGTCTACAAATTAACTTAGGATTTAGAGCATAAGCACTCATAATAGCCATGAGGTATTAATTATCTTATAAGTCAGTATAAAGATAATTACCCCAAGTCAGTCCCGTTTAATACACAAAGTGTACCAGCATAGTGAGTTGAAACTATACCGTTTTCCGTAGTCAAGACAAACCTACTACAACACCATGCTGCAGTCCTACCGATGGTGTGTCCAATCCCATCTAAGACTGTAAACCAAAATCTTACATTCTATAATATCTGATGGCCTGATCTTCCGTGTGTAAGCCGAACTCTACACACCAAACCACCTACTATACAGAATGACAGACACACATGTATAATATTAAAATATAATACAAACATTGCCCACACAGATTCTAAAAAAAAATGGATTAACTGATTTTATTATATGAATAATAAATCAACTACATAAAGCATGGCTTTTAGTATATATCCCTAACAATCTCCCACTTAGACTCAAAACCATGATGCGACACACCTCACTCCTATCCCTTCTACATGACTGTCAAAAGTCTTGGCCGGTAAGCTCTTGGTGAAAGGATCTGCCAGGTTATTTGCTGATGCTATCTTGGTCACTTCAACATCACCTCTTTGCACGATCTCTCGTATCAGGTGATACTTATGCTCAATGTGTTTTCTCTTCTTATGGGCCCTTGGTTCCTTTGAGTTAGCAACCGCTCCGCTATTATCGCAATAAAGGGTAATAGCCGATTGTACCGCAGGTACCACTCTTAGATCCATAAGGAAGTTTCTGAGCCAAACGGCCTCCTTAGCGGCTTCTGAAGCAGCCACATACTCAGCTTCCATGGTAGAATCAGCAATACATGACTGCTTGATACTCCTCCAAATAATGGCTCCACCTCCTAGGGTAAACACATATCCTGAGGTAGACTTTCCGGAATCCCTATCTGACATGAAATCAGAATCTGTGTACCCAATGGGTACAAGACCGTCTGCTTAGTAAACTAACATATAGTCTTGAGTCCTTTTCAGGTATTTGAGAATATTTTTCACCACAGTCCAATATTCTTGCCCTAGATTAGACTGATATCTACTAACCATGCCAACAGCAAAGCAGATGTCAGGTCTAGTACATAGCATAGCATACATTAGGCTTCCTACTGCCGAGGCATAAGGAACTGCCTTCATCTTCTCTATCTCATCAGGTGTCTTAGGACACTGATCCTTAGATAGAGTAATTCCGTGTCTGAAGGGAAGGAATCCCTTCTTGGAATCTTGCATGCTAAACCTTGCAAGAATATTGTCAATATAAGTGCCTTGTGACAAGCCCAACATCCTATTCTTGCGATCTCGCATAAGCTTGATCCCTAGGATATGACCGGCTTCTCCCAAGTCCTTCATATCGAATTGACTGGATAACCATACCCTTACAGAAGATAATACCCCCACATCGTTTCCGATTAGCAAGATATCATCCACATAAAGTACTAAGAACACCACCACTCTTCCATCATGTTTCTTGTACACACAAGATTCATCCGCACATTGATCAAAACCAAATGACTTGATTGCTTGATCAAAGCGGATATTCCAAGACCTAGATGCCTGCTTAAGTCCATAAATGGACTTCTTAAGCTTGCACAATATGTGTTCTTGGCCCTTCGCAATGAACCCGTCTGGTTGCATCATATAGATGCACTCGTCAAGATTTCCATTTAGAAATGCTGTCTTGACATCCATTTGCCAAATTTCATAATCGAAATGTGCAGCAATGGATAAGAGAATCCGGATAGACTTCAGCATTGCCACCGGCGAAAAAGTTTCCTCATAATCGATTCCTTCTTTTTGAGTAAACCCTTTCGCAACAAGCCTTGCTTTAAAGGTTTCCACCTTACCATCTGCTCCTCTCTTCTTCTTATAGATCCACATACATCCAATGGATTTTATTTCATTGGGTGGTTCTACAAGATCCCAGACTTGATTGGAGTACATGGACTCCATTTCAGACTTCATAGCCTTTTACCAAAGATCTGTATCTTTATCTTGGAGTGCTTCATTGTAGTTACAGGGGTCGGTACCTTGTTCATCAGGGACCCGGTCATAAGACTCTCCCAAGAACATATACCGGTCAGGTTGAATAATAACCCTCCCACTACGACGAGGCACAACCCGTGTCTGTGCATCACTGATATTTCGTTGTGAAGATTCTGAACCTAATACACCATTATCTACACGTTGTACTGGTTTAGGAACCTGCGTGTTAATGGTTGGTTCGGGATCTACACGAGTTTCGATAATCCTCCCACTACGACGTGGTAATGGAATATCGATAACTCTTTCTTGTCGTGTTTCTTCTCGTACCGTTGGTATCGAAGAAGTATGTCTCGGTGTCTCTCCTCTCATTTCCTCTAGAACAATACGACTTCTAGGCTTGTGGTCCATAACATAGTCCTCTTCTAAGAATGTGGCATTATGCTAACAATAACCTTCTGATCCTTAGGACTATAAAATAGACCACCTTTAGTTCCTCTTGGATACCCAACAAAGAAACATACTTCTGTTCTTGATTCTGACTTTTCTGCATTCCCTTTCAGCACATGTGCTAGACTACCCCAGATCAGAATATGCCGCAGACTAGGTTTTCGCCCAGTCCACAATTCCGTGGGAGTAGTAGGTACTGACTTAGATGGTACCAAGTTTAGAATGTATGCAGCTGTCTCAAATGCGTGTCCCCAAAAGAAAATTGGTAAATCCGAGTAACTCATCATAGATCTTACCATATCCATGAGAGTCCTGTTCTTTCTTTCTGCTACACCGTTCTGCTGAGGCACATGGGGTGCAGACAATTGAGATGTAATCCCTTGCTCCAATAAGTATTCCCTAAACTCTTCCAAGAGGTACTCTCCACCACGATCAGATCGTAGTGTCTTGATACATTTATTTAGACGCTTCTCCGTTTCAGCCTTGAAGTCTTTGAATTTCTCAAAGCATTCAGACTTACACCGCATCAAGTAAATGTACCCATACCTTGAGTAATCATTGATGAAAGTGACAAAGTACTCAAATCCCCCTCTTGCTTGGACAGTCATAGGACCACACAAATCAGAGTGAACCAATTCCAACGGCTCTTTAGCTCTATAGCCCTTGGCTGAGAACGACCTCTTGGTCATTTTACCTTCCAAGCAGGATTCACAGACTAGAAGTGCCTCCACTTCCAATGAGCCCAATGGCCCATTTTGAACCAGTCTTTAAATCCTTTTCAAATTAATATGACCGAGGCGTAAGTGCCAAAGATGCGTTTGGTTCATCCTCGAATGTTCTTTTCTCTTAAATGGCAAACTATTTGTGTTATTCAATTCATTAAGTTGTAGTATAGGAGAGATAGGATTTATAATATAAAGATCATCCACTAATTGACCAGAACAAATAAAACGTTTATTTTCTTTAATAACTACTACTTTATTAAAATGAACTGAATATCCATTCTTTACTAAACTAGAAACTTAAACTAAATTCCTTCTAATAGAAGGTACATAAAAGCAATTTCTTAATATTAAAATTCTATCTCTACCAAAACTAAGATGTAGATCTCCTACTGCAACTACTGCTACTTTCGTAGCATTTCCCATATATAGATAAATCTCTCCATCACTGAGCTGCCTGGTTCCCTGGAACCCCTGCAAAGAATTGCATACATGATCAGTGGCTCCCGTATCTACACACCAGGTACCGGTAGATCGGACCGCTAAACACGATTGAACAACTAGTAAATGAGATTTACCTTGATTGTTCTGTCTGGCGAGATAAACTGGACATTGCTTCTTCCATTGTCCTGGCTGCTTGCAAACATTTGCCTTTAGGCTTTCCCGGTTGTCCTCGTGGCCTTTGGATTGGCGGAGGACTCGCGGCCTTCTTTTGAGCCTTTTTCATTTTCTTCTTGCCTTTCGGCTTTGATGCAGAACCTTTCTCAAACACAAGAGCACTCCCTAACTTTCTGTTGAGACCCTCAGCTGCCTGGAGTTCTTTAAGCAGCTCCGCCAAGGTATATTTAAATTTATTCATGTTGTAATTGAGGCAGAATTGCTTAAAAGACTCTGGCAGTGACTGGAGTACGATATCGACCTGGGTTTCCCCGTCGATTGTAGCTCCAAGGATCTCTAGTTCATTAAGAAGAGATATCATCTTAAGAACATGATCCCTTACAGGCGTCCCCTCAGCCATGGTTGTGTTCATCAAGTCTTTCATGGCAACCTGCCTAGCAGCACGACTTTGATCCCCGAACATCTCTCGGAGGCTCTCCATCATGTCATTGAGATCATGTCATAGGCGCTGGCCATTGACTGATGCTGATGTTGCAGCACATTTGACATGGATGCCAAAATGTAACACCGCACCATCTCATCAGCCTTGACCCATTTCTTGTGAGCCTGGGTTTCCTCAGCGGTTGCCCCCTCACCAGGTTGCTCAGGACATACTTCAGTAAGCACAAACTTGTACTCTTCAACAGTTAACACAATATCCAAATTCCTTTTCCAGTCTATATAGTTTGGTCCAGTAAGTTTGTTTTCTTTAAGTATAACAGCAAGTAGATTGAAAGTACCCATTTAAAAGCCTGAGAATCACATAACATAAATAGTTACGTTTGGACAAAAATTACTATGGATTCGAGTTGAAAATATTGGTTCCCTCTACCATATTTGAAAGGAATCTGCCAGCAACCTGATACACCGCGAATAGTATGACTCGATGGTAAGCCATATACTATCCATCATTTGTTCAGATAGACAATTGTCTTTTAATTTTACTATCCAGGCAATGTACTTTGCCTAATAAAATTAAACTGCTGACTTGCTTTGGTCCTATAAATAATAACAGTGACTCAGATGGAGAGGATATTATTATTTATAGCTAAGTGTATACCATCACTTAATTCTAGGTCAAGAGTTCCATGAGGAACACCTCTGATGGAGAGGTGACCCACACTAACAATTACCCAAAATATTCTTTTAAAGAAGTTTGTACTGATGATTCCATGATCAACTACATCCGATAGGGAGGATGACACTAGAGCCATCACACAAAATTAATCATATCATCTACAAACTAGTGATGGAGACCATGGAATTTATACTTGATAAATTCTCTCTCCCACTTAGAATTTTAAAAAAAAATTGAGGGTTATAATTTTTTTAGAAAAAAAACTTTTAATTTAATTATTAAAAAATAATGGAATACTTGATAAGGATTAATTCATCCTTACTAGTGAAACCCACATGTGTATATAATAAAATTATTCTATTCTCATGATTTTAGAAAATAAATACTTATGTTTTCAAATTATGGAATTAGTTTTATTTCTAAATACACATGTAGTTATCCATCATTTTAAATTAATATAAATTAAAAATGCAGCTAGACATCTAACATAGGTCTAGGAACGATTATCCACGTTGTCCTATTCATTAAACATGAAACAATAATAATCATTCAATCACACATAAATAAGGAAACCACCATAAAATAGGAATTCCACTATTATGGTCAAGCTGCAACTCTTGTGAAGAAATCTTCATTGAACTCGATTAGCTCTATGTCGCCACTACGCAACGGGGGTCGAGCTGCCTTCTGAAACTGCTTTCTGAAACTGCTTCTAGATTGCTGTCGAAAACTTCTTGTAAAACTGCTCTCACGAACCATCTTCACAGATTTACTTGAGATATATTACATAAACCCTATGCCTCCGTGAAGGAGTTCACATGCTATATATTTGCAGTAAATTAACCACGTATGAATCAAGCGTGGGATCCAATACATACAAATCCTATGCCTCCATAAAGGAGTTCACATGCTATATCAAAACAGCAATATTAACCACGAATAAACCCATCGTGGGATCCAATCACACAAAACCAGTAACCATAATAGTGGAATAAGAACGCTGCAAAACAAGGGTTAGCATAGATCTACGTTCTATCCATCCATCAATGCACGCATAAGATCTGTTTTATTGGACAACATGGTTGCGTCCAACCTATACGCAGAATCAACGTTGCTCTGATACCACTGTTAGGAAACTGCGTTCCCAGAATCCATTGACAGCGCGTATAAGTTGGTACTGTAAAAATTTTACGTGAAAACTACAATAACCCTACAAGGGCGGAACTAGGGTTACCTTAAACTGCTAAAACGGATTGCTGTAGTAGACGAATCGAGAACACGGGCTCGATGACAGCTCACGATCTTCTACCGTATTCCTTTGCTGCCAGAATATCGAACTGACTGTGGGCTCTTTCGAAATCCTTTCTGTTTTCTGCTCTCCCTCTTTTACGCTCTCTTTTCTGTTCCGAGTTATAATTCTCTATATAGAAAAACGCTAACTGAGAAGAGAGCCAAAGCAGCATATATATAGGCTACGATAGGGACCATAAGAAGTTAATAAGGAATAGGCTTCCTTACGGAATTAGGAAACCCTAATTCGAACTAAATCAGATTCCTATTTCCATAAATTATAATTCATACCACTAAAGAATTATAATTGCACTCCTACCCTTATCTCAAAAATATATTTCGAGCTCCATGTTATTAAATGCTTATTATCTCCCCATGTTAAGATTACAGATATCCATTAATTAAATATAATTACTGACAATCATATTTAATTAATTTCTTAAAATTCCTTGAGATCGTCTGCTTAACTTATCTGATATGTCGGATACAAAATCCACCTGCAGGGTTTGACATAATCAAAACTTATAAGCTTTCTCAAGGGGATATCATCAATCCCAAAATTGAGACATGGATTCCATCATTAATTAATATCCACCACACAATTAATATTGCCACCCAATCCAATGAGATATTGACCCATTTAAGGATCTCACCCTTTTAGGGATCAAAGTGTAAATATCAAATGTACGTGTCTACAAATTAACTTAGGATTTAGAGCATAAGCACTCATAATAGCCATGAGGTATTAATTATCTTATAAGTCAGTATAAAGATAATTACCCCAAGTCAGTCCCGTTTAATACACAAAGTGTACCAGCATAGTGAGTTGAAACTATACCGTTTTCCGTAGTCAAGACAAACCTACTACAACACCATGCTGCAGTCCTACCGATGGTGTGTCCAATCCCATCTAAGACTGTAAACCAAAATCTTACATTCTATAATATCTGATGGCCTGATCTTCCGTATGTAAGCCGAACTCTACACACCAAACCATCTACTATACAGAATGACAGACACACATGCATAATATTAAAATATAATACAAACATTGCCCACACAGATTCTCAAAAAAAATGGATTAACTGATTTTATTATATGAATAATAAATCAATTACATAAAGCATGGCTTTTAGTATATATCCCTAACAATAATAACCCTTGAACGAGACATATATGTATTTCTCCTAGAACAAACTGGCCAGACTCTCTCACCTCTATCACCAAAATTTATAAATTTCCAGTAAAATCAGGTTAATCCAATTAACTGGAGTAGCGAAAGACCAAATTCAAGCACATATTAAACCCAGTAGTAGATCATAAAGTCAACTTCATTGGATAATTGCTCAAACAATTTTGAACTTATGAAAGAATTGCTAACTTCTGAAAACAAATGCTTCTAGCTAAAAACAAGTAGATGGGTCAACCATAATCTCTCTTTACTAACCAATTGCTGAAAGCTATTTGAGTGACCAAACAATACAGAAATGAAAAACTCATCAAAGAATGTGACTAATGCAAACGTCAATACAGAGCCTAGCTAAATCTGTAAACTGCCTTCTGAATTCTTTGATCGTCACATCGTCTCAGTAATGCAAAGGTCAATAGCCAAGTTCCTAATTTTCAACCAAACTACTAACAACCTTTTACTTACACACATACATCTAAAGGGGTAGATTGATATATATATATATATATATATAATCAAAAAAAATGATATACATATTCGACAAAAATCAGAAAATGATATACGAATTCGAACGACCGAGGATTCGATTTTGTATACATATTCGATTTCATATACACATTCAATTTCATATATACATATTAGCTAAACCTTACTCCAAAAATTACACATTCGATTTCGTATATGCATATTCGACTTCTGTATATGTATCTATATCTGTATCTATATATGTATGCATGTCGGTCTAAATCAAAGAAAATGGCTATGGCGATGGCAAATCGGTGTGTGTGTGTGTGTGTGTGTGTGTGTGTGTGTGTGTGTGTGTGTGTGTGTGAGAGAGAGAGAGAGAGAGAGTACCAATTTCAGATCTCTGAATCAATGGAAAAGGCTATAGCGATGGCGAAGGCAAATCAATGTGTGTGTGTGTGTATGTGTGTGTGTGTGTGTGTGTGTGAGAGAGAGAGAGAGAGAGAGAGAGAGAGAACCGATTTGAGACCTCGGTGAAAGGGTCGAGAGAGAGAGAGAGAGAGATCTTGACCCCATCGCCCCGACAATGCTTGCAGAGAAATTTTCCATGGCATTCGTTTTCCAGGGGGAAGGAAGGAAATTATTTTCCTCAAAAATGAGAAAAACTTGGTCACGTGACCCTTTTGTAGCAAAATACTTCATGGCAAATTTATTCAATCAAACACCACAAATGTGAAAATTTTGTGAGGAAAATATTTTTCATGGAAAAAAAAAAAGGCTTATCAAATGCACCCTTGGAGAGAATGTTGGAGGAGACGAGCCTTTCAGAGCAACTGAGGACGCCATTGTTTGATTAACACAAAAAACTTGGAGAGTATGCAAACATGTTGCGGTGAAAAACTTAGTGTAGTTGTTAGCAGAAATTTTTTTGTATTTTTTTATACTAGAGAAATTTCTCAAACTGTGTTGCATAAGGAATATGTCATACTGTTTTAGTAGAATTTTCCTAGGCTTGTTTGGGTTGATGGATGTTAATGCGTGATAGGCACAAAAATATCATGTCGAAGTCAAACCGCCACCTCAGCAGGGAAGTGCCATATCATCCGGACTGGGGGCTCACTACTTGGCTGTCCCGGGTGGTTCTGCCAGAGACCGACCGGTCCAGGTCCCCCGCTCAAGCGTACTGTGCAGGCTCGTTTTCCTGAGGATGCCGTCCAGGCGAGTCCCTTAGCTTGCTCCTCAAGGCTCCAACTAGTTTCCTATCTCAGCTAGAAGACTAAGGGAAAATTTAGATAGTTTCCTAAACCATTTAGGAAACTCACATGATTTGTGTAAATCAATTGTGATCGCTTCCTAATCTATGAACTTACCTTGTACGGGTGGTCTCTTACATCTATAAAAGGGACCACTCACCCCATTAAAGGGGGATCGCACTCTTATTTTAGAGAATAGCAATATACATCACTCGTACGCTTATACCCGGCCGGGTTTTGGTAGTATCGCCCTCCTTGTCGGTTCACCAGAGGCTGCCAGTGATTTGTTAGTGAACGCGCTCCGGTGCACACGTGGACGTAGATCACCTAGTTAACGGAGCCGAACCATATGCAAACTTTCTTTGTCATCGTCTTCTTGTTCTTACCCAAATTTTGGCATCATCAATGAGAATTGAGAATTGAGAATTTTCTCAAATCTGACAGTGTCAAAATCATAAACTTCTCAATAATATCAAGAGGATTTTGAGAAATTTCTCGAATCTGACAATGTCAAATTCATAAACTTCTCAATGTAATCTGGCAATATTTTGTTGAACTTTGGGAAATTTCTCAAATTAATCTGCCAAAATTGTGAAGGACTTTGATAAATTTCTCAACGTAACCAGGCAATATTTTGTTGGCCTTTGGTAATTTATTAATGTAACTTGGCACCATCGTGTTGGAGACTTTTGGGAAATTTCTTAACATTGCCTGTCAAAATTGTGTTGGAGATTTGTGAAATTTCCCAACCTATCCTTGCAACATTATGTTGGACTCTGACAAACACATTATTGGTGTCTAAGGAATTTCTAAACCTATCCTGGCAATATTGTGTTGGAGACTTTGACAAAATTTCATTCAACTCTTCAAGTCTTTTTTTTTATTTTTTATTTTTTATTTTTTTTATTTTTTATTTTTTAAATTTGGAACCACATGTTTGGTTATTGTATCATCAATCTGGGATTTCGTTTTAATGATTTATTCATGTGTTCAAGGTTTTCACAAAATCATTCCATAAAAAAATCAGAATAAAACACAACCTATAAAGATAATTGTAGATAATCCACATTCCATAACAGAAATAAGAGTTGCATGATTTTAGGGATTGATATATGTATCTATATATCTATATCTATATATATATATATAATATAAATGTACCAATGGGTAAGTGTTTTACACTTTTATCAATTGGTGTATTTTTATTTAACTATTTTTCTTAGAGTTTTAAAAGTTTAGTATACCACTTTTTTATTTGCAGTGAGTCCAATCGTAGCCTTTTTTTTTGTTAGATATAATGTGTGTTATGATTGTACTAGGACTCCAAAATTGATCAGAACTCTTGCATGCCTCACGTTTGTTGCATAATATTTTTGGGGAGAAACCTTCCATTTCTATTGGCAGGCCTCACGTTTCTGTTGCCTATTTTTTTCCTTTTTTTTTGGAGGAACCCATCTATTGGCAGTCATCATGAGGCCTAATTTTGATGAAATAACGATTCCTAACAGATATAGACTTTAATTGGATTTAAAAAGGGATAAATCCCTCAATATTAGGTATAGATCCCTCAATATTAGGTGTATTAGCCAAAAATTCACATGATTTGACCATTTTTTATAAGTCCTTCCCTCGCTACTTTTTCAATTTGACGAAAAGTCACTCGCCACTTTTGTAATTCAACGAAAAACCCTTTGTTTCTAAGCAAAAATATGCCTAACACAATATTATCTGTTAACTTTAAACCATCATAACTTACTCAATTTTTTTTTGCATTTTTGGATTTTTTTTTTTTTGGATTTCATGTATTTGGTCGTCATCATGAGTCAACGATTCCTAAAAGATATAGACTTTAATTGGATTTAAAAAGGGATAGATCCCTGAATATTAGGTATAGATCCCTCAATATTAAGTGTATTAGCCAAAAATTCACATGATTTGGCCATTTTTTTATAAGTCCCTCCCTCGCTACTTTTTCAATTTGACTTCTCGCTAATTTTGTAATTCAGCAAAAAGCCCTTTGTTTCTAAGTAAAAAATGCCTAACACAATAGTATCTGTCAACTTTAAACTATCATAACTTACTCAATTTTTTTTTTTGCGTTTTTGGGTTTTTTTTTTTGGATTTCATGTATTTGATCGAGATCTACGCATTGGACTTGAAAATTATACATAAAATATAATTTGGAAACTCATTTTTCGTTTTTATTTGTCAAAATAGACAATATTATCTATTGACTGACAAAAAATATTGACGAAAATAATCATAATCTCTTCATTTTTTGGCATTTTTGGCTGATTTATTTTTGTCGTATTTCATGTATTTCCTCGAGATCTACGCATTATACTTGAAAATTTTACAAAAAAAGATAAGTTGCAACCTGATCTCGTATCTTTTTTTGTACAAATTCTACCATAATCTCTTGCGACGTATCTTTTTTTGTAAAATTTCCAAGCTCATTGCGTAGATCTCGAAGAAATACATGAAATATAAAATAAAATAAATCACCCAAAAAGGCCAAAAAAAATATAATAAAATTATGGTTGTTTAACTCAATATAATCTGTCTGTGCACATATATTATTATCTATTTTGACAGATAAAATCGAAAAACAAGATTCCAAATTACATTTTTGGTACAATTTTGAATTCCAATGCGTACAAAAATCACTCAAAAAGGCTAAAAAAAACAAGTGAATTACGGTGGTTTTAAATTGATAGATAATATTATCTATGGAATAATCAAAACTTGGGAGATGTTATCAATTAGGATCAGAATTTCAAAACAATGCTTAAAGAATATTTCAGCATGTGTTCTATGAGTGAAAAGGCCCCACTTGTGTATTGTGATTTTCAAAGCACTATGTATGGGATACTAAAAATAAATGTTGGTATAAATGAAAGAAAGAGTACTATGTATGGGATGCTAAAAATAAACGTTGGTATGAATGAAAGAAAGGGGAAGTGATTGGTCAAATAAATGAAACAAATCTGGCGAAAGGTGAGAGGTATTATTTGAGAGTATTATTACTTCATGTCAGAGGTCCAAAATCATATGAGGATTTGTTAACGGTACCAGTTGTCAAATTTTTAAAGAATTTGCACAAAAAAGAGGCTTACTTGAATTTGATCAAAGTATTTTAGAGTGCTTAAATGAGGCAACCATCTTCCAAATGCCTCATGCCCTTTGCAGATTATTTGTAACAATATTGGTTTATTGTTAACCAGCTGATGTAAGGAAATTATGAGATAAATATTTTGAGGCAATGTCTGAAGATTTAGATGTGATGATAATTCAATGAAGTTGAAAATTTCAAAGACCCTTACAAGTTTGAACTTTTACTTGAGAATTATGACCTGCCAAGTATATAGCATGATGCCTCTTACCCTAAACAAACTTATCCAAGAGAAATCAGAGATGAAATATCAATTGATGTTCATCCAGAAGATTGTTACTCAGAGTTAAGTATAAATATAGAACAACAAATAGCATTCATAGAGATACTAGACCGAGTTAATGCTGGAGAAGAGGTGTATTTTTAATTCATGGCCCTAGAGGAACTGGTAAAAAATATCTTTAGAGTGCCTTACTTGTAACCATAAGATCACGGAAAATGATGGTTGTTGCTACAACAACATTAGGAGTAGTAACTAAGATAATGCCTTATAGACGAATTGCACATTCATGCTTTAAAATACCCATCAGTGCTAATGATATCAGTATGTGCAACACACCAAAACAAAATAGAACAACAAAGTTATTATGTGAATCAAAGTTAATAATTTGGGATGAAGCACCAATGGCAAGACGTTGGGCTATTGAGACAATTGATAGAACATTGAAAGACATCTTAGACAACCAAGAAGATTTTGGAGGAAAAGTTATCGTGTTTGGAGGGGATTTTCGCATAAGTATTTCCAAAAGTGCCTCGAGCTACAAGAGAAAAAACCATTAATTCAAGTCTGGTTAAGTCATATCTCTAGCCAAGAATGAAGATGTTAACCTTTACTAAAAATGTACGAGCAGGAATTGGTCCACACTTTAGCCAGCTGCTTCTACGAATTGGAATGGTGATGAGCCAACAAATGATGATGATATGATTGTAATTCCAAATGAAATGGTGATTGATTAAGTCAATAAAGTGTTATCAGAGCAACAAATTAAAGATTGCATCTTCCCATCTTTGCATCAAAACTTTAAATCACCAGACTACATGGCAAATCGAGTAATACCAATGACCAAAAAAAGAATATATGGACAAATTTATGAGAAAATGATTAGACTTTGTATGGGAGATACCAAAAGTTTCATAAGCTTTGATGAAGCAGTTGATGACACTTGCAACTATTATCAAGAAGAGTTTTTTGAATTCTTTGACTCCGAATGGACTACCTCCACATAGGTTGATTTTGAAGGTGAACTATCCGATTCTGCTACTAAGGAATTTAGATCCATCAAATGGTTTATGCCATGGGACCCGCATGGTGTGTACTAAACTTGTGGATAATGTTATCCATGCAGAAATCATAATTGAAGAACATGCAGAGAAACATGTTCTACTACCATGAATTCCTCCGTCCTCAGCAGAGATGAAGGCTATCATTTTCAATTCTAATGGAAGCAACATCCAATTCATTTTTGCTTTGCAATGAGTCGATGACCATAAACAAAGCACAAGGACAAAGTATGCCAAATGTGGGAATCTATTTGCCTCAACCGATGTTCTGTCATGGACAATTTTATGTTGCCTTGCCAATGGAAATCTCAATGTCAACAACTAAAGTCTTAATCAAATCAAAAGCTACAAATAAATAAAATGAGGCATATACAAGAATGTCATTATAAAGAAGTTCTAAATTCAAATAGGTCAAATTAGGTAAATGTATAGTTAATTTATTTTGCTTGATATACAGTTGCCCTTTTTTCCCTTTAATTTTTTTTAGCAACTTCACTAACTTTTAGTTGAAAATGAGTCTCACTTTACTTGGTTTTCCTTGTTGTTCCATATTGAACTGATAGAAAAAGGTTCTCGCTATACACTATCACAAACTTTCTGCTCTTTTATTTTGTAGAAACTGCTCCTGGGTGATAAGGATGACTCCTTTCGGCTGGAAAAGACTGAAATCTCTAAAGCTAGAAGACCTGCATGTCTTTGAGCCAAAACTTAAAAAATTTTGGTACTATAATCCAGTCCTTAATTTCCAGTTTAATTAGGGGTGTGTTTCAGCCGGAATGGAAAGCAGTGCATCGGGAAAAATTTCGAAAATTTTGGAATTCTAAAATGTGCTCCGATTCTGATTTCGAAAATTCAGAATTTTCATTTTCCATTTCGATTCTGAATTTTCAAAATTTTCAGAATTCGGAATATTTCAGAAAACGGAATTTTAGGAATTTTCAGAATTTTTCAATGCAAGCTACTAGCTTGGGACTAATTTATAGACTCACCTTCCTCATCTTGCTTACTTGCTAACCAATGTGGGACAAAGGTAAGTTCGAAAATTTTCAGAATAATTCAAAAAAAAAATTGGAAAATATTTTTTGGAATATTTTTAGAATTTTCAGAATTTTGAAAACAATTCCGATTCCAATCCGAATTTTTTCGAAATTCAGAATGCATTTTTAATTTCTAAAATTGGAATTTTCCAGATGGAATCAGTCGGAATCGGAATTTCCTTTCCAAGTTGCACCCCTAAGTTTTATCAAATAGGACCTTATGTTTGGCATTTGAATTACTTATTAAATACCTTATGTTTGTCTTTAAATCTTTCCTTGATCACATTTCTTCTTTAATGCAATGTTATTAACATATGTCTTAAATTTAGTATTAACATAATAATTTTTTGATAATATAAAAGTTGCGGTTTGAGTTTGAGATTAATCATTTTTCCAAGAAAACCATATTGGCAATGCATTATTTGTTTGCTCTATATTCTTTTATTATTTCTCTGATTCATATTGTATCGAAGTGTCTCCTTTGGTTTTTTTGGGGATAGGTTTGTATTTCTCAGGGGTCTATTTTTTGTTCTTTTCATTAACATATGTTGGGTGCTTATATAAAGGTTCTGATAAAATACTTGAATTGGTAGTTAGGTAAGGATCTTTTTCTTATCAAGGGCTATTTCTAGTAAGTTTTTCCTAACTGCAATGATTGAAAGAAAACATCCTCCAACAACATTTAGTCTAAATTTAAGTTTATTTTACTGTATTTAGTATTTTTAACAATCATTGTTCTTTATGGAGGCAACAATTAAAGTACTTCTCTATGATTTTTTTAATTCTAGTCCAAAAATTTTAAATATTATTTATTTTTTGAGTTCTAACCAAATTTAACTGCTTTGATAAAACTACAAATTAACTAAGTACTTAAAAGTATTGAATTTTAAGAGCTAAAATTTTAATTAATAAATTTAACCCAAATTTTTTGTTTTTGTTTTGTTTTGTTTTGTTTTTTTTTTTTTTTTTTTTTTGCATTTAATCACTTTAATATGTATGTCCTCAAATTAAGAATAGTATCACCCTTAAATTTAGTTTAACCATATGTTTGATATTCCAGTTAGTGTTAAGTGGCACACTGAAAATAATAGACATTGAATTATCAACGTATCCTTAACATGAGCCACGCCTTTAGTCTTGTTGAAAAATGAGCTACATGCCTGGCTCATTACCAGCCACCACACGATAACATTCCAGACGGGTAGGAAATTAGAATCCACCCAAGTCATCGCTGAAAAATGAAAATAAGGGAGAGTTGGTCAATGCTATTTTAGGAACATGGACAGAACCTTCTAGTTATAGACAAAACAAAAATCTTAATCTTGACTTAGGCATAGGGTGTGTTTGATAACCTAATTAAATGGTAAATATAAAAACTTTTAGGACATATGTTTTTTTCAGTGCGTTTGATAACATACTACTTAATTGAAAAAGTAGCAAAAAAATCACTGAAAACTTTAAGTGAAAATTTTCTACTGAAAATAATCATTGAATGCAGTGTATTTCAGTACTTGAAAAACTGTTTTCAGTATTGTAAATTCAATCGCTTAAAATTTTCAGTACTTAAAATTCAGCACTTAATTTTCATTTTTATCAAACGCACCCTTAGTTTGGCCCCATTTTGGTGCTTTTTCTTTTATAAAGTACAATTTCATTTTAATTCATTTGGTAACTAGTTTATGAGCTTTGCAAATATTGAACTTAGGGTTTTTTTAGGAGAGCTAAGCCTGAGTAGGTGACAGAGAATAGACCAATGAGCCAACACAGGTATTTCCACTAGGACCCTCTATGATACAAAGGATACTGACTTATAAGCTTACTTAGCTTAATTGGGCGGTCTAAATTTGAGATTTACATATTCCTGCGCGCACCAGAGAGAGCTTTCCTATAACACAAGCTTACTAAGATTCAATTCAAGTTAAGTTTTATTTTATTTTCGAAATAGAAAAGCCCAAAACCCAAAATAGAGAGGTTTAATATGATACAACTCAAATCCCAAGCAATATAAAATAAATCCAACAAAACTTAAGACTATGAATATTTGCAGCTTTCTCTATCCAGTAAATCATAGCCGTCCTCTTTCCACAAGACAAGTTGCGATAGGTATTAGTTTGAATGCTGTTCTCATATAGTGTGTGGAATCTGTGGATCTAGACTCACAGGCCATGTGTGCACTCATTTGCCATGCAATTAAAAGATAAAGTGAGGAGTACTATTGGTCAAGAATATCTATATCTATATATATATATATATATATGGGTAAAGATTGGGACACACCCAAATACGTAATTTTTGGAACATACCCAAAAGATTGTTATTATTTGTTTTAGAGAAAAGCATTTTGTATATATCAAACACTTGATTGGAGTTGGTATTGAAGATTAAAAACATGAATTAATTAGAGTGCCCAACTTAAACTTGAAAAGTGAGGTTATAATAGTTAATTAAAAGTTCAAATGCACCGCTACATAGTAGGTGCAATGAAGTAGAGTGTGTGGTAAAATTTGATCCAGACAAGTGATTTGAGAATGAGTAATGATAGATGCACAAAAAATATTGCACAACAAAATGCACAACTTATTTTAATTTATTGGACCTCGTGCTGAAAAAGTTGTACACTCTTTTTTTTGTCTTTTTGTGAGAAAGTGAATACACGGGCAACAATGGCACAGAGAAAATTCCACGTCAATATTAGATGACAATGAGTGGGAGGATATTGTCAAAAGATCTTCCATTCATAAAGAAATATGCTCATTTGATAATAACAATTTGCTGACCAATGTAAGGTAATAACTCTCCACCGTGGGAAATGCATAATAAATTTTCTGTCTTTATCCTCTCAAGAGAACGTACATCTCAGTTACCATCTATCAGTCCTATTGTTCTTGGGGGATTTTTGAAGGCCATGTTCTATATTATTCTCCACCAATAAAAATAAAATATATATATATATATATATATAAATTGTCAAAAAGTCACTTTTTTTTGTCGCTAAAAATGTATTCACCTTTAGCGACGAAAATGTTAACTTTTAGCGACGAAATTTCGTTACTAAAAACTGGTCTGTTAACGGATCAATCCGCTCCTGAGCCTCTCTGTGTATATATATATATCATGTGGTGGCTCTGTGATTTTTCCCACTTTTTTATATATGTCTTATTTTTTTCCCTATTTTTCTTATCTTTAAAATTAATATATATATATATATATATATAAATTATTGGAAAATCCCTACAAGTAACTCTCAAAAGTTTAAAACTCCAATTGGTTTGACCATTTTTTAAAAAGGACAAAAAGAATCTAAGTCAGTACTCACACGGTATAAGGGCACGCACCATAGAAGATCACATGTCACCATCGCCCCCTCACGCGCTTGCATGCTTTTATCCACTCACACCATATGAGTGGCTGTACCATATGATATATATTTCGAAAATGTTTTTTTTTTTTAAACTTTAAACATCCATAACTTTTGATCTACAATTCTGTTTCTTACAAATTTTATACCGTTGGAACCGTGTCGACGAGAGCTACAAAACTAGTACCATTGTTGATACCTTTTGAGCAAAAGAAAAAAACTATTATTTTTACATGCCATGTTCCAGACGAACCTAATAGAATTTTTACATAATATTCGTGTATGGGTTATTGAATTTTCACATAATATTCACGTATGCCAAGTTGATATGTTGTGAGAAAAAAAAAACCGAATGTTCACTTTGTTCTTAAGGAGAGGTTTAGTGAAATTTCACAAGAATTTTGCATTTGTTTGGGTTGAAAAACTATGTTTTATAATTAATTTGTGAAATTTGATTTTTTTTTAACGAAATATGCATTGTTTAATATGAAAGAGAAAAAAAGAGAGTAAAATTTCACTTGACATACATGAATATTAAGTGAAATTTCACTGAACTTGTACATGAATATTAAGTAAAATTTTACTTAAATTGACAATTGTGTGACTTTTTAACAAAGTAAATATCAAATTAGAGCTTAAACTCTAGAGAGTTACTTCTAGCGACTTTTGAGATAGTTAGTGAATTTTCACTTGACATACTAAGTGAAATCTCACTGAACGAGTACACGAATGTTAAGTTTAACTTCAAGTTTTTCAGGAAGAATGCATGTACGGGTTCAGTGAATTTTCACTTAATATTTATGTATGCCAAATTTATATGTTTTGAGGAAAAAAAAAATTAAAAAAAGACGAATAGCAATAAAGTCATTGCTACCTCATTAAGGCTTAATTTGACCCCCATTTTGGTGCTTCTCCTTTTTTAAAGCACAATTTCATGTTAATTCATTTGGTAACTAGTTTATGAGGTTTGCAAAAATTGAACTTAGGGCTTTTTTGGAGAGAGCTTTTAAAAGCTCTAGAATTGAGTGAAATTTCACTTAATATTTTATGTATATCAAGTTAAATTTCATTTATTATTTATGTATGTAAAAACATGAAATTTGTATGTTTTGAGAAGAAAAAAACAGAGGACGAATTTTAACAAGAATTCCTCCACTTGTTTTGGTTGAAAATTGGTATTTTATAATTGATTGTGAAATTTGCTTCTTTTAACAAAATATGCATTATTTAATATGCAAAAAAAAAAAGAAGAAGAAGAAGAAGAAGGGAAATTTCACCATGCATAAATGAATATTTAGTGAAATTTTGCTTAACTCATACATGAACATTAAGTGAAATTTCACTTAACTTTGCATTTAAGAGACTTTTTAACAAATTAATAATCAAATTAGACTTTAAAATCTAGTCAATTACTTCTACTGAAATTTCACCTGACATACATGAAGGTCAGTGAAATGTCACTGAACGCGTACACAAATATCAAGTGAAAATTTAAGTTTTTCAGGAACAACTGAACAAGGCAGGTAAAATGTCATTTTTTTTTTGCTCAAAACATATCAACAATGGTACTAGTTTTGTAGCTCTCGTCGACACGGTTCCAACGATATAAAATTTGTAAAAAAAACAGAGTTGTAGATCAAAAGTTATGGAGGTTTAAAGTTTTAAAAAACAGTTTCAAAATGAATCTCATATGGTACAGCCACTCACACGGTGTGAGTGACTGAATGCAAGAACACAGGTAGGCGCTTGGTAATGATGTGGGATTTCCTACAGTACTCCTACTTATACCGTACGAGTGTTATCTGAGATTCCTTTTGTCCTTTTTAAAAAATGGTCAAACAAATTGGAGTTTTAAACTTTTGAGAGTTACTTGTAGGATTTTCCAATAATTCCCCCATATATATAAGACATCTCTCTTTTTCCTTTTTTTTTTTTTCCTCTCTTTCCTTATCTCTCACATACATATATATATATATATATATATATAGTAGCTATAGTATATATCCAAAAAAAAAAAAAAAAAATTAGTAGTCCAAGATTAGCTATGAGCCAATGATATATTTTTGAACCATATCTAATATCATCAATATCTAATCTGTTTTACCAAGTGGGCTTTAGCCCATGTGGTATCACTCCACCTCTCCCAAGTGGGAGGTGGAGGGTTCGAATCTCCCCAGGGGGAGTGGGGAGGGGATTTTCTCCTCTTCTAGCATTGTAGAACTGGCCCTGTTCCCTAGTCAGTAGAGATTTGTTGGGTTATGTCTTGCTTGGGATGTGTGTGTGGGTGTATGTGTCTGTGCGTCCCCCAGGTAAGTAACTAAAAATATATATATATATATATCTAATCTGTTTTAATATATATATATGTGTATATATATACATACAAAGATTCTCTAAAGAGGGCTCCCTCTCTTTATTAAAGAGAGGGCCTATGTTTTGACCGTCGGATTGTGTTTAAAAACTGTAAGATGACAAAATTGCCATTAATAAAAATACGATCTGACGGCCAAAACAGAGGCCCTCTCTTTAGTAAAAAGAGGGCACCCTCTTTAGAGCATGACTGTATATACATATATGTCCAAATATACAAATAGAAATGATACTAGGGGTGTAAGAAAAAATCGTGGACCGCAAATCGAAAACTGATTGGTCGGTTTTCTAAATACATGTACAAGCTAGAACCGACCGCAAAACCGATTGAACCCCTAAAAAATCGACCGACCGATTTACACCTATATTGGTCGATTTTTATACACAAAAAAAAAACCGAAAAAAAAAATGACTGACCGACCGATTTATACCCCTAAAAGATACAAACTAAACTAATTAACTAAAATAATATAACTACATTATATATAAAATAATAAAATCACTAACAAATACATAAAATTTGCTTAGCAAAAATATACGTACATAAAATATAGAAATATTTTCCCGTGTATCGCATGGGTATTGAATTAGACACATGCCACATATTTTATCTATTTTTCTATACATTTTTTTAGTTTTTTCCTATTTTTATATCTCTAGAATTAATACAGATATATATATAGCGAGGATCTTAAGCGGGTGTGAAGGAGCGGACTTCGGGACGGACTTCGGGACGGACCACTTTTAGCGACGAAATTTTTTGTCGCTAAAACAACGATTTTTAGCGACGAAAAATTTCGTCACTAAAAGCGACATTTTTGTCGCTAAAAGTGGTCCATCCCAAAATCCGTCTTTTGACACCCGCTTAAGATCCGGACTGTATATTTATAATCTCTCTTTTTTTTTCTTATTTCTCATATATATATATATATATATATATGAGTGTTGATAAAGGCACATTCATTTTTTAATTAGGGCACCTAATTTTAAGTTAGAAAATTAGTTTTTTACCTTTTACTTTAATTAGTAAGAGCATCTCACTTATTTTACTATATATTATATTTACAAATAAATGTAAACCACCCCAATTAACAAAAAAACTGTGCAAATAAACTTGAACCACCACCAACTGACAAAAATCAGTGCAATATAATTTTCAATATACACAACTTAAATCCAAACCCATCTCCAAAAAAAAATCTGAACTTCCTCATAGCCATAGCTGTTGGGATTGTGACCTCAAACCATTACTTTATGTGTGAAACATTGACATTTTAATATATTGATATCATCCTTACATTTCATTGTGTATGTTCACTTCATGAGATGATTGTTAATCCTTAAGTATCATAGTAAATAATTCGTGTGTGAATGAGATACATACAAGTGAGATACGAATTACTATCCTTTGATACTTAGATTTTGTCACAGTGGATGATGAGACTGGATATCTCATCAGGTATACACTGTAGCATAATTGACTACCATTGGATGGAGTGATGAATCTCAATCACTAGAGTGTAACTCTTAGTTAATATGCTAGTGCTTATAGTGCATTGACGGACCTGAGCTTTCCTATTGACACTCAAGACTGTCAAACAGTCAATAGGAACTCATAACTTGTATAAGGTACGTGTTCTCAATCTTGAGACGATTATGAACACAGACTGTGGATATGACTGCTTTGACTTACCAATCAGTGAGGTCTATAAAAGATCAACACCTGGATATCTTGGGTATGTCATGTTCATAGGGTTGTGAACATATATTGTCAAGATAGAATCTACCCTCTGATTCAGAGTAAGCATTCCCTTGAGTATATCACCAAGTTGATTACTGAGTATTGCAGTCTTGTTGATAAGAGTTATCAACATGTTTGGTAATCATGAGAGGTGAATGGGACTCAAGGAACTCAAGAAGTGATCATGATTCAGGTTGACAATGACCGTTTATCCGACTACCTGAATATGATTGCGAATGCTGACGGTAGAGGGACATTAGTACAACATACAAGTCTAGTTATCGCTTCGGATATGTTCTTTTGCGTTGGAGTTCAGTTATCATTTTATAGTGGAGTAAACGTTAACTGATCAGTCGATCAATTTGCTGATCAAAGAGTTTGGTCATGGGAATTAATCAACTGATCTGAGCCAACAATAAAGAACCTAGGAAGTCCCACTCTTAGCTCTTCCAGGATGTTTGGAAAGGCACATGAGGATCTTGTCAAGGCAGGTTCTATCGATCAAAGTAGTCTCGATCGATCGAAGGCTTGACATGTTCGATCGATCGAGATAACTTCGATCGGTCGAACTTTAGGTCGGTTCTGGGAATCTATAAATAGGGCAGCTGCGTACTGAATATTTAAAAAAAAATTGTCGTTTTTGAACGTCAGAAGCTGCAGAAACTGTTTTAGAGCACCAAACCTTCTCCTTCCTTTCTATTAGAGATCCCACCATCTCTAGTCTCTCCGAGAAGCATCCGTAGGAGACATAAGGGTGAAGACAACCTAGTGTAGGCTGCTGCATCACCAAGGAAGAAGAAAATCAGAATTGGGTTCAAGACACTAAGGTATAACTCTTGTCCCCTCTTGTACGCATCTATGGAATTGACGAGTAGTAAATCTTGGGCTACCAAATAAGTTTTATTAACTCAATCTTTCTGCTGCGCGTTTAAAATAGTTTTAAACCTATTTTTTCAACAATAGCAACTAAGGAGATCAACATATTCAAGTATCAACACTGGTATGAAAGTAATATAACCGTGAAAAATCAAGAACTTGAATCATAGAATGATATTCCATAATACACCACCAGCTCTTGGAATTTTATTTTTTAATATTAATTGTTTATACCATAAAAATTTAATCCAACAATATATTGATACGTGGAGTGCGAAGAGGCCAGCCACACTATGTGATGTGGGAAGATAGAGGAGTAACACGTGGAAGGATTCAAACAGACAACCTGGGCATGAGCAGTTTGTCATACAACAGTGTTTAAATTCAAAAGGCAACTGTTGAGACACGTGTCGAAGAAAGATCAAGGCAGTTTGAAGTAACAATTAGAACACGTGATGATTGGAGGAAACCGTTACTTCGAAGATGTAATACCCTGTATTTTGGCATATATATTATTAATAAGACTTTATACTAATTCTTATCCCAATCGATTGCCTTAGTGTCTCAATCGATTGTCACTTTTTATATACCAATCGATTGCCAAGTTTTCCAATCGATTACTATGCTGCCACCTGAATTCATTACGTGGTAGTATTCCAATCGATTTCCATTCTTCCCAATCGATTGCCTTGAAATATATGATGCCAATCGATTGCCATCAGTTGACACGACTTAGATTGTGTGTGCTCTTACGAGTACGTCCAAGTGTAGACGGTCGCGTTGAGTAAAAACTAGTAAGACCAAGTCATATCCCTAGGGACAGAAATGGGGACAGAAAACTCTAGATTAAGACCTGAAATAAATAAAAGATGATTTCTTTAAAGGTGGGGGTTCTGATGATCCTACTGTATTCAAGATTAAACTTAATTAATTAAGTTTAAATAATAACTAAATCAACTAGAATGAAACTTAGGATTTGAAACTTTATATGGAAAGATGTTGAGAACATGTGAATCCACGTTGCCCCAACCACTACCATGTTTTAACATTTACGTATGAATGGGACTTAACCTTTCTAGCATTCCTTATTTCGAAGTTGATTCAACAATCTTAACACTTAGTCATGTAAATTGTACATGACTAGTGGTTTGAGAAATTTAACTTACTTTGAAGAATGGAAATAATTACTATTTAAAACCTTGAACGATGACGAACAAATCGAATATAAAATATTTAAAATGTTAATCACGTATATTCATTGAGTTAATTAGTTAAAAAGCTTATGTTTCAAATTCTATTTGCAATCTGAACTTCAAAAGATCAATTTGGTTTAAGTTTTTGAAATAAAAGTCACTGGAATGTGATTCGTGTCCAATATTGCATTCTTAACTTCATGATTTTACCCTTATTGAACACAAATTATCACTTATATTGGGAGATTTAATGGATAAATTGTACTTTTGTTGTTCTTGTTGTTGTACACTTTTTGTTAATAAAATCTCTTTCTTGTAGGTCTTGGCGACTTGTTCAAAGTGGGAACTAACCCTGTTGGTTCTTATCTTGTAAGAAGAGGGGGAAATCCATCCCAGCAAAGGCGGATCGATTCGCCCCTTTCACTTGGATCGATCCGCGCGTTTTATAGAATTCTCGGCCTGAAAATGTGAGCTGCGGATCGATCCGCCTCCAAACCATGGATCGATCCGCCAGTTTTTCAAAAGTCTCTGCCCAGATTTCGTGATGCGGATCGATCCAGATTCTTCACGCGGATCGATCCGCGACTTCCCGAGCAGATCCTAAAGGCGAATTAAAGAAGCGGCTCGATCCGGCTTTTTGCCGTGGATCGATCCGCGGCTGCTGAAGACTACTCTCCTTTATTTACAAGTTTGCCATTGTGTGGGTTTTTTTATATAAATAGATAGAGATAGAGATTTTTAGGGTTATCATATCTTATCATATATCATCTTGTATTTTTTTCTCCCAACATTCCTCTCCTTCTTCTCTCATTTTTGGAACCCATTTGGGTTCCCTTTTTATTTCTCCTTCATTTGTATAAACTTGAAGCTTGGATTGAAGTATTAATGGCTAGGTATATTTTCTATCTCTTTTCTTTTGATGATATTGCTATGTCTTCCATTATTAGTTAGATTTACATAGGTTGTGGATCATGAACTCTTGGATTTAATGTTGTAGCATTTCTAGGGTTCATTTGTGTAGGATTAAAAACTAAGGGATTCATCTTATTTGTATTGCAACTATGATTGTTAAAACTTAGACTTTGAATCCTACCCTATGTATTTCATATGGAATATTATGTAACCTAGTGTTTTGCACTCCATGTGTTTGATAAATGTTGTGTGTGGGATTTAAAACTTGAGGTCTTCATCTTTGATGTCAAGCATCTTTGATTGTTCAAACTCTTGGATTTTAAATACTATCTTTTGAAGGCTTCATAGGTGATTTGTCCACCAAGTAGATTAGTTAGTGTAGGGTGGACAAATCATTCGAATTAGAAGTCATAGAGGCTTCATCTTGTATGTCATGCATCCTTGATAGTCAAACGTTAGCTTCCAATCCGTTTCTATGGAAATCTCAAAGCTTCCTTTATCTTTCACATAGATGCACCCCTTGTGTTTGATAATATGCCACAATGAAGTGTTACCTTAGAATGTGCTTGAAACACTAGTCCATTTCATCTTGTTGTGACCCAAGATGGGGGAAATGATCCCAACCTTGCTTTTTAGATTAGTATTTATTTACCTTTTGTCCTCCAAAAACCAAACAAAAAGCCGCAAGACGCAATGTCGTTTTTATTCTCTTACATCATCTTTTCTTATTTATTTCTTTTGAGCATTATAATTAGTTACTAAACCTCCCAAACGTTGTTCTTGTATCAATCCCTGTGGACTCGACACCCTACTTCCAACATACTACGTTTTTAATAGGGTTAAATAAGAACTTGATTGTGACGTAATCAAAATGGCGCCGTTGCCGGGGATTGGCGACAACGTTAAGTTGTTTAGGTTCTAATTATATGTGCTTTTGCTTTTGATCTTTTTATTTTGTCTTTGTTTTGAAGGATTAGCTACTCTTGAAGAGCTAAACCTCCATCTAGGATGTTGATGACACATTGGTCTTGCATGGGGAAGGTACTAGTATCTCCTTTGGTTGTTGTTCTTTAAAATTTTGGCATATGTAATTGATTTTCGTGATTTCTTACATAGTTGTGCTTAATAGAAGTGGTGTATTGTTGCACATGAGTCATTCTAAGAGAAGTTGACTTGTCTACCATGTAGCTTAGTTAATGTAGGGTGGATGTGTCATTCTAATCAAAGGTGTTGCATAGTGTAGTAATTTACCACTTACTTGTCATTGTGATAGTTATGCTTTGTGTTAAGATGCTTGACTCATATCTAAGAAAATGTGATGTGCTCCACCATGTAGTTTAGTTAACATAGTTTAGTTAATGTAATTTAGTTGTAGGGTGGGCAAATCATATTAATCAAAGTAGAGTCATAGTATAGTAATGCAAAGTTTGATTATTTCGCCAAACTTTCTAGAACACTTCTTTTAAAGGAATATTATTTCTCTTTTGCATGTTGGGCTAGTGGTAGAATCAACATTCTAACCTTCAAATTCATTCGCATCATCTCCTTATCATTCCATTTTCTTTTCTTTTGTGTTTTGGTTTTTCTTTTTATTTTCTTCTTTTATTTGCTTGATGTGCTCGGTAGTGATTCATGTGCAGGAACATCATTTTGTGCTTATCGGGGATCGCTCGTTGTGTTGGTGATATCACTTTATCCCTACTCATTTTTGTCCTTGTTTCGAACCATTTGCATTAGGGACAATGCAATGTTTTAGTTGGGGGGTGTGGGATATTCACCCATCATATCGATGTTCCATTTTCTTCTTGCCATTAATTCTCCAAGCATGTTTTGGTTGTTAATAAAAGAAAAGATGATTTAAAAAAAAATAAAAATAAAAATAGTTTCCAATGATTTTGGTATAGTTGCCTCGTTCTAATGCCGAGCGATGACGCTTGTCTTGAGTTTTTATTCGATATTGGTATGCGTCACTTGTTGAATCCCATTAGTTCTATAACTATCTTGATTATAGTAAATTTCATGAAGTTCAAATCTTGGATTATCGAGCACGTTGTATGACTACTTGTATTAAGATAATGTTTAATGCAATTGTTATCCGAAAATCGTTTAAAACAATTGTGGAGACTTTACCCTTGTGAGCTTTAGATCCTTTTCTCCATTGTTGAGTGTTACATACTTCAATTCTCTCTTTGTGAAAAACATACATAAGTCGTAGATAATCTCATCTTCTTGCTTTGATTGTTCATTAGAGGAATCTTTTTGTGTGGAATGTAAAACTCTTACTTGCATGTCATTGTAGTGGAGAACTAAGAATCACATTGTCCGAGAAAATGATTTTAGGTCCTTTCTTTTACCATTTCTAACCTCAATCACACATACCCTTCCTTCACTTAACCATACACCTTCTATATCCACGTTTGAATTACATTTGTGGGATGTCTTTGCATGAGATCGTGTTTGTAAGGTTGTAAAAGAGATTGAACCATGTTGTTGTGAGAGTACAAAGAAAAAGAAAATAAAATATATAAAAAAATAAAAAAATAAATAAATAAATAAATAAATAAATAAAAAAAATAAAAAAATAAATAAAAAAAAAAGAGAGCTTCGTAGTCAATTGTACTTCTCTTTTTGAGCTTCAAAGAAATATTTGTGGATGATTCATCTCTTGTGGTCATTTGTATCCATGCATTCCAATAAATCCCAAGTTTGTACTTAGACATCTCACTTCATTTACCCTTGTCCTTCACCTCATATCACTTTCCCACTTTACAACCCCCTCAAGGTCCTAATTGATTTTCAAGTTTTGTGATTCGGAGTTTGAAACGAATATGACAAGTAGTTAGAGTTATTTCACATCCTCTAGTGAATGGTATCTTTCATGAGATTTATTTTTACTCATTTTTCACGCTTACGTTTTTCATCATTGGCATGTGCGTGGCTTTGATATCCATTTCCATTACTCTGTTTGCCCGCATGCCCCGAGTGTATTACCCATTTCAAATGATTCATTTTTAGAGTGTAATACCGGTGAGAATTGAGTTGAAGCACGTTTTGAACGAGATTCGGATTATGAAAGCATTGTCATCTTCTTGATAGTTGTAGTTATGCACTTCACACCACACACGCATCTAAGATTGAGCTTAATGAAGTTTATCTAATAATCTTGATAGTTTGAGAACTTTTTGGATTTGTGTGTCATGTGCTAAAATCCTTTGAAAATTCGTGGGACTATGTTGAGTGTCGGCGTTAGATAGTGGGCAACTATCATGAGGAAACAAAATGTTTGTGGGTATCATTCCAAGAACCCTCCGGAGACAAAACTCCGCCTCTACGGGTAACCTAGGGGTTTAACGGCTTGTTTCATTCGCTAAATGCAATCGTGTTTACCACGAAAATGGTTTATCTTTCATTTTAAATAAATTGTTGTACAAGGTTATTCTTAAATCTCTTGGTATTTAGTTTTGTTGCTAAGAGACTAGCAACATGCTAGTTGGGGGGGTGTGATTCGTGTCCAATATTGCATTCTTAACTTCATGATTTTACCCTTATTGAACACAAATTATCACTTATATTGGGAGATTTAATGGATAAATTGTACTTTTGTTGTTCTTGTTGTTGTACACTTTTTGTTAATAAAATCTCTTTCTTGTAGGTCTTGGCGACTTGTTCAAAGTGGGAACTAACCCTTTTGGTTCTTATCTTGTAAGAAGAGGGGAAAATCCATCCCAGTAAAGGCGGATCGATCCGCCCCTTTCACTTGGATCGATCCGCGCGTTTTATAGAATTCTTTGCCTGAAAATGTGAGTTACAGATCGATCCGCCTCCAAACCATGGATCGATCCGCCAGTTTTTCAAAAGTCTCTGCCCAGATTTCGCGATGCGGATCGATCCGGATTCTTCACGCGGATCGATCCGCGACCTCCCGAGCAGATCCTAAAGGCGAATTAAAGAAGCGGATCGATCCGGCTTTTTGCCGTGGATCGATCCGCGGCTGCTGAAGACTACTCTCCTTTATTTACAAGTTTGCCATTGTGTGGGTTTTTTATATAAATAGATAGAGATAGAGATTTTTAGGGTTATCATATCTTATCATATATCATCTTGTATTTTTTTCTCCCAACATTCCTCTCCTTCTTCTCTCATTTTTGGAACCCACTTGGGTTCCCTTTTTATTTCTCCTTCATTTGTATAAACTTGAAGCTTCGATTGAAGTGTTAATGGCTAGGTATATTTTCTATCTCTTTTCCTTTGATGATATTGCTATGTCTTCCATTATTAGTTAGATTTACATAGGTTGTGGATCATGAACTCTTGGATTTAATGTTGTAGCATTTCTAGGGTTCATTTGTGTAGGATTAAAAACTAAGGGATTCATCTTATTTGTATTGCAACTATGATTGTTAAAACTTAGACTTTGAATCCTACCCTATGTATTTCATATGGAATATTATGTAACCTAGTGTTTTGCACTCCATGTGTTTGATAAATGTTGTGTGTGGGATTTAAAACTTGAGGTCTTCATCTTTGATGTCAAGCATCTTTGATTGTTCAAACTCTTGGATTTTAAATACTATCTTTTGAAGGCTTCATAGGTGATTTGTCCACCAAGTAGATTAGTTAGTGTAGGGTGGACAAATCATTCGGATTAGAAGTCATAGAGGCTTCATCTTGTATGTCATGCATCCTTGATAGTCAAACGTTAGCTTCAAATCCGTTTCTATGGAAATCTCAAAGCTTCCTTTATCTTTCACATAGATGCACCCCTTGTGTTTGATAATATGCCACAATGAAGTGTTACCTTAGAATATGCTTGAAACACTAGTCCATTTCATCTTGTTGTGACCCAAGATGGGGGAAATGATCCCAACCTTGCTTTTTAGATTAGTATTTATTTACCTTTTGTCCTCCAAAAACCAAACAAAAAGCCGCAAGACGCAATGTCGTTTTTATTCTCTTACATCATCTTTTCTTATTTATTTCTTTTGAGCATTATAATTAGTTACTAAACCTCCCAAATGTTGTTCTTGTATCAATCCCTGTGGACTCGACACCCTACTTCCAACATACTACGTTTTTAATAGGGTTAAATAAGAACTTGATTGTGACGTAATCAGAATGCTAAAAGGGTTTTACCCAAGACATGTACAACCAATCAATTGGCAGAGAATCCAATCGATTGATATAAAATACCAATCGATTGGCTTTAAATCTATAGCAATCGATTGGGTTCTGTGTCCAATCGATTGCCAAAGATTTTATAACAGTAGCATGGCAGAGGCTGGGGAACAATGTTAACACATTGTTCCCAACCAGGAGTCTAAGCTAGCATATTTGGAAGTGCAGAATCATAAATATATTGAGACACACCGTTGAAATTGAATTTAATCATAGATTTAAGCATAAAACAGAATATGCAATGCGGATTCTAGAAGAACCAACTTAAAATTAAACTATTGATCTCAAAATGTTGAAACAAAAAAAGTAGAACATGAGTAACACAACAAAAATTGATTACAGAAAACAAAAGCTTGAAGTTGTTCTCTCTAGAATATGAAATCCAAATGAAAGAAACCTACAAAACAACTAACTATGAGCCAACCCTTCACGCTTCCTGCTTTTCTCTATATATACAATAAATTGTACTAAAAAGGAGTGTCCAGGTTCACAATGTAATGGTTGGGCATCGCACAAATCAGGGATTGCTGAGATCTTGTACCATTAAAGAGGTTTGACTGCCAGTTCTTGCCAATCGATTGATTACTAAAGCCAATCAATTGGTATGACTTCCAATCGATTGCCAAAAATGGCAATCGATTTGTTTGGAAAGTATGACAATCAATTGCCAAATGATGGCGATCGATTGGGACTTGAATTTCATCTTTGAGATGTCCTCTTTGTTTCTTGATCTATCCCTTTTCAACCTGTTATTCATTCCAGCTTCAGGACCTGCATCTAACAGAACTAAACACAACATACCACGAAAATATATCATTGTGTAAAGAGATAGATTAAAGTACAAATGTAAGTAAAACTAGAGATCTGGGGTCAAGATTGACCAATTCTATTCTTTTTTTGGGCCAATATCTTACAAATATCAACCCTCATCATCAGTCCCAATCGATTGCCACCTGTAGAGATAAGTTTTCAACTATAATTCGTGTGTTGACGTGTGGCACTCTCTCGGTCTATACATATGATCTCATTTATGGCCTTGGGACTTTTTTATCAGTTCTTGTGAGAGAGAGAGAGAGAGAATAGATATATATTCACATATCCATACATATACATATATATATATACACAATCTTACACACACACTCAAGGAGATAGAGAGGAGGAGAAGAAAGGAGGTAGAAGAAAGAAAAAGAAGAAGGAGGCAGAGAGATACAGAGAGACAAAGAAGAAAAAAAGGAGGAGAAAGAGAGAGCTCAAGGCCTCCATAGCCAAACATAAGCCAAACACACCCCACACATAACTAGGTGAGTTTTAAACTCACTTGGTCTTATTATATAAGGTTGTTATAAGCTTTGATATGGATTAGACGTATTAAATACGTCCTTAAGACATTTACATATTCTAATTTACGTTTCTGCTGGAGAAGATGAAGTACCAATCGATTGGACTTTTCCTAATCGATTGCCATCAGTTAAGTCCCAATCGATTGGATAGATTTCCAATCGATTATCATTATTGCTAACCCAATCGATTGCCAAAGTTAACAATCGATTGTCATTATTTTGGATCCAATCGATTGACATGTTTTCACTATTGATTGTTATCATTTTTAACCCAATCGATTGACCCTTGTCCCAATCGATTGGCAGTTGTAGAACATGGATTGTTTCTTTTGTTTGTTATATAAAGGGTTCGATCGCTCAATTCTTGATTCAAACTTTCAGTATACGATTGTGGGTGGATCAGGGATGATGTGACAACAAAGATAAGTATAATTAAGAATAATAGATTAACGTGAAGATGTTAAATGCTATGTGGTTCATGTATGAGTTCAATATCCGTTTCCTTTTATTCAAAGTAGTCAGGCCACAATGGGATGTCATGTATCAGTCCTAGTACGAAACTTAGATAGGTCTTGATAAGTTTCTAGGAATTGGTACGTCTGTGGATGGTGAGATGTCCTAACAAGTAGTGGGCAGGACCAAGTAGTTCAGAGATAGTCAGGTGATCTATATTATATCCTTAACGAGCAGTAGACGGGTTATGTCCTTAACGAGCGGTGAATGGGGGATCACTGACAAGATGTCGCTAAGTCATGGCAATAGAATGACATGTCATTGTTCGAAGTGTTGTATCCGTGACTTGCGGTGGAATAAGAATATGTACTCTATGTTCTCAATCGCGGTCGACAAAGTAGTGTTGTACCCGTGACTTAACATGGACCGAGAATATGTACTCTATGTTCTCAACCGCGGTCGAAAGAGCAGTGATGTATCAGGAATATTACAATCAAATCAGTGTCTTAAGAGTCAATGTCTACAGGTCTTTGTATAATAAGACGTGGATTCGAGTAATGCGGGGTTGAATAAAGAGAAGATATTACTTAGTAGAACTATATCTCATAACTTGTTATTAAATTATACATATAATTGGTACCTTGTGAGTTTCTATTCACTCAGCTCTTAATAACCTGACGACAGTTATTGCCTGGACATTCCTCGTCCAGACTACCCTGTCCCTCTTAATGCAGATAATAGAGCTTATGACGACGACTACTACCCTGAAGGGGAATATATAGAGGGTGGCCCCACTGATAACTGTTATGCCAGAGGAGGCTGTTACGCTGACGACTACCCTTACGCCAGCTAGAGATGTAGATTAATATTTAGTTTTATATTTCTGTCGAACTTTTTTAGTAAATGGGTACTTGGGCATATGTTGTCTCCAGACCTATTATGATCCTGAGGACCACTCTGATATTGTAATAGATAGAATTGTTATTATATTTTCAGTTTGTTTACTGTTCCTATTTATTCGTTGGATAAGTACTGTGTGGTGTGGACAATTAGTGACATTTACCCGTCATTCCCTATGGATCCAAAAAGGAAATTTACTTTTATCTATTTTTGCTGTTCTGAGGCGTGACAGAATTTTGGTACCAGTTAGGTTTGATACTTTCGTTCACTATTCGTTCCATACCATCTGGTCCTAGTATTTAAGATTCCCTGAGATGAGATATGATAAGATAAGTTCGTCCTCCTGACGATAGATTGTTTCCTTTGCAGGCTAGTATGGATCCAGAGTTCCACCTATTTGTGGATGATTCTTTTGGCAAATATGTTATTCATAGGGACACAGTCGAGCCAGCCATTCCAGAGATATATCTTAGCCACATTCGCTAGACAACTAGTCGATACTTGGAGGAGAGGATGTGGACTTCTCTCTATATTATGGGCACGACACACCCAATAAAGATATGCATGAATGCGTATCTGTGGACACGTGGAGTCGGACCACTTCTCTTGTTTGAGATTGTTTTGAAATTGATTTGAATCAAAGAAAGAAGATAGGTCTGTTGAAAACAGATACAGAGTCGCCACTTGGTCTTTAAGGAACCAAGAAACCTAATTTTGACTCACCCAAGCGGATAAGGGCACCGGCCCTTCATAACCAAAGAACTTGGTTCGGGGTTTTGGTACGAGAGAGGAAGGAGCCTTTGTCGCAACTAAAACACCCTCAACTCGCCCCGTCTTTCGACGGGCCTCAATTAGCATCCAAATAATCATCTTATACTATGTATGGTTCGACAAATAATACTACGATAGTATATTACATCACATAAGAAACTTGAAATGGAAGATCTAAAGATAAGATATCATTCATAAGATCTAAGCCAAATATCACACAATGCGAAGTGAAAGATCACACAAATAAACCTAGGAAAAATCATCTAATCATATATCAATTAATCAAGTTTTTCTAATCTGAAGGGGACATGAATTGTTCTTGAAACAAATAAACAAAGAAATCAAAATATGCTTAGCAAACTAGTATGATGCATGTTATTCTTTGATAAAAGAAGACCTCTCAATCCCCGGGACGGATGAGAAAGGATGATTAGATCAAGGGGAAGCATGAACGGGTGATCGAGTTCATTCCTTATAATCTCCTTAGATTAAGAGTTACAAAAACCCCAAATCTTGCATGAATGCAATGTATGTATCTAAAGTGTGCAAAGGTTGTAGTGTGTTTTGTGTACATGGATTTCTAGAATGACTCAGAAGTCTAAAATGTGTATGAATGAATGAATGAAATTAACATGGGATATTTACAAATGTAGTATGAACTACTTCCTAAGATATGAACTAATTTGGAATGCATATAAGCATCAAATCAAAGAATGAAAGTTAAAGTATACTTGCTGTGAATAGTGGACAGAACAGTAGCATGATCTTTTGGAATTCGAAAAGAGGGGTTAGGAATGTTTTCAATGCATGATTTTTTATGGAGATGTTCCTTATTGTGTCTAGAACACAACCCAAAAGGCCAATCTTGAATAGCTATCACAGATTGAGAGAAATTATATAAACAATAGAGGTCACTCAGAAACAGAGTTCGTACTGTCGACTGAAATGTTAGAAAATCTTAGAAAATGAAAAAGAATGATCTAGAGGCCCATTTTATACAGAAAGTTCCCTAAGACATTGAATTTTAAGGGAAAAATAAGTTAGGACCACCCCTTTTGTAAAAGTTTTCTGGAAAAGAGGTTGTAAGTTGACCTAGCTGCTGTGACAGCAAAAACAGAATGTTTGGAAGGAATGTTTGGGTCCAAATGGACCATTTTTAAGTACTTCCAAGTCAAGCCAAAAATCATGGGTGTTCTCCAATGAGTTAGGAAGACTTTCCAAGTGGCCTTGCATCCATATGTTGAGTATTGAGTTCTAGAGAAATCTTTGAACTCAACTCACTCACTGTTTTGACTCATTGTTTTGAAGATTTTGGAGAAAACAAAGTTTTGTTTCTTGAAATCAAATGAGAGGGATTGAGAGGGGTTTTGAAATAGATGTTTTGAAAACATGTTTTCAACACTCAATAAGGATCATATCCACTTAGAATACCTACATCAAACTCATCATTTAAGAACCTCCAAGATTGTTGGAGAGATTTATTTTATTTTTGGGCATAACTTCAATACATTCCAAGAATACCTTGGAAGTATTGAGGTTATGATCATCATCTATCAAACATGTTTTTGAGGTCAAGAGCTACTATCCATAAGGATTCACTCACCCCAAACTTCATGTCATCACTTAGATGATGATGAACTAGTAAGTAAATAAAGAAAAGAAAAAGAAATGAGATAAGGAGAGATGAACATATATATAATCAAAGCAAGTAAATAGCAATCAATAGATGATAATCAATGTGATTTTGGACTTGTAGCTTGGTGATTCACTCATAGATTTTGACATTTGGACATGGAAGTAGCTTCCTATCTCATGAATGCTCAAGAATGAGGGTTGGAGTGGACTTTGAATGTGAAGTATATAGAAGGATGATGGAAGAAAACAAGAATAAAACTCACTTTCTTATGGAAAATCAATGGGAGAAGCTCCCTTTCTCTCTTCTAAACCTATCTCTATCTCTCTTCTTCTCTACAACTTTTTAAGCTTTGCACTTGGCCCCCCCAAAATGAAGAGCAATGGGGGGTTTAAATAGGCCAATTTGGGGTGGTTTTGGGGTTTTAGAAGTACTCCCATTGGTCCCAAACAACTGTGAACATAAAACTATGTCGTTTTGGCTTTCAATTAATCAAATTGGACCCCCAAAAAAATTACAAAAATGGACTCTGCGAGGGATGAGTGCCGCGGCGGCACTGGGCCAGTGCCGCGGCAGCACTGCTCCTCAGACGCCCAGAAATTTACGTTTAGGCCCCCAGAGGTTCCGGTATTCGCGAAAAGGCCCTATTTTGTCCGAAATTCACAGAAAATGCATACGAACTCCAAATTGAGGTTGTGATATACCGTTGGAAAGGTAATGGAGTCTACTTTACATAAAAAAATAGTTCGGAGATAGGTCACTTTGAAAAGTTTTGCGGTATTCGCGATAAAAGCTGATTTGATCGCCTTTTCCACCTTCGGAAATTCAAAATAAATTCGTTTTAAATCCAGGAATTATGTGCGATATACCGTTGGAAAGCTATTGACCTCTAGTATCCATGAAAAATATTTGAAAATTGTTTCGGTGCCCCGATTCCAAAGTCAAATCTTGGTCAAACTGGTCAAACCTGGGATTCCCGGGAAGTTCTGGGAACCTCCGGGAGCTCCCAGGAGCCGACGTTTTCGCACGATTCTCTTTTAAAACTCATTTTAATACTTTTCTAATGATTCCGGTGAATTCGGACGATTTCGGTCAAACTTGGTCAAACTCTGGTCAAACCTGGTCAAACCTGGTCAAACCGGTCAACGGGGACTTTCGGGGAACTTCCGGGACTTCCGGGGGTCTCTGGGAGCTGACGATTTCATCCAGTTTTACTTAAAAACTCATTTTATCATTTTTCTTACGACATAGCATGTTTTCAGAACTTTGGGACCAAATCTGGGAGCCTTCGGGCTTTCAGGGGTATTTTGGTCATTCTGAGCATTCTGAGAGATAGAGCTGACTTCCAAGAGTCCTTTTGAGTCTTTTACGATCATTGTGAACCACCAAGCTATGGGTCTCCTAAATCTGATAGCCGACAAAATGGGGTGTCTACAGTTTGCCCCTCTTTGGCAGGAACTTGCGAGGCAACGCATGTCGCAAGCGAGTGCCAAAGTTTTGAAGAGACAGGACTTTTTGGAGGCTATAGATTTAGGATAAAAACGTTGCAAAAGATGCAATGATGAAAAAAGATGCTGAGGTCAGTGTTGATCGTGCTCTGCGTGAGCTGCCTACGTATCCCAAGGGGAATCAGACCAGGACGTAGTTCAGGGCACAAAGGAACAAATCACACATGCACAACAAGACATGCGGATTCTATGCTATGAGGATGATATGCAATGCATGGATGTGATATGAATTGTGTCATGGGTCCTATCATGCCTAGTGTTATGACCCTAGTATGAGCAGGTGCTGTGGGGTGTGCCACTCCGAGTGGGCTGGTGTTGTGTTAGTATTTGTGACTGTGATGTGGTGGATGACTCGGATAAGGACACCAAGGCTTAGGAGGCTCAGGGTCTGGGGGCAAAACTTTTGAAACTTGGGAAGTGCGTTTTGCAAACGAGTGAGGCAGATCAGATGTGCTTTGTTTAGCAGACGACAGCCAAAGGTGACCGAGGGATTTTGTGATAAAAATGGACAGATGAGAAAGCTCATGATGATCAGTGGACACGGATCCTTGAATTGTGAATAGATAGTGCTTGCCCTGGTAATCAGGGTGATTTGACTGTGGATGATGTTTTCAATCGCTGGCAGATCCTTATGATGACAAGCCGGAGAATCGGTCCGGACTTCTGTTATCTTCTGCAGGGGATGGTAGGGGACTCTCTGAGAATCTCTCTTCTTGATCGGGAACCAGGATCCATCTCTGAATCTATCACGGTTGATCAAATCTTTCGGCGCTCAATCCAAGAGGGCCGGTCGGGGCCTCCAGGAGCTGAAGGATAACATACTCTACTAGGAAGAAGGAAATACGTCCGTTAAATGGGAGTAAAGGTATCATTCTATTTGTGACAGAGATGATTTGCGGTGGTTTGACACTGATGGAGGGTGATAATCAATAGCAACTTATGGACTTATGTTGCTAGGATGAAAGAAGATCATCAACTGCCACTCGTGGACTTATGATGCTAGGAGAAAAGAAGATCATCAACAGCCACTCATGGACTTATGTTGCTAGGAGAAAGGAAGATCATCAACAGCCATTCGTGGACTTATGTTGCATGAATGAAGGAGGATGACCAACAGCCACTCATGGACTTATGTTGCTAGGAGAAAGGAAGATCATCAACAGCCATTCGTGGACTTATGTTGCATGAAGAAAGATGAAAGATCAACAGCCACTCATGGACTTATGTTGCATGAAGAAAGATGAAAGATCAACAGCCACTCATGGACTTATGTTGCTAGGAGAAAAGAAGATCATCAACAGCCATTCGTGGACTTATGTTGCATGAAGAAGGAAGATCAACAGCCACACATGGACTTATGTTGCATGAAGAAAGATGAAAGATCAACAGCCACTCATGGACTTACATTGCTAGGAGAAATAAAGATCATCAACAGCCACTCATGGACTTATGTTGCATGAACGAAGAAAGATGATGGTCAACTTTCGACGGTTTGGAAAGGGATGAAATTTTCCCCAAGTTTGGACGCTTCTCATGCTGACGCCTTGACCGGTGTAGTAATGGTGTTTGGTACTCCTGCTTGTATTGGCATGCTCTTTATAACTTGATTTGAAAATTTTATTTGTCACTATTGACTTACACATTTGAGACTACAACAGACTCAAAAACTTGACAGACATTGACGCACGAGGATGACACATTTGACACCAAAATGAAACAAGGTCGACTTGCCAAAACTTAATGTGCTTTTGTCATAAATGATGTACCATTTCTCTTTTGTGTTTACTTCTCTCCTTAACGTGGCATCACTTTGATGGTGAATCTTATTTTTGAAAATTCCTCTCTGCTGATCTAATCAATTTCTTTGCTTCTCTCAAGATGTGCTTTGAATTAGTGCCTTAGCTTATGGAATGAAAGACGCTCCATTTCCATTTGTTCAAGACAATGTTCTTGAAGGCTTACCATTGGTGTATAGGGATCAGGTGGCAAACGAAGTTTGCCCCTAGTTTGAAGGGCATGAAGTGGGATCGGTAGGCAAATGAGGCAAATGATCGAAGTTTGCCCCTAGTTTGGAGGAAGGTTCATTGGAGGTTTTGGGCAAACGAGGTAGGTGACCGAAGTTTGCCCCTTGTGTGAAAGGTAGATAGTAAAAGTCAGGCAAACGAGGCGGGTAGCCGAAGTTTGCCCCTAGTGTGGAAGGTGATTTTCTGGCTTGGGGCATGGACCGTGACTTTAATCTCTCAAATGCTCATAACTTTTGCCTAGGCACCAGTGAGGTGACCTAGCAAGCTCTTTTCTCTCTTTTGTTATTGCTCACCTTGGATTTAACTCTAATTTTTGCCTAGGCGTCCTTTCGGATTTTCGACCTAGCGAGCCATCCTTCTTTTTTTCTTTTTTTGAAAGTCTGCCTACGTACCCCCAAGTGGGGATCAGGTCCAACGTAGTTCGGGCATGGTTGGGAAGAAGCGGGTTGATTTTTGGGTAGGTGGGGTGACCGAACCGATGCGGTTGCCTACGTATCCCCGAGTGGGAATCAGGTCGAGCGTAGTTCAAGGCTTGAAGGAAATTGGTTTGATTATGATGGTGTTGACCGAACCGATGTGGTTGCCTACGTATCCCCGAGTGGGAATCAGGTCGAGCGTAGTTCAAGGCTTGAAGGAAATTGGTTTGATTATGATGGTGTTGACCGAACCGATGTGGTTGCCTACGTATCCCCGAGTGGGAATCAGGTCGAGCGTAGTTCAAGGCTAGGCTTGAAATAAGGGGTTTGAGGTATGAGGGTTTTTCAAACCAATCGTCAAAGAAGTTCAAACTTGAGCCACTTGTGGTAGCTTTGAATAAAAAAGATTCAGTTTCAATCTCCCTTTCTTTTCTTTTTCTTTTTCTTTTTCTTTTGTTTTGAGGATTGATCCTTTTCACTTTTGCCTAGCCAGTCAATTTTTGCTTTTCATGTAGTTGATTCTTGCAAGATCCTTCAATCGCAATCTCAGAATCCCAGAATGTGCATGTCAGCTCTCGGAATTTATTTGTGGTTGTTCCGTGCCTTTGGAAATGTGATCTAGGCACATACGATTCTCTCATTTGTTTTATTTCTTTTATTTTCTCCATTATTTTGACTGGCTAAGGTCAGATCTTGGAAATCAATACCTTTTCAGCTCTCACTTTTGCCTAGGTGCCCTTTCGGGTTTTCAACCTAGCGAGCTTTTTTTTTTTTTTTTTTTTTTTTTTTTTTTTCTTTTCTTTTTTTTTTTTTTGAAAGTGGAGATGAAACTCATTGAAATGTTTGGCTATCATCAAGGACCAAGTCTGCGCAGGTTCACATGGCTATCAATTGGGTTGGGCCCAAGGCTTTGAAATGGTAGAAATGGAGGAAAGGGTGTTGGGCAAGCCCCAAGTCAGTTCCAAGCATGTCTTTTCAAGATTGAGGCAAGAGAATCTTTAAATTCTTAAAGTAAGGCTATTCAATTCTCGACTCTTCATCGGTGTCAGCGCAAAATTGACTTTGACCTTTCAGGATTTTTTTGTTTGAGTAAAAAAAAAAAATATTATTTTTTTTTAGCACAGTAATATCCACGGTAATTTGAAAAGTGACACTTCAGTTCAGCGATTCATGCATCTATGACTAGGCACATTAGATTAGGCAAAATGAGACTTCATTCCATCACTAGAGAAGGTTACAGACTCATAACAACTTGATGACAGACGGACTCGACCACAAGACTAAACTTGAAATAAACAAAACACACAACAGACTCGACTGGACTTGACCCGGTCTCAAATGGAATGTCACAGTGACTTGCTTATTCTTTTTTTTTTAAAAAAGAGCATCCTCATTTGTTTTGATAGCAAAAGTTCCAAACACCATCGCTTCGCCAGCACAGGTTCAACATTCATGGTCCTCAGCGAAGGGGATCATTGAAATGGATAGGTCATGGGTTGGTCCAGACCGAGGTAGTGAATTGGATTGGGGTGCGGCGCATCATCCAAGAGATCCTGAATTGAGTGACGGAGCCTCTTACAGTTGTCGGTCTCATGGCCTTGGTCTTGGTGGTAATCACAATACTTGGATTCATTGTACCCATGAGGTGGGTGATTAGGAGGCTTACTAGGCTCCAAAGGTACAAGGTGGCCCTTTTGAACAAGGTGATTGAGAGCGGAGGATAAGCTCATGTCAAGTGGTGTGAAGACTCTTTGGTTTCCTTTCTTGTGCCTCTTACTGCAGTCATTTTGGCTTGATGATGGGCTTAAGGCATTGATATCTAGGCTCTCTTGATCTTCACCAAAGGTATGGGGTCTCTTCTCCTTTTTCAGTGACCCAGCTCCATTGATCTTGCCTTCACAGATAGCATCCTCGATTCTAGTCCCAACCTCAAACAACTCTTCAAATGTTGAGATGGATTGGTAGAATAGTTTTTCATGGTATACCGGTTGCAGGTTCTTGACCAGCATACGTACTTGCTCTTTCTCAGCAGGCCTGTGGATCATTTGGGCTACTTTATTCCTCCATCTGCTCAAGAATGCAGCGAAGGACTCATTGAAATTCTGCCTGGTAGTTTCCAGATCTCGGATGGTGACATCAAGCTCTTGGTTGTAGGAGTAATGATCAATGAAAGTTCTAGCAACATCTTCCCAAACTCGGGTCTTGGAAGTTTCAAGGGTTAGGAACCAGGATAGTGCGGCTTTCTGGAGGGTTTGAGGGAACAGCATAGCTATGTGCTCATGGGTGCAGCCCATTGACTGGAAAATGCTCATACAAAACTTCACGTGGCTCTTCGGATTTCCAGTTCCATCAAAACGGTCGATTTCAGGCATCTTGAAGTTCTCGGGTAGCCTCACCTTGTTGGGCTCAAACAATCCTTCCAGATCTAACATGTAATCGTCGACTCCCTTACTCTTCCTTAGTATGTTCTCAAGCTTGTCGACCTTGTCCATTTTCTCTTGGAGCTTTTTCTCATATACAGGCGGCGGGACCCCTTGAAACCATACTTCTTCTCCGTCGTTCTCATGTAGGGGTGGTTCAAACCCAGGCGGAGGCTGCGGCCGTTGCTGCTTCAATTCCTCCATGAAGGATAAAACTTGGGCCAACCGTTCAGACTGTTGGTTGATCATTTCTGTCATTCTTGCTTCCAAACCTTCTGGATCCATAAAGCTGACTTTCGGCTGAGTGATTCTGACAAGGTGACTCCCTAATCCTCTGACTCACAAATGCAGATCCTGGGTGCTCAAAACTTGTACTGACATATAGGTGTGAAAAGACTGTGTTAGACTTTTAACAGTGATGATTGAGATGACAACTGTAGTGATGTTTAACAGACGTGGACTGACTCGTGTACAGCCTGACTGAAACAGTGTGTGCAGACCGATAGGAATGGTGCATGCGAATGAGGCAAGCATGCAGATGTAGGCCCTAATCTATATGATGCTCCTATTTCTAACAGATAGCAGTTAAACAAATAAGGTCCTAACCATATAGAGTGTGCCAACTTTACCTTCTAGTATGATCACCAAGGGATAACAGGGGTTTCCAGAGTTTTATGAAGGCTTCTAGGAGAGATTGGGCATTTCTGGTTGGTTTGGACAAAGTTTCAAGGAGAAACTAATATATCTGGGCATTTTTGGTTGGTTTGGATAGAGTCTCTGGGAGAAACTGGTTAATATGGTTATATCTGGGATATCTGGATAAAGTTTCTGGGAGAAATAGGTTATATCTGGGATATATGGACAGAGTTTCTGGGGGAAAACAGGTGTATATGGGAAATCTGGGAGATTCAGACAGAGCTACTGAAAAAAAGTTGGTTAATATTGTTAAATCTGGGATATCTGGACAGAGTTTCAGGGAGAAACTGGTTAATATGTGGTGATAGTGATCATACTGTCTAGCAGGTTTTCATACTCCTATGTCTTAAGACCGACAAACAAGGCTTGCGGTGTATATCTTTGTGAGCATGGAGCAGACATCCTTATCATGGTGCCTAGGCAAGTCAACTCAATGTGATCACATGTGAGTGATTGCCTTGGGGATCATAAGAAAGAGGTTCTGTTCTATGCCACATAAGCGTCTACACCGCGCAGGTAATCCCGTCAGGGCATACAGCAGTTATATCACATTGTCCTATCTGAAAAGATAAATGAACAGTCCTATGAAAGGTTCTACAGGAATCTATATGCAAAGGCTGGGTTTAGTCAAAGAGGGTCCGTTGACGAGAGTTCCAATATACCGTCGGAGAGACAGTACGGAGGTTTTTACTCTTTTTGATATACCTTGGAAGGTACAGTATCAACGGTGACTTGTGCCCTGGCACAGCAAGACCTGAACAATGTCAGCGCCGCGTTTCAGACACAGTCGAAGGGGAGGAAATGCAAGAGTGCAATGCGGTGAACCAAACACAGTAAAAAGATGATTTTAAAGATACTTCTTATGAGTCAAACCTCTGTATTATTTTGTTTTAAAATAAAAATCCCCAGCAGAGTCGCCAGATTGTGGACACGCGGAGTCGGACCACTTCTCTTGTTTGAGATTGTTTTGAAATTGATTTGAATCAAAGAAAGAAGATAGGTCTGTTGAAAACAGATACAGAGTCGCCACTTGGTCTTTAAGGAACCAAGAAACCTAATTTTGACTCACCCAAGCGGATAAGGGCACCGGCCCTTCATAACCAAAGAACTTGGTTCGGGGTTTTGGTACGAGAGAGGAAGGAGCCTTTGTCGCAACTAAAACACCCTCAACTCGCCCCGTCTTTCGACGGGCCTCAATTAGCATCCAAATAATCATCTTATACTATGTATGGTTCGACAAATAATACTACGATAGTATATTACATCACATAAGAAACTTGAAATGGAAGATCTAAAGATAAGATATCATTCATAAGATCTAAGCCAAATATCACACAATGCGAAGTGAAAGATCACACAAATAAACCTAGAAAAAATCATCTAATCATATATCAATTAATCAAGTTTTTCTAATCTGAAGGGGACATGAATTGTTCTTGAAACAAATAAACAAAGAAATCAAAATATGCTTAGCAAACTAGTATGATGCATGTTATTCTTTGATAAAAGAAGACCTCTCAATCCCCGGGACGGATGAGAAAGGATGATTAGATCAAGGGGAAGCATGAACGGGTGATCGAGTTCATTCCTTATAATCTCCTTAGATTAAGAGTTACAAAAACCCCAAATCTTGCATGAATGCAATGTATGTATCTAAAGGGTGCAAAGGTTGTAGTGTGTTTTGTGTACATGGATTTCTAGAATGACTCAGAAGTCTAAAATGTGTATGAATGAATGAATGAAATTAACATGGGATATTTACAAATGTAGTATGAACTACTTCCTAAGATATGAACTAATTTGGAATGCATATAAGCATCAAATCAAAGAATGAAAGTTAAAGTATACTTGCTGTGAATAGTGGACAGAACAGTAGCATGATCTTTTGGAATTCGAAAAGAGGGGTTAGGAATGTTTTCAATGCATGATTTTTTATGGAGATGTTCCTTATTGTGTCTAGAACACAACCCAAAAGGCCAATCTTGAATAGCTATCACAGATTGAGAGAAATTATATAAACAATAGAGGTCACTCAGAAACAGAGTTCGTACTGTCGACTGAAATGTTAGAAAATCTTAGAAAATGAAAAAGAATGATCTAGAGGCCCATTTTATACAGAAAGTTCCCTAAGACATTGAATTTTAAGGGAAAAATAAGTTAGGACCACCCCTTTTGGAAAAGTTTTCTGGAAAAGAGGTTGTAAGTTGACCTAGCTGCTGTGACAGCAAAAACAGAATGTTTGGAAGGAATGTTTGGGTCCAAATGGACCATTTTTAAGTACTTCCAAGTCAAGCCAAAAATCATGGGTGTTCTCCAATGAGTTAGGAAGACTTTCCAAGTGGCCTTGCATCCATATGTTGAGTATTGAGTTCTAGAGAAATCTTTGAACTCAACTCACTCACTGTTTTGACTCATTGTTTTGAAGATTTTGGAGAAAACAAAGTTTTGTTTCTTGAAATCAAATGAGAGGGATTGAGAGGGGTTTTGAAATAGATGTTTTGAAAACATGTTTTCAACACTCAATAAGGATCATATCCACTTAGAATACCTACATCAAACTCATCATTTAAGAACCTCCAAGATTGTTGGAGAGATTTATTTTATTTTTGGGCATAACTTCAATACATTCCAAGAATACCTTGGAAGTATTGAGGTTATGATCATCATCTATCAAACATGTTTTTGAGGTCAAGAGCTACTATCCATAAGGATTCACTCACCCCAAACTTCATGTCATCACTTAGATGATGATGAACTAGTAAGTAAATAAAGAAAAGAAAAAGAAATGAGATAAGGAGAGATGAACATATATATAATCAAAGCAAGTAAATAGCAATCAATAGATGATAATCAATGTGATTTTGGACTTGTAGCTTGGTGATTCACTCATAGATTTTGACATTTGGACATGGAAGTAGCTTCCTATCTCATGAATGCTCAAGAATGAGGGTTGGAGTGGACTTTGAATGTGAAGTATATAGAAGGATGATGGAAGAAAACAAGAATAAAACTCACTTTCTTATGGAAAATCAATGGGAGAAGCTCCCTTTCTCTCTTCTAAACCTATCTCTATCTCTCTTCTTCTCTACAACTTTTTAAGCTTTGCACTTGGCCCCCCCAAAATGAAGAGCAATGGGGGGTTTAAATAGGCCAATTTGGGGTGGTTTTGGGGTTTTAGAAGTACTCCCATTGGTCCCAAACAACTGTGAACATAAAACTATGTCGTTTTGGCTTTCAATTAATCAAATTGGACCCCCAAAAAAATTACAAAAATGGACTTTGCGAGGGATGAGTGCCGCGGCGGCACTGGGCCAGTGCCGCGGCGGCAGTGGGCCAGTGCCGCGGCAGCACTGCTCCTCAGACGCCCAGAAATTTACGTTTAGGCCCCCAGAGGTTCCGGTATTCGCGAAAAGGCCCTATTTTGTCCGAAATTCACAGAAAATGCATACGAACTCCAAATTGAGGTTGTGATATACCGTTGGAAAGGTAATGGAGTCTACTTTACATAAAAAAATAGTTCGGAGATAGGTCACTTTGAAAAGTTTTGCGGTATTCGCGATAAAAGCTGATTTGATCGCCTTTTCCATCTTCGGAAATTCAAAATAAATTCGTTTTAAATCCAGGAATTATGTGCGATATACCGTTGGAAAGCTATTGACCTCTAGTATCCATGAAAAATATTTGAAAATTGTTTCGGTGCCCCGATTCCAAAGTCAAATCTTGGTCAAACTGGTCAAACCTGGGATTCCCGGGAAGTTCTGGGAACCTCCGGGAGCTCCCAGGAGCCGACGTTTTCGCGCGATTCTCTTTTAAAACTCATTTTAATACTTTTCTAATGATTCCAGTGAATTCGGACGATTTCGGTCAAACTTGGTCAAACTCTGGTCAAACCTGGTCAAACCGGTCAACGGGGACTTTCGGGGAACTTCCGGGACTTCCGGGGGTCTCTGGGAGCTGACGATTTCATCCAGTTTTACTTAAAAACTCATTTTATCATTTTTCTTACGACATGGCATGTTTTCAGAACTTTGGGACCAAATCTGGGAGCCTTCGGGCTTTCAGGGGTATTTTGGTCATTCTGAGCATTCTGAGAGATAGAGCTGACTTCCAAGAGTCCTTTTGAGTCTTTTACGATCATTGTGAACCACCAAGCTATGGGTCTCCTAAATCTGATAGCCGACAAAATGGGGTGTCTACAGTATCACTATGCTATGACTCGACCAGCCATATACTAGGAGATGTCTAGATTGATTTAGAGTAAGCCAGAAGTAGACGAGATTAAGTTGCGAGTGATTATAGTCGGGCTTGTTCCACCTGAGCCTACACCTGTACCTGTACCTTCACCTGTACCAGCACCAACATCGGCAGCCCCACTATCACTGGTACCCGATGTACCAATTCTGGAGCCTAAGCCGATTCAAGGTGAGGAGGACCCAGAGCCAAAGGATGAGCATCTTGACGAGGATATCGATGGGGATGAAGAGGAGAAGCCTATGGACAACGAGGACCCATCAAAGGAGGAGCCTATAGACGATGGTGATGAGCCATAGGAGTCAAAGTATGTTCCTGACGAGGAGCCAGAGCCAGAGCCAGAGCCAGAGCCAGAGGACCTAATACATGAGCCAGAGGACCATGATGAAGATATCATGGTTGGAGAGGATGACACAATGTTAGAGGGAGATGTGATTATAGAGATTGTAGAGGAGGTTGTTCCTGACAAGGGGATCATTGTACCTGAGATCCTAGATATACCTGAGTTACCAGCGGGACCTATTTTACATATGGCAGCCATGGCCGATATGGCAGTAGGATGGATGGCTGAGATGGTCATTCAGCCAGCTGGATTTGTTATGGGAGAGACTGCATTAGTAGGGGCTTTGGACATAGCTGATGGATTTGCTGTTGTAGCCATCGACGTCGCTAATCAGGCGATGATGGCAGAGGACGCAAATGTAGAGATAGTTGAGGATTATATCAGAGTGGTAGTTGGAGATCTTGCTGCACCGGTTGAGGATGCTCCCCTTGAGAAGGTGGATATCATTTCAGAGGATGAGGCATTACCAGCCAAATCAGATGCTGACAATTTTTTAGTCGGGATCTATAGAGTTTAGCTTTTGTTAGTTTATATCAGGACATGTTGTCCACATGATTTTTGAGAGCTTGAGAGATAGCTACTGGACCATAGCTATGTATAGATTTTATCAGTAGTAGTAGTATTGTAAATAGCTGACCTTAGCACTGTATTAGCCTATATCCCATGTGGTACACAGTTTGACTAGTGTGTACTATGTAGTACATCTTTTGATATATATATATATACAAGCAGTACTTTTGATATTAGTTATATGGTTGAGCGGATATATGCTGATTAGTAGAATTGTTAGTTCTTGTTGCTTATCGCTCTATCTTGATTTCGTTTCTCCGAGAAGACTTTCAGCTAATTAATAGGTCTTTTGTAGGTACACTTCATACAATACCACGATGGTTAGACCGAGGAATCAAGCTCGATTAGGAGCCCCTATTCCAGAAAGCTTGGATCCAACGGGCATTTTTGAAGCTTTCATGTAGAGATGGAACATGTAGGAGATACTTATAACCACTCTACTCACCAGAAAACCTGTTGCACCACCGCCACCAAGACAGACTGGTGATAAGTTACTCGAACATTTTCATAGAATACACCTAGAGAAATTCGACGGATTAACAGAGTCATGGAAGGGGGAGTAGTGGATACGAAAAATGGAATTAATTTTGAAGTTTTGGAATGTACTGAGCAAGATAAGCATCATCTTTCCATATATCAGCTCACCTACGCTGTCGCAAATTGGTGGGAAGCCAAAAGAGCTACAATAGGAGTTGAAGCTGCATGGAGAATGCCTTGGGAGTGACTGTTAAGTTGGGTAAAGTATGCAAGGATTGCCCATTGACCTTGGGAGATAGGAATCTTCCAGCAGACTTGGTAGTACTGTCAATGTCGGAGTTTGACATTATCTTAGGTATGGATTGGCTTACCAAGTATGGCGCCAACTTGGATTGCCCTACCAGGACTATTACATTTCTAGTACCAAGACAACCAGCGATTAGATTTCAATGTCAGCCGACGAACGACATGTTACTCACAAGTTATTTAGCTGTAATCTGGAGTACGAGTACAAAACCAATGATGGATCAAATTCCTATCGGGCAAGATTTCAAGGATGTATTCCAGGATATTAAAGGACTTCCACCAAAGAGAGAAATAGATTTTTGCATGGAATTAGTACCTGGAACATTGCCGATACCTAAGACTCCGCACAGGATGGCACTAACTGAGATGTTGGAATTAAAGAAGTAAGTTCAGGAACTTGAAGATTTAGATTTTGTTCGTCCGAGTACGTCATCGTGGGGAGCAACAGTTCTATTTGTGAAAAAGAAGGATGGAACACTTCGACTCTGTATAGACTACAGGGAGTTGAACAAGGTTACGATTAAGAATAGATATCCACTTCCTCGGATAGATGATCTATTCAACCAGTTATAAGGATCAAGGATCTTTTCGAAGATCGATCTACGTTCTGGATATCACCGGTTGTTAGTTCGACTGGAGGATGTGATGAAGACTGCGCTTAGGATGAGATGCAGGCATTATGAGTTTTTGGTGATGCCTTTCGTGTTGACGAATGTGCCAACAGTATTTATGGATTTAATGAATGGAGTATTCAGACCTTATCTGGATCAGTTCATTATAGTGTTCATCGATGACATCTTGATCTACTCAAAGACCGATGAGGATCACAAGGAGCATTTATTGCTTTGTGGACTTTTCGAGATAGTAAGTTGTATATAAAGTTCAGCAAGTGTGAGTTTTGGATACAGGAAGTCAAATTTTGGGACATGGTATTGTTCGCTTCTATTATTTTGCGTCAGGCGTGCCAGAGTTAAGGTAGCTCGATTATGTGATTAAATTAGCAAACATGGTTTTTCCTAATATTTTGTGCGAGTGGTGCATGATCTGACTTCTATCCTATTGGGATTATTAAAAACTAGTAGGAAAGTATTCTAGTTATAGGTTCTTTGACAGTACTGAAGCGCACAAGTCAAAAAGTGGCAAAAATAATGTAAAGCAAGGCTTTAGAAAGTGGAAATATATTGCATGAAAATAAATTACAAGGAAGGAAATTACTTAAGAAATTAAAATACAATCGTGTAAGAACACTAAAAGAAATTAAGAAAGCTATGGAAAAGCTACTAGATGCTTAAAAGAAGAGCAAAAGGAATGCTTTTGAATGCTTTTTTGGGAGTGTGTGTGTTGATCGGGTTGTTGGAGAGCTGCTGGAGAGATTAAACTGTTGGAGGATGTTGTGTATTTATAAAGAAAGAGATGATATGTTGATCCAATGAACTCTTTTCTTTAATGCTAAGTCTGCCAGTAGATCCCATCTTTAATGATTTCCTATGCTCCTTAGGGCTCTCCCTTACCATGTGCAAAGCATCTTGAAACTTTCAATATAGACACCACCAATTAGGGAAGTGCCCGAATGGGTATGCTGCTCGAATGGCAAAAATAGTCATCGGCATGGAAAAATGGTCATCAACCTTGGTTGCTCATGATTCTCATGAATTTGACTTCATAGTTATTAACCCAACCAATCATGGGCCCACCATGATGCAACACTTGTGTGAATTGGTTTCACAAGTAAAGCATGGGCACCACCAAATGGGAATAGTAGAGGATAGGGAGTTTGATCTAGGTTGATTGTGTTTAGCAAATACACATAAAGAAACAAGGCAAGCTGTGCCACTCCTCTTTTGGCTTGTCCAGCAAAACATTGAAAATGGGTCTTGGACTCATGGCCAAATCAAGTTGTGATGGCATGGCCGATGGTCTGGTGATGCATACTTGCCACTTTCATATTTTGAAATATTCATGTGTTTGGGTATTTAACATTTGGTCTAGATGGCATGTGCTTTTTTATCTGAATGTTCAACATTCATTCGGTCATGTCTTATACCTTTTACCAAATGCTTCCAAATAATTGGTCTTGTGACAAAATGCATATTTTGAGTACAAACAATTGCCCCTTAGCTCTTTAAAAAAAATGAAAGAGTGAATTTTGAAGAAATTTTTTTGTCAATCCAATTATTACATTGACCGATTATTGTAGTGACATACTTGTCATCTTTTAGCATTTGCTATGTGTTGTGTGACAAGCAACTGGTCAATCATGTGGGCCACCTTTTATGACTTTCATCTCTTACAAGTTGGATACATCACCATTAAAATTGCCAGACCTCAAAATTTGGTCTACATCATAAAGAGAAAAAACAATTTTACTCAGGCCCACCATTCTTTTAGGACTCTTGCTTTTGTGACTATCCAAAGCACCACCAAAGCATTATTCCTGATCTTAACTTTTTCCTTGATAGCGGTATGTCTGGTCACAATTTCTGCCATGACTGAAATATGAACTTCAGTCAAAATTCATTATATTTTTAATCAGATTGTTAGTCTGATTAAAATACGGACTGAATCATTATTTGACTTCGGTCTTTAATAATCTTCTCTTTCTTTGATAATAATATTGCTGTAGAAAGAGCCACCAAATTAAAGAAAATATTTGGTGAGATCTACAAAGCCAGTGTCGATGAATAATTTCAGAAGCCAAATAATTAATTGGCTAAACACAAAAAGTGTTTTTGGCAACAAAAATGCCAAAATACTTGAACAATTCTTTAAGAGTTAGTTTTCTCAAAGGAATATGTTCAAGTACAAAAAATAAATATTTGACCGATTTTGTGTTAATCAGTCTTTGTGGAACTTGCCCCCCTTGTGTTTTTGGGACTTCAACACTAGTGAGGGGCTCTTTAGTTGAATAGAAAATTGTCGGCTTAACACTTATAATTATTTTCTCGTCGCCTTGCTCCCCTTGTGGCTTGGACAGCGTGGATTTAGTCTGATTGGTCTTTTGATTTGTAGAGAAATCAATTTTTTCATTGACTTCATCGGTCTCATTGGACCAATTTTTACTTGAATTTTCCTTACGTTTCTTGATTTTCTCAAGAAATTGTTCGAAAAATTCCAAACTAGCAGCCAACTTGTCATCCGAATTTGTTTCTTTCGGCTCTTCGTTAATATCATTTTGTCCTTTAAACAGCGAACTTGGAAAAGTACTTGGTCCCTTTATCCATTCACCACTTAAAAAATCCTCAAGAGACATGAACCACAGTATTGTACTTCAGGTGGTGGATCGTCTGTCCCACTTGTGGCTTTAAGGAGACCGATTTCTTTGCAGAAAAATAAATTATCGGTCTCAAATCAGTGAATCTTATAGTAGAGATGACCGATCCCCTTATCATATCGGTGTGGTTCATTTTCATGCTGACGAAGTAATTGTGGATTCCATGGAAATACACAGATTTGATTCCATAAATTGCCATAGATAGTTGATTTATCATTTTTGAGACAATAAATCTCACTGTGAAGTAGGCTTATTTTTTCGTTCCGCCAACGAATTTGATTGTGGTAGAATTATAGGCATGCTTCGGTGTACATCTTTTCATCACTCGGTCGTCCCACCGGGTGTGCTAAAATTGTTCGCTCTTATTATTTTGCATCAGGTGTGCCAGAGTTGAGGTAGCTCGATTGTGTGATTAAATTAGCAAACATGGTTTTTCCTAATATTTTGTGCGAGTGGTGCACGATCTGACTTCTATCCTATTGGGATTGTTAAAAACTAGTAGGAAAGTACCCTAGTTAGATTCTTTGACAGTACTGAAGCGTACAAGTCAAAAAGTGGCAAAAATTATATAAAGCAAGGCTTTAGAAAGTGGAAATATTTTGCATGAAAAGAAATTACAAGGAAGGAAATTACTTAAGAAAGTGAACACTAAAAGAAATTAAAAAAGCTATGGAAAAGCTACTGGATGCTTAAAAGAAGAACAAAAGGAATGCTTTTGAATGCTTTTTTTGCCGTTTGTGTATTGATTGGGCTGTTGGAGAGCTGCTAGAGTGTCACGCCCCGGAGCAGCAAAAATAGAGAAAAATAAATTTCTCTTTTGGGTCCATAGGGAATGACAAGTGAAAGTCACTAATAATCCACACCACGCAGTAGTAGTCCAACTAAAACAATCTGAACAGTAAACAACTGAAATATAACCACAGTAATACTATTACAATCATCAGAGTGTGGTCCACAGGATCACAATAGGTCTGGAGACAACATATGCCCAAGTACCCATTAAACTAAAACAACATAGAGTTCAACAGAATATAAACTAGATACAACTATCTTCCGATCTTCAGCTGGCGTAAGAGTAGTCGTCAGCATAATAGCCTTCTCCGGCATAATCGGCATCAGTGGGGCCACCTTCTGCATAATTCCCTTTAGGGTAGTAGTCGTTGCCATAGGTTCCATTACCTGCATCGTTAAGGACAGGGTAGTCTAGATGGGGAATGTCCAGGCAATAAAGGCCGTCAGCTTACTGAAAGCTGAGTGAGAACTAACTAACACAGTCTCATAGAAATAACGTAATTACCAGTCACGAACGGTATAAAACAGTGATACTAGTTATATCTCTTCCTTTTTTACTCAAACACGCCATTAACCGATTCTCATCAACTTCCTACTCTCAGACTGATTGAACCAATTCCCGACTGACTATCTTGAACTAATTATATCATCACAACATACCAATGCTCTTATTCACCGCTATACCGCTTTTAAGAACTCTTGTGATCACCTATACATCTTTCTCATATAACGACTAGTCCATGGGCGTACCCATACTCTTGTTCACCACTTTTAAGAACTCTTACTGTTCACCGCTTTTAAGAATGCTTGCGAGTACGATACATACATAGCTCTGGTAAATACAAACTATGAGCGTGCCACAACTACTCTTGTTCACCGCTTTTAAGAACTCTTACTCTTTACTGCTTTTAAGAACGTTTGCGAGTACTGTGCACCCATAGCTCTCATGATCCTCGTCAAATCCTTCTGACTCACTTATCGGATTCAACCTGAGCAAATCATCAGCTCGACTCATACAACCTCTAAACATTACTAACATCTCATTGACTCAATCCTCAGTTATTCAAGGCTACCCACTATTATAATCTCAAACCTTATCTCGTTATCGCGTCATATTACTACCATCATCCCGAACCCGACTACGCTACTCACCATATATCTCAATCTCATTAACGTATCCCATTACCTCCGTAATCCATAATATCGCATAATAGGAAACATGAAACCTCAACTAAACAACTATGCATTATGAAATATAAACTTAAAAGAACATATACATGTTCTGTTAAGTTTGATCGATCGAAGTCATCTCAATCGCTTTAGAAAAGTGATGTTCGATCGATTGAAGTATCCTTGATCGATCAAAGCAAAGGTGGTCTTGATCGATTGAACTCAATTCGATCGATTGAGACTTAGGGATGTTCAAACTATTGAACTCAGTTCGATCGCTCGAACTATGTCTTCTACAGATTTTGCAGTGAACATGCAGAATATGATAGGGGTGTTTGGGTTATAATTAAAACATCTAGAACGCGTAAAACATCACAACTAAGCTAGTGAGTGAGTTTGGAACTCACCAAAAGATCGTTAAGGGTGCGTTTGGCAAGGTTGAAGCTCCGAGCTTTAATGGCGGCCTTTCCTTCCTTTCTCTCTGCTCCTCTGTCTCTCTCTGCTTCTCCTTCTCTCTGTCTCATTCTCTTTTTCTTCTTCTTCTTCTTCTTCTTCTTCTTCTTCTCCTCCCTGATTGTGTGTAGATATATGTGTGTGTATGTGTATATATATATATGAATGTGTATATATATATATATATATAAGCACACAAAACTCACACTCTCACTCTAACTCTCTCTCAAGGTCAACAAACACACTACATAGACTAGCACAAGATATATATAGGGAGAGATGGGGTGCAGGTGGCCTATTCTGCAGGAAACCTAGGAATTCAAATGATTACATGTTCGATCGATCGAAGGTAGTTCAATCGCTCAAGATTAGTTCGATCAGGTTTGATTGATTGAAGAAAGTTTGATCGATTGAAGTGGGGACCACGTCATAAATTCAGGTTGGTAGGGTTTCGATCGATTGAACAGGGCTCGCTCACTTGAACTTCTGGAATGCTCGATCGCTCGAAATGGATTCGATCGATCGAAGATGAAATTTCATGAATTGTCAAGGGAAGTATATAGAATCTCTCTGCATAAATACTTATTGAAAATACAGGGTATTACATAGAGAGATTAAACTGTTGGAGGATATTGTGTATTTGTAGAGGAAGAGATGATATGTTGGTCCAATGAACTCTTTCCTTCCATGCTAAGTCTGCCAGTGGGCCCTACCTTTAATCATTTCCCATGCTCCTTGGGACTCTCCATTACCACGTGCAAAGCATCTTGAAACTTGCAATATAGACACCATCAATGAAGCACCGACACTTCAAATATTTAAGCGTACTGGTGTCAGACACGTGTCAGACCCGGACACGCGCCTGACACGCAAGGCACACGTGTCTGACACTCCAAAAGTGTGTCCAACTTTGTGTAATTGAGTTTTAACCCCCAGACACGTCCCCGACATGCACTGGACACGCACGGACACTCACGGGACACGCACGGGACAACTAATTTTTTTATTTTTTATATATATATTTTTAATTTTTTTTTAAATTTTGTTTTTTTTTTTTTTAAATCCTTACTCTGTCGTAAACCCTAAAATTATAAAAAGAAAAAAGAAATAATTGGTGTTGCTAACTTTGTGTAATAAAGTTCTAACAGTGTTTGTGTGGGGGTCTCAGTCTGGGGGGTTTTTGGTTGTGCCTTGGGCTTCATTTTTTGATTTGGTTTGCTTTTCCTTTGTTTAATTAATTGGTGTTTCACTGTTTCTTTTTCTTTGAAAGTGATAACTGACAGTAACTACTAAATGAGTAATTAATTGAATAAAATTTAGGTACATTTTTTTAAAAATATAATAGTGCCTAGTGGGTATTTTTTTTTAATTTGATAATTGATATTGTGTAGGTGTGAGTTCTCATTAATTTTAATTGGTGTTGCTTTCAATTGGTAATGGGAGATTAGTTTTATTGGTTATTTGTTCAAATTTATGCAATTTTTTTTAAAAAAATCTAACAGTGCCAAGAACTAGACTAGTGGGTATTTTAAACTTGTAAGTAAAAAAAGGGCAGTCCAATGCACGAGGCTCCTGCCATTGCGGGGTCTTGAAAGGGTGAGATGTACTCGGCCTTACCCCTGCAAGTGTAGATGCTATTTACAGATTCGAATCCGTGCTTGTAATGCTATGCTTGTAAGTACATAGCAATAAAATATATTTTTAAAAAATATTTAAAAATAAACGTATCCCTAGCGTGTCATGTCCTTGTTTTTTAGAATTTGACGTGTCGACGTGGCGGTGTCGTATCGTGTCCCGTGTCGTATCTTTGCATGGATGCAATGTATGTGTTTGCTATATTTATTTATTCGGGCGTACCAGAGCCTTGTTAGGTAGACCCAAACTAATAAAGACAAAATTTCCTAAGTCACTTGCGTGAGTGATACACAAGGTTTGAAAATCTGACATCTAACGGGCGATTGTGAAAGGTGAGTAGGAAAGTACCCTCACCTAAGGTCCCTAGACAGTGTTGAAGCACACAAGTCTAGCAAGTGATGAAGAGCAGAAATTAAATAAAAAGCAAGATTTTTATTTAATATAAGAAGGAATTACAATGGATGTAATTGAAAGCTAAGAAAGCCTAAAATAATAATAAGAATGCTTAGAGTGCTAAGAATGCTTTTTTGGATGCATTTGTCGAGGTGACGCAGAGTAAATTGATAGCTTGGCCTGTCTGCTGATTTATAGTGACCATGGAGGTCTCCTAGATAAGGTAGGAAATCTGATGAATAATAATCTGGTATAATTTACCAGATTTATCTCCATAAACTGATAATAGCTTCCATATATCTTTGAATATATACATATATGTATATGCATATATACAGGGGCGGATCCAGAACTTTAGTCTAGCGGGGGCAACTTTTACCTAGAAAGCAAAACTTTTTTTGATTTGACAATTTTCCTACCCTAATAAACTTAGAGTAATGATACGCTTCTTAAATTAATATCCCAAATATGACAATATCTTTTCCTGTGGTCGCTCTAAATAAAGAGTAATGATACGCTTCTCAAATCAAGATCCCAAATTTATGAGTAAAATTTCACCCACAACTTTCACACAACTTTCCATCCATAACCTACAAAAGTGTGTCTACCTCTCTCCTGTGTCACTGTAGGGTCCACTGACATCACAGGATGACACAGGAGAGAGATAGACACACTTTTGTGGGTTGTGGATGGAAAGTTGTGTGAAGGTTGTGGGTGAAGTGTTACTCCAAATTTATTTACTAAATGTTTTGCCAATTATATTGTTACAGTATTACAACTGGCAAAACATTTAAGAGCCAAATTTAAGATTAGATTTAGGAAGTATAGCATTATTCCTAAAAGCATAGCATTATTCCTAAATATATGTAGCATTATCCTATGGTGGCTCTATTATGTATTGTAGCCTATAGGTTTGGTTTGTGAATGAATTGATGGGAGACAGCAAGTTGATGTGATTGAAGTCTTTAGAGGAGTCATTAAAAAAAGTCTTAAGAAACAATCTATTGGCTGGGGGACAAAGTGGACAGAATTTGATAAAATATGAATTATGGCTTAGTCTGCTCTGTATATTTAGTGGAGTTGCTCAAAATCTCGGGGGGGGGGGGGGGGGGGGGGGGGCAGTTGCCCCCGTGAATGCCTTAGTAGATCCGCCCCTGCATATATATCTTGAATCTGGTCTGTATCTTGGCTTGGTTCGGCTGACTTGGCCACCAAGTACAAGATATACTCCCACAATATTTGATATTATCTTCCCATATGTGATAACCCGAAAAGATATGATAATATTATGATATTATCTTTCATTATAGTAATATTTATCACCACCTATATATATATATATTATATATTATGAGATATTGTAGGGTTGATAACTTCCCATACCAGATGATATTGAATCCCAATTAACCTTTATCACAATATAGAAATATTATCTCTAGAGTTTATAGGCGTGGTCTGGGAGAATTGACTGTCATACCATCATTGCATGGCCTGATGGCCCACCATGGTTTGACTGGCCATGTGCTTGCAAGTCACAAGTTGGCTTGATCAATTAGACCAAAGCTGGCAGCCCGATTGGTAGATGAAAAGCCCGATGATATCATATGCACAGCCCGATGGCACTGAGCTGCCAAACAAGGCCTAAGCCGGATTGACTTAAAGACTTGCATTCTTATCATAATTGACATGGTCCCACCTCTTCACTTTTTCCAAGCCACATGATGACGGTGGCCCACCATCATTTGACAAACTAAACCATGAGAATCCCAAAACAAAGCCTTGACTAAGTAGTTGAACACGTGGAGCCACATTAAATGGTGACCCAACATGTGATTTCATAACCAAGCCAGTCCGAACAAAACATGGGTGGTCCGATTGAAGGGTGGCTAATGAGAATATGTTTTGGCTAAATCGGACTAGAAAGGAAGCCCGATTAAAATATGCATTCTTGCCCGATCGAACGCAGTCAGTCCACAACTTTGAACCAGTCATTTAACCACTAATTTTTGCAATCGGTCTCTATGTCCGATTAAAAATTCCAATCAGCCTTGTACAAATTTTGAAACTAAAAAATGTATTTTTTGGGTGCAAACAGTATGTATCTAGAATGTGCCAAGGTTGTATCGTGTTTTATGTTCATGGATTCCTAGAATGACTTAGAAGTCTAAAATGTTTATGAATGAATGAATGAAATCATCATGGGATATGTACAAATATAGTATGAACTACTTCCTAAGACATGAGCTAATTTGGAGTACATGTAAGCATCAAATCAAAGGATGGAAGTAAAAGTATGCTTGCTGTGAATAGTGGACAGAACAGTAACATGATCTTTTGGAAATTGAAAAGAGGGGTTAGTAATGTTTTCAATGAATAATTTTTTATGGAGATCTTCCTTATTGTGTCTAGAACACAACCCAAAAAGCAAATCCTTAATATCTATCACATATTGAGAGAAATCATATAAACAATAGAGATTATTTAGAAACAGAGTCCGTACTGTTGACTGAAATGTTGAAAAATCTTAGAAAATGAAAAAACAAGATCTAGAGGTCCATATTATACAGAAAGTTCCCTAAGACACTGAAGTTCAAGGAAAAAATGAATTGGGACCACTCCTTTTGGAAAAGGTTTCTGTAAAACAAGTTGAAATTCAACCAAGCTGCCGTGACAGCAAAAACAGAATATCTGGAGAGAATGTTTGGGTCCAAATGGACCACTTTCAAGTGTTTTCAAGTCAAGCCAAAAATCATGGGTGTTAGGAAGACTTTCCAAGTGGTCTTGCATTCATAACTTGAGTATTGAACTCAGAATAATTCTTTGAAATTAAACAACTCACTGTTTTGAAGGTTTTTTGAGAAAACAAGGTTTATTTCTTGAAATCCAAATATTGGGGGTTATAGGAGAACTTTGAAATAGGGGTTTTGAAAGTATATTTTCAACATTCAAAGAGGATTAAAACCACTTGTAATATCAACCCTTAACTCATTTAGAGACCTCCAAGATTATTGGAAAGGTTTGCTTTATTTTGAAAATAACCTAAAAAATACATAGGGATGTATTGAGGTTATAATCATCATCTATCAAACATGTTTTTGAGGTCAAGAGCTACTATCCATAAGGATTCACTCACCTCAAACTTCATATCATCATCTAGACGATAATGAACAAGTAAGTAAATAAAGAAAATAAAAAAGAAATGAGGTAAGAAGAGATGAACATTGTATATAAGCAAGCAAATGAACAAATCAATAGATGATATTCAATGGTGGAACCACAAGCATTCAACCTCTCATATATGTGTATATGAGTGAGTACATCACTCTTTAACTCATAGGAAACTCAAAGAAGATGAAGAAGATGGATCAAAAGCTTGAAAATAAAAGTTTAGGTTTTAGAAAACTAATTGAAACTCACATTTTGGATTGGATTTGGAAGAAAAAAAATCTCTACTTCTCTCTCTATTTCTTCCTAACTTTCTGTATCTCTCTCTAATGGTTTCCAAGCTCCTCCCCAAATGGAAGAAAATGGGTCTCATTTATAGGCCAAGTTGGGGAGGTAATTTGGGTTTTAAAAAGTCTCTAATTGGTCCAAAATCCCGGAATAATCAAAACTATGTCGTTTTATTTGTTGGAAATTTGAATTAAACCCCAAAAATTAACTAAAAATAACAAAAAAAAAAAATGAAAAATCACTCAGAGTGCCACTGCAGCACTTGGCCACTGCCGCCGTAGCAGTGGGCTAGTGCCGCCACGTCAGTCAACTCTCCTGTTGACCAGAATTTGCATTTTGGACTCTAGAACTCCCGGAATTCGCGAAATGGCCCTATTTCGTCCGAAATTCACAAAAAATTCATACGAAATCTAAATTAAGATTGTGATATACCATTGGAAAGGTATTGAGGTTTACTTTCCATAAAAATAATTTGGAGTTGGGTCACTTTGGAAAGTTTTGCGGTATTCGCGATAAACGCCGAATTGATCGCATTTTCCACCTTCAGAAATTCGTAACAAATTCGTTTTAGATCCAAAAATTATGTGCGACATACCGTTGGAAAGCTATTGACCTCTAGTATTTGATAAAAATAGTTCAACATCAAAAAGGAGACTTTGATTTTTGGTCAAACTTGTAGTCAAATCAGTCAAACAGTGCACTTCCAGGAAATTTCGGGAAGTTTTGGGAGCCTCCAAAGACTGACGTTTCCATCCGATTTTCTTTTACAACATATTTTAAGACTTTTCACATGATCTAGGATGATCTGGGAACTTTTGGACGAATTCGGATGATTTTGGTCAAATCTCGGTCAAACTTGGTCAAACTTTGGTCAAATCGGTCAACAGAGACTTTCTAGGAACTTTCGAGACTTCCGGGGGTCTCTGGGAGCTTACGATTTCAAATATTCATCTTTTAAATTTTTTTTTATTTTGAATAACATTGAATGATTTCGGAGATTCTGGGCCAATCCGGAGAGTTTTGAGCTTTTAGAGGCATTTTGGTCATTTCTTTGATTTCTTGAGAGTTAGAGGCAATCTCTGAAAATTCGATCTTTATAATCATCGAGGTTTGACATGCTTGTGGCCTCCTAAATCTGTTAGGCGACAAAATGGGGTGTCTACAGTCGCAAAAAATAAAAGAAAGAAGACGTGCAATGTAATCATGTAACAGTCCTAGATAAGATGTCTCTAACATATAAGCACATAAACGGAGACTATCCTAAAGGAATCGTGTCGTTGAAAAATTCTAAGAGAAAGGGTAGAGATAGTACATGATACATGGGCACTAAGCCACATGTAGATGAGGCAAGCCCACAAATCGAAGTCTGGATCCACGGCATTCAATTCTCTGTACTAAGACACCAAAAAATACCTAAGCATTGCAAAAATACAAGCAAACAAATGATATGCATAAAAAATAAGAAGAAGATGTCATCAATCAAATTTCCAGATTCATTGACTTCTAATGAATCCTATCAAAAGTGATCTTAAACATGAGCTAGGTAAAAATCTTTTTAAAGAAAGTTAGATACATGTCTTAGGGAACTTTTCCAAAAAGTAGGACCTCATTAGCATTTTTTAAGTTCAAGAAATAAGAGTTTTGGGAATAGTGGATTAGGACTGTCCACTGTTCTTGTAAAAATCATAATTAATTCTACAAAAATCATATAAAGCTCTATTTGGTGTGAAAAGAAAACTATTTCATTTTAGTTTATGACCAAAATAATCCCATAGAAATTTGATGAACATAAGGTCTCTGAAAAATTGTTTTAACCAGACTCTGTTATTCTGAAAATTTGGTATCATTTGACAAAGGAATGCAAGACATAATAGAAGTTCATGAATCATGTTAATCGAGTTGATCTAAGCTTTTAATCTCTCATCCATTTATCCTAAATGATTTCTAAACCAAGTTTTATTCATCAATTGTTGTTGAGTGATCAAGGTATGACCTTTTTGTATACATAATCATGATTGTAGCTAAACTTAGAAATCTCTAGAATAGTTGTATCAAATTCAAATGCTTAGAAAATGATCTTAACTCGATCGTATGCTCACGATTTTACACCAGCACGTAGGTACATGAGTTAGGAATCATCCCCAAAAAGCGGATCATCGATAACTATTGTAGATTTTCTGAAATTCAAATACAAAGAGACGATGTTCAAATGTGTCAACCGATTTTTCAACAATTTCTAAAAATAGTATATGGATCCTAATGACTCTCAAAACGGATCAAATGAAAGCTAATTCATCAAACTTTACCCAAAAAATTTGAAATCCATCAAACTATGGGTTTTGATGGACCAAATCCTATGGACAAAATTGTCTGTTTTGCTGAATTTTAACTAATTCATTTTAAAGTGTGAGAAAAACATATTGGGTGTTGGTTAAAGTTTATTAGAGAGATCAAACTCATAGATCAACTTGATTATCATGATTCCCAATCAATTTAGCTCTCAAGTTCTATGAAGCACTTTAGATCATGGATCAAATGGACTTACAAATATCCTATTGGAGATGAAATTCAATAGGAATTCTAGGTAATAGGAATAATCAAGAGAAAGGTATGAACATAGGAATCATCCTTCTCATAGATTATATTTCCAAACCATCATATAATTCAAAGTAGATATATATATATATATATATATATAATCATGTATGCATGGATCTAAACTAAATAGAAGAATGAAATCAAAATTGAAAATCAAAGTGAAAATCAATCTCTAATTATGAATTATCAACAAAATCAAGAAAGACTTGGATCTAGCTATGTGAGTGTGTGAAGGACAAGAGAGGAAGAAGATGTGTGTTCTAACAAAGAAAACAAAAACTAAACTAGATCCAAGTCTTATAGATCTATATATAAAAATAAGAATTAGGGATGAGTTATGGTGTTTACCTCTTGGAGGATTCTCAATTATATAATCAAAGTTGATTTGAAGGATCTTCTTCTTCAAGTATTCTTCAAGTTCTTCAAGCACTCATCCTTGGTGGAAGTTAAATGAGGCAATAGATGTTTAGACTCTCCTCAATCATCTTATCTAGTTATCTTAGGATTCATTTTAGAAGAAATCAATTCATGATTCACTATTCTCTCTCTAGAAATCTCTTGAATTCTAAGTCTATGTGATTGTATCATCAAGTATATTCAAGGTGTATTCAATACGATTCAAGATGATCCCATATGAGATGCATGGGATCTATATATAGAGTTTTGAAAACTTAACTCTTAAGTTTTAGGGTTAAAACAAAGATTTTAGAGGTCAGAAAAGGGATAAAATGGCCATTTCAGTGCCTAAACGCAGTTTTTGGGCAATTTCTTCTCACTGGGAAGCCTCTGAAACTCAAAAAGCTTGATGGAGGGGGCAATATATAGGTGGCAGCTTAGGGGGGACCCGCCACCCTAGATGTGGGAACCTCCATTTACTATTTCTCATCCCTTGGTTGCCTTATTGCCCTGTTTCAAAAATTACGTGCACTGCTTTTCCAAATTTTCATAAAAATGCTTTTTGGTGTCCAAAATTATTGATTTACGTACCGTTGGAATCTGTCGAGTTGAATTTCAATATAAAAATATTCCATGAGGATTTGAGATGAGAATTGAAGGTCAACTAAAGTCCGAAAGTCCTTCGAAACCTTCGTCGTCTTTTTAAAATCAAACGACTTCTTTTTCAATATTGCTTTTCAATGTGTATCGATTTTGAGTTTTTCTTTAAAATTGAATCTCTGGATACCTAGAATACTGCGTTTAGAACACTTCATGTTCATATAACCCTGAGTGAATATGAATTCTGAGAAATGATTTTGACAAAATCGGGATTTTATGCATGGAAAAGGACTTTTTGGAGCTTGAAGTCACTTTCCAAAGTTCAATCTTTTGATTGTGTGGAATCTAGTACCTACCACGGGGTATTTTTCATCATTGAATCCTCCAAGACATTGTCCACCCTAAATCCTATCAATGTGATCAAAATTGGGTGTCTACACACACTCTCAGAGGAGAAAGAAGATGAAGGAGGAGAAGAGAGATACGGCAGAAAAAGAAAAAATAGAAAGAAGAGAGAGAGAGAGAGAGAGAGAGAGAGAGAGAGAGAGAGAGAGAGAGAGAACACCCCGAGTACCCCCACAGCCAGCCCACACATCGTTGGCATTATCAAACTTTATGGTGAGTGAGTAGCGTAGATACTATTGTATATATATGTTTCGACAAGAAATAATGGATCCCGAACGTTCATACAAGGTGTAGTGCAGTTTGAGAATTACACCAATTCTCAATCGATCAAACTAGTTTCGATCGATTGAATACATACAACTTTCAATCAATCGAACTATTTTCAATCGATCAAACTTTAATTTTGTCAATCGATCGAACTTTACTTTACCTCAATCGATTGAAATGACTTCGATCGATTAAACAGGTCAGATTGGTAAATGTTTGGTATGTTTATATATAATGGACTGTTAAGCTGTTTATATCATGCGTTGATTTTGGGATGCTATATTGGAATAATACACACGTTGAATAGTGGGCTTAATGCATTAAATAGTAGAACCATTTGTATAAGGATGTTATAATGTTGATAATCGAATTGAAAAGCCGATGTATATAGTAGTAGGTCTATCGACCACAGAGGTCGATACTATTTTATGATTGTGTGTGTGAATGCGATCGAGGGGATCGTACGATGTTGGGTACGGGATTCTAATGAGTTGTGATGGTTATATATGTAGGAAAGTTGCGATTATGTGTCAGGCTTATGTATGATAGAGTTGGATTGCATGTCGAAATTAGGAAGGTTGTGTGATGTGGGACTTCATGTCAAGGTTAATACAGCGGGGCGGGATGGCTAATACGTATCGGGGCGTGTTGGCCAGGACGTATCAGGGGCGTATTGGCTAGAGTACATCGGGGCGTGTTGGCCAGAATGTATCAGGGGCATTGTAACACCCGTACCTGGAAAATAAGATTAATGTTGTATTAATATGTGTTAATTAAAGATAATTAATGCATTAGATGATTTAAGGTGGGGTTATGAACCCACATGTGAAAAGGTGCTCAAATGCGGGCATAGATGAAAGTCCTGTGAAAGGCGGGGCTGGTATAGAAGTGGGGCCCAATGAGGGTCTAATTAAATAATTTGCATTTTTATGTCATTATATGTTTATATGATTACTTGTTTTAAAAGTTTCAAGATACTATTATGTCTTATGATAGGAAAGGGAACCAATTTGGGTACCCATATGAGGGCGTATTTGAATAAAATTGATAACTGATAGGTTTTATAGCAACCTCATAATTTATGTGGGACAACGTTTGGGACCCATGCGGGACTTAGATTAAATCCTTTTAGAAAAGATGGGTAGTTAATGTAAATACCATAGGGGTTTCATAATAAAGCTTAAAGAAAGTTGGGGAAGGTAAATGGAATTATGGGAAAATGTATGACAACACATATGCATGTATAGCATATGTGTCTTCTTAGAATCAAACACAGCTGGGAATCTAAAATTGAAGAGAGAACGAGAGCTTGAGTCAGCGACGAAATTCTCGAAGACGTTTCTTGCCGCTCCTTAGCTGTTCGTCGTCGGATTCACGAACCGAGATCGGATTTGGACTCATGGAGGTAAGGGGATCACATGCACGTCATTTATTTTCATTTTTGGCAATGTTTTTCTGACGACCGTTCTTGATAAACGATGTTTATGATACCAAACTTGTGTAGGAAATACACCGGTGGAATTTGGGTTGAAAATTTGCTAGAAGTTGGAATTTCTAAGCTTAATTTGTTAGTAAATCGAAGAGTTGAGTGTTCTAGTCCCAAAATTGGGTGTTTAAATATGTTGATGTGATAATTGTTAGCTTAGAATGCTTAATCCATATTTATGTTTATATGTGTTGTTGAATTTATGTAAAAAGCATGTCAAAGTTATGAAATTGCTATGCTTATATGCTTATATGCTAAGTTGCTTAGATGCTTATGTGGATCAAAGGGAAGTCAAGTAGTGACCACCATTTATAGGTCCCATATGTAAGGGATAGGGCGTCCTCAATGAGTAGGATGTGGTGACGACCACAATGAAATGTCGGTGACGCCTTCGGGGTCACAAGAGAGTGTGTGTTGTGCTATATGCGCCAAAAGAGTAAGAAATTCCGGGGTAAGAAGGACCCGGGGGTGGTGGTTGGAATGACTTGACTTTTCGGAGATCAGTTGGTTGATGTTTATATTGATTGTTGCATTTGCATATTAAACATTCCAATAGCATGATTAGTTCTCTCACTATATGAAAGCTTAAATGAAAATATATTTGTTATGGTTATTGAATAACCATCGCAGGTACGGCATGGGAAGAAGGGAGGAAATGATCCACACGACGGGTTGGGCGTGGGGTCGTGAGATGTGTTTCATGTTCATATGTATAGATGTTTTGGTTTGGTTGTAATCCTTACACTTCAAGTGTTGTAAACAACTTGTGTTTTGAAAGTTCTTGTAATATGTTAATTCAAGTTGGGTAGTAAGGGTCTTTTGGTATAAATTGCGCTTGCAAGTCACAAATTATGTATATTGGAAAGGATACTTGGAGTAGTAAGTAACTTTGGTTGTAAATTGAGCTTAGTTTTCTTTGGTTGAGAAATTATGCAAGCATTGGGTTAAAATGTGGATTTTGATGTAGAATTATGATCCATGAGAAGAATTTGTGTGTTAGATTGTCTATCTATGCTTGGGGATGTTGTGTTAATGGTTAGGAACATTTGGAAATGCTTTGAGAATGATTTTTGATGCTCCCACAAAGTTTTGGGAAGTTGGGAACAAGTTTGGACTTGAAAAATTGATGTTTTTAGCAGCAGGGAGCTATTCTGCCAAGGCCGGATCGATCCGGCCTTCCTGCGGATCGATCTGCCCATTTCCGGGGACATTCTGCCTCAAAATCCATAAATTGGATCGATCCGCCCTTTTTGCGGATCGATCCGCCCCTACAAAATTTGACTGTCCACTTTTACGGAAACAAGCATAACTCTTTCTAGAAACATCGGATTCGCTCGCCGTTTTTTGTGTTAGAACCAGGACTCAAAGACCTATCTTTTGGTATAAAATTTGTTACACCTTATTAATGACCATTTGCCCTTGGGTCTGATTTGTGCCAAGAAAGCTCTTTTATTGAGTCTAAAACATGTTTTTCTTCATGATTAGTGTATGATTTGGTGTGTGGGCTTTGTTACATGTGTCCTAATCCGCCTGGGGCGGGTTGGGGTATGACAAGCATATTGGCCAAAGTACATCGAGGTAGTTTGGCCAGAGTGTTGGGACTTCGTGTCGAGATAATAGATTGTGTGGTACGGGACTACGTGTCTGGTTAACATGTAAAATAATTGGGACTTCATCTCAGGTTGGATAAGTTGAAAAGTATTGGGCTACGTGCCAGGTTAGAAAGGGATTGTTTAAGGAATGAGTTGAGTATGTGTAGGAAGTACAGCTACGTACAGAATATGAACCCAAGAGTCCATGTCATGCTTGGGATTGGTTGGGACGACGTACGTGGTTATATATTGAGTTGGTGCATTTGTGGAAGTGAACGACGAAAGGATTTTCTTTAATGATATCGTCTTATAAGCTGCATATCTATAGTTAATTACTCTGTTAGTATTTGCATTCACTCAGTTTCTGTAGCTGACGATTTTATGCCACTGGATATTCTACGTCCAGCTGGCCAGGGTTATGAGTATGCAGGGGATGAGTACATGGCTAAGGGCTATGAGGAGGAAGCCTACTACAGTGGAGGCTATGCTGGAGACTTGGAGCTTGTCGTAGTTAGTTTATGTTTATATTTATATTTTAGAGACTGTTGTTTAATAGTTAAGTTTGTAATCGACATATGTTGCTATAATACTTTATTTGTCCTTTTGCAGATCCTTATGGTTTGTAATAGTTTAGTAGTGAACTATGATTATATATATGAACTTAAAATTTCCAAATGCGTGGTTTGATTCATTACTCTGATGATTGGACTTTGTTCATGGACAATATGGTGACTTTCAGCTGTCATGGCCTACGGGTCCAAAAAGAAATTTATTTTCTCTGTATATTTGCATGGCGATGATTCTTCATCATCGAATTCCCATAACGAGAAAGTTTCTGTAGCCATCATCGTTGAATTCCGATAACGATAAAGTTTCTGTGTGTATATGCATATATGAATGAACCCATTTTATTTCTAATTTGAGCTTTTCTGTTTGGTGGTGACATCAATATTGATTTGAGATGGTGTCATGGTGAGTGAAAGCAAGGAACCAAAGTAGAGAGTAAACCAAATATGGGTTTGATTTTTACTTTAGATTCAATTGAGATTGAGAAATTGGGCCATAGAGAGAAGAAAACCCAAATAAACGATTGTCGCGCCCGCGTTTTCGGAGCGTCGAGGCTATCGATGTGGGCCTGGCTTCCTGAGAGTGAGTGAATTGTGACTTGATTTTTATTGGAAAGGGTGAAAAGAGTATGGTAGGGCCTATTTGAAATGTTCAGAGTCGCCACCTAACATTTGGGGTGTTAGGACCCCTACAAAGACAATTAACGTAATTTATCTTTGACTTTTGAAAAAAACAGTATTGAGAAAAGTGGGCCCTTTTAAAAGTGTTACTCTAAATAGCCATGCGAAAACCAGAGATTTTAAGATGGGTTCGGGCACTCGATTATGTCGAGGGAAGGTATTAGGCACCCTCTCGAACATCCGTGCAAACACGGTTGCCAATTTTAGTGATTTTTATTAAAATGGGGCATTTCTTTTTGAAAAAGAAAAAAGTTTTCTTTTTTTTTTTTTTTAGAAAGTGACTAGACGGAAATGGTGATAGGTATGACCGCACTCTTTGAGAGTTGCTTACGTATCCCAAGACGGGAATCATGCCAAACGTAGTTCTGACCAGTGTGCGAGTATATGCATGATTTTCTTTAGAGAAAGAAAAGTGGTTCCGTTTGACCGTGCACGTGTGATATAGTGATTTGAGAAAGAGTCGGTGTAACTAGGAACCTTAACCCACGTGGTATAGTCCTAGATTTTAACCTTTGGAAAGTGATTGAGATTGAAATGAGACTATACAAGTGATTGGAGAATGATGTATTTTTTTTGTACTTTTCTATTTTCTATTTTCTTTTTATTTTTATTTTTATTTTTATTTTCAGTCCTTTTATTCCAATATTGGAAGTGAGGATCTGTGCCCAAGTGACTGAAAAGTGTACCGGAAGTAAGGGTCGGTGCCCAAATTTAAGAAAATATTTTTGTATTTTTCATTTTTTTTGTTCTTTTATTCCTATGTTGGAAGTAAGGGTCGGTGCCCAAATGACTGAAAAAATATACCAGAAGTAAGGGTCGGTGCCCATTAAAGCCGTGAAGACTTACTTGTCTTACCTGTATTATTAGCATATTCAAAGCAAAGGTGGCATTGGAGTTTTACTTTGAGAAAGCCTATTTTTTTTTATTTTCTTTTTGTCTTCTTTTTTTTGTATTTTTGATTTTATACCGGAAGAAAAGGGACGGTACCCAAAAGAAAGAAAAGAGATTTTTTTTTATGTCGGAAGTAAGGGTCGGTGCCCAAGAGAAAGAAAAGAGATTTTTTTTTGTATTTTATTTTTATGCCGGAAGTAAGGGTCGGTGCCCAAAAGAAAGAAAGAAGAAATGTAAAGTGTGTGTAGGATAAAAATACTTACTTGTAAAGATCTCCTAGCACAAAGGGGACTGTTGGGTCCGATTAATCGTTTCTTTCTTTTCATTCCTTTATTTATGCGAATTAAGCTATCTTCATTATTTAGACATGAATTTTCATATAAAAAAAATGTAGTCCCCAGTAGAACATTGGTCTCCATTTTAGCAATTGCGTTATACCCAGTAGAACATGGCTCTCCTTATTAGAAATCACGTAGAATTCTTGTATTGTGAACCATGTAATCCAGAGTCGGACGTGACTATTATATTGGAAACCAAGTAATTCCGAGTATGACGTGGATGTTATTATTATTTTTTTATTTTTATTGAGCAAGAAAAAATGATATGTACAAAAATAAATAAATAATAAAAACCTGAGTTATTGGAGAAACTCGAGAAATCGGCTAGAATATTGATAGTAAGTGACTGGGATGTTGGGCAATGATTTGAGGCAGTATGATGACGGCGGTGGTACAGTGGCTATGAGGTATGTTGATGAGAATTGTGATGATATGATAACTAGGTGGAGGGTGGTGATTGTAGTGATGTCCTTGATGGTGATGGTTAGAAGGTGTGGCATGGCAGTGAAAAAATGTAAACTCCTTTTTTTTGTAGGTTTTTTTTTGTATTTAATGATGAAGTGAGGGGGAAATGTGGAGTATGAGGGAGATACAGAGAGGAGACTCTTTTCTCCTTCGTTCCCCCTCTCCCCCCTTTTATTTTTTCTTTTTTTTTTTTTGAGTCTTGCAAGGTCTGGCTTCTATAGGCCAGGAAGAACATCATTTTCTTTTTTTTTTTTCTTTTTTTTTTTTATACATTAAGAGGCATTCCACTCAATGGAAGAGGACCCCCTTGCTTTTTTTTTTTTTGTTTGATGCTTGTTTCCACCGAGCATTGTCCTCCACAATCATTGTGGAGGAGGGAAATAATCGTGTGTGGTTAGGATGCATGTGGAATTGTTGACTGCTTGACCCCCATAGCTACAACTTGTAATATCTTTCCCATTCGAGGTCAGATTGGGATGATTCAAAAAGCGATAGGCTCGTGTCAACGAGCACTTTATTTTAAAATGATTGGATTGGGCAAAAATGGGTTGTCTACAGCTGCCCCTCTTTGTCATGTTTTGCGAAGCAAATCATGACAAAGAAACTAGATGACCCATTTTTGTCCCTTTTCTTTTAAGTGATGAGAATAAGTAGAAGACGTGCCAAAGTAGGTAAGAGAGTATGAGGTGCCAATGTAGGCGAGTGAATGTGAAATGCCATCGTAGGCAAGTGAGTATGAGGTGCCAATGTAGGCGAGTGAATGTGAAATGCCATCATAGGCAAGTGAGTATGAGGTGCCAATGTAGGCAAGTGAATGTGAAATGCCATCGTAGGCAAGTGGGTATGAGGTGCCAGCGTAGGCAAGTGAATGTGAAATGCCATCGTAGGCAAGTGGGTATGAAGTGCCAATGTAGGCAAGTGAATATGAAATGCCATCGTAGGCAAGTGAGTGTGAGATGCCATCGTAGGCAAGTGAATATGAGATGCCATCGTAAGCAAGTGAGTGTGAGATGCCATCGTAGGAAAGTGAATGTGAAATGCCATCGTAGGCAAGTGGGTATGAGGTGCTAATGTAGGCAAGTGAATGTGAAATGCCATCGTAGGCAAGTGGGTATGAGGTGCCAATGTAGGCAAGTGAATGTGAGTACCACCAGAGTAGGCAAATAGCTCCGCTGGGGATTGAGAGCATTACCAGAAAGGGTGAACGACTCTATTGGGGATTCATGTGAGAATTGAGTAGAAGAGGAATGGTGTAGTTGAGAAGTGTGTTACTGCATAATCTCAAACTCTAACTGAAAATGTAGTAAAGTGAGGGTATGGTCGAGCTCTTAAAGCTACCTACGTATCTCCTGTCGGGAGAATCAGACCGTAAGTAGTTCATACGAATCTGGGTAGCTGATAGATGGTGAGAGACGGTTTAGTCCAGAAGTGCGAAGCCACGTAATCTCAAACTTTAACCGAGAATGTAAAAGTAAGGGTATGGTCGAGCTCTTATAGCTACCTACTGATTCGTGTCTAATATTGCATTCTTAACTTCATGATTCTACCCTTATTGGACACGAATTATCACTTATAATGAGAGATTTAATGGATAAATTGTACTTTTGTTGTTCTTGTTGTACTATACTTTTTGTTAATAAAATCTCTTTCTTGTAGGTGTTTTGGAACTTGGGTAGAGGCTGAACCCAATCATGTTGAAGCTTCACAAAAAGGAAGGGACAAAAAGAGCATTTTTGGGGGAACGGATCGATCCGGTTCTTAAGGCGGATCGATCCACTGCTTCCTCAGGACTTGGAAACGTTTTCTCGGGAGTCCGGATCGATCCGACTTTTACACGCAGATCGATCCGCGAGTTTTGCGGAACATTTGGCTTCCCAGTTGAAGAATTGGATCGATCCGGCTTCTTGCCTCAGATCGATCCACGTCTACAGATTTGTTTCCCTTTTGTATTTACAAGATTGCCATTGGTTACATATAGTATATATAGTTAGAGAGGGATCTAAGTTAGGGTAAGCTTGTTTTTCTTGTATTCTTCTTAGTTGTAAACATTCCCTCTCTCAAATCCCCTCATCTCTCTCCATCTTTACTCCTCAACTACCCATCATTTACATTCATTGAGTGTTAGAGAGAGAAGAGAGAGATTGTATTGAATATCTTAAAGCTTTTTGTTGAAGAACTTTTTGAGATTGTTATTACATTCATTATGGGTTACCCTAGTTGGTATACTTCCTCTTTCCCTCTCTTTAATATTGTTGTCATTACGATTATGAGTAGCTAGATCATGTAGGTTGGGGATCATAAACCCACCATTAGACCCAAGTATGTTTTATTGTAGGATTCTCCCACTTTGTAGTATCTCATAGAGTTCATGGGTGTATGGTTGGATGTGTTGAGACTCCACCTCCAATGTCAAGCATTAGAGGTTGTTAAATCTCTTAACTCTAACCACATACCCATGTATTGCATTAGAACATCCATCTAACATGTTGGTTGACTACCACATGTTTGATAGTTTGGCACAATGGAATTTTTTACTCTAGAATGTACTACAAGTATGAGGGCCAGGTGTTGGTTGGTCCAAGGTGGGAGAATGCTCCCCAACCTCAATTTTTCCTTTTACAAAACCCCCAATTGTCAATTAAAACTTAGTTTTACTTAAAGTTTATTCTTTCGTTTACTGAATAGTCATTGTAGTATAATCTTATACAAATTAAACCAATCTCAAAGTCGCAAAGACTCAAATTTTATTTCTTAGTTTGTTAATTGTTCCTCGCATTATAATTGGTTACTAAGCACCCAACAAGCCTTGTTGCATTGCAATCCCTGTGGACTCGACACCCTACTTCCAACATACTACGTTTTTAATAGGGTTAAATAAGAACTTGATTTTGACACCCTCACCTACGTATCTCCTGTCGGGAGAATCAGACCGAGCGTAGTTCATGCGAACCTGGGTAGCTGACAGATGGTGAGAGACCGTTTAGTCGAGAAGTGCGTAGTCGCGTAATCTTGAACTTTAACTAAGAATGTAGTAAAGTGAGGGTATGGTCGAGCCTTTATAGGTGCCTACGTATCCCCTATCGGAGAATCAGACCGTGCGTAGTTCGTACTATTGGATGAGAAGGATGCCATGTTGGGATCGTGAAGAGCAAAATGCCATATCGGGGCATGGTTGCTGTGAAGAGTGATGGAATTAGCGAAATGCGGTATGCATGACCGTAGTGGAAAGGTGAGGACAGCAAAATACGATGCGCATGATTGCTATAGAGTGCGCGAGGGTAAGAGAAATACCTGATGCTTGATGCCGATGTAAGTTGGATGTCATTTGAGGGACTTATACCTGATGGTAGGTGATATGAACAGGATGCCACTTGACGGACTCACTCCTGATATTGAATGATAGACGATGACGTGAATAGGATGCCCCTTGACGGACTCACTCCTGATTCTAATGATTGATAGTGTGAATAGGATACCACTTGACGGACTTATTCCTGATTTCGACGATAGATAATGTGAATAGGATGCCACTTGACGGACTCACTCCTGATTCATGTGATAGTTAGTGTGAATATGATGCCACTTGACGGACTCACTCCTGATTCCGGTGATAGATAGTGTGAATAGGATGTCACTTAATGGACTCACACCTGATTCCGGTGATAGATAATATGAATAGGATGCCACTTGACGGAATCAATCCTGAGCTTGAAGATATAGTTGGGATGCCTCTTGAAGGACTTATTCCCAATAGTGAGATTGTGAATAGAATGCCCCTTGACGGACTCACTCCTGAGTTGAAGATGTAAACGGGATGCCACTTGACGGACTCATTCCCAATAGTGAGATTGTGAATAGGATGCCTCTTGACGGACTTATTCCCAATAGTGAGATTGTGAATAGGATGCCCCTTGACGGACTCACTCCTGAGTTAAAGATGTAAAAGGGACGCCACTTGACGGACTCATTCCCAATAGCGAGATTGTGAATAGGATGCTTCTTGAAGGACTCATTCCCAATAGTGAGATTGTGAATATGATGCCTCTTGACGGACTCATTCCCAATAGTGAGATTATGAATAGGATGCCTCTTGACGGACTCACTCCTGTGCTGAAGATGTAAACGGGACATCACTTAACGGACTCATTCCCGATAGTGAGATTGTGAACAGGATGGCCCTTGACGGACTCATTCCTGTGATGAAAATGTATGGTGGATAGATGACGTCTGATGGTTGAGATGAAGACGAGTCTAAACAGGGTGCCACTGGGAGTCTCATACCTGATTCTGGAAGTAAATAGTGAATAGGATACTGCTTAGGGCCTTATACCCGATGCTTGTGATGGAATAGGATGCCGTTTGAAGGACTCACTCCTAATTTTGATATAGATTTTGATGATGAGTGAACAGGATGCCGCTTGAGGGTCTCATACCTAATTCCTGATTTAAGCGTGAACGGTTAGACCTGAGCGAAGGATAGATTTCTTGACAATCTACCGAGGAGAAGACTAATTTGATATGTGGATACGAGTAGATGGATTAATGTAAAGTTGGCGAGTCTGAGCAAGGGTTGATATCATGGCTCAGTTAGTGGTGAGATTTTAGGCTATTTGAGAGAAGTGTCGGAACCAGTTGCCCCTATTATAAAAGTATGCATTGTCTGCTATAATAAAAGATATGGATGCATTTTTAAAGTTATGTCATGCTAAGTATACGTATTTACAAGAGTATGATGCATGAATCTATCATCTATGAAAGAATGCTAATGAGTTAGGTGATATTGATCATCTTGTCGCCTGTTGAGTACTAGAAGACAAAGTATTTGACTGTGTGGGCTCAGTGCCCCAGTGATCGTCCTTCATTTTCAGTATTTGATTTCTCTCAAGCTTTCCTTCTCTCTAAAACCATTTTACCTTCGGCGCCCTCACGGGTTGTCACCGAATCTGGTTATGTGATTGTTGCGCTTCAAAGTATCTTGTGATTTGAAAGTATGTGGCACCCCCGTCGTTTAGAATGATGCAAGTATGTGATTTAGTGAACCCAACAAGGCCTGTGTCAATCAAAGTGGACTATACTAGGTTGTAACGTAGGCCAGGGTCATGGGTTGAAAAATGAAAGGATCGCGTGAAGGCTCAAAGTTTGTTTTGAAAAGTTGGTTGAGATTCCTGAGATCACCTTATGCCCTGCGTCTTTTCCTTCTTTTGATTTTTCTCTTTTTCTTTTTGTTTTTGTTTTCGTCTTCATCCCAATCTAGTGTGGGGTATGTTATCGCTGAGTAAAGTATGTACTGGGGAGAATTACCCCAGTTTGAAGTATGTATCCGAGTTGGATCGTATCTTTTGTGGATGTGCTCCAGCTTTGCATTGAGTTCTCTTTTTGTTTGCTTTCTTTTTCTTTTTTTTTTCTTTTTGGCATTGCCCCAATTTAAGGGGTGATCCTCAAGGGTTTAAGTTTGAAAAGAAATCATTGTATGGTTCGAGTGGGCTAGCAAGGGAAAGCAGTGTATAGATAGCTGAAATTATTGCCTCTAATCATTTTGACACAAGTTGAGTCGAGTTCAGAGATCACATATATGCATCATTGAAGTTAGAGATCGTGAGAATGCCTATTTACTTTCCTAGTGAGAATTGAGGGGCCCCATGTAGGCCAACAGTGATTGTGGCAACCTCTTTTGTCGAGTTAGAAGGGACAAAGACTGCCCCTGTCGGTGTACGTCATGATCCTGAGAATGGACCAAGGCGTTCTTGTTCTTGAATCTTGAATGCCCGTCGGCTGTCTGCTCTATCCTTATATACTTGGATGATATTAAGCGGTTGTGAATATGCACTGAGTGCGCTTTTGTCATCTGATTCCGATTGAGATAGTGAGCATTGTCAGAGGATGAAATGGCCGATTTGTGGGTCTGAAATGTTCTCGGCATAACCTTATGTTGATCGTGCTTTCAGGTAGAACCGGACATAGCTTCGTTACGTCCAAAATTCTAGTGCGATGTCTTCGTCATATTCAACAAGTAGTGAGACAGTCATATCCAGTGAACCATGAGATTTAAAGAATGAGAGCAAGATGACAGTTATTGAATGATGCAAAGAATGAGTTTTGTTTTTTTTATTTAAAAATATGTACTTATGCAAAGCAAATAAAGCATAAATCTAATAGTATGGAAAAACTGCCCTTGTATGGCAAATGACGAGGAGTAATGTTTCAGGATAGTGGACTGAGTATTGGGTCTCTTACGAGAGTCTTCTTGGACGTGACCAAAGGCTTTTGGGTGTATATGGGTAGAAGTAAGCCTATTGGTTCAACAGCTTGAGGGTTCGAACAATTGCAAATGCGCTGGTACTGCTCCGATTTGATCTCCTCGAATTTTGTCACCCGATCCTGCTCAGGTTGGACGCTCGGACATGTTTGGAGTCAGAATTCAGAGTTATTTGGACTGGTTGTCCATTCAGACTTTCTCGACCTGTGGAGAAGTCGGTGATGCCGAGAATAGGCTGAGCGTGTAGAAACTTTCCCTATTGACTTCTGACAGAAGTGTTCCTGCAGCGAAGGTTGGAAGAAGTATAGTTAGTAAGTCGCTTCAAAGAAAAGAAATAGGGATTCTTCTCCCACTGACTCGTTAGAGATGAGAGAGCACTGCCCCAGTGTGATGTGTGTTCCCAAGGTATGAGATGAATTTGGATAGCCTTTTGGCACCACCAAATGTCTTTGAAAAGGGGATTTGTCCTTGGGGAGTTTTATTTTTGCTTTGAAAGGTGAGAACGAGTTTGGAAAAAGTCTGGCTGCGATCCAGTGCCGTTTATGAGTTTTTGGGAAAAGTGTATCCATCCTTGTTAAAATGTAAGGACAGGATAAGTGAGAATGGGTAGTCCTTCGGCGCCTTTATGAAGTTTTGAAAAAGTGCATCCACCCTTTTTTTTAAATGTAAGGGTAGGACGAGTAAGAATGCGCAGCCTTTCGGCGCCGTTTTGAGTTTGAAAAGTTTTTTTGCCCCCTAGTTTGTAAAAAGTGTAGGGGGAAGACAAAGAAGGATCCGGTAGCTTGTCGGCTCCGTTTATTGTTTTTGAAAAGTTTTTTTTCATCCCCAGTTTATATAAGGGAAGGATAGAAAAGAATCGGACAGCCCATCGGTGCCGTTTTATATTTTGAAAAGTTTTGAATGCACACGTGTAAAATGTGACTATGTGGAGAGGTTGACGTCTAATGTAGACTTATTTAGGTCTGGTTCCTGAATCTTCAAACCTCCAGTGTCGTAGCACTTTCTCAGGTTGGTGGTTTCGAGCGGAGGAAGCTTCGGTGTTGGTACCGGTGGTATTACCGCAACAGCCATGCCACTTACTAATCCTCGTATCTAATCTTAAAGGGTTTCAATTTCAGAACGGGTTATGTTATGCTTGATGCAAGTGTGTAGTGTGTATGATGGTTAAAGATCTTGGCATTGGCCTTTGCAATTTTGGCATTGGCCTTGCAATCTTATTTCCGTCTAAGTCGCAAACACCTGTACAAAAGAATATGAATTTACAAAGAAAAGGTGAAATAAAAAAAAAGTGTTAGTACAAAAGAAATGCCCCATTATAACGAAAATCACTAAAGTGATGGCCTGAGTCTTTTTAAGTGTATCCCCAACAGAGTCGCCAGCTGTCGCGCCCGCATTTTCGGAGCGCCGAGGCTGTCGGTGTGGGCCTGGCTTCCTAAGAGTGGGTGAATTGCGACTTGATTTTTATTGGGAAGGGTGAAAAGAGTATGGTAGGGCCTATTTGAAATGTTCATAGTCGCCACCTAACATTCGGGGTGTTAGGACCCCTGCAAAGACAATTAACGTAATTTATCTTTAACTTTTGAAAAAAATAGTATTGAGAAAAGTGGGCCCTTTTAAAAATGTGACTCTGAATAACCATGCGAAAACTAGAGATTTTGAGATGGGTTCGGGGACTCGATTATGTTGAGGGAAGGTATTAGGCACCCTCGAACATCCGTGCAAACACGGTTGCCAATTTTAGTGATTTTTATTAAAATGGGGCATTTCTTTTTGAAAAAGAAAAAAGTTTTTTTTTTTTAGAAAGTGACTAGACGGAAAATGGTGATAGGTATGACCGCACTCTTTGAGAGTTGCTTACGCATCTCAAGACGAGAATCAGGCCAAACGTAGTTCTGACCAGTGTGTGAGTGTATGCATGATTTTTTTTAGAGAAAGAAAAGTGGTTCTGTTTGACCATGCACGTGTGACATAGTGATTTGAGAAAGAGTCGGTGTAACTAGGAACTTTAACCCACGTGGTATAGTCCTAGATTTTAACCTTTGGAAAGTGATTGAGATTGAAATGAGACTATACAAGTGATTGGATAATGATGTATTTTTTTTGTACTTTTCTATTTTTTTATTTTTATTTTTATTTTTATTTTATTTTTTTCAGTCCTTTTATTCCAATACTGGAAGTGAGGATCTGTGCCCAAGTGACTGAAAAGTGTACCGGAAGTAAGGGTCGGTGCCCAAATTTAAGAAAATAGTTTTGTATTTTTTATTTTTTCTGTTCTTTTATTCCTATGTTGGAAGTAAGGGTCGGTGCCCAAATGACTGAAAAATATACCGAGAGTAAGGGTCGGTGCCCATTAAAGCCATGAAGACTTACCTGTCTTACCTGTATTATTAGCAGATTCCAAGCAAAGGTGGCATTGGAGTTTTATTTTGAGAAAGCCTATTTTTTGTATTTTCTTTTTGTCTTCTTTTTTTTTTTTGTATTTTTGATTTTATACCGGACGAAAAGGGACGGTACCCAAAAGAAAGAAAATAGATTTTTTTTATTTTATTTTTTATGTCGGAAGTAAGGGTCGGTGCCCAAAAGAAAGAAAATAGATTTTTTTTTTTGTATTTTATTTTTATGTCGGAAGTAAGGGTCGGTGCCCAAAAGAAAGAAAAGAGACTTTTTTGTATTTTTATTTTTATGCCGGAAGTAAGGGTCGGTGCCCAAAAGAAAGAAAGAAGAAATGTAAAGTGTGTGTAGGATAAAAATACTTACTTGTAAAGATCTCTTAGTGCAAAGGGGACTGTTGGGTCCGATTAATCGTTTCTTTCTTTTCATTCCTTTATTTATGCGAATTAAGCGATCTTCATTATTTAGACATGAATTTCCATATAAAAAAAATGTAGTCCCCAGTAGAACATTGGTCTCCATATTAGCAATCGCGTCATCCCCAGTAGAACATGGCTCTCCTTATTAGAAATCACGTAGAATTCCTGTATTGTGAACCATGTAATCCAGAGTTGGACGTGACTTTTATATTGGAAACCAAGCAATTCCGAGTATGACGTGGATGTTATTATTATTTTTTTTTATTTTTATTGAGCAAGAAAAAATGATATGTACAAAAATAAATAAATAATAAAAACCTGAGTTATTGGAGAAACTCGAGAAATCGGCTAGAATATTGATAGTAAGTGACTGGGATGTTGGGCAATGATTTGAGGCAGTATGATGACGGCGGTGGTACAGTGGCTGTGAGGTATGTTGATGAGAATTGTGATGATATGATAACTAGGTGGAGGGTGGTGATTGTAGTGATGTCCTTGGTGGTGATTGTAGTGATGTCCTTGATGGTGATGGTTAGAAGGGGTGGCATGGCAATGAAAAAATGTAAACTCCTTTTTTTTGTAGGTTTTTTTTGTATTTAATGATGAAGTAAGGGGAAAATGTGGAGTATGAGGGAGATACAGAGAGGAGACTCTTTTCTCCTTCGTTCCCCCTCTCCCCCCCCTTTTTTTTTTTTTTTTTTTGAGTCTTGCAAGGTCTGGCTTTTATAGGCCAGGAAGAACATCTTTTCCTTTCTTTTTTTTCCTTTTTTTTTTTTTAATACATAAAGAGGCATTCCAGTCAATGGAAGAGGACCTCCTTGCTGTGTTTTTTTTTTTGGTTTGATGCTTGTTTCACCGAGCATTGGAAATAATCATGTGTGGTTAGGATGCATGTGGAATTGTTGACTGCTTGACCCCCATAGCTACGATTTGCAATATCTTTCCCATTCGAGGTCAGATTGGAATGATTCAAAAAGCGATAGGCTCGTGTCAACGAGCATTTTATTTTAAAATAATTGGATTGGGCAAAAATGGAGTGTCTACAACGATTGCAGCCAAATCCAAAATTTATACTATCATGATTATATTCTCTCAGAAAACCAAGCATATGCTCAATTCAGAGCCACAAATCCTTAAAAACCCAATTCGTGGTCCTTAGAAGAGAACACTGTGTACAGGAAAAACTTATGCACCCCAAAAGTAAAGCCTTGAACGAGTAAACTCTATTTATGTTCAAATTTGAAAATGATGAGCTAATGAATCCGTTGAATTGGGGTTCACAAAGTTCATGTGGGTTTGGGTTTGAGAAGAGAAGAAGAAAAAGATGAGCTAATGAGCCAATTTTAAACTCACTGAAATGGTCAAACTGATTTTCTAAACATTAAGCTATAGCTGGTAGAGAGAGAGGAGAGAGATGGAATGGGAAGAGACTGTACGAGCATTTTAGGAATTAACAAAATATTTTAACTGATGACATCATTATACGTTAGTTGCTTTAACGGTCAGTTAACAGAAAGGAGGTAAGTGTTACTTCGATTCAAGAATAAGAGAGGTAAGTGTTACTCCTGAAATGTCAATGGAGGTGAGTGTTATTAGGCAAAACCTCAAGGGAGGTAAGTGATATTTACCCTATATAAAATTGAGATACTATCTTTTTTACCAACAAGACGTAACATGGTCCCCACTCTGTGCGTTTACTTTGAAATTCCACACATCTACACTTATAAAAGTATTTCTAAGTCTCTACAAAATACTCCATCCAAACAATTAGTACTTAAAAGCAAAAAAAAAGTACCTTAAAAGGAGCTTCGACAGACCAACTGAAATCAGAGCATCAACAGACCAACTTAATCTTCACAGTGCCTATCGTTCTTCATTCCTCATGAATCGACTTTGCAGCAACCAAACCGTTTGAATCCATACCAATCGTCACACCCAAACCCCAATACCCATCGTTCTACTGCTACCGCGTTTCATCAAATAGAGACCTCCTCGTAATTTTAACATAGGGTTATTGCTCCTTTGGTAAAGGTAAAGTGAGAGAGGGCCTTTCTACAAGCAGATATATTCATATTAATTTAGCGGTATTTTCTTAACTTTATGTTATCCGTTACGTTCCGTAACATTGTCATTTTACCCAAAAATATGGGGTTAAGTAGTCAATTTTAAACCACAGAGGTAAAGTGGCATCAGGTCAAAATCAGAGGGGTAAAGTGTAATTAATCCTAATTAATAATTAATTGCAGTAGTAATAAAGTGGGCTATGGTTATGAAAAACCAAAACTTGATTTCAAATCTATTGTTTTTATGCCTTTTTTTAAGTCAATACCAGAGTAGTAGTAGTAGTAATCTCCATGGAGAAGTGAAAGAGGTTGTGGTAGGAGTGATTCTCGATACGAGTTCATGGCTGGGGAAGGTGATCTATAGTTGCATTTCATTGGCGGTTTCCGATTTTTATGCCCTAAATTCTCACTACCAAACCAGAATTGTTCTTCACACCAGAAATTCCAAAGGAGAGCCCCTTCGCGCTCTATCTGCCGGTGAGTCTTTTTTGTCGAATACTAATCATTTTGGATAGTATGTTACAAAATTTTGGTGCTTTTGCCTAGGTTTTTGGATTTACAGCTTGTTTGATAGTTAGCACTACTGTGATTCAATCGCATGAAAACTAGAGTTGATCAAAAGCTGCCCAAGATAGCTTTTTTTTCAATCGCAAATTTCTACGGTTGACTAACTGATACAGTCATAGTAAACTCTACATGAGTCTCACCCCTTGTTGTGAGAGTTTGTCAAAAAAGAAAAACGAGACCGAAAAAAAACTGAGAAAAAGGGAGACCATAATAAAGCAGATAGAGACATATAAATGTGGGAAACAACTTTTCATTAATGATAAGTTGGGAAATCATTCTTAGTTAGGTCTAATTACACTTTACACCCTTATACTATATCTATGTTCTTTTTTTTTTTTTTTTTGGTTGAACTTCAAAATTGTATTCAATCAAACTCAAAACTGACGTTGTTGGCTTCAACTAACGAAAATTGTCAAGTCAGTTGCGTGTGATGCTTACCTGTCATAGATTTGGTTAAAGACAAACGAAAGAGAGTGTGAATGGCGCAGAAAATTGCATTCGATTAGACTCAAAATCTCATGCAATCATATCCAAAATCGCATTCAATCAGACCCAAAATCGCATCATTTTCGCATCAAACAACTTCCTTTGTTTGTCTTAATATAATTTGTGACAGGTAAGCATCATGCGCAAATTACATGACAATTTCTGTGAGTTGAAGGCAACGGCGTCAGATTTTGGGTCTGATTGAATAAAATTTTGAAGTTCAAGGGTTCAATGAAAAAAAAGGCACGTATCCAATTGTAAACACCGGTATAGTATAAGGATGTAAAGTTTAAGTAGGCCTTTTACTTAAAGAGGGGATAAACAGGTAAGGTAACTCTTTAAGCCTGAAGTAATTTGAGGTTCTCTGTATGTCATTCCAAATTCACGAGGAATTTTTCCATCCCTCCATTTCTTCTCTCTCCTCCGTCCCTTTTAAAACTTTCAACAGGGGATGATCAGCAGACTTTCTGCTTTATTTTTTCCTATCCCTCTGTTTGCTTCACCGATGATACTTAATTCCATTCTCATATAGCTAGTTTGAACAAATTTCAGCATGTTACCTTAATGATACCCTTGTTTATTCTATCTCTCATGCTTAATTTTGTGTGCTGTGGAAGATTGCAATGCTTATTTACGAATGCAATTGTATAAACAACATTTATTAGGATTCACTGGATAGTTCTAGATTTGATATTTATACTTTTGATTCGAGTGTCTTCCTTTGCTCAATGCAGCTCTTGATCTGTTGGAAAACATCAAGGTGCAAGCAATCGTAGGCCCAGAAACACTTCATGAAGCAAAGTTTTTGGCTACATTGGGAGACAAAGCTAAAGTTCCTATCCTTTCGTTGACTACAAATCCTTTATCATCCACTGAACATCCTTACTTTCTTCAGATTACTCAAAGTGAAACCACTCAATTTGAAGGAATTGCCACGATTATAGAATCATATAAATGGAAAAATGTCGTCCTTATCTTTGAGGACGCTGGTGATGCGCGAGAAATCATCCCGTATATACTTGATTGCTTTCAAGAAAAAAATATACATATTGCTTACAAGAGCCCCATTTCTCCCTTGGCTAATGATGATCAAATCCTTGAAGAGCTCCACATGATCATGAGAATGCAGAATACAATATTTGTTCTGCATGCATCGCCTTCTCTTGCATCCCGTGTTCTTTTAAGCACAAGAAGGTTAGGAATGATGAGAGAAGGATATGTGTGGATTATAACTGACAAGACGGTGAATTTGTTGCAGTCCATGGATATTTCGGTCATTGAGGCAATGCAAGGGGCGTTAGGTGTCAAGTCTTCTATTCCATCATCGAGCAAGCTCCAAAATTTTACCATACGATGGAGAAAAAAATTCTTAATGGAAGAACCTAAAATGGAAGTGATGAACTTAAACGTGTTTGGCATATGGGCATATGATGCAGTTTGGGCATTAGCAAGGGCAGTTGAGAGTGTAGGAGTCGAAATTCCTCTTATTAGGGAAGAAAGCAAAGGATTGGACCTTATGGACTTAGCTAGCATTGGAACCTCTCAAATTGGGTCAACGCTTCTAAATCAGATACAACATCTTAGATTTAGGGGTTTAAGTACTGATTTTCAACTTGTAAACGGAAAACTAATCTCCGAGGTATATGAAATAGTCAATGTACTAGGCAAAGGGGAGAGAAGAGTTGGATTTTGGACATCAAAAGATGGAATCGTGAAAGAAATGAACCCACAAGTTAAGTATTCATCTTCCAACAGTGGTCTTGAAGCCATTATCTGGCCAGGAGGATCTACAACTACGCCAAAAGGTTATTTGTTACAAATGAGTGGTAAAAAGCTGAGAATTGGTGTTCCGCAGAAACGTGGGTTCCACGAATTGGTAAATGTGGATTATGACCCTCAAACAAATGAAGCACGTGTTAGTGGCTTTTGTATAGATGTATTTAAGGCTGCTATTGATTTCCTACAATACGAAGTACTTCTGGAATACATCCCATTTGTAGATGCCAGTGGCCGTCCCGCAGGAAATTACAACGAGCTTGTATATCAAGTCTACCTTAAGGTATATTTAGTTTCAGGACACAAAAGAATATACAAATATGATGGGGAAACTTATATATACTATCCATAATAACAAAATGTATATATGTTTTCATTTATTTGTTCCATTGTGGATGGCTAGAATTATGATGCGGTTGTGGGGGATACAACGGTGACAAGCAATAGGTCATTGTACGTTGACTTTACATTGCCATACACTGACTTGGGTGTTGGAATGGTGGCGAAAAGGGAAAATAAAAACATGTGGATCTTCTTGAAGCCACTCGATTTGAATTTATGGCTTACAAGTGCTGGATTCTTTGTGGCAACTGGTTTTGTTGTTTGGCTTATCGAACATCGAATAAATGAAGAATTCCAAGGTTCACCGTCTCAGCAAATCGGAACTGTTTTCTCGTTTGCCTTCTCAACCCTCGTCTTTGCTCACAGTAAGCCCTCTCTCATTTCACAATGACTTCAAAATCTTCAAACAATAACTTCTTGTTAAATGAGTGTAGAACTATATGGCATGAAAAATACAGTGTTCAACTATCCGATACATAGGCTCTTTTGAGATCTCCAAAAGAACTATATTGCTAAAATGATTATGTAATAGATTGAAGTACTAGAGTTGGACACTCGACTCTCGGACATGGGTATGGGATTTGTTTTCGACACCTCTGGTTGGACACATACCAAGAAGCATATTAGCTACTTGTATAATAGTGTACTAAAATTCTTAATTATATTCCTTTAATTTACTACAAGGTCTTTCAAAACAGAATGCTCCTGTGGAACAGAGTTATTATTATTCCACGTGTCCGAGGCCATGTAACATAGGCTAACACAATTGCTTATTATAGGAATATTCATCGCCTGTGTAATCATCTCCGCAATTGGATTGTAAGATTTTCTGAAATTTGAATCATCTTAATGGTGAAGTCATCCTTAAAAGTTGTTGAGAATGTTTTCAAATGAAAACTGTTCCTAAAATAAATATTCAAGTTACACTCTCTCAAATAACTTATTCATCTAGAATAGATACTTATAAAATACAATATCAGCGCAGGATTGAGCTTATATGTTACAGTAAATATTTGTGAAGTTATTAAAGTTTTCTAATATTCTGGTCACCAAAGTATAGCAGATTCAAAGTTCCATGAAATATTAAGAACTAATGGAACCTTGTGCTCCACATTGCAGGAGAAAGGCTGCTAAGTAACTTGTCAAGGTTCCTAATGGTCGTTTGGGTGTTTGTGGTGTTTATTTTGACTTCAAGCTACACTGCAACGCTGTCTTCAGTGTTGACTGTTCAACAAATTCAACTAGCTGCAAAGGGTAATTACATAGGGTATCAAAGGGGTTTTTTTGTAGATGGAGATATTGTCAGCAACCTTAACTTTCAAGATTCACGACGTCAGTATTTTACACCCGAGGAATATGCTGAGGCTTTATCGAAAGGGCATAAGAATGGCGGTGTTGTTGCCATCGTTGATGAGATTCCATACATCAAGCTCTTCCTCGCGAAGTATTCTGCTGACTATGCCATGGTCGCTTCGCAGTCTATCACTAATGGTTTTGCCTTTGTGAGTACTATTCTTTTACAAGCCGGTTACATATGCATATACATCTAATTAATAGTAATGTATCAATTTTATTACTTGCATAAGCATCTTAATAGAAAACTAAATTATTGATGCATGATGTGGACATTTTTTTTTTTCTTTTTTCACCCCATGTTTTTATGAGACATAAAGAGTTTACTTAGAAGCTGTTTGGGGTAATATAAGAACCGATTCTATTGTTCAGAAAATAACCTGTTTTTATAAGTTTTGTGTCTGTGTAGCTACTTTTTGGTTGCACACGAGTCTGTGCCAAGACTTAGAAAAACATCCCAACAGCTGGTTTTAAAAAGCATGTAAAAATAATACTAGGTCTGAACCTGATTCTATTTTAAGCATTCCCAAACAAGTTCTTATTTTTTGTGTCTATCTTTTATAGGTTTTTCCGAAAGGCTCACCATTGGCTCCCGAGATATCAAGGGCTATTGCAAAACTAAGAGAATCAGGTAAACTTGTGAAGATGGAGCAGACATGGTTTAAGAGTACTCCGACATCATTTATTTCCCAGGACTCGGCGACTACTAACCCGAAGACACTCAGCCTCAGCAGTTTTAGTGGTTTATTTCTTATTAGTGGGGTATCTTTAGTTGTAGCACTTTTCATGTTCTTGATTTATACTTTTTATGAAAAAATTTGTACTGAAATTTATAGGTTTCGGAAAGCTGTTTGGGGAATATTGGATTTCATGATAAAGTATTACTCATTTATTAAAAACAGAATATGATGGACCAAGCATTTGTAACATGATCAATGTAAAAGTAACTCTAGTTATTGTTACTCTGCCAGTCAGTGATGTGTGCTCTCATTTTTAGCTCCTTTTTCAATGGAAGAGCAATATTGATAGACTAACAATGGTAATTAAATTGATGTGAAGATGGTCCCCTTCATATGAGAAATCCGAACATATTGAATTGAAGTTATTTGTTAACCACAATTGTATCCTAGTGGATAATTTTTTTTGTTATGTAAGGTTATAAATCAACATTGTATAGTTAAGCATGTGATACTTTATGTAAATCAACTTTGACAACCAACCAAAGTAATTTCTCATTTAATTCAATTGAATTTGCAATTTTTAAACGCTTCATTTTTCAAGTAGAATAAAGATTCAAGAATGGGAGCCACTACTTGGACAACACTTCCATCATTTCCTTTCAATCAATTTCATACTGTTCTTTCTCATAATAGTGAGACCAAAAAAATATATATATACAATTTAAAAAAAAAAATAGTTTTTAAGAACTTGGGCTCACTTCTGTGAGAAGGAATAACACAAAATGGATTAAAGAAAAAGCACTGAAGTCTGTCCCTATTAATTACAAGTACCTTATGTATTGAGTGATTATACATATACTTGGATATATTTTTTTTCTTGCTGAGCATAAAGGGTGGAAATGGGCAACCAACGTTGTAATCCCCTCTGAGCTTGACCAGGAGAGTTCCCACCCGCTATGGAATGTTTGCGTTGAGCCATAGCTACTGCCGGGAATGGCGAGCTTGTCATCATAGCCCCACCGGTGCGCTAGAGAACTCCAAGCCGGTAGCCTAGAATTAATCATGAGTGAATCCATATTTGAATTCGAACCCATGACCTACTAGCCCCCAATCCACATGGTAGTAAACCGAAGCTACTAAGCTACCACCGGCGGTGGTTATATACTTTAGAAACATGTATTTAGTAGCTCCCTCCTCAATAATATGAAGTAGATGAGTGGTTGGGTACCAAAACTGTAGTTATTTTGACCTCATGCTCGTAGGCGAGTACAGTGCAAAACAGCTCCACAAGGACAATGTCTCTCTCATCAATGCTACTGCAATATGGAGTCAAAATCTATCCGACATGATACTAATTTACTATATTAATACCGTGATTACCACTTTGATTTCACCCAGTCAAAATTGAGGGTCCTAATTCTTCAAATTAACACTCTATTTGCTTTGATGTAAAAATTTTATATCAAAAAATAATTTTTTTTTTTTATGTAACTTCTTTTTTATGGAATTTTTTTTTTCTATGTTTGGTTAAAGAATCCTGCTAGAGGCTCCGAAATGGTGCACCGACCGATCGGTGCCGTCCATTTCGATGGGATCCACGCGTGTCGGTGCACTATTTCGGTGCCTCAATCTTTACCGTTGGTTAAAGTGCTAAAACTATAAAGCAACACACTTCCTTTTTTCCCCTTCCATTGTCAAATTGTAAAGGAGTTCAGTCAACGTCCATGTTTGTTACCGCTTAATCAGAGAGATTATGCTAGCCTATTACATATCTACGAGTAATGCTTCAGTTTCCAATTTTTTTTTTTTTTAATCTCAATTCTCAATACAGGGGCAGTTATATTACCATTTGTGACACTAAATTGAATATGACCCAGTTGCCACTGTGTTCGGAACTGCGATGAAAATTTCAGAACCATTGCAACATTCCATGCCAAAAGGCAACACTTTGAATGAAACAAGGGTAATAAAGTAATTTTAGAAAATGATTGTTACAACTAAATTATTTTAGTAACCTGGTTGTAAAATGTAAAATTGATTTAGTATTGTTCTTTTCATAAAATAACTAGTTTTCTTATGAATTTAAAAGTGAACACAATGTTATCCTACTACACGTACTATCTATTCTAATTACTACCACAAGCTAGAAAGCCGCCCCTATGTGAAAGGGGCCTTCACTTACTTTGGACTTCTTGGCTTAGCCTTTCAATTTAATATTTACGATAATCCTTTGATACGACCATAATGGTTATTGGTTAGAAAATGGGTACAATATTTTGAGACTGAGTTATATTGTTTTGTGACCTAACTATGGATACAGAATTAGCAGACTTCGATACAACAGATTTGGTGCAATGTTTTGGGAGCCGTATCATAGAGGTTTAGATACAAGGTTTGGAGGACTGGGGGTAATGCGTGAGACTCGGATACGATCGATGTTTTTAGATATGGGTACTATGTTTAAAGGTGATTAAACATTGAGTTAGGGTAGGGGCTTAAAAGTGATTAGCTAAGATAGCTTTCAAGCTATTTTGGCTAAAAATTAGAGAAAATTTAGGTAACGTGGTTGGAGATGCTTACAACCCAAAATTTGAAAAATTGCAAGCTTAATGGTTTAAGACTATAAGTTCAATTAAAGATTTCAGAAATTAACATTTGACTTTGATTTTTCAATTTGCTTTTCATACCAGAAGTTTCTTAGAAGTTGTTAATTTCCTTCATTGACATTTAGACTTGAAATATAAGAGATTAAAAGAAAAGCTTATAGGATGATGAAGATGATGGAGAACCACAGCCGCTTCATTTCATTTCTACTACTCTTCACCCTTCAATCTCAATCATATGCAGAACTTAAATCACTTTTGAATACTAGTCTTTGTGTCATGTATGACCTTAGATTCAGAGAGATCTTTGATATGAGATTATGGTTTGGAAAGACTTTCCACAGATGTTTGATTTCTATGCTTTTGATGGTTACTATGAATTAAGGGATTCAGAGAGAAAACCCCTTATGGAGATTTCTTATGGTGATTTTCTTTTTCTTTTTCCTTTTCCAATGTTTTCTTGCTAATCTTTTAATTGTAAATTGTCAATTTGATCTCTTTTTTTTTCTTTTTAATGACTGACTCCTTTTAATGACCTTCATTTTTTAATTAGGGCACCAAAATTTAAGTTAAAAAATCAGTTTTTTTACCTTTTACTTTAATTAATAAGGACACCTCACTTATTTTTTTACTATATATATTGTAGGCTTAACTATATTTTACCCCCTCTTAGTTTGTCCTTCATGTCAATTTGGTCCATGTAGTTTAGAAAGTGTCATTCTAGTCCCTGTAGTTTCATAAGTGTGTCATTTTAGTCCCTCAAACAATTTTTGTGACAAATTTTTTACTTTCAGTGACAAAATTATTCATCACTAAAGGACTTATTGGACTTATTTGACACACTTATGAACCTACAGGGACTAAAGTGACACTTTCTAAATTACAGGGACAAGCACAACTCACATAATTAGGTATTATATTTTATCATAAATATTAATAAATTAAAAGAAATTCAAAGAATAATAATTATAATAATAATAATAATAATGATAATAATTATTATAATAATAATAATAGTAATAGTAATAATAATAATAATAATAAATTTAGGACTTGCAATTATAGAGTTTTATAACAGCTGAACTACTAGTAATTCTTCTTTCAGTGGAAGACGCTTTGCAATTTCTATGGCTTCGTCACTTGATATCTAGATATCATAAAACCATTAGATTATATAAAATGAAAAACGATGTGGCTGCTACATTGCGACAAGTATAAATCTGGAATAAATACGACCCATGCCAAACACACACACATACACACACACACACATGCAAACGTAATTTCACCATAAAGTGTAATAAATTTATGATGCAAAGAAACAATCTCGAAACCTGTATGGGCAAATTCATATTTTTATATAAATTATGCTCAGGAGGATCATGTGACACCTATCGAAAAGAGAAAAAAATCACAATTAATTAATTAATTAATTAATTTTTTTTAACTGCATATATTCAATTTATTAAGAACTAACTCATGGGTTACACAATGAGCACCCCTTAGACAGACCAAACTCCCCAAACAAAAAGCCCATAAACGCAAGTTTAAGCAGCAGCAACACCCACAATACAAACTCAAGTTTATCCTCTTGGTACAAACTTCATACCCACAATACAGACACAAAATGAATAGCAACTCACGCCCAGTTGACATCCTCAATCTGCCAATTCGCATGATCATTCCACTATAACTTGAATACACAACCATTTTCATATGCCTTTTTCCAGGTGATCCTTACAGCAACAACATTCTTGTTTTACGAGAAGCATCACTGTAGAAATGCACTTTGAAGAACAGCCCAAGCCCCCCAAAAGCAACCTTTAACATCATCATATATTCCCCTTCTAAAGTTGGTATAGCCTTAAAACAAACACTACATACCCAATTAATGAAAACAAAAAAAAACTTACAAGAGAAGAAGTCATATCGAAGAAGACGCTAAATACATATTAAGAGTTAATAGTGAAAGAAATCAGAAGTAGCCAAGGATTTGGAAATATATAAGAAGAGAGATACAAAGAGATAACATATAATAAAATAAGTGAGGTGCCCTTACTAATTAAAGTAAAAGGTAAAAAACTGATTTTTACCTTAAATTTAGGTGCCCTAATTAAAAAGGGTGATGCTATTTCCACTCCATCATTGAACTAAGGCACTCCATGGTACCACTCTTAGTACATGTGGTACTGTCACAACCGTTCCAAAGATTCATGGTTTTAACATGCATATTTGAATTTCACAAATTATCGATGTTAATTAATAATTTGTGATAAGTAGTTGACTGTAGTCAACGGTGGAGTGTCGATTGAGGACACGGTAATCGGAGGACCATGAGGCATCCGTATGACTAAATGACATTTATATGCTTTAAATGTTATTTGAACTATTTGATATTTCATGAATAGTGAATTTATTTGCGAAGAGTAAATTCTGGTAATTTTGGTACTGTTTTATACCATTTTGAGAACTGTGGTGAGAACGTGAGTGACACGTCATAAAAAGGTAGGTTGTGTAGAGATTCCACATAATTCAGTTTTCGGACGTATTTTTGGACCAAACGAGTCTTAGTCGAAAACTTTTGAAATTGATAATTTTCACTCGTAAAGTTGTAAAATGGACGTGTACGAAGTTTCGGGAGTTAACTAGAAGTTTAAGAAACTCACGGGGGAGTAAACGAGATTCCCGAAGAGTTTGTCTATAAAAAGGAGTGGATGTATTTGCATTAGTTACAAAACTTATATAATATCTTGGGAGAGGAGAGAGAAAGGGAGATTGATTGCTACGGGCTTTGCGACGACAAACGGCGACCGTTCGTCCGTCAGTTTTCAACCAAATTTGAGATTCGAACTCCTTGAGGTAAGGGCTTCGTTTTGATACTAGTTAAGACTAGTTTGGTTAAGTTTTATAAAAATCCTAATGTTAGGATTTTGGGGTAAACGCTTGTAAACTTGTAGGAATCGCTTGATATTCGAAATCCGACGTTTAATCGACCTCCTAGTTCATCCTTCGAAGTTATAGGAAAATCGCACGAGGTATGAATTCCGAACCTATGTAATATAGACAATTTTGGATGTTTTAGATATTTTGTATGACTTGTGATCCGGGCAAACTTATGTGTTAAATTAGGCCCGTTAAAGTTAGTGAGTATGTATAGAAAAGCACGGTGACATGATTATGTGAGTATGTTAAATGTCTATGTGGGTCAAAGGGGAGTTTGATAAAATTTTACGCCGGTGCACGCCTCTCGATGTTTGAGAGTTTATAGTAGTGACGACTACTTGCTTGGTGTGGGAAGTGGCCAACCAGAGCAGATGGGTGTAATGGTTGAGTGATCCTTGGCTAACCATTGACATCGCGGTTTAAGATTTAAGACTTGCCGATATACTGGGTGAATGCGTATCTCTCTCCCCGGAGACTAAATTATGTGATTTAGATGTTTAAAACATGAATTGCCTCATATGCATTTGTTTAGAATTGTACACTCAGCATATAGCTGAGCAGTGGAGATTTCCTCCATTGCAGGTGACAGGAAGAAAGGGAAAAAGAAGCGCGAAGAGTGAGACCGCGGGAACGACGGGGTTGAACCACTTTGTATATGTTTTTGTCTTCCATTCCTTGGTTGATAATGTAATTTTTGGAAGTTAGGACTAGAAACATCACTTTTAAGTTTTGGAATGGAATTGTAAGGTCATGTTATGTACTTAACTCCTTTTGAAATCGTGGTAATGAATCCGAACTCGTGGATTCGTGTTTTGGAAGGTTCTACTTGTAAATTTAACGGTTTGAAGGATTGTACTTATTCTTTTATATTTTGAGCCAAACAAGCCTTAGCTTATTCCGTTAATTATCTCTTTCTGTGGATTATTATGTCGTTATGACGATCTTGAAAATCTAGTATAGATGGTGAAGTTTAAAAAGTTTTCAACATGTTAGGAAGCATGGAAGTGAAGAGGTTGAGTGATGCTTTGGCAAAATTCTGCAGCATTCTGCAGGATTCTGCCAGAGGGTCATTCGACCGGTCGAATGGGGTCGTTCGACCGGTCGAAATGCCCCCTGCCAGAAATCTTTTTATACACCTTCCGAGAATTTTCAAAAGGTTTTGATGGGTTATTAGGGTACCTTTGAGACCCCTTTCAACATAAATTCATCCGTTTTGAAATATGATTTCGTTTTAAATTTTATACGGATTTTACAACTCGAAGGGTAATGTTTCCTAAAGTTTTATATACGAAAGGTTGTGTTAAGTTCTTTTCCGCTGCGTATAATCGTTTAATTAATTGGATGAGCCTTGGTGGCGTGCCACGTGTCCTGTTTCCGCACGTTAGCGGGATGGGTCGTGACAGGTACCATGTATGTCATGCATTACATACATGGTACCACATGCTCTAAGAATTGTACCATGGAGTGCCTTAGTTCAACGATGGAGTGGCAATAACAATTCAAATGAAGGTGCCTTTATCGCCAACCATATATATATATATATATACAGGAATTCTCAGGAAAAGGTGCCCTCTCTTTAAAGCCTGACTGATATATATATACATATATATACACAGAGGTCGTCTCTTTAAAGCCTGACTGATATATATATATATATATATAAACAGAGACCATATCTTTAAAGCATGACTGATATATATATATATATCCTAGTCATTCTCATGGAGATCCTTTATATTCATTTTTATGTCTGCAAATATAGGTTAGCTAGTATATATTTTGCCTTAGCAAATCTATGCATGTACAAATGAGAAATGCTAGTCTATCTATCTATTATATTATGGGAATTGCTATGTACACCGCTAATTTTGTTATGTACACCGCTCACTTTCACAAAAGTGAGAATTTTTAGAAGAAAAGTGATTAGAATAAAAGAATTTGGCTGTACATAGCAAATACACGGGTGTACGTAGCAATTCCCTATAGCAGCTCTCTCATGTTGCCACATAAGCAATCTCTATTCCAAGCAAAAATCCTACATGTCTACTGAGTGTGCCATATCTCTTTTTTTGGAGAAATTATTCAGTGAGCCCGTCGCGCCACGTCAGCATGCTGATGTGGTGTGACCAATTAATCCCAACCACTTATTTGCCCCCTTCCATGGGGATCATGACAAGTGGTTATCAAATTTAAATTTTAAAATTCCACTAACCACTTGTCATGATCTCCCTTGAAGAAAGGGACAAGTGGGTGAATGAGATTAATTGGTCACACCACGTCAGCATGCTGACGTGGCATAACGGGCTCACTGAATAATGTGTGCCATATCTCTCTCTTTCAAATGTAAATCTCTCTCTCTCTCTCACTCCCTCCCTCCCTCCCTCATCATCTCCCCATTCCCCTTTTTCTCACAGACTTAGACGTTCCAACTACTTGGTTTTAGCCTCACGAGAAAACCACTCAAACCCTTCTTCTCGCCCGTCTCCTCAATCACCGGTCTCACACAACATTGAAGAGGCCTTTTTCTTTTTTCCTTTGTTTACCCCCCTTCTCTCTCTCTAGAAGTCTAGAACATTATTCCTCTCTGGAACAACGTCTAAACAAAAAAATATTGGGATTCATTTTGCCAGGTGAAGCAAATTTCAGAACACTACAATTATGTTCTCCCAAAAATATTCAATGTCTTCCTCTTTCTCTCTTCCCCTCTTTATCTAGGGTTTTTTCAGAGTGCCGTTTCTTCGATTTTGTCGTGTTTTCCCTAAAAGTTTATTTATCATTAACATTGAATTTCAGGTAATTCTATCAACTATCACTAATCCCTCTATTTGTTGATTTATTTTCGTCTGTTCATTTTCTCTGACGTTGATTTCTTTTATCGATCTGTATTAATTGATCTGATTCTCTATTCCGTGTTCAATCTTTGTGTCTTCCAATCACTACTCTGGTTGTAAGATTTTCCTATTCTGTTTCACCTTTTGCTCCCAATGTAAGAGATAGATTTTATTTTACCTAAGTGATTGAGGGTTTCACATATGTGATTTAGGTATTCTTTTGTTACACCTGCAAAGCTATTGAAGCTTCTAGGTAATTATATTCTCCCACTTTTTCTTTTGTTTTTTTTTCTCCCCTTCATGATCCTCTTATTCACTTTTTCCATATTCAGTTCAGACTTCAGAATATTCACTTCATTATTTGTTACACCTGATTCCGTTAGATTCCGATTCTTAATTTATCCCCCTATACCTTTACTTTTGTACAAAGTTTTAATCTTCCCCTGTAACGTGCAGCTGGTTAATTTTTGTGACGGGACCTCCTTTTTCATTCCTGCATATTTTCCTCTTGTATTGAGGTGTATCCCTGGTACAGGTTGTGGAGGTCTCAACTTCCAAGACTGGCAAGCATGGTCATGCTAAATGTCACTTTTTTTTAATCATGTTTTTGTTTTTCCAGTATTCTACATTTGATTATTTTCGAATCTTGAGGTGCGTAAAATTTTGAGCTAAGTTGACAGTTTTCTTTGGACAAAAAACTAAAAATTTGATAATTTATCATGTGAAACCTTGTGTTTGAGGTGTATAAACATTAGTTTAAGTGTTTCACAATCATACTATTTTTGGGTCATGTGGTTCTGCTCCTTTATATTAAGTTATATGTAATTCACTTAGTATTGATTAGTTTGGTTTTATATTTGATAGAAAGTGGTGTTTGGAGCTACATGATGACAAGGCCGAGTAGAAAGTCATGAAGACAATCTCTGGCCTATCAGGTATTGTTCCAAATTTTAATTTCATTTACTCCAAACTTTCCAAATCCCCCCAAAAAAAAAAAGAGTTGAAACCAAGGAAAAAAACCTGAATATTTTCTCAAATAATTCAACATGGCCCTCCAAGTTCGAATTCGTAGGGGTTGCCGAGTCGTTGTAAGAGGTTGGGAGGATGGATCTGAGCTAGCTTGATGAACCTTATCCAGATCTTAGCATGGGTTTGGATCCTACCGCCCATTGGCCTCCATTGTGAGGTCAATGATGGTGTCAGTATTTTTGTCTGTAAAATGACTGTGAATTCGAGATGCGGAGGGGATTTACCCTTTTTGTATCAAAGTGATTGGGGTGTTATACACATATAGATGCATATATGTTGGTGGCTGGGATGGTTAGGGGGGGGGGGGGGGGGGGGGGTGGTTTAGTATTTAGGGGCATCAAACTGTATCAACTCCTGGACATTAGTAATTTAGTATGATAGAAGCTATTCCAAAATTATGTTGTGAACTTGGATTTAAAAAAATTGTTTAGTTTAATTCATCACAAGTCAAAGTTTGAGACATGTGTAGGTAAATGTATGTTAATTTCTGAATGGGGATTTAGATAAAAGCACTTTATATGGGTAATTCTGGAGTAAATATTGGGTACAATGGGGATACCATGTCATCCCAATAACCTTGATAATGAATATTTTTCCTCAGTTCCTCATAATAAACCAAAATTTGCTACATAGACTCTTCGATCTAGACCTTTCTTTTTTTTTGTTATTTTTTCTCATAGAGTATTTCTGATGGACTACTCCACAAGACAGGTGAGTGTAATGCTAAAGGAAAAAGTAGGAGTGAGATTTGGCTTAATAACTCTAATCTGTGACAGGCTGAGACCATGTGGCAGATTCTTAAAATTATTTTCATACATATATATATATCTATATATATTCCCCTTTGAATGACTTCGCAGGAAGTATATGTAGTAGAAAGAATTATTAATTGCCTGTCTGAAATATGTGATTCAGATCTTTCTTGTATGATTGCAGTTAATGTGTTGAAGACGACTATTTTAAGAAAAATCTTACACCTACAATTGGAGATCTTCAAGGTATTTTCTGACCTGCATTTACTTTTGTTTATTTTAGTTGAATTTTGGTTGTTTGTATATTATGTGGTACATAATCTGTTTTTTTTTTTTTTTGGAGGATTTTGTTGCGCAACCTTTGTTTCTCCAGCATTTTTTTTTTTAAGTTTGTGTCTCAGTTTCTCTTAGATATTTGTTACAAGCTTCTCTATGTTGATATGATTAAAGTTCCTGATGTATGAATATTTTAGTCCCAACACATGTATGCAAGTTTGGATCCTCCCAAGACATTCATTATTTTAACATGTCTTCTTCATTATACTTAGTGAGTGTTTCCTAGCTATAAACGCAGTGGGTTCATGTTCTATATCAATAGTTGTATGAAGTTCAGTTTAACTGTGATTCAAATTGGTAAATATTAGTGCTATGTTGAAAGGTTTGATTACTATGTGGGTCATGAAGAATTGCAGGTTATACCTTTCTTTTTGGGTGATCTTTTCCATGTTGTAGGCCATTGTTCTCTCTCCATCCCTCTATCCGATAGTAATTTTTTCCCCTGGTATGATTAAACAATGTTCTATAATTGAATTTCATGCTAATGAATGAATAAGTTCAATTATTAAAAGAAAAGGAAAAAAAATAAAAGAAAAGAAAGATTGCCTTTAGGTTCCAATCCAGCAACCCGTTTGAACTGTTTCTTGATAGGAAGACATTTGAATTCATATTAGAATGAGTAGGAAAGACGTTTCTCTTACATGGTGGTTTTGGATACAGTTGTAATGCTTGTGGTAATGATGGGTTTTTCTTGACTTATTTTCAGGTGGCTTCCTGTGACCCAGGTCCATTATCTGCAATTAAAGAAGCTCATTCATTATATTTGTTCATCAGAATCCCTTCTAATTGATGGTTTTGTATCTTAAGAAACATTGGGTTAATGCAAGTTTTAAAGGGTAGGATTATTTTCTGAACCATATTTGATTGTATAACCTCACTAAACAATTAGCTTATGTAGTTTATGTAGTCAAGAGATGTTATTCTATTTGGTAGTGGGTCTAAGCCTACAGCCCGTTTCTAGACTCCATAATCATGTTCTTGTGTATATCTGGGTTCTCAGATTTGTACACAAGGAACCGAAACACACTGCTATTATGTGCATAACCGATGAATAAACAATCAACAGTTTTTGGACCTATCATTTCTTTCTTAGGAGTAGGTACATGCACTTTTGCAAGACACCCTATAACACCCGTACCCAAAAAAAGGGTTTGGTCATTATCTTAATGTGCATTAATTATTATAATTAGTGTATATTATGGGTTAAGGAGAGGCGTGGACTCGCCCATAGAAAAGTCCCCAGTGAGGAGGGACAGGTTTGGAAGCGGGACACAGTGAAGGGCCAGATAAAGTATAACATAATTTGCATTTAAATAATTAGATGCATTTTATATGACTATTTGGAATATGTTTTGTTGTTTAATATCAAATTGATAATATGTTAGCTTTGGATATCTACTAATTAATCCAATAAAGGCATTTTTGCAAAAATGTGCATAATTAGTAGGTACGATACTAACTTCACAAAATATTTGGGACCATATGTGGGACCCATACGAGACTTAGGTAAACACCCATTTAGATAATTGGGTAGTTAACGCAATGTTTGGGGGTTTCATAATAAGGAATTAGAAACACTCGAGGGTGTAAATGAAAAGAGGCAAAAATATTTGCCAACACAATGCATGTCTTGTGCATGTGTCAAGAGAGCAATCAAACTCTCAAAACAATACAGGAATTTGGTAGAGAAGAGAGAGGCGCTGAGAGAGAACAAGAAAGAACACATCTCCGACATTGTTAATTCGCCGTTTCATCGCCGTTCGTCGTCCAATTCGCAAATCGAAGCCGTATTCGGACTCGTGGAGGTGAGACAGTCATTTATATACCTTTCTTTTATATTTTAATCGTTGTAATTTGGTGGCACGATCTAATCGGTGACATGTAATTTACCGAATATATGTAGGAATTACTCCGGAAGTAAGATTTGAGCTGGGTTTTAGTGAAATTCAGCATCTATAGGCTTAATTTTGGGTAGAATCCAAAAGAGGTGAGTTTTCTAACTTAAGCTTTGATGTGGGTACATGTTATGTGCTTCAATTGCTAGATAAGAGATAATAATTCTGGATTTAGTAGTTAAATTCATGTTAACGCTAGAATTTCATGTTAATTTGGTGAGAAATTATCATGTTTATATGGCTATGTGCTTATGTGTTAAGTAGCCAATGAATGATTGTGAGTAATGGTTCATTATGGTGGAATAAGGAAGGGGAAGAGGAAGAAATCCGCTTTAAGAACGGATGTCCAAGGAATAGAAGTGACCGCGGGACCAAGGAAAAGGTCTTCGGGTCGGAGTGAATCATTTGCCCATGAATTCTGCGATTACGTATGCTTATGTGCTTAAATTGTTGCATTACACATGTTCATGACATCACTAGCATGTTAGTTAATTCACTAAGCGAAATGCTTAAGAAAACCGTTTTCCTATTTCTGTTGTGGTACATAACAACCACCATAGGTACGGTGCAAGGTACGGAAATGAGGTGAATCAGGCTTGGGAATGGGGCAAGGCTTGGGATTTGTTGTATATGTTTAATCTTGTAGTATGATGTAAATGATGGTTTTGGACGTGTGGTACTTAGTCATAATGCTTATAGTTGTGGGAGTTGGAGTTAAACTTAGAGGAACTTATGTAATTACTTTTGTTTAAACTATGGATTTTGTATGTTAGTTGAGTTGGACCACTCAGGCAGGTCCGGGTGTATGTCGCAACCATTTTGGACAAGTTTTATTTGTAACTAAGTTGTATGTAAAGCTTTTGAACTCTTTTCCGACAAAATTCTATGTTTATACAAGTTTAATCAAAGTTTGGGCTTAAATGTCTTATTTTGATTCAATTGAGCTTGGGTACAAGTTTAAAGTGTTTGGAAGTACCTCAATGTGTATTAAGATCATGTTCAAGATGTTTTATAAGCTTTCAAAAGTATTTAGTTAGTTTCAAAATTTTGTATAAGCAGGTTGAAAGTTGTTGCTGCAGAAATGGTCCTGCAGAGGGGCTTTTGACCGGTCGAAAAGACACGTTTGACCGGTCGAAAAACCCACTGCCAGGCCTTTATTTCTAAATGTTTACATGTTTTGTTTTAACTTTTAAAAGACCAAAAGGGTACCTTTGGGTCCCATTGACCTGTAGAAACTTTACTTTTAATTACAAAGGTTGATAAGTATTTTTCCGCGTAATTTCCTAGTTGGCACAAGTTACACTAGTGTCATTTGGCTCAAGCTTGCCTAATGAAACCTCAAACTCATTTTCCTAGAGTTGTTACTGATGATTACAAGTTTCGGTTGGAACCAAGATGGTTATGAGGTTTTTTGGAACTCCTCACCTCAAGGTCCTATGGCCATGTTAGTTTTGATGAGATTTGTGGGTGTTAATAGCTTATTTTGGTTTAACAAGGTTGAACATGTTTAGTTGATTGTAGTTGTGTTTGAACGATTTTAATGGAGTTGGGAATGTCTTAGATTTGTTTCCATTTAAGTTGGAAACTTTAGAATTGGTTTGTGCATGTAAAAATATTGCAGGGTACAAGTTTGGTTTTCATTATGATCCCTCTCGACCGGTGGATCTGACCTGCTCGACCGGTCGAACGCTCCTCTGTCAAATCCTTTTGTTTTGAGAAAGGTAAATCTTAAAATGGTCATAACTTGGGCTAGGAAGCTCGGATCCGCGTGCCGTTTTTGCTGTTGATTTTTAAATGAGGAATACTACATCTTGACATTGGGTTTGACTAAAATTTTAAAATCATCATTATACCCTTGGGGTTAATTACATGCTAATTAGATTGATAAGGAGTTTAAAAGAGAGTTTAAACTTGCTTTATGTTATATGCATTAGGGATGTGTTTTGGCGATATTATTACACATGTCCTAATTCGCTCGTGGCAAGTTGGGGTGTGACACACCCCCACATTCGTAAGAACTTATAGCAAGGTTTACGATCATTCCACTGTTCATATGGGGTTTGATCAACTTTCTTTCGAGGTACCTTATTCAAGATGTATTTTGCAGAGAAAATTGCCTCCCCCCATAAGTTCTGTGGCAATCCAGAACTTATTAACATAGCATCCATCATTTCCTTTAAGGTACAATTTTTCATTTCAACAACTCCATTTGATGGAGGCGAATAAGGTGCAGTGGTTTGGTGAATAATTCCATGTTGAGCACAATACTCACCATAAGGTGCTACATATTCATCACCCCTGTCACTTCTTAACACCTTAATCTTTGTGTTTAGTTGATTTTCAACCTCAGTTTTGTATAGAATGAACTTTTTCAAAGCTTCATCCTTACTTTTTAGTAAATACACATGACAATATTTAGTGCTATCATCGACAAAAGTAATAAAATACTTATTGCCACCTCAAGATTGTATTCATTCTCATTTGGAACAGGAACATCTTCCTTCAAGAACCTCGCAAGGTTCAAGGTGGTAAGGTAAAATAGCATTTTCTGCTGCCACCTTTTGAAATCCAAACCATTAAATTTTTTCGGGTTTCTCCCCGTGGTTCACAGGAACCATTTGGACAGAAGGAACCTTCACAGGAACTGACCCAATCACCACGGTGTTAGTCCTTTCACCACTAGCACTGTCGGTGATCACATCATCATTTTTCTAGTAGCAATTTCTGAAAATATTTATCAAAGGAAATTATGAGAATTAAGAAAAGAATCGAATGCTTTCCTTAGGGTTATTTTCAGAACTGAATCTGAAAATAAATTATGTTTCAAAATTAATTTCTTTTTTCGAACAAAAGGAATTTAAAATTTGTTTTTAAAACAAATCAGTTTTTTTTCTAATCAAAACAGAATCTGTTTTTTTTTTCTTCGAATATCAGAATCTGTTTTATTGCTGGAAATATATGTATTATATTCGAAGTAACAAACAAACAGATCCTTTACAATTGAAGAAAACAGAAAAAGAAAATTACAATTAAAATAAAACTGAAAACAGAATTTTCGGTAAAAAAAAAAAAAAAATTTGAACCAGAAAGGAACTCTAGAAGTAGAACAGCAAACCGAGGCCTGTGATATACACATTTCCTTAAAACAGATTCGCCGCCTCACTAGATGTGCTTGAGGTTTTTTTCGGCATCCGTCTCCCAAGATATAACGGCAATTATAGTTGACCAGCATGTTGTATAACTATTCCAGCGAACCAACTATGCTTATGCTCTCTCTCAGAAACTCAAGATTGAAGATTGGAAGGTAGAAGATTGAACTCTGGTTTTTCTGCAGGATTTTCTGATGAGCAAGCTCTGAATTTATAGGACTGAAGGGAGAGTGGATTAGACTCTTCAATTTCTATAACTCAAGACTCTTCCATTTCCAACACATTTGGAAATTCAAAGGATAGAGTTGGTTACAACTCTTTCATTTCCATCACATTTAAGAAATTCAAAAGATTGAGGAGGTTACAAGTCTCTTCAATTTCTATCACATTTAGAAATTCCAAGAGTTAGAGATGGTTATAAGTCTCTTAAATTTCTATAACCTTCTGTAACTTTTAGAGCATTAATTTCTCATTCACTCAATAAAGATTTTAGATATGTAAATATTTAAACTTCATCTCCTCATGAAGGAGAGCATAAATCCACAAGGACCTGTTTGCAATAGATATCTTGTGTTGGTGTGTGCTGGGCGTGCCAGAGTCCACGTGGACTCAAAAAGAGGTTGAGGTAACCTAATCTAACTTCTAAATCAAACGACCGCTAATAAATGTGATTTACTAACAGTAAATGGGTCTTCACTCTACTCTGATGCAAGTAAGTAAAACTACAAATGAAAAGAAAGGAACAAATTAATTACTGGAAATCAAGAATACCTTCAACGACATCTTCATTGATGGATTTAAATACGATTACAATCACTCGAAGCAAACTAAGAAAAGAAACTCTCAAAAATCACTCAAGAACAAAGTATTGTTATGAGGAAAAGATAAAAAGTCTGCCAGAGCAGAAGTGGCGTGTGTGTTAGCCCCCCTTTTCAAATGCCGCACCACATGCCATATTTATAGACTTGTCTGCATAACCGCTCGTGTTAGTGGGGATCATGGAATAGTGGGGTGCGTGGCCCCTAGTTTCTAGGCATATATCATTTTATGCTCCCACTATGTCCCATGATCAACTACCATGATTTGTGTGATGATCCCACTTCTGCCGCATTCCTCTTTTCTCGTAACTGTTTTTTTTTTCTTCCACCTCAGCATGTTCTGAAAACTGAAGACCCACGTTCTTATTCCTACTTAACTAGTTTCTAAGTAAATTTACGACCGATTGTGTTTCTCTGTGTAGCTTAATCTCTGCTGATGATATTACTTGGCCTTCTCTTTAGTAGGAAGCCTACTCGCGTCTCTCGGTCTTACACCGATGTTGCCTTTTATCCTTACTAATCCCATGGACTGCTGTTACTGCAAGATCTACAGAGAAAGTCCTCGGCCTTATCCGTTAATGCCGAGGGGTCACTGATCTTTTCTGATATCGGCCTTATTTGTTGAGATCGATATCTTTTTATTAGAGCCGCTTTGTCATTGCCGATATTAGGACCCAATGGTAATAAACGAGTTTGGCATCGGTCCAATTTTACCGATGTTAGAGCTGCAGTTGAGGCTACTCTGTCACTAGCCATACTAGGGTACTTCTCTGAGAACTTCGTATCAATTGGTCCTCGGTCTTGATACCGATATTTTCATTTGGAACGTATCATCTTTACCAGTAGCTAGATCAAATATCGGTTTTCCTGGGTCATCGGCCTTGTCCTCGTTCATCTGCCTACGTGGTCTAGTGATGATGTCCTGAGTTCACATGACCGTCACGTGCCCTGGGAAACCCTAATTTAGGGTGTAAACAATGCCCCCAAACGTCTTGTCAAACGTAGCTTCGTCAGTTTGATGAGACGTTTTGAATTCAAATTTTAAATACCAACTGGAAATTGGCGGCGTACGGCTCCACGTGGCATCCCCCCAATAGTCCTTCCTGTCTCGTTTCTCGAATCGAGGCATGCCTTTTGGGAACTCGTTTCCAAACCATAATGACCCCCTTCTGTCTTCTATATAAGTCCCTCACCCTGATTATTTTCCATACTTGCTTTCTTGCCTTTATATTTTCTCGAGAAAATATTTTCTTTTCTTTTCAAATCTCCATGGCCTCCTCTGCTCCCAGTGTTTCTCAAACCGCCGGTGCCATTTCTTCTTCTCCTGCCGCCACTGAAACTGCGCCGGTGGCGAAAACAAACGCCACTGCCGTTAAGCAAGCTCTTGAGACCATCCCTGGGTTAATCAACCCTCAGGTATTGACTCATTTTCCTCCAAGTTCTTCAATAGGACTAGGTCCGTCCTTCGATTCTTTTCCCCCGTCATCTTTAGATCCTTACTTCCCTCTGGTTGTGGAAAACGAAGAACTTCTATATCAATCCTCCTCCTTTGACTGGGGCTCCCAGTATGCCCCTTCTAATCCTTTACGAAATTGGCCTATTCCTTCCCCTGACTGGATCTCCTGGGTAGACCGAGTGGCGGAGGTGAAAGGAGACCTATGGAAGGCTCTTGACATCTATGATGCCATTATGCTTAGCCGAGAGAGGTTTTTCCTTGATAAACCTCTCTTCTTTTCTTCTCTTTTCTTCTGGTCGACCTCGGCCAACGCTTTCTTCTTCCGTTGCGACCTTATGAGCCCAACAATCCAAGACATTTGCTTCCTCACCGGTCTTCCTGCCCATGGTGAGGAAATAACTCCTAACCTCTCATCTGTACTTGAGTTTGAATACCCTAGGACCACATCGGGCAAGGGTTCTCGTGTTATTACAGGCTTTGGCCCTTTCATCTCGGCCTGTATGGAACACGGGGAAGTTACTGATCAAGAACATGTTGCCTTCTTGATCTACTGGCTGAACCGGTTCATCTTTTGCTCGGCCTCATATGGCATCACCAAAGAATACACCCACATTGCCCTTGCTCTTGCTTCGGGCACAAAACTTGCACTTGCTCCTCTTATTCTTTCCCACCTCTATCGTGGTATTCTTGAGTTCATTTTTTCCGATTTTAAAAACTCGGGAGGAGCCCTCTGGCTCCTTCAATGTTGGCTGCAATCCTACTTTCCCGAGAAATGCCTAGTGGATAACTTTGATCCGGCTACTCTTCCTGAGGATTCTTCTGCCTTTGCATTTCATTTTGCCGGATTTGGTCCGAAGGGCCTTTCCTTTGATCATCTCTTTTCCTTTTTCTACGAACTCATGGGGAACCGATCGCCCCAACAATTTCTTCCTTTCCATCCTCGGCTTCGGTGTCCGAGATGGCTTCTTTTTGGTCCGGGTCAAGCTCCTGAGGCCGAGAAAGATATTCATGAGGAAATCTGGGCCAGCTTTTTAGTTGGCCGAGATCTTTTGTACAGTCCTGTCTTACCTCAACATAACAATAAATGTGGGGTGGAGTACTATAATGCTCCTGCTCTGGCCCGACAATTTGGGCTAAGACAACTAATCCCCATTCCTCCATTCTGAACTTTTAACCGTTCAATGGCAGGACGGTCTCTCTTTTCCGATCTGACCAAGGTCGAGAAGTGCCGTTCCTTCAGTAGATCGGCCCAAACAAGATTGGAATTTTTCCCTTTTGAAGAGCTTCCTTCAACATCCACCGAGTTTGAAACTTGGTGGTCCAAAGTTTTATCGGGCTTACGTTGTGAGCCCGTTTTTTCTATACTTGCACGTATATCTCCACCTGTTGCCGAGAAACCACCTCGTTCATCTAATCCCTCTATGGTTCAGGTTGTAGGTAAGAAGAGAAAAGTTACTACCTCCAAAGGTAAATCTCCGTATCAAGCCGTACTTGCCTTCGAAAAGTTCTTTAAATTCAAATTTGACCCCAGATATCCCGAGATCATGCGGTCCGATATGAAGTGGCATTTGAGGGCACTTGAGCAGGAACACAAGGATAAATCAACAAGGGCATACAAAAAGTACCTCCAGACGGTTGACTATTCATCCGTCATGCCCTTTGAGCAGTTCTTTAAGCCCTTTGAATGTCGTCCACCTCCCTTGCCTGAGGTCGATTTTGCAATTGCCATTCCGATGGTGGATAAACAGGCATCGTCAATGACTGAAGCATGGGAGAGGGTTACTTATACCGAATGGCATGATCTCGGCATGGTTGATCATTCATCGGCCATAAGGGTTGTAGACACTGGAGCACCAGTTTTAGGTATCCTTTTCACTTGTTTTAATCAGCCTTCCCTTTCTCTAACTGATTTTATCTCTATTCTTGTCCAGATGCTCTTCCTAGAGAGAACCCTTCTGGGGCGACCGATATCGAGTCGGATGAGGATATCCCTCTTTCAACTCGGCAACGTCGTAACGTTGCCGCGGCTACCGTTAAGTCGGCCAAGGTATCGAATTTTTCCTTGTGCTTTGCTTTTGCATATGTAAAATTTTGAGGCTAACCAGTACTTGTTTTGATGTTAGGGGGCTGGTAGTGCTGCTGCCAAAAAGACTGGCTGGCGACAATGAAGCCTCCAACTTCTCGGGCAAAGATGCCTCCGCCTCCAAAGTCTCTTTTGAAACCACCAATTCAAACATCCTCCTCCCAACCTGCCCCTGTGGAAATAGCCCCTCAGATGACCTATGATCAGCTGATGGCCGAGCTCCAACGATTAAGAGGGCTGGATGAGGCCAGGCAGGCCATCCTGCGTGGTGGAGCCGATACGTTGTCACCCGCAACTGACAGCGCCGGTGCTGGTGACACCGTGGAGACTACAGAGGATGAAAGACCCTCTGGATCGGATCGCAATGATCCCATCGATCTCAGCGATCCTGGGACTCCTCGGGATGCTGAGGCCGTTGGTGAGCAATTTGTACCTGATCAGCAGGCTTCCACAGATGTTTCTCATACAGAGACATCGGCCTCGCCAACGGTACAACTGCAAGTTCCTGTTGTACCACCACCTCCACCGGCGACTTCCTCGACCAGCTCTCCCTCGGTCCAGGTAATGCATTGCCTCTATGCTTTCTTTTCCCTCTCCATTGTACTTTTAGGCTTGACTGTGCCTCCATTTGCAGGTTTCCAGTTCTCTTCCGATCCCAGACTTCAGTTCGGTCTCCTCAGTTGAAGCCTTCTTTGCTCTCCTCAATCCTGAGCAGCTCCTACAAGCTGAACCTGTCGTTGCTCAGGCTACCGCCGGTCCTTCCACTGCTGAATACCAACGAGCTGAGGAGTGGTTTCGGACTACGGTCCAACGAAAACTCTCCCAGCTTCCAGATTTTGATGAATTTCACTCGGCCATGGGCCTCTTGCTTTCCTGGCTGGACATATCCGAAGAAATGAAGGTCGATCTCCGGGATTTGCAAGTGAGGCTACCAGACTATTTGAACCGACATCGGTCTGCTAGCAAGCTTATTTCTGGAATCGAAGAGAAGTCCAGGGAACGCAAAGCCCGAGTCGAACATCTGGGTGCTTGCAAGAAGCAGTTTGAGGCGTCCAAGGCAATGAAGGAACGCCTCCTGCAAGAGAAGGCTAGGATTGAGGCCGAGATGGCAAGGCTTCAGGTCGAGTTGAACAATGCTGAGGCGGGCCTTGCACTTTCAGAGAAGGCCATTCTCGATGTTGGTCGCGCCGCGCAAGAACATGTGGACGCCTTAACCGGGACTGCGGCGGCTGCAAGCAGGTGGGAGGCCGAGAAAGCTACCGCGGAAAAGGAGTTGGAATACCTTGATCGGGCTTGGGAAGAACTTAGATTAAGATTTGCCAAGAAATAATGTTTACCCTTTTTTGTAGCCGTTTATATTACGGCCATATTTTGTAACTTTACACCATCAATAAAACGTTTCGTTTTTTTCTCAATCTAATTTTGCTGTCTCCCATAGTGAAGGAACGTACTGCTTTAGATATTTCCCATTTATCGGTCTTGCATGCATTTCTCCATCTAAATCCATTAACCGATATGCACCTACAGTAATAACCGATATTACCTGATACGGACCTTCCCATTTAGACGACCACTTTCCATATCGGGTATCTTTTTCCCCCAAAGGTAATATAGTTTTCCAAACTAGGTCTCCTTCGCCAAATGACTTGGGTTTGACCCTCTTATTATATGCTCGAGTAACTCTATTCTTTTGTGCTTTGATGCAATCCAACGCTTTAAGGCGGACATCATCGAGTTCTTCTAACTCGGCCAACATTGCCTCAGTGTACCCGGCGGATTCTAGACCGAGTTGAAATGCCCGTCTTACTGATCGAACGGTGACTTCCATAGGTAACATTGCGTCGTGACCATAGGTAAGCATGAAAGGGGTTATGTTTGTGGCCAATCTTTTGGATGTCCGATATGCCCACAACGCCTCAGATAACAATTCATGCCATACCCTAGGATTGCCTTCCACCATTTTCTCGATTATTCCTTTTATTGTTTTGTTGGATGACTCGGCCTGCCCATTCCCTTGAGCAAAATACGGAGTTGAATTAAGGATTTTAATGCCTCGGCTTTCTGCAAATGCCTTAACTTCATCTCCTGTAAAGACTGATCCTTGGTCTGCTGTAATGGTTTCGGGAAGTCCGAATCGGTGAATTATGTGTTCATTGATGAATTTTATCACGTATGCTTGGTTCACCGATTTTGCCGGTACTGCCTCTACCCATTTGGTAAAGTAATCGGTAGCCACCACAATGAAACAGTGTTGGCCCGATGACGGTGGATATATTTTTCCAATTAGGTCCATGGCCCAACCCCGGAATGGCCATGGTCTAACGATTACCTGCATATCGGTTGCGGGTACCCTCTGTATTGGCCCATGCCTTTGACAAGCCTGGCATCCCTTTGCATAATCAATGCAGTCTTTTAACATATTAGGCCAATAGTAATTGTATCTTCTAAGAAGCCACTTCATTTTTGTCCCCGCTTGATGTGCCCCGCAGATACCTTCATGTATTTCGGCCATTACTTTCATGGCCTCGGTCTTATCTAGGCATCTTAATAAATTTTCATCTTTTAAGCTCTTTTTAAACAATTCACCATCCAATAAGACATAGTTGACTAACGACAGCTTGGTTTTTCTCTCGGCCACTCTGTTTGGGCATAAGAGGCACTTAATTATTGGATCTCTCCAATCTTGATCATCCGTGATCACCGAGAAAATTTCTGTTGCCATTTCTCGTTGCCTTACTGACGGCAAGATTCTTCTTTGCACTCTTATCAATTTTTCGCTATCGGTTACTTCCAATTTCGTTCCCGATGCCACTTGTGCTAGATTATCGGCCTCGTCATTATAAGCACGAGCAACGTGTTGGACCCTAACATCATCAAACTCTCGTAATAACTGCAAGGCGATTGAGTTGAAAGGCAGCAACTCCCAACTCTTACACCTAAACTCACCACTTAATTGGCCAATCACTAAGTTTGAATCGCCGATGATATGGATTGCTGATATATCCATCTCGGCCATGATTTCAAGGCCGATAATCAGTGCTTCGTATTCCGCCTGGTTACTAGAGCATTCAAACTCTAGTTTAAACGAGAAGACGGTCTTCCGTTTTCTCGGTGATATTACAATTATCCCTGCCCCTGCGCCGTCGGCATTTTTGGATCCGTCAAATATTAACGTCCAAGGGGTCAGAGAAATTGTTGATAATAGAGTGGAATCAATTGCCTCATTAAGTTCTGGGCCGCCATCCAAACAAGGGTGATCGACCAAAAAATCAGCGAGGGCTTGGCCTTTTACTGATCTTTGTGGGACGAATTGGAATGTGAACTCCATCATTGCTAGAGTCCATTTTCCTATACGTCCATGCATAATTGGTCTTGATAGCATGTATTTAATGACGTCTGTCTGACAAATCAAGTAAACCAACACAGGAAGCATATATACTCTTAATTTTTGGGAAGAAAAATACAAAGCTAGGCATAATTTTTCTATCGGCGTATATTTACGCTCGACAGGAGTTAACACTCTACTCAAATAATAAACAGCCTGTTCTTTTCCCCATTCATTATCCTGTGCCAACATGCATGCTATAGATTCTTCGGAGGCCGACAAGTACAACTTAAATGGCCTTTTTCTTCTTGGAGGCATGATCACTGGTGGTTCAGACAAATATTGTTTGATAGCTTCAAAGGCCTTTTGATGCTGACTTTCCCATTTGAACTCTTCCTCGGCCTTAAGCTTGAGTAACGGGGACCAAACATGTGTTCGTCCCGCACAATTTGAAATGAACCTCCGCAAAAAGTTAATCTGACCGAGCAGCCTTTGTAGTTCCTTCTTGTTCCTTGGCGGCTCAGCTGATTTAATGGATCGGACTTTGTTTTTGTCGATTTCGATCCCTCTCTGGTGTACTAGGAAACCAAGGAAGTTTCCTGCCGATACGCCAAAGGCACACTTTAGAGGATTCATCTTCAACCCATGAGCTCTCATCTTTTCAAATGATCTTCGTAAATCGGCCAAGTGTTTTTCCTGTGTCGCTGATTTTACAACTACATCATCGATGTAAACTTCCATGATCTTCCCTATCATTTCATGAAATATTGCATTCATGGCTCGCTGGTATGTAGCCCCAGCATTTTTCAATCCGAACGGCATTACTACCCATTCAAATGTCCCAATTGCTCCGGGACATCTGAATGCAGTCTTAGGAACGTCTTCTTCGGCAATGTATATTTGATTATAACCCGAATGCCCGTCCATAAAAGACAAAATTTTATGTTTGGCCGCAGCATCAATCAATTGATCGGCCATTGGCATCGGGTATTCATCCTTCGGCGTTGCCATATTCAAATTTCTAAAGTCTATACAGATCCTTATCTTGCCGTTTTTCTTGACTACCGGCACAATATTAGAAATCCACTCCACATACCTGGTTGTTCTTATGAAACCGGCCTTCAAAAGCCGTTCGATTTCCTCCTTTACTTTGAGAACGACCTCTGGAGACATTCTTCTCGGTAGTTGCTTGAATGGCCTGAAGCCTTCCTTAATTGGCAACCTATGTTCTACCAATTTCCTGGACAACCCTGACATTTCATGGTAATTCCAAGCAAAACAATCTTTGAATTCCCTTAAGAGGGCGATCAAAGATGCTTGGAAATCTGGTTCGAGTAGTTGATTTATGAATGTTGGCTGATATTCTCCACTTGCCCCCAAATCAACTTCCAGGAGAGGATCCTGTACATCGGTTTTCAGATCATCAAGCTTTGCGGGGGCCGACGCTAACTCATCCAAATTGATGCAATCGTCTAGCATTTCTTCCTGACACTCGCCGATGACTTCGGCCATACTAGCCGATGATGCTAATGCCTGCTTGTCCGCCAGAAATGCCTGCATCCTAGCCACGCTGGCCTGTACGGCCTGTGCCCTTCTATGCTTCAGTAATAATTGGTTCTGGTCCATTGAAGGTATGTTCTTCGTCGTTATCAACCGGCGTAATCACAATGGATGGCCGGTCAAGTTGTCTGTATACCTGTATTAACTGGTTCTTCTGCTCCCTCACCATGGTGGCCGATTTGGGCCTTCCGTTTTTGTCCATCCCGATAAATTTCACGGGACCGATATCATCTTCGTATAGAACAGCTTCAGATCAATGTACTCTTGCGACAAAAGGTTTGTGGTCAGCCCACACGACCTCGACCTCATCTCCATTCCAGAATATCAGAAACTGGTGCAAAGTGGAAGGGATACACTAACTTGTGTGAATCCAGTCTCTTCCCAGCAGAGCGTTGTAGGATGCCCCCGAATCCACAACAAAGAAGGCCGTCATGGTGGTCTTTTTTCCCACCGTGAGCTCTACTGGAAGAATTCCCTTGGTCTTTGCAGGGGTGCCAGTGAATCCGCAAACCGTAAGCTCAGTTGGGATCAACTCGCTCTCATCACGTTGTAGCTTCAGCAGCATGATCGAGGGGAGGATGTTTACAGCTGCTCCATTGTCGATTAACACCCTTGAGTATGGCACACCATCGATATTTGCATTGATGTATAACGGCTTCAGATGTTGAGACATCCCTTCCGCAGGTTTCTCAAAGACTACTTTGGCGGGCTTCTTCCCTGCTTCATTCTCGGCCTTTGGCCTTATCACCGAAACCTTTGGTTTTTCGGCCTTTACTTCATGATTAACGAATACAGGTGTTGACGGACCCTTGTGATCCTCATGCACGTCACCTTCCATTTGATTTTCCTGGTTGGATTTCGCTCCAAATGACATCGGTAAGGTGTAAACCATGTTTACCGAAAAATCTTTCGGGATGCTACCGAATTGGATACATCGCCTTGACTCGTCTTCGTATCCTGAATCAAAATCGGTCATTTCTACGTCCGATTCGTTGACCTCGGGAACAGATGGCTCATCCAACCTTCGTAGTTTGTTGCTCTCCCCTTTAATCTGAACTTTTCCTTTTTCTTTTTGGCTTGGGATCACCTTCGATCCCACATCTTCCTTCTTGCCAATTTCCTTGTCTGCTCGTTTTTTCTCCATGCGATATTTGGCCTCCCATTCCCGAGCAGACTGCCTCAAACGTTGTACTCTTCTCTTTTGTGTTTTCGTAAAATAAGACTGCTCCGGGAATTTTGGATGTTCCGCTCTTTTCCAGCGATTTACTTCTGGACGTGACGGAACAATCATTCGCGGAGATCGAGCTCTGTGCTGATAAGTTTCCTTTGGGTAATCCTTCCTCTTGACATCCCTACGTTCCTGCCTCGGCTCTTCTCGCCGATATTCCGTCGGTCCAAACTCGGGCTTTCTGTAGTATTGACTTGGATAGGTCAAACGGCTCTGAATCGGCCTCCTTGGGCTACAAGACCGATAAGCCGTTTCAGTCACTGACTTGGGTTGATTAGTCACACTGGCTTTGCATTTAGGACACAGTCCTTTCTCAATTAGATCGATCATCCACTGGAATGGTGTTGGGACTGCTGAATCTGTTTTAGGAACCTCTGTCGTGACTTGGGAAGCCACCCTTGCATTTGGTTTCTGATTACTCGCTTTTGTGCTTGATTCAGCAACCTCAGCTCTCCGATTGTCAATTTTTTCCCCCGTCCTTCGCAGAAGGGTGAAATCTGGGGAAACCATGTTTGCTCCCAATGTTTCCGGAAACGGATTGCCATCCACTACCATTTCTTTTTCCTTTTCGGCGAACTTCAGGTTCCCCTTTTCGATCATATCCTGCAGAACATTACTAAACACCAAACAATTATTAGTAGCGTGGCGCCAGGAGTTGTGCCACTTGCAATACTCCTTCCCTTTTAACTCGTTTGCCGATGGTAGCTTCACATCATGAGGCAATCGAATCTGTCTATCAGCCATCATGAAGTCGAAAATTTGGTCGGCCATAGCAATGTTAAATGAATATTGCTTGCCGGCCTCAAAGGGTTGTTTTTTAACCGACGACAATTGCGCCTCGGTCGGCTTTGGCAATGGCTGACACATATATGGCCGTTTTGACACAATCTCGGCCACATCTATCTCACTGTTTATCTCACACTCTGTATTATGTATGTCGTAGTTAGGATCTCTATAATACGTCCCCTTGGACGAGTTTTTTCTTTCTTGCTCTTCCTCGAGCATGCGTTCATATCGGGCAGCCCGTGTTGCGAGTTCGAAGAGATCTCGGAATCCCATTCCCTCGAACTTTTTCCTGAGTTCAAAGGTAAGTCCGCCTAACGCTATGTTGACGAATTCGTCCTCAGGCAACGTAATCTTACACCGATGTTTAGCCCATTTAAACCTGGCTATGTATGCTTCTGCTGACTCATTCGGAAGTTGATATAACCGAGTTAAATCGGCCATGGAAACTTCGGGCTCAGTCCGATAAAACTGGGCATGGAATGCTTCCTCCATTTGATTCCAGGTGTAGAAGGAGTTAGGAGGCAGATTAATATACCAATTGAAGGCTACCCCTGTTAAGGAATTGGGGAATAACTTCAGTAGCAAATCTCCTTGGTGGTTCACTTCTCCACTCTGGAGCAAGAAACGACCGATATGCTCTACGGTCGATTGCTCGCTCTCACCTGAAAACATAGTGAAGTTCGGCACCTTATATCCTCGGGGAAAAGGCACTCTCTCAACCGCGTCGCAATGAGGCCTTCGATACACAGGCCTCTGGGTCCTACGGAATAAACCACTGAAGTCTTGGCGAATAACCTCGGCTATCTGCTCCCGATTAACCCTTACCGGCTGATCAGGGGTTATCAGATTTTCACCTCTGTCAAAGGCCAAGAGAGGCCTTTCACAACCGAATATTTCTTGATCCGTTTCTTCGTGGTTTCCGTACAACGGGTTGACTCTTCCCCACTGTTGATCCTTTCCCAGCCCATTTTGGCCGAGCGGTTCTATAAAAGGAATTCTTATCGGGATTGAGGTCTGTTTAGGATTCGAGGTCTCACCTAACACCTCTTTGCCACTTCTCTTGGGAGGAGTGACATATTTCTCGGCCTGGGAGCCTGGGGGAGCCTCATGACTTGCCCCCACCCCAACCTGAGACAGCAAGGTTGGTGGTGCCGATGGTTGTGAGGAAGCCTTTGCCTGATGTTCTTTCATCTCCCTGACTTCACGCAGCACTTCACTCACGTGAGTAAATGTTTGGTCCTGTCTGCTAGACATTGCAGTGCACCGTTGATTGAAATGGTCTAACATGCTTGTTCTCAGATTAGCCAAATCAGCCTGACTTGCTAATAAACTATCTGGGGATTCCACAGTAGGCTCACGTGAGCCCACTTCCTGGGATTGTCCCCTTGATTTCGTTCCTTTTCCAGCCATTTGACACTGTCCCACCGAGCGTGCCAAAAATTGTTTGCAATAGATATCTTGTGTTGGTGTGTGCTGGGCGTGCCAGAGTCCACGTGGACTCAAAAAGAGGTTGAGGTAACCTAATCTAACTTCTAAATCAAACGACCGCTAATAAATGTGATTTACTAACAGTAAATGGGTCTTCACTCTACTCTGATGCAAGTAAGTAAAACTACAAATGAAAAGAAAGGAACAAATTAATTACTGGAAATCAAGAATACCTTCAACGACATCTTCATTGATGGATTTAAATACGATTACAATCACTCGAAGCAAACTAAGAAAAGAAACTCTCAAAAATCACTCAAGAACAAAGTATTGTTATGAGGAAAAGATAAAAAGTCTGCCAGAGCAGAAGTGGCGTGTGTGTTAGCCCCCCTTTTCAAATGTTGCACCACATGCCATATTTATAGACTTGTCTGCATAACCGCTCGTGTTAGTGGGGATCATGGAATAGTGGGGTGCGTGGCCCCTAGTTTCTAGGCATATATCATTTTATGCTCCCACTATGTCCCATGATCAACTACCATGATTTGTGTGATGATCCCACTTCTGCCGCATTCCTCTTTTCTCGTAACTGTTTTTTTTTTCTTCCACCTCAGCATGTTCTGAAAACTGAAGACCCACGTTCTCATTCCTACTTAACTATTTTCTAAGTAAATTTACGACCGATTGTGTTTCTCTGTGTAGCTTAATCTCTGCTGATGATATTACTCGGCCTTCTCTTTAGTAGGAAGCCTACTCGCGTCTCTCGGTCTTACACCGATGTTGCCTTTTATCCTTACTAATCCCATGGACTGCTGTTACTGCAAGATCTACAGAGAAAGTCCTCGGCCTTATCCGTTAATGCCGAGGGGTCACTGATCTTTTCTGATATCGGCCTTATTTGTTGAGATCGATATCTTTTTATTAGAGCCGCTTTGTCATTGCCGATATTAGGACCCAATGGTAATAAACGAGTTTGGCATCGGTCCAATTTTACCGATGTTAGAGCTGCAGTTGAGGCTACTCTGTCACTAGCCATACTAGGGTACTTCTCTGAGAACTTCGTATCAATTGGTCCTCGGTCTTGATACCGATATTTTCATTTGGAACGTATCATCTTTACCAGTAGCTAGATCAAATATCGGTTTTCCTGGGTTATCGGCCTTGTCCTCGTTCATCTGCCTACGTGGTCTAGTGATGACGTCCTGAGTTCACATGATCGTCACGTGCCCTGGGAAACCCTAATTTAGGGTGTAAACAGGACCCTACTTAAACTCTAAATGGATCCCACTTTTATTTGACCTTAAATATGGCCAAAATCCATTTGAATCCAACAATATTTTCGTTTACATACATTAATTTCTTCTCTAACCCGTCAATGTTTGAGATTTAATGTAGAGAAGCACAACCCATAAATTTTCCCGGACCTCGATCGATCAATTAAACTATTTTTCCTTCGCAAATTTCATCAACGAAGCTCATAATCCTCTGCTATTGATATATATATATATATAGTGAGAGTATGGCCGGCGGCAATAGTGTTGTTGACAAGTGACCATCAACTCCACTGTCGAATTATTGAAGTTTGTGCTCTCTCACAATTGCGACACATTGTTTTGTACGCTGAAAATGATTAAATAGACTGTGTTTTCTTCCGTGAAAGGGCCTTTTTGTCCAATTTTTTAGAATGGATCTTTCATTAAAAAAAAAAAAAATTTGCTGGACCTAATGCTAAGTAAGTACGTATAAAAAGATTTAAGACCAGTTACCCAAAAAAAAAAAAGGTTCACTGTAGTTTGAGGTGAGAAATTAAAGTTCTGCAAAAGAAGGGGAAAAAAAAAATCATTTTTAGGGAGCAATGAATCCCAAATTTGGTTTATTCAAGAAACAAAACAAAAACAAAAAACATTAGTTTAGCTTGCACAAAGTTTCAAAGAAAATAATAGTAATTTTTGTTACTGTTTTTTTTTTTTTTTCTTTCCTTTCAATATTATTCGTTCCTTTTAATTTTTCTTATTTTTGCCCAAATAAACAGCTAATCCACTCAATTGGCCCAAAATATTTATTTGTTGAATGAGTGAATTAAAATTTTAATGTTTCTCATGTTATTTACCTCTTCGTCTGAGTGAGTTGTACTTCATCCTTACAGTGTCTTGTATTGGAATTTTTGGTTGATTTTGGGCGGTTTAAATAGCCAGCTTTATGTGCAAGTACATATCTCCACATGGGTACGAAATTAATAATTAATTATATATTTGTGATTTGTCCATGAGACTATTGGCAAAATCATTATTAAGTGGATATTGGTGATTAGTCCTAGAGAAATATTTACTTTTATATCATATATTATTAGAAATAATATTACTTATTGTAAATGTTATATATTTATGTTGGGCTGTTCACAATTTGTATTACATTAGGGATCTAATTGTAAAGTGATAATTATTTACACCCCTGTCTTACCTATTTAGCACATCAATAAAAAAAATTGGTTAATTTTAGTTTTATATTTCTGTTTCTTTCATTCTCTCTCTCTATATTATTACAATACTAATAATATATGCATATTAATTCAGTTATTTACTCAAGGAGTACCTATAATTGAACTAAAATTATAAATTCGGTTTGATTTTAACTAAGCAGAAATTTGTAATTGAAATAATCGAACAGAAATATTTTTTTTTTTTTTTTTTTTGGGTTCGATTCGATTCGATTTTCGATTAATCAAATTATTTGTCCCCCTAACGAGGGTGGGTCTTAACACAACGGGAAGGACACTTTATTCCAACATTCACAACACAGAGAATATGAAACATTATATCCACATGTGAAGCTTAAGGAAAAGTACACACACACACAAAAAAAAAAAAAAAAGAGGAAAGAAAGAAAGATAGGAAGCTTCTTCTCTTTCTCGATATGTCCAGTTCTGGATAGATAGGGAATTAGTAGGCTGAGATGGATGAATTTGTCTTTCTCCCTATCATTTCCTTTCATCTTCCCCTTTATAAAACAAGGATTTTCCTCCCCCTCCCTTCATTTCCTCTTTCGTTCATTCCATACATAACAGTAGCTAGTATATATACTGGAAACTCTGGGTCAACTATAGACTTGTTAATTTAAAGATATAAATAGAAAGTAGAAATAAGAAAAGTAGACATACGTACGTAGAAAGGACAAAAAGTCATTGGGTTTTTTTTTTTGGAAAGTTTTGCAATCATAGTTTAGTTTTTTTTTTTTTTGCCTGAAAACTTTGGGTATATACAGAAAACTCTGTTTGGGTATGTACAAAAACTTTTGCAAAATCAGAGTTTCCGTACATAACACTAGTGTATACAAAAACTATAGACTTAAGGGTAAATTATCTTTTACCCCCTGTGGTTTGCCTCTATGGCACTTTGACCCCCTGTAGTTTGAAATGTAACACATAACCCTTCTGTAGTTTGCCTCTGTGGCACTTTACCCCCCTGTAGTTTGAAATGTAACACATAACCCCCTTGTAGTTTGCCTCTGTGGCACTTTACCCCCTATAGCCAAAACAAATTGCTTAAATGACCAACAATTACAAGGGGGTAAAGTGCCACAGAGGCAAACTACAAGGGGGTTATGTGTTACATTTCAAACTACAGGGGGGTAAAGTGCCACAGAGGCAAACTACAGGGGGGTTATGTGTTACATTTCAAACTACAGGGGTGTAAAGTGCTACAGAGGCAAATTACAGGGGAGTTATGTGTTACATTTCAAATTACAGGGGGGCAAAGTGCCATAGAGGCAAACCACAGGGGGTAAAAGGTAATTTACCCTTAGACTTAATTTAAAGATATAAATAGAAAGTGGTAATAAAGAAAGTAGACATAAATAGAAAGCGCAAAAAGTTTCTTTTTTTGTTTTTTCATTTTGGAAAGTTTTGCAACCATAGTTTAGTGGGTAAAAGGTAATTTACCCTTAGACTTAATTTAAAGATATAAATAGAAAGTGGTAATAAAGAAAGTAGACATAAATAGAAAGCGCAAAAAGTTTCTTTTTTTGTTTTTTCATTTTGGAAAGTTTTGCAACCATAGTTTAGTTTTTTTTTTTTTTTACTTTCGGAACTTTTAGAAGTAATAGTACATAAAAGAATAAAGTGGGCTTAGTCCAATTGGTTTGACCTCTTCCTCGTCGGTGTCGGTTGAGGGCTCTCCTTAGGGGTAGTTTTTGATTGCCCTCTTGTTCTTCAATCGGGTTGAACTTTGTTGTGGACTATTGTGAGGCTTTGGGTTTGGTTGGGTTTGAGGGTGTATGTGTGTTTGACCGTAATCCAAGTAAGTATTAAAAAAAAAAGTACATAGAAGAAAAAAAGAATAGAAAAGAAAAAGAAATCAACATCCATTAAGAACTATAAATAACTTTACATACTTCTTATTAGGGGTGGCAATTCAGGTTAGACGTGTCATAATCGAGTCATAAATGGGTTGCATAGTTTTGGGTTGATTTTTTGTTTTGAGTACTATTCAATAAAAAAATATAAACTTTTTTTACTTAATCGTGTCGTGTCATGTCGTGTCATAATCGGGTTGTCTCAATAAAACGGGTTGTCGTGTCAAAAATTGCCACCCCTACTTCTACTTCTTATCATAATATAACATTTATGTTCATTTTTTTTTAATAATGTTAAGTACACCTAAAACATATTCCTAAAAAATACGCATGCTGACGTGAATCACTAAAAATACTCTCTAGTTACCAAATATAAAAACGTATAGATAGACTTAATTTCAAAACGTCATTATCACATATGCGGACAGGTGTACTTTTTTAAGTGTAGATTTTAGATGTATCCAGTATTAGTCTTTTTTTTAATACTAAAAATGTAAAATATTTTGCACTATATCGCATATTCATATCACAAGTTGTTAAGAATATTTTGGATTTTTGAAAATTTCCATTTTTTTTTTTTTTTGGTAGTCAGAGAATTTCAATTCTTCTTCGATTTTTTGACTTCAAAATTTTCGGAATATCAGAACAACTCGTTTATATCTTCCTTTTTGTTAACTTTACATGTCATGTTGTTTGCCTTTAATTGCACTTTCTTTGGCTGATATTTTTTGGTGGCTGTCCTCTGTGTTTTGTGGTGGCGTAGTTTTGGTCTAAATTTGTATAGCTGTTGTACAAGAGTTTGGCTTTAATTTAGTCCCCCTCTTGGTGTAACTTGTTCATAATTAATCAAATTTCTCTCATTAATTCCACCGACGTTCCTTAAAAAAAAAAAAAAAAAAATCAGAATTTCTAAAATCGGTTTGGGTCGGAATCGGAGTACCTGTTCTAAATTGCATTACTTGTAATGGATGGGATGACATTTCAATTAGAGAATTTCTTAAGGGAAAAAAATAAATTTGGGCTTCAAGGCAAGTAGGTTGACCTTCTCATCTTCTAGGAAAATATGTTGGAACCTTCACAGAAAGTTACTTATGGTTTCAAGTCAAAAATTTCAACCTTGACAAGTCAAATACATGGTACGGAACATTTTAATTTGCCGGTTTCTAAGAGAATTTCAGAGTTGAATAATCAATAAGAACAAATAAATATATTTCACATCATACTTTGCTTTTGATACAAGTAAGCTAAGAAACATGTATGTATATAAATGATACTTGCTATGTTATGACTTACATATGCTTGCAATTAAGCATATATCGAAAGTTTTAAGGCAGGCACCCCATAGAGATTGAAAATGGCAAGACACTTTGATGTAGTGAACGGAGGAGGAGACCTTGTGTTTCATGGTTCTGGGGTCACGATCTTGCTCTTCATGATAGTTGTTTCTCTCTCAATCCTTTCCATGGTCATTTTTGCTTGTGGCGATTCCTCTAGCGAAGAACGCAAACGCAAACGCAAACGAGATAAGGATGTTGGTGGAGATGATTGTAATTGTGGCGATTGTGGAGGATGTTGTTGCGGTGGCGGTGGTGGAGGTGGTGATGGAGGAGGTGGTGGTGACGGAGGAGGCGGTGCTGGAGGAGGTTGTGGCGGCGGCGGTGGTGGAGGAGGTTGTGGCGGTGGCGGGGGTGGAGGAGGATGAGTTTGTTAAGTCAATGGAAAGAGTTTTTGGTCCAAACAATAGGATGATATATATGTGAGTAAGGATGTGTGATAACTGTATTTTGTTAACAATTGGGTTCTGTGTCTCATACAATTTTTTAAAAATTTGCTATGTTTTTGTGTCCACTGTGGCCTGGTTGTGTCCGTGTTCCATAGGTCCAAATGCATTCTAGGAATATTCCATTTGTTTTTAATTTTTTAGTTTCATTCGATATTGTAGCTTTTCCAAGATGTCATTTATTTGGCGATAACTATTTGTCATTTAATTGAATGTAATTTTTATTTTTTTAGAATATCATTTGCTAATAATAATAATTAAATTAGTTGACAATCTGTGCTATGCACGGGTTATTTTTAAAACATTTTACGATTCAATGAGCTTCAATGGAAGAATCATTTGATCACTTAATATATGATCAACCCCGTTCAACCTTTTGCTTTCAAGATATGGGAACAATTCTTGATTTCAACAAAAGTAGATAAATGTGTTTTGGCTATTTATTTTTCGAAGGATAATTTTGTAATTTTGTGTATGCGAGCGTGCTAGGCAAGCAAGTTGTCAATGTGATTATGTATGATTATGTAAGCCAAATTGCGCCTCACCAGGGCGATTGTGACCGTTTAAATGCCTTTATTAAAAGGACTTTTTATCGTGTGAGATGAAATACCAAATGAAATGCCTTCGAGGCTATTCGAAGGTGTGGGTGTGGACTGTTTGAAATGAAAATGAAATGAACAATTTGAAATGCATTGACAAGGCAGTAACTACAAGTGTCACACCCCAACCCGCCTCGGGCAGATTAGGACACGTGTAACAAGCCCACACATCAAAACACCCTTAATTCACTAAGAAAAACATAGATTAGACCTCATTAAACAGCTCTGTTGACACAAAATAGCTCCAAGGGTAAAATGGTCATTAATAAAGTATAGTAAATTTTATACCAAAAGATATTTCTTTGAGTCCTGGTTTCAACGCAAAAAACGGTGCGCGAATCCGAATTTTCTAGAGAGAGTTATGTTTGTTTCCGTAAAAGCCGTCGGGCTGAACCCAGACTAGCGAATCGATCCGCCCCAAAACCGGATTGATCCAGTATTGGTAGATTACTATTTTCTGCAGCTCCAGGTGCCCCAGATCGATCCGCACATGACCCGGATCGATCCGGTTTCTCCAGATTGGTTTTTTGGCTGCTAAAAACATCAGATTTCAAGTTCAAAACACTTCCAAGTTCCATAATTTGTTCCAAACATCATGAAAACTTTTGAGAACACTTTCCAAACACCCATAAACATATCCACAACATCTGTAAGTCTTTCCAAAACATTTAGAAACATACTCTAAGTACATTCAAATAAAGAACTAGCTATAGAAACTCCACCCTCACAAATTGGTAAGAAAAAAGAAATGTTGTTGACAAAGTGAGCTCAAAACCTCAAGTAAACTCCTTAAAACTCTAGAAATCATCTTTAACACGGAATCAAGTTCTTCCAACATTCAAACATGTACATGATCTCATTTGAAAAGTTATTTTAACATTCAAATTCATTAAACCTTTCACTTGAACATCAACTTGCATCACATTACACCCAACACATACATGATCATTCAATACGAGGAACCAAGATAAGTTTTACAACCAAAGCTACTAGTTCTTACCACATTCACTCCTAATATACATAACTTGCAACTTGCAAGCACAACCCATGGTTTGGTGTATAGACAACCAACAACACCCAACTTTACATATTACAAGTTTTCAAAAAGAACTCAAGATACATTTACATTGCTAACGAAAGATACACTCTAAGCATAAACTAGCTAGACATATGGGCATATACACATGGACACAACTCCCACGCCCAACCCGTCGTGTGGATCATTTTTTCTCCTCTTCCTGTGCCGTACCTGTGATGGTTATTCAATAACCACAACAAAAAACATATTTTCGTTTAAGCTTTCGCTTAATGAGGGAACTAATCATGCTATTGGAATGTTTAATATGCAAATGCAACAGTCATTATGAACAACAACAATTTGATCTCCGGGAAGTCAAGTCATTCCAGCCACCACCCCCGGGTCCTTCTCACCCCGGATCTTTCTTACTTTTGGGCACATATAGCGCATCACACACTCTCCTGTAACCCCGAAAGCATCACCGACTTTTCATTGTGGTCGTCATCACGTCCTACTCATTGAGGACTTCCTATTCCTTACATATGAGACCTATAAATGGTGACCACTACTTGACTTTCCTTTGATCCACAGAAACATTTAAGCAACTTTGCATATAGGCATCACAATTTCACATTACTAACATGCTTGTAGTCCAAATTCATCAACACATATATACATGAGCATAAATTAAGCAACTATGAACAACAACTATCATACTAACATAACTAAATACCCAATTTTGGGATTAGAACACTCACCTCTTTGATTTTTTAGCCAATTAAGCCTAGATTTCCTCAATCTCTTGCTAATTTCACCTCAAATCCTAACCTGTGATAATCCTACACAATTTTGGTACATCAACATCATCTATCAAGAATGGTCACCGAAAAAATGTTATCGAAAACGAAAATAAAGGACATGTATGTGATCCTCTTACCTCTACGATTCCAAATATGGTCTCGGATCGTAAATCCGACATCGAACGGCGAACGAACGGCAAGAAAACGGCGTCGGAGCTTTGTCGTCTTTGTCGAGAGCTCTTGATCCTCTCAATTCTGTAAATCCCCAACTGTGTTTTGTGTCCATGAGACACATATGCTTACATGCATATTTGTTGGCACAAATTTTCCTTATTCCCATTTACCTCCCTCAATTTCCTTTAAGCTTTATTATGAAACCCCCAAAATAATTACATTAACTACCCATATATTCTAAATGGATTTAATCTAAGTCCCACGTGGGTTCCAAATATGGTCCCACATAAGTTATGGGGTTGCTATTAAACCTGTCAATTATGAATTATATTCAAATATGCCCTCACACGGGTACCCAAATTGGTCCCCTTAACCCATCATAAGATATAATAATATCTTTAAACATTAAAAAAAAAAAAAGTATTCATATAAGCATATAATGACATCGATATGCAATTCACGTCATTTAGACCTTCGTCAGGTCCCACTTTTATACCAGTCCTGCCTTTCACAGGACTTTAATCTGTGTCTGCATTTGAACACCTTTTTACCTGTGGGTTCATAACCCCACCTAAACTATCTTATACTTTAATTATCTTTAATTAATACATATTAATACCACATTAGCCTTCTTTTCTGGGTACGGGTGTTACAACAAACCTCTAATTAAGTAGTTGAACTGTAAAGGAATAAAAAGGTTCGAACCACTTACCAATTAGGAAACAATGAAGACAATGAAACTATCTATTCTAATAGATTGAAGTGCATAAAGAACAAGTAAAACTAATAGTTAAGGAAATGAACAAATAGTCTAACTAATCTAAAGGCCATAATAGCCGATTAGGAAAAGAGAAGAACAATGTGTATTGTATTAATGCATTGTTTTGTGTGGTCAAGGACCCTTACAAGGTCGTACAAAACATCTATTTATAGATGAATTACATAACTACCTATTTGAATTTTAACATTTCCCTCCTATTACATTAACTAACAACTCAAATTCCTACAACTTCCAAATAGTTAACTACCAAATAGTAGGAGATGCTCCTGCCATGACAAGTGTCTTCAAGTGACTTCCATATATCTCCATCATTACCATTGATATTCACCATCTTTGATGTACTCCTACGATGACAAGTGTCCTGCAAGTAAAGCTTCTCAATGGCTTCCATGGCAAGCCAAATAGTTTACAATAACAATACTATTATAATTATATAGTAATATTACAATAATATATTAGAATTATATTTATGGTACAAACATACCCCCCGCAACTCTTAAAGAACATTGTTCTTGAAGAGTTGGAGAATGAATACCAAAAATATATCATTTTACTGATCACCATCGGTACAAGTATTATCAATTAACTAATAAGAGTTAATTTATTAATCTGACAGATTTGTCCCACGTGATTGGGATTACATAGACTCAAATGTGACCTTAAGCAACAAAATAACCAATCACAATGACCACGTCAAGGGATTGAAGCAATCCTGAGATCAAGCGCATAACAATGTATAAAAAATTGGTTTCGAGGCCAATGCACTGAAATCTATTTATAATTTGTTTTCTTTAAAACCTTTTGAGTCACTTTCGAATTAAAAAGCATCTTAAATATATTGATGGGTTGAGTATACAGACCCTTCGAACCATGTAAACATGCTTCGAACCCAATACATAAGCTTTGAACACAAAGAAAAATGGCTTCAAACTTGTTTCGAAGCCAAAAAAGTAACTTCGAACATCAAATATAATGGCATTAAATTTGATTCGAAGCCAATGAAAGAAATTTAAACATAAAATGATGGCTCAAGACTGGATCCAAGCAAATACAAGGGCTTCGAACATAATATAAACCACATTAAACTGGCTTCGAAGCCAATTAAAAAAGTTTCGAACAAAATAAATTATTTTAAAATGACTTTAAAGCCAATAAAAGTATCTTCGAAAATACTTCCATTTAACCAATCACTATGATATATTACCAATTACTTTTTATCTAATTTGATTCCTAAAGGTATATCATCAACTAAATAAACTTTTGGTGTAAACATTGCCCCATGGCTCTTTAAAAATGATAAAACTTGAATTTTTTGAAAAGAGCCAAAGTGTGGAACCATTTTCATATAAACCGATTTCAGTCATATTTCTATCGAATAGATACTCAGTTTGGTTTGGTCGAATTCACATGGCCAAACTTCTTGTACTAAAAATAAAAAAAATAATAATGGAATCCACACCTCCCAAACTCGGCAGTGAAATGGATTTACCATTGGGGAACTTTAAACGTTAAGCCGGTTTTAACAAGACCGATGATATCGACTATCATTTTGATTAACAGATTTGGCGATGATGATGATCGATCATGGAAAGATCGACACTCAGTCACACAGTTCAGCCATTAACGCCAATTCTCTAGCTTGGATTGGGGCCATAACTTTGACCACACTCTTCAATCATGCTTAGTTGATTTCAAGCCATACATAACTTTTACTAGTAGGCTACCTAAAGAAAAAAAAATAATGCCAAGGAAGCACATTTCTAGTAGTGATGTTACTTCTTAATGCATCTGTTATATCAAACCGTATTGAAGGCATAAAGAAATTTTCCAACCATAATTGGCATACCTATTTTTTTCACATCGGCCCTTCAGTCCGATTTATACAATGACCAAGATAAGATTTGAATGCAGTCAACATTAATTTTGCCTTCATAATATAGAATAATCCACATGATTATAACCCATTTTTTATGAGCCCCGCAAAGCCAAATTGGGTATTGATCAATTAAAGCCAAAGTATAGAATAACTTTAAAAATTCATAAGTTTCAACATTTTCTACAATGTCAACAAACTTAGATTCATGAACAAAAGTTTTTCTATCATATTCAACCACATTTGGTTGAACAATATACCCCCTGGGTATCTTTTCATCGCAATTATTTGGTTCATTAACCAATATGGGTGATGAGAGTGATTGTGAATTCTTTATTTTCACTATTAAAGGATCTTGAAAATTCTCCACAATATACTTATTTTCATCCATAAACACCTAGACAGTATGTCAGAACCTTTAGGGTTTGATTTGTTGATATCATTACCCTTAAGTAAACCCATGGTGACCTCATCAATATTTAAGGCATGTGACATCAGGGTAAATGATAGGGTTTTGACAGTGAATTTAATTCCGTTGGCCTTTAATTATTTTGACGTAATTTTGGGTATGGACTGGTTATCCGCAAACCAAGCTACTATCGATTGTGAACAGAAAAGAGTTACTTTTCGACCGGTGGGACAAGGGCAGTTTAGTTTTCAGGGAACTGGTGTTGTAGCACCACCATATTTGGTTTTAGCAATACGGGCAGGCAAGTTGTTGAAACAAGGTTGTCGGGGGTTCTTATGTTCAATAATTGACACACGGGTCACAGGGACTAGAGTAGAAGATATTTTAATTGTACGAGAGTTCCCAGATGTCTTCCCTGAAGATCTACCTGATGTATTAGTTGAGCGGGAAATTGAATTTACCATTGAAGTAGCCTCGGGGTCTCAGCCAGTATCGAAAACACCGTACAGAATGGCACCGGTGGAGTTGAAAGAGTTGAAGATTCAGCTGCAAGATCTTCTAGATAAGGGATTCATTCGACCTAGTGTATCACCATGGGGTGTACCAGTTTTGTTCGTCAAGAAGAAAGACGGGACTATGAGGATGTGTATCGATTATCGAGAACTCAACAGGTTAACTATCAAGAACAAGTATCCGTTGCCTAGAATTGATGACTTGTTTGATCAACTTCAAGGAGCCCAGGTCTTTTCTAAGATTGATTTGCGATCGGGTTATCACCAGTTAAAGGTCAAAGAAGAAGATGTGGAGAAGACAGCATTCAGGACCCGTTATGGTCATTATGAATTTCTTGTTATGCCTTTTGGAGTTACGAACGCACCGGCAGCATTTATGGATTTGATGAATCGAGTGTTTAAAGACTATCTGGATGAGTTTGTAATTGTATTCATAGATGACATCTTAATATACTCCAAGAGCGTAGAAGATCATGAGAGGCATCTACGGTTAGTCCTACAACGACTCCGTGAAAAGAGGTTGTTTGGAAAGTTAAAAAAATGTGAATTTTGGTTAACTGAAATTGCATTTTTGGGACACGTAATATCAAAAGAGGGGGTATCAATGGATCCGCAAAAGATTGAAGCCGTGGCTAATTGGAAGTCGCCAACAAGTGTGCCAGAGGTACGAAGCTTCTTAGGACTAGCTGGATATTACCGAAGGTTCGTGGAAAATTTTTCAAGAATTGCGATGCCTATGACACAACTTATGCGAAAAGATGTTCCTTTCATTTGGAGTTCGGAATGTGAAGAAAGTTTTGTTGAATTGAAGACTCGGTTGATGACAGCACCAATATTGACCATTCCTTCTGGTACTACAGGGTTTGTGATATACAACGATGCTTCATACCGAGGTTTGGGTTGTGTTTTGATGCAAAACAACAAAGTGATTGCCTATGCCTCACGACAATTAAGGCCACACGAAGTGAATTATCCGACTCATGATCTTGAGTTAGCGGCAGTTATCTTTGCTTTGAAGATTTGGTGGCATTATCTCTACGGGGAGAAGTGTGAAATTTACACTGATCATAAAAGTTTAAAGTATTTATTTACACAGCGGGATTTGAATATGAGACAGAGGAGGTGGTTAGAGCTAATGAAGGATTATGACCTGACAATCCAATATCATCCAAGAAAAGCTAATGTGGTGGCCGATGCACTGAGTCGAAAGTCTACAACCAATTTGGCTTATACTTTGACTTCACAAGAAAAGTTAATTCGATAAATGGAGCAGCTAAAGTTAGAGGTGATTCCAGAAACCAGAGGTGCTTTAATGTCAGCTATTGTTGCACAGCCGTCCCTTATTGATGAAATTCGAGCCAAACAGCTTCAAGATCCAACATTGAAGAGGATTCATGATGAAATACCTGAGGGTAAACAACCAGAATTTACTTTTGAGAATGATATGTTGAAATTCAAGAATCGGGTTTGTGTACCCAATATAGATGGTATCAAGGAAGTAATTTTGGAAGAGGCACACAATACGAGGTACTCAATCCATCCAGGTAGTACTAAGATGTACCGTGATTTGCGGGAAATCTATTGGTGGTCAGGAATGAAACGAGAAGTGGCGGAGCACGTGGCAAAATGTGTAGCTTGTCAGAGGGTAAAAGTGGAACACCAGAAACCAGCGGGAAAATTGGAACCACTACCTATACCAGAGTGGAAATGGGAAAATATCACAATGGATTTTGTGGGAGGTTTACCGAGGTCTAGGAAATCAAATGACAGTGTATGGGTAATTGTTGATCGATTGACCAAGTCGGCACATTTTCTACCAATCAAGACTAATGATCCAAAGAAACTAGCTGAATTGTATGTTCAAGAAATTGTGAGACTTCATGGAGTTCCAGTATCTATAGTCTCTGATCGAGATAGTGCATTTACATCAAGATTTTGGCAAGGAATGCAGAAAGCAATGGGTACTAAATTGAGTTTCAGTACAGCCTTCCATCCTCAAAACGATGGACAATCAGAGCGTGTAATTCAGATACTTGAAGATATGTTTCGACTTTGTGTTTTGGATTTTAAAGGTGATTGGGAAGAGCACTTGCCATTGGCTGAATTTGCTTATAATAATAGTTATCAATCCAGTATTGGGATGGCACCTTTTGAGGCTTTATATGGGCGTAAGTGTCGCTCTCCACTTTGTTGGACCGAGGTTGGTGAGAGAAGATTGATAGGGCCTGAAATTGTTCAGCAGACCACAGAGAAGATAAAGGCAATACAACAACGGCTTCAAACAGCCCAAAGTAGGTATAAAAGCTATGCGGACTTGAAAAGAAGACCGATGGAGTTTGAAGTTGGGGATTTTGTATTCTTGAAAGTATCACCTTCAAAGGGTATTACAAGGTTTGGGAAACGTGGGAAGTTGAATCCAAGGTATGTTGGGCCATTTGAGATCATTGGTAGAGTTGGACCAGTAGCCTATCGGTTGGAGTTGCCACCGGAATTAGCTAATGTACACGATGTATTTCATATATCGATGTTAAGAAAATGTGTATCAGATCCGGAAAAAGTGATTATTCCAGAGCCGTTGGAAGTCAGGGAAGACTTGACATATATCGAGCATCCAGTCAAGATTCTTGACATGAAAGAACAAGTTTTGCGAACAAACACCATTCCTTTAGTCATGGTGCTGTGGCGAAATCACTCTGTTGAAGAAGCCACGTGGGAAAGAGAAGATGAAATGAAAGAGAAGTATCCGTTCTTGTTCGAGACTTGAGGTACTACGAGTTTGGGGACAAACTCCTTTTTAAGGAGGGGAGAGATGTGACACCCGCTCCCGCGGTTTATATTTACTATTGTTTTAGCATGCATAATCATGAGTTAATGTTAATTGATGTGTTATGTGACACTTATTGGAGGTGGGATTGACCCACCAAGTTGATTATGGGTGTCCAGTTGGGAACCCAGTTTTGGCCAGTATGGCAATCCCAAGTTGGGATATATGTTGATGGGTCCCACTTGAGATGGGACAGTGATATGTGGAACACCCTATGTGCCTAAATGTTTATTAAGACTTAAATGATTTATTATTTGATTGTTAATAATATCATGTTATTAGATAGTGACCACTTTTGGGTCAATTAGGGATACCTTTGTGAGGACGAATTGAACACGTTACATAATTAGTAGGCTAATTAGCAACTTCATATAATTATATGGGACCACTCATGGGACCCATGCGAGACATAGACAAATACCCATTTAGGTTTGGGATAGTTTAATATAGTTTAATAATTAATGGAGGTATAATTATAAAACTAATAAAATTACGTGGAGGTGATGTTAAAATTGGAAATTGGTAAGTTAAAGCCACATATAAGATGAGTTTGACTCATCATTTTACTTCATTTAGATTTAGGTTTGCAGAGACGAGGACGAGAGTTGACGAATTTTGACGGTGACGTTCTCGACGACGGTTGTCGAGCCGAACGACGTTGGTTTTTAATTCTGATCACATATTCGGACTCCTGGGGGTGAGTCTAATCTATTGGTACTAATTTTATTGAGTTCTGTGATAGTTTTTCCGCGACCCATTTTAGGGTTTTAGCTCATAACTTGTAATTTTTATATAGGATTTGTACCTGGTTCTCAGTAGGGCTTTAATTTCACAATTAGGAGCGAAACCCAAAAGGTGAGTGATGTTAATTTTGATATTTGGATGATTTTCTTGTTAGGTTCAATTGTGATGCAAAGCATGTCTAATTAGTAATTTAATTTATTTAGATTATTATTGGGCAAAATTCATGTGGTTAAATTAGGCCCAATTTGATTGTGAAATCACGTGTAATGATTAAATGAGCATGTTGAGTTGCCTATTTGGATCAATGGAAATTGCTAGTTCTATACCACCATGAGGTAATCTTTGTGGTGACGACCACGGCCGCCAGAGGCATATGTTACGCACGTGTGAGGGCGTGGGTCATGACTAGTCACGTGAGCTTGGGGAGTGGAGCCGCGGGCTAGCCGGTAGTGGTGGGAGTGAACTAGTAATTGCCAGAGACTATAGTTATTTGTAATATGTTGAATTGAGCATGTTTATTATCCATAATCATGATTAGCATTACTCACTAAGCATATAGCTTATATATTGTAATGGTTATTGAATAACCATCGTAGGTGATCGTGGCGAGGAATCGGGGAAGTGAGCTGAGAAGTGGCTTGGCTGGCTTATAGATTTTGGGAGTTGTTGTAACCTTGTTAATAGTTACCTGCTTTTTAGTTTAAAGCTTGCAATATAGTTGTAATTAATCGGTTTTAATATGGATTGTAGTACGAGTCATATTTTGGTTAGTTTAAGACTTATGTAATATTTCTAGTTAAACTTTAAACTTTAGTTGGATTCTAACTTAACTCCTGTAATATAAGGTTGGATTGTGTTAGTTGGGATTATTTGATCATAGTATTACTATGACTAATGTTATTAGAGTGGGACGTTTGAACTTGGAGATTTATTTATTGGGTTGATTGTAAATTGTTATATTTAGTATTTCTCTTAAAGTATTTAAAAATTCTTGCTTGGACATTGGGAGCTCATGACTATGATTTGGTAGTGTTATTTGAGAAGTTACTATTTATTAAAACAGGGTTATTTTGGCTGATTGCAAAGACAGGATTTTGTTTTTTTTTAATTATTTAATTTATTATTGTTGAGCTTCTTTGGTTTAAGTTTATTTTAAATTTATTTTTGGAATTTTAATAATTGGGGTTAAACCTTGGTGACGTGTCACGTGTCCTAGGATCATCGGAGTGATTCCGGGGCATGACAATTTGAAATGCATTGACAAGGCAGTAACTACAAGCCTCTAATTAAGTAGTTGAACTCTAAAGGAATAAAAAGCTTCAAACCACTTATCAATTAGGAAACAATGAAGACAATGAAACTATCCATTCTAATAGATTGAAGTGCATAAAAGTAAACTAAGTTATACTAATCTAGACTAGTATAAAATAAAGTAGAGAATAGAACAAGTAAAACTAATAGTAAAGAAAATGAACAAATAGTCTAACTAATCTAAAGGCCATAATAGCCGATTAGGAAATGAGAAGAACGGTGAGCAGGGCCGGCCCTGAGGGGAAGCGACCCACGCGGTCGCGTAGGGCCCCCCTTTAGACAGAGCCCACTTTAAAAAATGAGTAATGCTATATATACAATTAAATGTACAATTAATTGCACAACCTTGCTTAAAAATGTTGAACTTTATGCTGAAAAGTCTGCACACCTTCGATCAACCATGTCACAAGATAGATTGAACGGATTGGCTATGTTATCCATTGAAAAGGATATGGTAGAAAATATTGATTTTACAAGTGTAATTAGTGATTTTGCAACTAAAAATGCAAAAAGAGTAATATTTAAGTAATCAACAAGGAATATTTAGTAATATTTGTGCTAATATATAGAGGGCCCCCGTTTAGAAGTTCGAGTAGGGCCCTCAAAATCTCAGGGCCGGCCCTGACGGTGAGTATTGTATTAATGCATTGTTTTGTGTGGTCAAGGACCCTTATAAAGTAGTACAAAATATCTATTTATAGATAAATTACATAATTGCCTATTTGAATTTGAACATTTCCCTCATATTACATTAACTAACAATTCAATTTCCTACAACTTCCAAGTAGTTAACTACCAATTAGTGGGAGATGCTCCTACAATAACAAGTGTCTTCAAGTGACTTTCATATATCTCCATCATCACCATTGATATTCACCACCTTTGATGTACTCCTACGATGACAAGTGTCCTGCAAGTAAATTAAGCTTCTAAATGACTTCCGTGGCAAGCCAAATAGTTTACAATAACAATACTATTATAATTATATAGTAATATTATAATAATATATTATAATTATATTTATGATACAAACAAAATGTATCCATTTTTCCAACTATTGCTTTCACCCAATTGTGATATCAAACCCATTATTGCATGCTTTTATATTCCCTAAGGTTAGAATACAAACCTAGAATGCTATGCTACCATACTCTGGAAGTAGAGATTCAAGTACAACAATCACTACATAATTCAAATGCAGACATTTTCATACTGCAGCTTTGTTATTTTACCATCCATTCTTGTTTCAAGTGTTAGGCAAACATCTATTCCATTTTTTATCCAGAATGGTACATTCCTATATATATACTGTCACGTACACACCAATCATTACAAATTCAACGTCTATTTTTTGTTGTTTTCACCCAATTGGCTTTAATTAATATGTACTCCGTAATAGATTTCAAATAAAAAAGTGTACTGTAATAGATTTGTTTATATATTCCTTAAAAAGTAAAAAATAGAATAAAAATAAATCTACCAATTGCTTTGGAAGCAAATGTATTGCCATCACCCAATTGTGAATATTGATTTGAGAATATTGGGTTTAATTTGATACATTTACTGATTTATTGATTGTGTGAAACATGCATGTTTTCAAATATTAACAGGTGATCCCAAAAAGTTTTTACATACTTTATCAAAGCAAAGGCTTTGTGTAGTTGTGAGTGGGAAACCACAACTTCAAATTGTATCGGTTCTCAATTTTTGTAGGGTTAATTACATTTTACCGCAGGTAGTTAGGCACATTTTCACTTTACCCTATGTGGTTCAAAAATGGACCCTTAACCCCTTTTTTGTAAATTACTAAGATTTCTCATAAAATAGTCTCACATGGGGATTAAGTGTTAAAATCAGCCCCCCCATTGAAGAGTTTAAGTGTCAAAATTAACCACACATAAGCAGTTAACTCAAAAATTAACCCCACAAAAGAGTTAAGTGTTAAAAATTAACCCCGCATAGTTGGGTTAAATGTCAGCATTTTCCCCATATAAGGGATTAACTCCAAATTAACTTTACAAAGGGGGTTAATTGTTTATATTTTTGACCAATTTTAAAATTTTCATTAGTTTTGAGGAAAATCTTAACAGTTTCACTTTAGTCCGAAACCACAGAGGGTTAAGTGTCCACTTTTGAAGCATAGAGGGGTAAATTGAAAATGAACATAACTACGAGGGGGTAAAATGTAATTAACTCTTTTTTTAATCCCAAATTTAATTCTCAATACAGGGGTAGTTGTATTACCACTTGTGGCACTAAATTGTATATCATGACCTAGTTGCCACATGTGTTAGGGAATTAATTTGGATTAAAATTTAGGAACCATTGCAACATTCCAGGCCAAAAGGCAACATTTTAAATGAAACAAGGGTAATAAAGTAATTTTACATGATTACAGCTAAATTATTTTAGTAACCTGGTTTAGTATATCTTCTTTTAATAAAATAACAACGGTTTTTCTTGTGAATTTAAAAGTGAACACAATTCTTCCTACATGTACAACCTATTCCAACTACTACCAAAAGAAAGCTGCCCCTACCTGAAAGGGCTCTTTACTTATTTTGGACTTCTTGGCTAGCCTTCCAATTGAATACTTAAGAGAATTATATGATACAACCATAATGGTTATTGGTTAGAAAATGGGTACAATATTTTGAGACCGGGTTATATTTGTTTGCGATCTAAATATGGATACAGTATTAGGAGACTTGGGTACAATATTAGACTTGGTGCAATTTCTTAGGAGCATAACCACTATGTTCGTATCAGAATGGTTTAGATACAAGGTTTTGAGACATGGGAGCAATGCATGGATAGAACTTAGGTACGATCGATATTTTAATTAGGACTAACAACTTTTGCATTAATCGTGGGAGCTATATACGTGGCTTCCTCTCAACTACCTAAGTCGCATGATAGAACCAAACCACTTTAGTCGTATCATAGAATTCTCCTATTATTTATACATTATGCATTTAAAAAAGGATGCATGATCTATTAAACTTTTTAAAAGTATGCATTTTTAAAAGGCAAAAAGTTTGTCAACTCAGTAAACAAAATTACACTTCTGTCCTTATTTAAATGGAATGATAAATTCTTTTCTCGTCCATGTATAATTGAACATAATACTATCTACAGTAGGATAGCCCAGCCTAATAATTAGGGATAATTATACTCACCACCCCTGAGATTGCTCTAATTATATGGACTTTTCTTGTATTTTGAGAAATTACACTGACCTCCCTTCTCGCTAACGGTTGAGTCAATGATGGATCTAGGAGGGGCGAGGGGGGACCCCCCCTTAGATTTGAAAAAAAAAAAAATAGTTAATTCCCCTAGATTTTTTTTAAAAAATTTATGTGTATATGTAATTTTTGAAAAAGTTTGGTGTGCGTTTATAAATAACTTCTGAATTTAGTTTACAAATTGCTTCATACATTGTTGAGTCAAATAATTTATATTTATCTCTCCTTATATATTTATCTTATTATCCAAAATGTATAAATAAACACCCTTTTTTTTTCTTCGGGGGGTGTTGCCCCCGAACCCCATTATATCTTTGCCCACCTAGACTAAATTTCTGGATCTGTCCCTGGGTTAAGTAACATCTATGATGAATTAAATGAAAATACCAAAATGTCCCTACATAAAATTACACAAACCTCCCCCGAACTATGGTCAAATTACACGAATAGCCCTAAAATTATAAAAAATTACACGAACCTCCCTTATCACCCATAATTACAGTTTTTGCATATGCATTATTACATCCACAAATAAAATTTGCTTTTACAATGAGAAATGGTTTAGGTTAACCTTTTCATACTACTAAGAAGTGTATCTTCAATTTTTTTCAAATTCCTTCTAGCAGTTTCTTTAGGAATTTCTTCAAATTCTTCACTTTCATAATTTAAATTTCTTGAGTTTGATTTTTTTTTTCCACTTGTTAGTTTCTCATGTCTATTAAATAAATATAACGGATATGATGGGTCAATAGAAACTGGGTAATCTGCAATTTGGTTTGTTGGAAAGAACTTCTTGTATTTTGTGAAAATTTGAAGGGACTGTGAAAAATGGTAAGGGTAATATAGTCATTCTAAATAACAAGAGATACGATTCTAAATTTTAGAAAAAATTATTTTTTTGTTGAGTGACGGAACAAAGGAGGAAGAAGAAGAGAGAAAAAAAAATAAACAAAAAAAATATCTTTTTTTTCAATTTCATAATTTAAATCTCTTGGATTTGTTTTTTTATTTCTTCTACTTTTTGATTTCTCCTATTTATGGAATAAATATGACAAATTATATGAGCAATCTTCAATTTAGTTTGTTGGAAAAAACTTGTGTTTCAAAATTGAAGAGACTGTTAAAATGATATGGATAATATGATCATTCTTAAAATTAAGAGGGATGATTCTAAATTTTGGAAAAAATTAATTTTTGTTGAGAGACAAAATAAGAGAGAAAGAAGAAGAGAGAGAAAAAAAATAACGAAAACACGTTTTTGTTATGAGGTAGGTTCGTGTAATTAGGTCATATCTCAGGGGAGGTTAGTGTAATTATTCTTATTTTCTATTAGGGAAGCAAGGGTACTTTGGCCTTAGGTAATAGGGCTGTCCAAAAAAAACCGAACCCGACCAAACCCGACCCAACCCGACCAAACCCGACTCCACCCGACCCCACCCGTGACTAGTTGGTTGAGTCACGGATTACACAAGTCAAACCCGACATTATTTGGTTCGGATGTCGGTTCTACCTATGCTAAACCCGAATATACCCGACCCGACCCGTGACGCTACCTCATTTATTTACATCTGATATATATCTACACAAAAGTGTAAAGTTCTAGACAACTTTTCTCGTTCTCATACTCAATTCTAGAGAGAGAGAAGTCTCTCAAAGAAACAGTAGAAACTCAAAAATCAAAAACCCTCTTCCAGATTTTATAGTTGTTTGATCAAAGAAGATCAAAACACAAATGAAACCCAAAATGATCAAAACCCAAAAGATCAAAACCCAAAAGAAGAAGAAGATGATAGATCAAGCACCAAGAGAGGAGAGAACTCACGATCTGCAATCTCTCCGACAACTTGAACCACCACGGCGCACACCACTACAGGCCACGGCCAGCCACCGTCGATCGTTGCCGCCGCTGCACTCTTGCCAGATCTAGCTATAAAATTAAAAGATATGTCTTCAGATCTATAAATTTTTCTCTCTTTTTTATTCTTCTTTTTTTTTTACACTTTTACACTTTACAAATCTATACTTTGTTGTTCTTTACTTAAGTTTTTCTTTAGATATACAATTTGTGTTTTTTTTTTTGGGTTTACAGATCTATAATTTGTTGTTTTTACTTGAGGAGTTCTTCACTTTGTATAATATGTGTATATAACTATATATAGCTCAAATCACAAGAGGCAAAAATAGCCCAAATTTGGTTGGAAAACAACCCAAAATAAGTGGCTCAATTCCTAGTCGGGTTTCACCCGACTCGACCCGAAACCATCCGCACCCGATGGTTCGGTTCCACCCGACCAAGTGAGTGGATTGCGGGTGGAGTGTGCCTCACCCGACCATGTTTCGGATGGATGACCGGGTGGGGGCCAAACCCGACTCACCCGACCCGTGGACAGCCCTATTAGGTAAGCAAAAATCGCTTACATCATCAATTTCTGTTAAGAGGGTCGACGGTAAACTAACGGAGGGGGGAGGCGAGTATAACTCAACCTAAACCTCAAGGCAGGGGCGAAGCCAAGAATTTTGGTCAGTGGGGGCTTAGGCTATACGGCGGTTCGGGGGCAGCGGCCTCGAGGTAATTTTTTCGGGGTCTATTTATACATAATTGACGATTTTTAAGATTCTACTTGTATATAATTGCGATTTTTTTGGGATATGCTTATAATATAAATCTATTTGGTGACATGTAAATATTGTATAGTGTCATTCAAAATTTTAGGGGGGCTTATTTCAAAATACATAAAATTATTATACTAAAAGTGTAATTTTTAAAATTCTAGGCGTCTTTCCTTTGAGTTGTATATACATGTATATCAATATATATGTAGTTAATAGCACTAAATTGGGTCTTGAACCCCTTTGGAGGCCTAAACATAAGTTGAGGGGGGCCTAAGCATAGTTGAGGGGGTGGGGGACGGGCCTCCCCCTCCTGAGATTTTAAGAATTAAAATTTTATCCTAAGTTTTTTTTTAGACCCCCCCCCCCCCACCCCCCCCCCCCCCCCCCTCAAAATTGTAGTTCGTGTAATTTCTCAAAATGAAAGGGAGGTCCGTGTAATTAAGGCAGATCTCAGGAGAGTCGAGTGTAATTAACCCTAATAATTATGTATATGGAGAGAGAGAGAGAGAGAGACGTGAACCAAGAGAGAGACGTGAAGGTTTACCATCATTTTCCAAGATATCCGAGGCAACTGCAAGACTATTAAAAGGTGGAATGTTGATTAAAGAGAAGTACGTCATTGTTTAAACCTATGTCCTTTTCAATTACTAATCAATATATTTCTTATAACTATATATGCTCCCTCTGAGCTTTCGGGGTGTCTATCTTGTTAGTGGGATCTCTTCGCTTTTAGCACTTGTGATATTCTTAATTCAATTTCTGTACAAAAAAAATATCATCCTAGTAATGGGTCTTAATAAACTATTCCAAAGTTTTAATTTCACATTTAAGATTACAAATGACTTTCTTTTTTATCACTTGTACATTTTCTTTTACTTTCGAATGTGTCTTGAATTATTTGTGGTTAAAACTTAATTATTTTCCTTTTTATTTGTGGTGAGAAATCCTTCCAGCTAGCTACGTACGGAACGTTAACTTAAAAAGAGTGCCCTCGATCGAACTTGCTACCTCCGTTTAATAATGCTGAAGCCTTCTTATCGTGATAGCTCGTGTAAGACTAGGTGGGATGGAATATTCTCTTATCACTCATGTATTATCCCTTGGCCTCAAAACCTTCTAATTACATACAAAACCGAAAACAAAAAATAAATAAGAAATCTTAATTAGCTTAATTGGTAAATGACTTTGAATAGACCAAAGAACCAACACATGCATTTCCACTGGGGAAACGCTATTGGTCTTACGAATATTACCAGCTTTCTCTATCCAATAAATCATCTCTTTCCACAAGACAATAGTACTTGCAATTAGTATTCGATCATTTGAATGCTTTTCGAGAATATATGCATGCATGTGTGATTAGGATACGACTTAATTAGATGCCTAAGAGAATGTGTGTGGAATTAGATTTACATCACTTATTTCTAATGCATTCAAACGATAAAACACTCGGAGGAGAATTGGTCGAGACTCAAGAAGTGTGCGATATTCACACACACACACATACATACAGATATTTTGCATCAAATGCTATTTTTTATTACAAAGGAGAGGGAATTCAAACGTGTAAAATTAGTGATAGCCAACTTGAATAGGACCTCAATCTGAAATTACGTACACTGAAAAAAGATAATATAACGCGCCACATTAACATCATCTCTCAGGCAACTGCTATCTTACATAGTTACATGTTATAATTTGACTATAACATAAAAAAAATTTTGGCCAAAAAACTTAGTCCAATGTTACTATACTCCGTGCCAATTATAAGATAGCATCATAATTATCTATTGTTCCAAACTTCCAAATAGGGCACAATGCATGGATAGCACTGCTATTCCGTTTTTTTTTTCCTTTCAAAATTGCAAGCAAGGCGCGATCTCTGCAACGATTGTACTTTTGTAAAATGCAACTTGCAACAATTAGCGTACGTCAGGCAGCTGCCCAACTGACTATATTTCTTTTTTGTTCGGAAATTTCCCCTCACAAAAAGGTGACATACAAACTTTCATTCTCACCCACTTTCTATCGTGGTTAATTTGTTCTTGGCAAAAAATAATTTAAAAAAAAAAAAGAAGAAGAAGAAGAAGAAGAAGAATATAGACAAAGTGGAGAAAGTCATTTACGGCCGATCAAGGTGTGGAAATTGAAATTGTTTGATTGGGCATAAGTTCACCTAAAATCTAATTGTTGCTTGTTTATACCATAAAATATAATTTTAATTTGTTAATATATATATATATATATTATTATTATTATTATTATTATTATTCTAAACTATTTGACTTGTCATGGAAGTCATTTAATAGCTTTACTTGAAGAACACTTGGCATTACAAGGGGAGATCAAGATTGGTTACTTGAAGATCAATGGTGATGATGAAGATGGAAGTTGCATGAAAAGAGATATGGGAAAGTGATGATTGTATTACTAAACATCCCAGAGTTTATATAATGTTACATTGGAATAATAAAGGAAAGGAAATAAACAAGAAAAAGGAAAGAAATAAAAATAACTTAAATGTGGTCAACATGACCATAAATAACAGACTAAAAATCAGGAATTAAATCCCTTAATTCCAACACTCCCCCTCAAGCTGTGGCGAAGATGTTGACGAGACCAAGCTTACCAAGAGACGACTGTAGAAGTGCTGGACCAACGGACTTAGTAAACATATCAGCGGTCTGATCTGATGAGGGAACAAAGCTCGGTGTGTTATGATTCCTGACCGAACTTTTTCCCGAATGAAATGGATGTCAACCTCTATATGTTTAGTTCTCTCATGAAGAACTGAGTCAGATGATAACATAATTGCAGACTTGTTATCACAAAATAACGTAGATGCTTCCACCACTGGGAAGCCTAATTCACCAAGAAGAGAACGAAGCCATATGAGTTCACATGAACCCTGAGCCATTGCACGGTACTCGGCTTCAGCAGAAGATCGTGAGACAACTGCTTGCTTTTTACTTTTCCAAGAGATACGATGACAACCTCGAAAAGTACAAAAACCAGATGTAGAGCGTCTATCACCTTTTGAGCCTGCATAATCCGCATCAGTAAAACCGGAGAGACCTGATTGAGCTCCTGTCTTAAAGAAAAGGCCAAGACCAGGACAAGTCTTGAGATATCGGAGAATATGATAAACAGCATCAAGATGTGAAGTACGAGGTGAGTGCATGAATTGACTCACGACACTAACAGCAAAAGTCAGATCCGGTCTTGTGTTCGTCAAATAGATGAGACGCCCCACGAGACGCTGATATACAGAGGGATCTGGTAAGGGCTCTCCCAATTCAGCAGTCAACCTATGATTTGGATCCATAGGAGAAGAGGCAGGTCTACACCCAAGCATTCCCGTATCTTGGAGGAGATCAAGGGCATACTTCCGTTGGGATAGCGAGATACCTTGGCGGGACCGGGCCACCTCAATGCCAAGAAAGTACCTCAAAGGGCCCAAATCCTTAATGTCGAACGATAGTCCAAGAGAACGCTTCACTTGTACAATACCAGACGCATCATCTCCTGTAATAATAATATCATCAACATAAACAGAGATAATGATACATTGCCCTTTGGAATTACGACGAATAAAGCAAGTATGGTCAGAATGGCAGCGAGTAAATCCCATAGTAAGCACCACATCACTAAACCGGCTGAACCATGCACGAGGAGACTGCTTCAATCCATGGAGAGATTTTCGGAGGCGACAAACTTTCCCCGAATACTCCCCCTGAGCCCGAAAACCAGGAGGGGGGTCCATGTAGATAACTTCAGACAAATCACCATTAAGAAACGCGTTCTTGACATCAAGCTGATGAAGAGGCCAAGAATAGGAAGCAGCAAGAGAAATAAGAAGCCGGACTGTAGTTAGTTTAGCAACCGGAGCAAAAGTGGCCCCAAAATCCTTACCGGGAACCTGGGTGAAGCCCTTGGCCACAAGACGGGCCTTATAACGGTCAATGGTACCATCTGCCAAATACTTAACACTGAAGACCCACTTATAACCAACTGTACGTTCACCATGTGGGAGAGAGACAAGTTCCCAAGTCTGATTATCCTGAAGAGCACTCATTTCTGTTTTCATAGCAGCCACCTACTTTGGATTCTGAAGAGCTTCATGAACAGAGCGAGGAATGGAGACAGAATCAACTGCACTGACAAAAGAGCTGAATGGTTTTGAAAGACCCTGATAAGAGATATACTTAAAAATTGGATGGTTAGTACTACTAGAAAGAATATAACGTAAAGGAGGACGACGAGTACGGGTAGGGTAACGAGGAGGAGCAATATCAGAGACTAAAGGAGGAGATGAGATACCTGATTCCGGAGAAGATGATGGCATGGGGTGGGTCCGGAGCGCGAGGACGACGAGAGTACACCTGTAATGGGTCAGTTGCAATGACCGGAGGCAAAGAGGCACTGGGTATGTCACTGGGTATATCAAGAATAGGCACAGGGTGAGGAAGGACTGAGATATCATCTCCAACATTCTCTAGTGAAGTGTCTAGAGAGGAAGAAGCACCTGTAAAAAAAGGAACCGTTTCCAAAAAAGTGACATCCAAAGAGTGATACAAATGACGTTTGATAGGATCATAGCAACGGTAACCTTTGGACATGGAAGAATATCCCAGAAAAACACACCTAACAGCCTTATCATCAAGTTTAGTGCGTGTAGGGCTGCGATTGTGGACAAAACATGTGCACCCAAAAACGCGAGGGACAACAGGAAAAAGTGTACTACCAGGCTTGAGGACATGAAGTGGGGCCTGGCCCTGTAGGATACGGCTAGGAGTACGATTAATCAGATAAGTAGCAGTAAGGACAGCAAAATGCCAAAAATACTTGGGAACATCCGTCCCTCGTAGGAGACACCTAACCATAGCCATAAGATGGCGATTCTTACATTCGGCTACCCCATTTTGTTCGGGGGTATAAGGGCAAGTGAGTTGTTGAAGAATACCCCCTTTATTAAGTTCAGCCCGAAACTCATCAGTAATATATTCCCCACCATTATTAGACCGAATATTGCAAACAACAGTATGAAATTGAGTCTTAATCATTTGAAGAAAATTTCTAAAATGAGAGAAAACTTCAGATTTTTTCTTCATAAGATAAACCCAAGTACAACGTGTATAGTCATCAATAAATGTAACATAATATCGATGTTGTGACATGGATGTGATGGGGGAAGGACCCCACACATCAGAGTGAATAAGATCAAAGGCACTAGGTGCCCGGTGCATGCGAGGAACATAAGAAGTGCGAGTATGTTTAGACAATTCACAAACCACACATTTAAAATGAAAATCCTTACACGCTTTATTTAACTGAGGGAATAACCAACATAAATACTGAAAGTTGACATGGCCTAGACGAGCATGCCACAAATCTAAAGTTTGAAGTGAAAACACATATTTATTTGAGTCGGGCAAAACAGAATTATTAGAAGCAGGTAACACGGAAGCTTGAAGACTGGAGAACGTCCTGGACACTGAAGGATCACTGAAGTAGTATAGGCCGTCCCGCTCAAACCCCTTGCCAAAAATCTTCTTCGTAGTCAGGTCCTGCAAGTAACAAGAATGAGATAAGAACACAATAGAGCAGTTATGATCTTTGACTAGGCGATTAACTGAAAGCAAGTTAAAAGCAAAATTGGGAACATAATACACAGAGGAAAGGGTGATGTCGGAAGACAAACGGACATCACCCTGACTACAGATGGGAATGAAAGATCCATCAGCGATACGTACAGACTGTTTAATAGAGGTAACAGGAGAAGTAAAAACCGAAAGCTCACCAGTCATATGATTATTTTCCCCAGAATCAAGAATCCAAGTAGGGTGGCCTGACTTACCATGAAGAGCAGTAGGAGTACCTGCAACAATGGCGGCTGTGGGGCCAGTGGATGATGGAGGAGGAGGAGCTCCCAAACCGACATGTGACTGAAGTTGAGCAATCTGAGACTGAAGCTGACTATAATCGGGTGGAGGAGGAAGTATCTCAACAACCGCTCCTGTACGAGGAGCACCCCGGCCGCGACCAGTACCACGACCAGCAGGTCGAGTTCGAGTAAACTGTCCTTTCAGCTCTGGGTGAAGAGTAAAGCAACGATCTATAGAGTGACCAGGTGTACGGCAATGCTGGCAGTAAGGGCGAGTACCTCCAGGACGAGTACCAGAAGAAGCCGGAAAGGCCATCTGGTCAGGGACAGGTGAAGGAGGGGTCCTAGGGTCAGGAGCAGATAGAAGGCGACGACGTCTCTCATCACCATCAACAGTAGCAAAGGCCTCAAATAAAGAAGGCATAGGGACAATATTGAGAATCTGAGTTCGGAGAGCCTCGAACTCGGGCTTTAGACCCATCAAGAACTGGTAGGTACGACGGCTATCAAGGCGCTTGACTTCAACATCTCCATCATTAGGGAAATCTGTGATGGGTTCATACTGAGCTAACTCCTCCCACCGAGTCTGTAGGTATCCAAAAAAGTCAGAAACAGAGAGTCCCAAGGTAGCTTGGGAGGCATGGGAGATATCCTGATAGAGCTCAAAAATGCGTGAGTCAGAGTGCGCATGATCATACATCTGCTTCAAAGTAGTCCAAAGCCCATAAACGGTATTATGATACATAAACATATTATAGATCCGTTCATCCATAGAATTGAACATCTAGCCCAGAATAATACAGTTATCTGTAAACCACTCCTCAAACTTTGCATCTGACTCTGCGGGCTTAACCTCCTTCCCAAGTAACCATCCAATTTTTCGTTTGCCTCCAAGGTAGAGACGAAGAGAATTAGACCATGCGTGGAAATTTTTTCCATTGAGCAGAACACTAGTGACCCGGTGAACGGGAGTCGGATGAGACACAGAGATATCCGAACGAGTAACAACGGGATCCACAGTCTTACCAGAAGCAGCCATGATGTTGGGAAGGGAGACCGGAAGATAGATACAGACTTGCCCAAAAAAAACACCAATATCGGCAACAAGGACAATCACAGCCGGAAACTCGGCGGCCGAAAACTCGGCGAACAGGGGCAACCGGAAACTCGGTTACCCGACAGACAATGAGGAGCACACGTCGTCCTCTAATACATCACACATACAAGCCCACAATAGGCTTAGAGGTGCAGCCGGAGGGCTGCGGGACTAATGGGACTGCGCCGCAAGGGAGGAGGGGCTCTGGTGGCTGCGGCGCAAGGTGGTGGTGGCTGGGTGGGTGCCGGCTGGTAGTGGTGGTGTCGCCTGGACTGTAGGGAGGCTTAGTGAGCGCCGGCTGGACTGTAGAAGGTGGTGGAAGGCTTTGGCTGGTGGTGGTGGCGTGGCTTTGGTGGTGGTATAGAATAGGGTTTGCTCTGATACAAAAAAGAGATATGGGAAAGTGATGATTGTATTGCTATACATCCCAGAGTTTATATAATGTTACATTGGAATAATAAAGGAAAGGAAATAAACAAGAAAAAGGAAAGAAATAAAAATAACTTAAATGTGGTCAACATGACCATAAATAACAGACTAAAAATCAGGCTGTTGGAATTATAGGAATTTATCTTTATAGTAATTTACGTATCTTGTTATTTATGTTAATTAGTTAATTAGGATTTGACAAGATTTGATCTTATCTGTATTCTTTCATTTTCTTTTCTTCTTTCCTTTTTTTCCTTTTCTTCTCTTGGTGTATAAATATTGTACATATTGCTGGAATAAAATCATCCCATTACTTTCTTCTTGGTATCAGAGCCAAAAGAAGAGAAACCCTAGCCCACCTACAACTTCCGCCGCACACCAACCACCACCACACCTCTGCGCCGCACAGCAGCAGCACCACCAGCCCTCGCCACCTCACCCAAACACCACCCAGCCCCTCGCTACCTCACCCCAGCCCCTCTTACCCTTGGCCGCAACCCACAGGCTCCTCGACTCTCTCTTGGTTAGCTTCGGCTAACCCTTGCGCAGTCTATAAGCTGCGCCTTGCCCTGTTTTTGGGTCTTCTGATGTCCTAGAGTTTTTTTTTGTGCTCTTTCTTCCTTTGGTTGGGCTGTCCATTCCTCTTGGCAGCCCCTTTTCCAGACGTTTGCGCCTCGCTGTTTTTTTCTAGTTGGTATTTCCATTTGCTTCAACCACTATGACTACTTCTGATAAAGATTTGGACATTCAGCAGACTAATGCTCCTGTGTTCCCATCTCGTCCGGATCTCTCCTTATCTCAGCATATTCCTGCGCAACGTGTTACAAGTGTCCTATTGGATGGACACAATTTTGCCGCATGGTCTCATTCTCTCCGTCTTTTCCTTGGTGCCAAAGGAAAGACTAGTTGGCTATTTGGCAAAGTGCCTAAGCCTGCTATCACTGATTCCACATTCGATCAATGGACTATGGATAATTGTGCTATCTTGGGCTGGTTCTTTAACTCTATGGAAACTCGTATTTATCAGATGTTTATGTATCACACTTCTGTCCATGGTCTTTGGGATGCTTTGACCAAGATGTATGCTCATAAGCGGAACGAGTCCCGTATTTATCAGCTTCATCGGGAGGTCTCTCATGCCTCCCAGGACTCACTTCGGCTTAGTGTCTCTGATTTTTTTGGCTATCTTCAGTCCCGTTGGGAGGAATTAGCTCAGTATGAGCCCCTTGATGATATTGCTGCTGAAGCTGCTACTGTTATTATTCAGCGTCTTGATCGTTTGCACACTTATCAGTTCTTGATGGGTTTGAAATCTGAGTTTGAATTTCTTCGCACTCAGATTTTTAACACATCCCCTATGCCTTCGCTGTATGAGGCCTTTGCTACCATTGATGGTGATGAGAGTCGACGACGCTTGATTCAGGCTTCTTCTGCTCCTGTTCCTGATCCTCCTGCTGTTCCTGATCAGATGGCCTTTGCAGCTAATTCTGGAGCTCGCCATGGTGGTCGGCAACCACCTATTTGTAAGTATTGTAATGTTGTTGGGCATACCAAAGACCGTTGCTTTAAACTTCATCCTGAGTTGAAGAAACAGTATGGTCGTGGCCGCAATCCTGGATCTTCCCGTGTTGCTGCCATAGCTGATTCTGGCCCGGATCCTGTTGCTCCAGATATTGGTCAACTTCATCAGAATCAGAATTTGCTTCAGTCCCAGATTGGTCAGATTCAGACTCAACTTGGCACTCTCCTTCAGCAGGCTCATCCTGGCTCTTCTTCACTTTGGCATCAACACCAAATTATGGTGGTGAAAAATGGATCAACAGAGTTAGTTCCATTATTGGAAGAATTAAAGTATAGTAATACAACCATCAACACCAAATTATGGTGGTGAAAAATGGATCAATGATTTAGTTCCATTATTGGAAGAATTAAAGGATCAAGCATTTAGTTTGAAAACTAAAATGTATGAAATGTCTCGAGGGGTGTCAACTATTATTCAAAATCATGAGCCAATTAATGAAGACAAATTGATTGTGAAGAAATTTCAAAGTCCTTTAATGGTGGAAATAAAAAATTCGCAACCACCCTCATCACCCATGTTGGTTAATCAACTAAGTAATTGTGGTGAAAATACGCTTGAGAGGTCTATTTACAACCAAGTATGGTTGAGAATCATGAACCAACTTTTGTTCATGTATTCGAGTTTTTCAACATTACCACACAAAGTGTTGAAATCTATGAATTATTTAAGCCATTTATGGCTTTAGTTGGTCAATACCCACTTTGGCTTTGTGGTGCTCATCAAAATTGGGATATGACCATGTGACTTTTTCTATGGCAAAATTTTTATGAAGGAAAAATGATTATTGACCAAATTTGGCCATTAATTCGGTCATTTTGTTTTTAATGAACCAGTGAGACCGAAGTTTGCACTCATATATGATGCAATTATATATATATATATATATATATATTTTTTTTAAAAAAAAAAATGAGGAAATCTCATGGAGATTCGTGGCTAATCCCAATCTGACTACAAGAAGTATATGTGCAGAGCCAAAGAAGTGGCCACACGAAGTCAAAGAAGCCCCTGTGGTTTCTTTTTCTTTTGCTAGTGTTCATGTTGTCCATTGAAACTCCTCCACGCCAAACCAATGGCACTGTAGTTTGTGTTTTCTTGCTTTTATAATGTTTGCCTATCTGGCTAGCCTTAAACACTTTAGGTTTTAACATATTTTGTCAAGTGCCAATGATGGTTTTTAATTACAGTTTATTAATAAAAATAAACCGTTATACCAAAAGTTTATTTGGTTGATGATATACGATTCATAATCGAATTAGATAAAATTAATTGGTATTGTACCAATAGTGATCGGTTAAATAGTGATATTTCGAGGCTATTGTATTGGCTTCGAAGCAAGTTTAAAGTCGTCATTTTGGTGATTCAAAATAATGATATTGGCTTTGAATCAAGTTAAAGCCATATATTGGTGTGAAGCTATTACTTTGGCTTCAAAGCAAATTACAAATAATTTATTTAATATTCGAAGTACTTTTTTATTGGCTTCGAATTAAGTCTAAAGCCATTTTTTGGTGTGGTGTTTAAAGTTAATCTATTGGTTTTAAACCAAATTAAAAGCAGTTTATTTTGTGTTCAAGGATTTTATTTTGGCTTCGAACCAAAATTAAAGTCCTTCATTTATGTTCGAACCCCATGTATTCACTTCGAATATAGTTTTAAGCCATCATTTATGTTCAAACCTTTTTTCATTGGTTTCGAAGCAACTTTGAGGCCATTGTTTTATGTTCGAAGCAAGTTTAGAGCCATTACTTATGACTTGAGACTCTTATATTGTCTTCGAAGCAAGTTTAAAGCCATTTTTCTTTGTGTTCAAAGGTTTTGTATTGGGTTCGAAGCACGTTTACTTGGTTCGAAGGGTGCATATATTCAACCCATCAATATTTTTGAGATGCTTATTAATTCGAAAGTGGCTTAAAAGGTTTTAAAGAAAAACAAATCACCAATAAATCTCAATGCAATGGCTTCGAAGCCAATTTTTGTAAATTTTTATGCACTCAAATCTAATGTGCATGCATGACCAGTGTCTATGCAAAGAATGACTATGACCATTCATTATTCTTGGCCATGTGGTCATTGTGATGGGTTATTTTGTTGCTTAAGGTCGCATTTTAGTCTATGTAATTCCAAACATTTGGGACAAATCCGTCAATTAATGAATCAACTCTTGTTAGTTGATTGATGATACTTATACCCTAGTGATTGGTTAAATGGAAGCATTGTCGAAGATACTTTTACTGGCTTCAAAGTCATTGTAAAACAATTTATTTTGTTCGAAGTTTTTTATTGGCTTCAAAGCCAGTTTAATGTGGTTTATTTTGTTCTTTTATATTTTCGTATTCGATGCTATTTTATTGGCTTCAACGCCAATTTAAACACATTTACTTTGTGATTGAAGTTACTTTATTGGCCATGAATGCTACTTTAAAGCCATTTTTCGTGCTCGAAGTTGCTATGCTGGCTTCGAAGCAAGTTATGTTATTTTATGGAAATCAGGAAATTGGTTCTTCAAAAATTACGTACGCTTCATTTTCAAAGAACCAGGGGGCTTATGTTTATACCATAAAATATAATTTTAATTTGTTAATATACAAATATATAATAATAATAATAATAATAATATTATTATTGTAAACGATTTGGCTTGTCATGGAAGCCATTTAGTAGCTTTACTTAAAGGACACTTGGCATTACAAGGGGAGATCAAGATTGGTTACTTGAAGATCAATGGTGATGATGAAGATGGAAGTTGCTTGAAGACACTTGTCATCGTAGGAGCATCTCCCACTAATTGGTAGTTGTAGGAATTTGAATCATTAGTTATTATTGTTGGAAGGAAATGTAATTCAAATTCAAAGTAGTTATAGGTTTCTCTATAAATACTTGTATTGTACTCCTTTGTAATGGTCCTGGACCAACAACAAACATTTCAACATTATGTAATCCGTTTCATTTGGCCACCATGGCTGTTACTTTACTTTACATTAGTTTAGTTTTAGTTTAGTATTCATTCAATGCTTTACTTTCATTTAATGCAATTCTTAGGAGTAGTCATAGAATAGTTCAATCACTTCGAAGGTATCCTTCGAACTCTCCCTTCTTCTTCTTCTCTTTTTTTTTAGTTTTCTAGTTCATCTCACACGATAAAAAGTCCTTGTTAAGGCATCGAACGTCACCACAATCACCCTGGTGAGGCACAGTTTGGATCACACACATTGGCAACTTGCTTGCCTGGCACGCTCGCACTGTCACGCCCCGGAGCAGCATAAATAGAGAAAAATAAATTTCCTTTATGGGTCCATAAGGAATGACAGGTGAAAGTCACTAATAATCCACACCACGCAGTACTAGTCCAAAAGAACAGCAACTGTAAACAACTGAGAATAACACACAGTGCTAACTATTACAAAAATATCAGAGTGTGGTCCACAGGATCACAACAGGTCTGGAGACAACAAATGCCCAAGTACCCGTTAACTAAAGGTTTAACAGAACAACCGAAATGTAATCTAACTATAACATCTTCAGTCTTCAACTGGCATAAGGATAATCCTCCCTGGCGTAACCATCATCGGTGGGGCCTTCCTCTGGATAATAATCATCAGTGTACTGGTCATTACCTGCAGAATAAGGGGCAGGATATTCTGGACGGGGAAAGTCCAGGCAATAAAAGGCCGTCAGCTTACTGAGAGCTGAGTGAGCAAAAACTAACGAGGTACCAGTTATCTGAAGTAAACACAAGATGATGGAAACACGGTTTAACATCTTATAATAAAAATAACATTATCTTGTTCCTTTATCCATTCTGGTAAACCGACCCTTATCGTCTTGTTACTCAAATACCTAACTCAACATACTCAGATGTCATGAACAGACTCAATCGTTTAACTCTAGGGATACACCCTTATTCTGTCCATCGCTTTTAAGAGCAATATATCCTGCTCACCGCATGTCATGGACTCCACGTCAGTCTGTCCCCAGCTTTTAAGAACAATGGTCCTGTGCACCGCATTTCAGGGATATAACGTTTCGAACAAGGCATATCAATCTATTGCCACGACTCAACGTCATCTACTAGTGATCCCAGCTCACCGCTTTTAAGAACAATGGTCCTGTTCACCGCTTTTAAGAGCTATCAAAGATCATCCAGTCTATCTTAAGACTTCTTGGTCCAGCTCATCGCTTTTAAGAACCATGTATCCGGTTCACCGCATTTCAGAGCATATCATGATCAATCGTCCATCCACGTACCATTCCCAGAACTTACCAAACCTACTTACATTCCACTCTACATCGACACATGACAATTCCCAATGTGGCCTGACTACTCGGATTAAAAGAAAACGGATATCAAACTCATATCAGCATCAACGCGTCACCCATGTCTTCATATTCTTTTTATTCATCCATTAACCATAAATCTTTGATGTCACATTACCCCTGCCTAACCCATAGTCGCATAAGAGAAATTCCAAATCAGGAATCGAACAACTAAACCTCTTATATAATAAACAGGCAAAGGAATCCATATTCTGATCATGCCAATCGATTGGGATAGTGATCCAATCGATTGGGTCAAAAGTTATATCAATCGATTGAGAAACATGGCAATCGATTGAACATGTCAATCGATTGGAATTCTATCCAATCGATTGAGATACGTCTGATATCAATCGATTGAGATTATGTCAATCGATTGGTACTACGTCTTCTCCAGCAGATTGCAAAAACAGCGTATATAAACGTACACTACATGCATTTATCCCATCTAAACTTTATAACAACTTACATAAACATCACATAAAGGGACCAAGTGAGTTATAAACTCACCTAGGGTGCGTTTGGATGGGTGTGGGCTTGAAATCTCCAAGTTCTCTCTCTTTCTCCTCTTCTCTGTCTCTGTCTTCCCTCTCTGTCTCCTCCTCTCTTCTTTCTTCTTCTTTCTGCTTCTTCTTCTTCTTCCTCCCAGCTGCCAAAGCAGTGTGTGTGTGTATATATGTGTAGATATAGATATATGTATGTATATATGTATATCTCTCAAGAGGTATGTCTCTCTCTCTCTCAATGGTCTGAAAAACAGCCCCAAGGCCAATAAATGAAACATATATATAGAGATATGGGAGTGCCACACGTTTAAACCTCAAGAAAAGAAGAAAACATTTCTCAGCTTATGTCAATCGATTGGGACACAAGTCAATCGATTGACAACAGATATTTATAGTCAATCGATTGGAATGATGTCAATCGATTGGGATGTTGACACGTAATCAATTTTAGTCGGTCTGATGGCAATCGATTGGGAACATGTCAATCGATTGGTATTCAAAAAGTGTCAATCGATTGGGAATATGTCAATCGATTGGTATCCAAATCTCACCAAAGGAAAGGTTAAGGTTATACAAGTATAGAAATGAAATACCAGGTTTTATTAATATACCAAAATACAGGGTATTACATCATCCACCACTCAACAAAAGATTTCGTCCTCGAAATCAAAAGCAACAAGGCCTAAAACAAAAATGGAAACTTCTCGCACATCTCTGACTCTAGTTCCCACGAAGCTTCTCTTTCATCATGATGCTTCCACTGAATCTTTACCAACGGAATCTCCTTGTTCCTGAGCTTCTTGATTCCTCGATCTAGAATGCGAACAGGTCCTTCGTTGAATGTAACGTCGCTGTTGACTTCGATATCCTCAAAGTTGATCTCGTGTGCTGGGTTGTGAACGCACTTCCTCAGCATACTGATGTGAAAAACGTTGTGCACTCCTGACATCTTTGGTGGCAACGCAAGGCGATAAGCAACTTTCCCAACACGCTCCAGAATCTCGAATGGTCCAATGAATCTTGGTGATAATTTGCCCCTCTTCTGACCAAATCTAACGATTCCTCGAACAGGTGAAACCTTGAGTAATACGTGATCTCCAACTGCAAATTCTAAGTCTTTGCGTCGTTTGTCAGCATAACTCTTGTATCTGGTCTGGGCTGTCTTCATCTTCTCACGTACGACTTGAATCTTCTCACTGGTTTCTCGTACCATTTCTGGCCCAAGAAGTTGACTATCTCCGACTTCGGTCCAACATAGCGGCGATCGGCAAGGTCTTCCGTACAAAGCTTCGAATGGCGCCATATCTATGCTCGAATGATAACTATTATTATAGGCGAACTCAATCAGAGGCAAGTGTATCTCCCAAGAACTCTCAAAATCAATGACACAAGCACGTAACATATCTTCCATCACTTGATTAACTCGTTCCGTCTGTCCATCGGTCTGCGGATGAAAAGCTGAACTCAAGTTCAATGTCGTTCCCATCGCTGTCTGGAGACTCTTCCAAAATTCTGCAGTAAAGCGCGAATCTCGGTCTGACACGATAGAAACAGGCACTCCATGTAATCGTACAACGTGTTGCAGATACATTCGGCTCAAACGTTCTACTGAATATGTCATGCTATAGGCGATAAAATGTGCCGTCTTAGTGAGTCGATCCACGATTACCCATACAGCATCGTGATTCTGCTGTGACTTCGGCAATCCTACCACGAAATCCATGGTTATGTGTTCCCATTTCCATTGAGGAATTGGTAACGGCTGTAGAAGTCCAGGTGGTCTCTGATGTTCTGCCTTCACTTGTTTACAAGTAAGACACTGAGCTACATACTCTGCCACATCTCTCTTCATTCCTTCCCACCAAAAATTTCTCTTCAGATCCTTGTACATCTTCGTACTTCCGGGATGAATAGTCATTCGTGACTTATGAGCTTCATCCAATATTTCTTTCCGGAGATTTTCTTCATTAGGTACACAGAGTCTACCTTTACATCGTAAAGCTTCGTCTGTACTAATACTCCAGACTTCTGGTTCCTTGGCTGACATCTTGGCGAACCATAACTTTAAATTCTCTGCTGTCTGTTGAGCCTCTATGATACGACTGATCAAAGTCGGTCGTACCATAAGACATCCAAAATGTTGTCCTTTCATTGGTTCCACTGGATGAAGATCAAATTCAGCAATTTCTTCTAATGCCCTCCATTCTCTAATTAGCAATGCAGCGATCACTAGCCGAGGTTTACGGCTCAAAGCATCTGCTACGACATTTGCTTTACCTGGATGGTATTGCAAAGAAAAATCATAGTCTTTGAGTAACTCCATCCATCTCCGCTGTCGCATGTTCAACTCCTTTTGAGAGAACAAGTACTTCAGACTCTTATGATCGGAAAACAGATCAAACTTTTCTCCGTAGAGATAGTGTCTCCAAATTTTCAATGCAAACACTATTGCTGCTAATTCCAGATCATGCGTAGGATAATTTTTCTCATGTACCTTCAATTGTCTTGATCCATATGCGATAACATTTCCATCTTGCATAAGCACACATCCAAGTCCTTGGTGCGATGCATCACTGTAGATCACATACTTTTCTCCACTCTTAGGTAATGCGAGTACTGGTGCAGAAGTCAATCTCTCTTTTAACTCCTGAAATGCACCCTCATGCTTGTCTGTCCATTCATACTTCGTCTCTTTCCTGGTTAAGTTTGTCAAAGGTCCTGCTACCTTAGAAAATCCTTCTACGAATCTCCGGTAATATCCTGCTAATCCAAGAAAACTTCTGACTTTTGTCACATTAGTCGGTCTATTCCAGCTTAAGACTGCATCAATCTTGGATGAGTCCACAGAAATACCATCCTGAGATATAACATGTCCCAAGAATTTGACTTCCTGTAGCCAAAACTCACACTTGCTAAACTTTGCATACAACTTGCTATCTCGAAGTGTCTGCAAGGCAAATTTGTAAATGCTCCTTGTGATCTTCTTCTGTCTTTGAGTAGATCAGTATATCATCAATGAACACTATAATGAATTTATCCAGATATAGTCTGAATACTCTATTCATCAAGTCCATAAATACTGCTGGTGCATTCGTCAATCCAAAAGGCATAACTAGAAACTCGTAATGCCCGTACCTCGTCCTGAAAGCAGTCTTCGATACATCCTCTGATCGAACTAACAGCTGGTGATATCCAGAACGTAAATCGATCTTAGAAAAGATCCTTGATCCTTGTATCTGGTCGAACAAATCATCTATCCGGGGAAGTGGATATCTATTCTTGATCGTTACCTTGTTCAACTCCCTGTAGTCTATACAGAGTCGAAGTGTTCCTTCCTTCTTCTTTACAAATATAACTGGTGCTCCCCAAGGTGACGTGCTCGGGCGAACAAATCCTAGATCTTCAAGCTCTTGAACTTGCTTCTTCAGTTCTAACATCTCGGTTGGTGCCATCCTGTATGGAGTCTTAGAAATAGGCAATGTACCAGGTACTAATTCCACACAGAAGTCTATTTCTCTTTTCGGTGGAAGTCCTTTAATATCCTGAAATACATCCTGAAAGTCTCGTACAATAGGAATTCGATCCATCGTAAGCTCCGTACTCGTACTAATGATCGTAGCCAAACCACTCGTAAGAAACATGTCGCTTGTCGGTTGACACTGAAATCTGATCGTCGGCTTTCCTCGTATTGGAAATACAATCGTTCTAGTAGGGCAATCCAGATTGGCACTGTACTTAGTTAACCAATCCATCCCTAGGATAACATCGAATTCTGACATCGACAGAACTACCAAGTCTGCTGGAAGATTCCTATCTCCAAAAGTCAAAGGGCAATCTCTACACACTCTACTCAACTTAACTGTCACTCCCAATGGTGACACAACATTCAGTGTTGACTCAAGTGTCTGGGGTTCTAAACCCAACTGACGCACAATCTTAACAGCAATAAAAGAACGTGCGGCTCCAGTATCAAATAAAGCTTTAACTGGACTATGAAAGAGTACAAGCGTACCTTCCAAATGTTGCTGCTCATCAGCATTAAAGCCTACTTCTCCTGGAATGATAGCATTCATTCTGGTCTGATCAGGAGGTCCTTGGATTCCTTGCACTGGGACTCCGTAGTGTCCTCCTCGTGGTGCGCGACAATCCCTGCTCACGTGCCCTGGCTTATTACAGTTGCGGCAGACAATATCCGGCCTGCGATTAGGTCTATGGGCAGTGCAGTTCCTTGCAATATGTCCGGGTTTTCCACAGTTAAAACAACCTCTAGTGTTGCTTGGCGGGGCTGTCAGTAATGCCTGCGGCTGTGACCCCTGCTGGCGATATTGTTGAGGTCGATTATAACTCTGCTGTGGCTTCCTGGTTCCTTCCCAGGTTCTCTTGTTACTCTGAACGTTTTCTTGAGGTCTCCACCCTTGGGTATTTCTCGGTGGTCGATTATGGAAATTCCTTTGTTGAAACCCTCGTGACGACTGAGGTCGATTTATCTGTGGTTGCTGTACTGGATTAGCATCCTTTTCTAATCCTGTAGCAAATCTAACAATTTCCTCATACGACTGGTTCAGATGACCAACCATCATATGTCTGAGGTGGGGGTTCAGTCCTTGGTGAAATCTCTTAACCTTCTTCTGCGAAGTGTCTATCATATGCTGAGCAAATCTGGATAGACGCTCGAACTGTGTTGTGTATTCCCGTACATTCCATCCTCCTTGGATCAAATTGAGAAAGTTCCTTTCCTGTTGATCTCTCTCATCCTCTGGAAAATACTTATCCAAAAATCTGCCTTTGAATGTCTCCCACGACATAGTTCTAGCGGCATCGATCCCAATAGTGGCTTGCTCAGCTTCCCACCAATCTGCGACGGCATAAGTGAGCTGAAACGTAGCAAGGCGACGTTTCTCTTGTTCGCTGCATTCCAATGCTTCAAATATCAACTCCATCTCTCTTATCCATTGTTCTGCTTTCCATGGTTCTGTTAGTCCATCGAACTTTTCGGGACGTAACCCACGAAAATTTGCTAACAACTTATCTCCAGTCTGTCTTGGTGGCGGGGGTGCAAGAGGTCTCTGGTGGGTGGAGTGATTAAATGTATCCCCCACATGCTCCATCCTCTGCATAAATGCTTCAAAAATTCCGGTTGGGTCCATTCCCTCTGGAATAGGTGCTCCATTACGCGCTTGGTGATTTCTCAAGGGTCCTACCATGATGATAACGAGTATTGCCTACAAGAGACATATTGATCAGCTGAAAGTCTTCTCGTAGAAACGAACTCAAGATAGAACAAGAAACAGCAAAGCTAACAATTCTACTAAACAACGCAGTACAACGCAACATCCAAACAATAACAAAAGTACTGATCGTATATATATCAAAAGATGTACCGTATAGTACACACTAGTCAAACTGTGTACCATATGGGACAAGAGTTACAACAACTAAAGTCAGCTAATACTATACAAAGCTATGGTCAATAGCTATCTCTCAAGCTCTCAAAAATCTGGTGGACAACATGTCCTAATATAAACTAACAAAATCTATATCCTGCAAATCCTGACTCAACGGTCGTCAGCATCTGATCCTGCTGGTGGTGCCTCGTCCTCTGGGTCTATATCCATCTCCTCGAGTGGATCATCCTCGACTGGTACGACAAGATCTCCGACTACTACCCCTATATCCCAATCCTCTATCATCTCTGCATCATCGTCCTCCATCACGTCTGCTATCGCCTGGTTAGCGACATCAACAGCTACTGCAGCAAAACCGTCAGCTATGTCAAGAGCTCCTGCTATAGCTACCTCTCCCATAACAAAATCGGCTGGCTGTGCTATCATCTGAGCTATCCATCCTACTGCCATATCGGCCATGGCTGCCATATGCATAATGGGTCCGGCTGGTATCTGAAGCACAACGGGTACCTCTGGCACAATTATCTCCTCGTCGGGCGCATCCTCATCTACTACAACGTCTCCCTCAACATCCCCTGGGTCTGGTACTGGATCCTCTGGCTCAAACTCTGGCTCCTCGGGGTCATCCTCATCATCATCTGCATCGTCTGCATGCTCATCGTCCACTGGGTCCTCGTCATCTATCGGCTCCTCCTCCCCATCTCCGTCCATGTCCTCATCGGGATGCTCATCCTCAGGCTCTAGATCCTCCTCATCCTCAATCGGCTCAGGCTCTGGCTCTGGGACGGGTACTGGTGATGGTGGTGCTGCTGGAGCTGATGCAACTACGGGCTCTGGTGGACCAGCTACAATAGCTCTCAACTCAATCTCATCCATCTCAGGCTTACTCAAAACTAATCGTAACATCTCCTGGCAAACATCTCTACCGACCCTCGCAGTATGGTAAGAATCCATGCGCATCCGTGTCGGGTGAGTACTCTCGGTCACATAAAGTGCTCTCCACATGTCCTCCTCTAAATGTCGACTAGCTATCTGGCACACACGCTCACGATAAAACTCCGGATCAGCTGGCTCCACAGTATCTCCATGGATAATATGTCCTCCATAAGCATCAGTCACAAATTGGTGAAACTCCGGATCCATGCTATCCTGCAAAGGAAACTATCTATCGTCAGGAAGACGAACTTATCTTATACTCATATCTCATCTCAAAAAATCTTAACAACACTAGGACCAGATGGTGTGGAAATACTTAGTGAACAAAAGTATCACAACCTAAAGTACCGAACTCAAGCTCTGATACCAAAAACCCTATCACGCCCCGAAGCAGCATAAATAGAGAAAAATAAATTTCCTTTATGGGTCCATAAGGAATGACAGGTGAAAGTCACTAATAATCCACACCACGCAGTACTAGTCCAAAAGAACAGCAACTGTAAACAACTGAGAATAACACACAGTGCTAACTATTACAAAAATATCAGAGTGTGGTCCACAGGATCACAACAGGTCTGGAGACAACAAATGCCCAAGTACCCGTTAACTAAAGGTTTAACAGAACAACCGAAATGTAATCTAACTATAACATCTTCAGTCTTCAACTGGCATAAGGATAATCCTCCCTGGTGTAACCATCATCGGTGGGGCCTTCCTCTGGATAATAATCATCAGTGTACTGGTCATTACCTGCAGAATAAGGGGCAGGATATTCTGGACGGGGAAAGTCCAGGCAATAAAAGGCCGTCAGCTTACTGAGAGCTGAGTGAGCAAAAACTAACGAGGTACCAGTTATCTGAAGTAAACACAAGATGATGGAAACACGGTTTAACATCTTATAATAAAAATAACATTATCTTGTTCCTTTATCCATTCTGGTAAACCGACCCTTATCGTCTTGTTACTCAAATACCTAACTCAACATACTCAGATGTCATGAACAGACTCAATCGTTTAACTCTAGGGATACACCCTTATTCTGTCCATCGCTTTTAAGAGCAATATATCCTGCTCACCGCATGTCATGGACTCCACGTCAGTCTGTCCCCAGCTTTTAAGAACAATGGTCATGTGCACCGCATTTCAGGGATATAACGTTTCAAACAAGGCATATCAATCTATTGCCACGACTCAACGTCATCTACTAGTGATCCCAGCTCACCGCTTTTAAGAACAATGGTCCTGTTCACCGCTTTTAAGAGCTATCAAAGATCATCCAGTCTATCTTAAGACTTCTTGGTCCAGCTCATCGCTTTTAAGAACCATGTATCCGGTTCACCGCATTTCAGAGCATATCATGACCAATCGTCCATCCACGTACCATTCCCAGAACTTACCAAACCTACTTACATTCCACTCTACATCGACACATGACAATTCCCAATGTGGCCTGACTACTCGGATTAAAAGAAAACGGATATCAAACTCATATCAGCATCAACGCGTCACCCATGTCTTCATATTCTTTTTATTCATCCATTAACCATAAATCTTTGGTGTCACATTACCCCTGCCTAACCCATAGTCGCATAAGGGAAATTCCAAATCAGGAATCGAACAACTAAACCTCTTATATAATAAACAGGCAAAGGAATCCATATTCTGATCATGCCAATCGATTGGGATAGTGATCCAATCGATTGGGTCAAAAGTTATATCAATCGATTGAGAAACATGGCAATCGATTGAACATGTCAATCGATTGGAATTCTATCCAATCGATTGAGATACGTCTGATATCAATCGATTGAGATTATGTCAATCGATTGGTACTACGTCTTCTCCAGCAGATTGCAAAAACAGCGTATATAAACGTACACTACATGCATTTATCCCATCTAAACTTTATAACAACTTACATAAACATCACATAAAGGGACCAAGTGAGTTATAAACTCACCTAGGGTGCGTTTGGATGGGTGTGGGCTTGAAATCTCCAAGTTCTCTCTCTTTCTCCTCTTCTCTGTCTCTGTCTTCCCTCTCTGTCTCCTCCTCTCTTCTTTCTTCTTCTTTCTGCTTCTTCTTCTTCTTCCTCCCAGCTGCCAAAGCAGTGTGTGTGTGTATATATGTGTAGATATAGATATATGTATGTATATATGTATATCTCTCAAGAGGTATGTCTCTCTCTCTCTCAATGGTCTGAAAAACAGCCCCAAGGCCAATAAATGAAACATATATATAGAGATATGGGAGTGCCACACGTTTAAACCTCAAGAAAAGAAGAAAACATTTCTCAGCTTATGTCAATCGATTGGGACACAAGTCAATCGATTGACAACAGATATTTATAGTCAATCGATTGGAATGATGTCAATCGATTGGGATGTTGACACGTAATCAATTTTAGTCGGTCTGATGGCAATCGATTGGGAACATGTCAATCGATTGGTATTCAAAAAGTGTCAATCGATTGGGAATATATCAATCGATTGGTATCCAAATCTCACCAAAGGAAAGGTTAAGGTTATACAAGTATAGAAATGAAATACCAGGTTTTATTAATATACCAAAATACAGGGTATTACACGCACACTTATAAATTTTCCAACCAAACATTGTTACATCACAATTACAAAATAGATTTTATTAGTTTGAATGGAAGTCTGAGAATTATAGTTAGCAAGAGGATTAATGATTGTAGTGCCAAAAAATGTCATCTTTAATGAAATGCACCAAGCCAAAATATAACATCTTGTCTTTTTTTTTTTTGGCTCAAAGAAACATTCGTATAGAATTAACCAACCATAACAAAGAAAACAATACAAATAACAACAAAAATAACGAAAAGCAAAACAACTAAAGGTACAATAGATAGGCCAGGGAAGCATAAGCGGCCACAGAAAATACTCCGTAAGCTACACGAGAAATCCACCACAATGACACAAAGGTCGTTACGTAGTTGGATCCGGAACCCATGGCAACTTCAACATTGTAGATAGCAGAGACCATCCAAAGAAAGAAGATGGCATAAAGTCAAGCCCAAACAAGTGAAGAAGCTTCACCAAATGGAGCAACAAAAGTTGCTTGAAAAGCTTTCATGTTAGCAAAAGTTGCACCATGGAAAGTAGTACAGCTGTAGATGAGAGCTCTAAAGCCACCAATCAAAACCCAATGAAGATCAAAAAACCAATCTACTGTTTCAAGACTAGTGTGGTCCACATCTACCATATTGAACCCAAAGGCATGCCACGCAAGAAAAGGTACAAACACAAGACAGGAACTAAAAAAAAGGGAAAGCAAATCTCAAAACAAGCTTCACAAAGGAAGGGGAAAACCTTCACACAGGAAGGGGAAGAAGCCAAACATGGCCTTATTAGATCTAGAACAAAAAAGGAAGGGGGGGGGGGAGAGAGAGAGAGAGGAGGGACCGATCAAGCACTGGGACGAACGGAAGATAAGCAAATGGATGGGGGTGCCTAGGTTGAATCGCTTCTCTCTCTCTAGCCTAGAGAGAGAAGCTAAGGGAAAGAGGTTCCACTTCCACTAAATGGGGTTTCTAGATCATTTGTGGCAATACCAATATATAATTGACATAAAAAGAATATATTCATACATAATTACATATAGCATTTTGCATTAGTGATGGTCTAGATTGTGTTCCATTACCAGATTAGGTATGAGTAGTGTTAGGGTATCCAAATAATTTTTGAATTTGGGTCTACAGTGGTAAATGAAATAATTTTCAAAGAAATTCATATAGTCCTATCATGATAAGAGGCTACCACACTACTAGTATACTTAGGGCATGTTTGGTTGTCACTTGAATTTGAATAGTTTCATTCAGTTTTCATGTTGAATCTTGAAGAAAAAATCATCAACATGAATGACTCTATTTATAAAAATAGGAAACTCCACCATATTTCTTCTAATGTGGTCATTTCTACCTCCATCCCTTTTTTGTAAAGTTCTATACAAACGATAAAATGCAATTATTGCATTCAAGGACAACTAAACATGCCCTTAGATACTATAATAAAAATCAAATTCAAACAGTTGAATATTATAGCATTATTCATTAGTATGTGCACCCAAAATCTTGTCATTTATATTATAACCACAAACGATACAATGTGGTCCAATAATCGGCCCATGGTATCTTCACAAAAGAAAATTAAAATGATAACATGTAAAAATATCAATATGTGTTCTATGACTGAGGATCTATTTGAAAATGCATAAAATAGGATTCAAGTTTCATTTTTATCTAATTTTGGTAAATAATCAATTTCGAAATATATTTAAGTCGTACACAGACTCTTACGTAATGAGAGAACGACTGTACATTCTTTTCTAGTCGCCAAAATAGATTCCTTGTATTACACAAATCTCTTATATACACCACAAAATAGATTCATTGTACCCACAAACCTCTTATAATTGTGTTTCTTGAGGCTCAGGTGCGCCCCCACTAATTATTACTCCAATAATGAAGTAGGGTATGAAAACTAGACCTTGATTTCAAATCTATTGTTTTTAAGCCTTTTAAGTCAGCACCAGAGTAGCAGTAGTAATCTCCATGGAGGAGTGAAAGAGGTTGAGGTTGGAGTGATTCTTGATACGAGTTCATGGTTGGGGAAGGTGGCCCGAAGCTGCATTTCCATGGCAGTTTCTGATTTTTATGCCCTAAATACTCACTACCAAACCAGAATTGTTCTTCACACAAGAAATTCCAAAGGAGAGCCCCTTTCGCACTCTATCTGTCGGTGAGTCTTTTTTGTCAAATACCATTCTTTGCATAGTGTATTCGTATGTATATTTACATATGCTAGGGGCGTGCCCACATCCCCGTCAGTAAATGTGGATTGAATTTGTGATATATGCACGATTTGTGTAACTTGAGGAAAAGTTAGTGATATATGTGTGACTATTACAATTTTCATTTGAGAACGAGTTTTGATATATATGTAAAATTATTCATATGATTTGCACCTCGTCCTCTGAAATTTCCATTACGACCTCCATTAAACCTTCCACCTCGGCCTCTGTAATTATTGTTACCAAGAAAACCAAAACCACGACCAGAAGATTGATTGCCAGTAGGGGCGAAATGGAAAAGAAGCCATCGCAGAGAATTGTGAGTCCTGTGAGTATGGTTTATATGAATTGCCTCAAGTGCTTGTTCTTCGACTTTTAACAAAACATGAAGATCATCGAGTGAAAGACGATCTAACCGTGTGCGAATTGCAGTTTTGAATCCATTATATTTAGCCGGTAGTCCATTGAGTGTATAGAGTAGGATATTGTCACGCCCCGGAGCAGCATAAATAGAGAAAAATAAATTTCCTTTATGGGTCCATAAGGAATGACAGGTGAAAGTCACTAATAATCCACACCACGCAGTACTAGTCCAAAAGAACAGCAACAGTAAACAACTGAAGATAAAATCACTGTACTAGTTATTACAAAAACATCAGAGTGTGGTCCACAGGATCACAACAGGTCTGAAGACAACAAATGCCCAAGTACCCGCTAACAAAAAGGTTCAACAGAACAACTGAAATATAAAACTAGTCCTAACTCCTTCAGCCTTCAACTAGCATACGGATAGTTCTCAGCGTAGAAATCTTCCCTGGCGTAAACGTCATTGGTGGGGCCCTCCTCTGTATAACACTCATCAGTGTACTGATCATTACCTGCAGAATAAGGGGCATGATAGTCTGGACGGGGAAAGTCCAGGCAATAAAAGGCCGTCAGCTTACTGAGAGCTGAGTGAGAAACAACTAACAGGGTACCAGTTATCTGAAGTAAACACAAGCTTATGAAAACACGAGTTAACATCTTATTATACCCATATCTTGTTTCTTTATTTATCTTTGTAAACCGACCCTTAACGTCTTGTCAATCGAATACCGAACTCAACATATTCTGATTTCAGGAACAGACTCAATCGCTTAACTCTAGGGATACACCCTTATTCTGTCCATCGCTTTTAAGAGCAATATATCCTGCTCACCGCATGTCATGGACTCCACGTCAGTCTGTCCCCAGCTTTTAAGAACAATGGTCCTGTTCACCGCATTTCAGGGATATAACGTTTCGAACAAGGCATATCAATCTATTGCCACGACTCAACGTCATCTACTAGTGATCCCAGCTCACCGCTTTTAAGAACAATGGTCCTGTTCACCGCTTTTAAGAGCATATCATGATCATCCAGTCTATCTTAGGACTATTGGGTCCAGCTCACCGCTTTTAAGAACCATGTATCCGGTTCACCGCTTTTAAGAGCATATCGTGACCAATCGTCCATCCACGTACCATTCCCCAGAACTTACCAAACCTACTTACGTTCCATTCTACATCGACACATGACAATCCCCAATGTGGCCTGACTACTCTGAATGAAAGAAAACGGATATCGAACTCACATCAGAATCAACACGTCACCCATGTCTTTATATTACTTTTATTATCCATTATCCATAAATCTTTGGTGTCCCATTACTCCTGTCTTACCCACAGTCGTATATTGGAAATCCGAATTAGAAATCGAACAACTAAACCTCATATATAATAAACAGGCAAAGGAAACCATGTTCTGTTCATGCCAATCGATTGGGATAGTGATCCAATCGATTGGGACAAAAAGTTATATCAATCGATTGAAAAACATGTCAATCGATTGAACATGTCAATCGATTGGAATTCTATCCAATCGATTGAGATACAACTGATATCAATCGATTGAGATTATGTCAATCGATTGGTACTACGTCTTCTCCAGCAGATTGCAAAAACAGCATATATAAACGTAAACCACATGCATTTAACCCATCTAAGCTTCATAATAACTTGCATAAACATCACATAAAGGGACCAAGTGAGTTAGAAACTCACTTAGGGTGCGTTTGGGTTGTGTTTAAGCTTGAAACCAACTTCTCTCTCTCTTTCTTCCTTCTCTGTCCAGCCTTCTCTCTCTCTGTCTCTTCCTTCCTTCTTCTTTCTGATTCTCCTTCTTCTTCTCTTCTTCTCCCAGCTGCCAAGGGCAGTGAGTGTGTGTGAGGGTGTGTATAGATATAGATATATAGATAAATTTATGTATATCTCTCAAGAGGTATATCTCCCTCTCTCTCAATGGTCTGAAAACAGCCCCATGGCCAATAAATGAGACATATATATAAAGATATGGGAATGCCACACGTTTAAAGCTGAAGGAAAGAAGAAAATATTTCTCAGCTTATGTCAATCGATTGAGACACAAGTCAATCGATTGGCAACAGATATTTGTAGTCAATCGATTGGAAATAATGTCAATCGATTGGGATGAATGGCAATCGATTGGGATGTTGACACGTAATCAATTTTAGTCGGTCTGATGGCAATCGATTGGGAACATGTCAATCGATTGGTATTCAAAAAGTGTCAATCGATTGGAAATATGTCAATCGATTGGTATCCAAATTTCACCAAAGGAAAGGTTATACAAGTATAGAAATGAATTACCAGGTCTTATTAATATACCAAAATACAGGGTATTACATCATCCACCACTCAACAAAAGATTTCGTCCTCGAAATCAAAAGCAACAAGATCTAAAACAAAAATGAAAACTTCTCGCGCATCTCTGACTCTAGTTCCCACGAAGCTTCTCCTTCATCATGATGCTTCCACTGAATTTTGACTAACGGAATCTCCTTGTTCCTGAGTTTCTTGATCCCTCGATCCAGAATACGAACAGGTCCTTCATTGAATGTAGCGTTACCGTGGACTTCAAGATCTTCAAAGCTGATCTCATGCGCTGGGTTATGAACACACTTCCTCAGCATACTGATGTGGAAAACATTGTGCACTCCTGACATCTTTGGCGGTAATGCAAGGCGATAAGCAACTTTCCCAACACGCTCCAAAATCTCAAATGGTCCGATGAAACGTGGCGATAACTTGCCCCTTTTCTGACCAAATCTGACGATTCCTCGAACAGGTGAAACCTTGAGTAATACATGATCTCCAACGGCAAACTCCAAGTCTTTGCGTCGTTTGTCAGCATAACTCTTGTATCTGGTCTGGGCTGTCTTCATCTTCTCACGCACGACTTGAATCTTCTCACTGGTTTCTCGTACCATCTCTGGCCCAAGAAGTTGACTATCTCCGACTTCGGTCCAACATAGCGGCGATCGGCAAGGTCTTCCGTACAAAGCTTCGAATGGCGCTATATCTATGCTCGAATGATAACTATTATTGTAGGCGAACTCAATCAGAGGCAAGTGTATCTCCCAAGAACTCTCAAAATCAATGACACAAGCGCGTAACATATCTTCCATCACTTGATTAATTCTTTCAGTCTGTCCATCGGTCTGCGGATGAAAAGCTGAACTCAAGTTCAATGTCGTTCCCATCGCTGTCTGGAGACTCTTCCAAAATTCTGCAGTAAAGCGCGAATCTCAGTCTGACATAATAGATACAGGCACTCCATGTAATCGTACAACGTGTTGTAGATACATTTGGCTCAAACGTTCTACTGAGTACGTCATGCTATAGGCGATAAAATGTGCCGTCTTAGTAAGTCGATCCACGATTACCCATATAGCATCGTGATTCTGCTGTGACTTCGGCAATCCTACCACGAAATCCATGGTTATGTGTTCCCATTTCCATTGAGGAATTGGTAACGGCTGTAGAAGTCCAGGTGGTCTCTGATGTTCTGCCTTTACTTGTTTACAAGTAAGACACTGAGAAACATACTCAGCCACTTCTCGTTTCATTCCTTCCCACCAAAAATTTCTCTTTAAGTCCTTGTACATCTTTGTACTTCCGGGATGAATCGTCATCCGTGACTTATGAGCTTCATCCAATATGTTTTTTCGGAGACTTTCTTTATTAGGTACACAGAGTCTATCTTTACATCGTAAAGCTCCGTCTGTACTAATATTCCAGACTTCTGGTTCCTTGGCTGTCATCTTGGCGAACCATAACTTCAAATCCTTTGCTGTCTGTTGAGCCTCTATGATACGACTGATCAAAGTCGGTTGTACCATAAGACATCCAAAATGTTGTCCTTCCATTGGTTCCACTGGCTGAAGATCAAATTCAGCAATTTCTTCTAATGCTCTCCATTCTCTAATTAAAATTGCAGCGACCACTAGCCGAGGTTTACGGCTCAAAGCGTCTGCTACTACATTTGCTTTACCGGGATGGTATTGCAAAGAAAAGTCATAGTCTTTGAGTAACTCCATCCATCTTCGTTGTCGCATGTTCAACTCCTTTTGAGAGAACAAATACTTCAAGCTCTTATGATCGGAAAACAAGTCAAACTTTTCTCCATAGAGATAGTGTCTCCAAATTTTCAATGCAAACACTATTGCTGCTAATTCCAGATCATGCGTAGGATAATTCTTCTCATGTACCTTCAATTGTCTTGATCCATATGCGATAACATTTCCATCTTGCATCAACACACACCCGAGTCCCTGGTACGATGCATCACTGTAGATCACATATTTTTCTCCACTCTTAGGTAATGCGAGTACTGGTGCAGAAGTCAATCTCTCTTTTAACTCCTAAAATGCACCCTCATGCTTGTCTGTCCATTCATACTTCGTCTCCTTTCTGGTTAAGTTTGTCAAAGGTCCTGCTAGTTTGGAAAATCCTTCTACGAATCTTCTGTAATATCCTGCTAAACCGAGGAAACTTCTGACTTCGGTCGCATTGGTCGGTCTGTTCCAGCTTAAGACTGCATCAACCTTAGATGAGTCTACCGAAATACCATCCTGAGATATAACATGTCCCAAGAATTTGACCTCTTGTAGCCAAAACTCACATTTGCTGAACTTTGCATACAACTTGTTATCTCTAAGTGTCTGCAAAGCAATCTGTAAGTGTTTCTGGTGATCCTCTTCTGTCCTTGAGTATATCAATATATTGTCAATGAACACAATAATGAATTTATCCAGATATAGTCTGAATACTCTATTCATCAAGTCCATAAATACTGCTGGTGCATTCGTCAATCCAAAAGGCATAACTAGAAACTCATAATGCCCGTATCTCGTCCTGAATGCAGTCTTCGATACATCCTCTGATCGAACTAACAGCTGGTGATATCCAGAACGCAGATCGATCTTGGAAAAGATCCTAGATCCTTGTAACTGGTCGAACAAATCATCTATCCGTGGTAGTGGATATTTATTCTTAATCGTAACCTTATTCAACTCCCTGTAGTCCATACAGAGTCGAAGTGTTCCTTCCTTCTTCTTTACAAATATAACTGGTGCTCCCCAAGGTGACGTACTTGGACGAACAAATCCTAGATCTTCGAGTTCTTGAACTTGCTTCTTTAGTTCTAACATCTCAGTTGGTGCCATCCTGTATGGAGTCTTAGAAATAGGCAATGTACCAGGTACTAATTCCACGCAGAAGTCTATTTCTCTTTTCGGTGGAAGTCCTTTAATATCCTGAAATACATCCTGAAAGTCTCGTACAATAGGAATTCGATCCATCGTAAGCTCCGTACTCGTACTAATGATCGTAGCCAAACCACTCGTAAGAAACATATCGCTTGTTGGTTGACACTGAAATCTGATCGTCGGTTTTCCTCGTATTGGAAATACAATCGTTCTAGTAGGGCAATCCAGATTGGCACTGTACTTAGTTAACCAATCCATCCCTAGGATAACATCGAATTCTGACATTGACAGAACTACCAAGTCTGCTGGAAGATTCCTATCTCCCAAAGTCAATGGGCAATCTCTACACACTTTACTCAACTTAACTGTCACTCCCAAAGGTGACACCGCATTCAGTGTTGACTCGAGTGTCTGGGGTTCTAAACCCAACTGACGCACAATCTTAACAGCAATAAAGGAACGTGCGGCTCCAGTATCAAATAAAGCTTTAACTGGACTATGAAAGAGTACAAGTGTACCTTCCAAATGTTGCTGCTCATCAGCATTAAAGCCTACTTCTCCTGGAATGATAGCATTCATTCTGGTCTGATCAGGAGGTCCTTGGATTCCTTGCACTGGGACTCCGTAGTGTCCTCCTCGTGGTGCGCGACAATCCCTGCTCACGTGCCCTGGCTTATTACAGTTGCGGCAGACAATATCCGGCCTGCGATTAGGTCCATGGGCAGTGCAGTTCCTTGCAATATGTCCGGGTTTTCCACAGTTAAAACAACCTCCAGTGTTGCTTGGCGGGGCTGTCAGTAATGCCTGTGGCTGTGACCCCTGCTGGCGATATTGTTGAGGTCGATTATAACTCTGCTGTGGCTTCCTGGTTCCTTCCCAGGTTCTCTTGTTACTCTGAACGTTTCCTTGAGGTCTCCACCCTTGGGTATTTCTCGGTGGTCGATTATGGAAATTCCTTTGTTGAAACCCTCGTGACGATTGAGGTTGATTCGTCCGTGATTGCTGTACTGGATTAGCATCCTTTTCTAATCCTGAAGCAAATCTAACAATTTCTTTATACGACTGGTTTAGATGACCAACCATCATATGTCTGAGGTGGGGGTTCAGTCCTTGGTGAAATCTCTTCACCTTCTTCTGCGGGGTGTCTATCATATGCTGAGCAAATCTGGATAGACGCTCGAACTGTGTTATGTATTCTCGTACACTCCATCCTCCTTGGATCAAATTGAGAAAGTTCCTTTCCTGTTGATCTCTCTCATCCTCTGGAAAATACTTATCCAAAAATCTGCCTTTGAATGTCTCCCACGACATAGCTCTAGCGGCATCGATCCCAATAGTGGCTCGCTCAGCTTCCCACCAATCTGCGGCGACATAAGTGAGCTGAAACGTAGCAAGGCGACGTTTCTCTTGTTCGTTGCATTCCAATGCTTCAAATATCAACTCTATCTCTCTTATCCATTGTTCCGCTTTCCATGGTTCTGTTAGTCCATCGAACTTTTCGGGACGTAACCCACGAAAATTTGCTAACAACTTATCTCCAGTCTGTCTTGGTGGCTGGGGTGCAAGAGGTCTCTGGTGGGTGGAGTGATTATATGTATCCCCCACATGCCCCATTCTCTGCATAAATGCTTCAAAAATTCTCGTCGGATCCATCCCTTCCGGAATAGGTGCTCCATTACGTGCTTGGTGATTTCTCAAGGGTCCTACCATGATGATAACGAGTATCGCCTACAAGAGACATATTGATCAGCTGAAAGTCTTCTCGTAGAAACGAACTCAAGATAGAACAAGAAACAACAAAACTAACAATTCTACTAAACATCGCAGATCAACGCAACATCCAAACAATAACAAAAGTACTGCTCGTATATATATATATATATATATCAAAAGATGTACCGTATAGTACACATTAGTCAAATTGTGTACCATATGGGACAAGAATTACAACAACTGAAGTCAGCTAATACTATACAAAGCTATGGTCAATAGCTATCTCTCAAGCTCCAAAAATCTGGTGGACAACACACTACAAGAAAAGTGACTTTTAGTGGCACCAAATATCGCCACTAAAAATTAAAATTTCGTGACTAAAGCATTTAGTGAGGAGAAAGATGGTTGCCACTAGGTCGTGACTAATTGTATTGCAACTAAATCATTTAGTGTCAAAAGTAACAAAAGTTGCCACAAAAAGTGTTTTACTTTAGCCACAATAATTAATTATCACAAATGTTTAGTTTTTAGTGTCAACTAAAAGTTGCCTCTAATATTGAAACTTTTTGTGGTGAGAAATTTCTTGACACAAAAAAATTTCTTTAGTCACAACAATTGTCGTTGCAAAAAGATTGGCACTTCTTGTGAAAAAAACAACTCGTCACTAAAAATATACATATAGTCACAATAATTATCGTGAGAAAAATATTATATTACCTTACCAATGTGCTTTATTGACAAGTAAATTCGCCATTGAATGTTTTAGTGAAGGATACAAGTAGTTACTACATTAATTTTTGTGATAACTTAACCTTGTCACTATCCCTAGAAAAGTTTTTCTTTTTGTTTTTTGTTTTTTGTTTTTTTTTTTTCAATTACAAATAGAATCAATTTTATTTAATATATTAGAACAAAAATGATTGCATTAAATCAAACTCAAATTTGAGATAAAGTACATTTTGCTAACATGTAATTAAGTTAAAACTGAAATATAACTAATTCAAATTACAAGAGACTTGCATATACAAAATTTAGTTACAACTTACAAGCACCAACACCTTGATTACAAAAAGGGGTCATGAACAACTGACCTCATAACTTCATAATATCCAAAAGAAATCATGATCACAAGGCCTTAGATATACAAAAATATTATCATTAACAGACCGTTCAATATACAAAAGAAATCATGATTAATAGACCTTAAAATATACAAAAAAGTCCATGGTCAATAGCTTCAAAATATACAAAAAAGAGTCCATGGTCAATAGCCTTTAAGTCTCTCCAACCTACAAGTGAAACAGATGGGGTACATGTTAGTACTATTCTAAATCATGACCATCCGAAAGGCTTAATTCATTAATAACATAAATGGTTTTTACCATGCGAGAAGGAAGGGAACGACTCTGCCCTTGCTGCCCAAACTGTGCAAGAAAAGTTGCAAATTGAGAATGCATTGCAGCTTGCGAGGCTAACTGTGAAGCAAGGGACTCTATTCTTGAAACCATCTCGCTATTCTCCATCTCTAACAATTCTAAACGCCTTCTATCTGCTTCATTTTGCCTCCTAAATTCCTCATTCTCCCTCTCTAGTTGTGCACGATGAGTTTGCTGACTAGCTTCAAATGATCTAGGAGTTGGACCAGCCCCACGACCTCGTATCCGTCCCGATCGCTCCGGTCCAAGAACTTGAACAAACCTCTCATCCTCAGTCATAGTAGCAGCACCCTCCTCCAGGGGTTCATTTTCTAAACTCATTAACTTCTCCTGCATAGACATAGTTGAAAAATAAAAAACCATCCTTCAATTTTCTAACATCTCATAGATCCACTTTGGTACTTAAACAAGTGTAAAACATTTAAACAAGATCTCTTAATTATAATGTCTCTTTGTCTCTATGAATTCAAAACCACAATATCGTGAAAGGCTAAAAGTTGTAGTTAAGCATATCAACATCTAAAAAAATTTGCTTCCAAATGTAAAAAAACTTAACTTAATTATGCAAGCATTTCATAGGATTTCACTACTCAAAACTGTTGGGCAAGACACTAACAGAGTACCAAAATGTTGGGTAGCATATTGGAACCCGAAGATCAATTTAAAAGTTACAATTTATATATTCAGAAATGCACAAATGAACAAATACAACTTTGTGGATAAAACACAAATAAGCCAAACATGCCAAAATAAGTCTGCCAAGAATTGCTTCACAAGCTAGAACAATCTACTATTTTTATGATCAAAAGTCTTTCTTTTCGTATGTTTTTTTGGTGTCTCGACGAAGTGTGCGTGTGTGTTCTGCTTTGTGGGGTGTTCTTATTGGGTCAGTAATCGCAGCTTTTTCAGAAGTATTCAAGCGGATTCTTTTGGTTAAACTTCTCGAGTCTTGTGGTTATGCTATTTTAGTTCTTTGGATTGCTGCCTGTGACTAGTCGAGGATATTTGTGACAGCAAGGGGTTTTTGTTACAATCCAGGTTTGTCGGATTGGCGTTCGTATAACATATCCTTGTGCAAAAGCTGGTTTTAGGTGCTGCTTCATGATGTTTATGCTGCCAAATCATAGAATCATTTTGACGTTGGTTGATTCTATTAATATCTGCACATTGCTATTTAGTTTGAGAGGTTTGCTGCAGAAATTTCAGTTTTGGTCAGGTTTTAAAGTGGAAACTTTTGCAATTTTCGTTCAAGGGTTGATTGGGTCTGGGTTGCTTTTATTTTGGCCTCGGTGTCAATTTTTGTGGAGAATTTCCATATCCTGTGATTTTTGAAGTGCTCAGGCCTGATGGTTTCTGCTGATGTGGTGGCAGCTGTGTTGTGGAGGCTTAGTCTTGTGGTGGACAGTTATGTTTGGGAAAGTCTTTTCTTGTTTATTTTCTTTTGAGCCTTGTGTTTTTCAGGTTAACAATATTTCTCTTGGGTTGGGCTAGACTTTTTTGATGGCTTTGGGGAGTTTTGTTATACTTCCATGATTACTTCCTATTTAATAAAAGTCTGATTGCTGAGCAAAAAAAAAGTCTTTATCATAATCCAATGGTGTTTGGAATTACTTTACTTGATGCGATCTTAAAAAACTCAAGAGACCGAGATCATTATTTGTCATTCTAAGGGTTTTGTTCATTCAATTCCCACGTCTAAAAACTACACCATTGGGTTAGACATAACTAGCACAAACAAAGTTCTACATTTTTTTTTATTCTTGTAGAGCACAACATATTGATGAATCCATAATTGAATTATGGGTCATCCTTGGTTTGGGCTCATAAGCTATTTGAGATATACGAAGCAAATGAACATAGGAAAGTTCTACAATTTTTTATCCAATTCCCATGTCTAAAAACTGCACCAATGGGTTAAACACAACTAGCACAAATAAAGTTCTACAATTGTTTTATTTTTTATTTTATCATGTGGAGGAGCACAACATATTGATGAATCCATAATTGAATAGCTATGCTTAAATAGGAAAAGTTCTACGAACATGTAACTTACATAGACTTCCTGTGAAGTTTCATCTGCCCATTTGTTATTTTTTTTACTGAATCGCGTCAAATGCCACAAGACAGTTCGCGTCGGTTCCTCTCCTGTAGTTCTATCACGCTGTAACATAAGTTAATTGTAATATTAGGTTCTCTGATTATCATAGCTATTTCTAATGGAAAGTAACATTTAGTGTTAAATATGCTATGTGATGATCTCTCTCTCCATTAGAAATTGTTACAGTAGAAATAGTTCTATCACGTTGCAACATAAACTAATGCTTATAGTAGATTTCCCTACATTATCATAATTTCCAGTGTACATTAAAACTTCAATGAGCTTACCTCATCATGGCTGACCCTAGCAAAGCTCTTTGTCCCGGAAATGTGACAGATGTTTTGCTTTTCACGGTTCTTTTTGTTTCTTTCACTAATTTTCTGCATTTAATCGAAAAAGAAAAAACGAAGACATGTTAGCAGCTGAACGAACTAGGATATACATATACCAAAAAATTGAACATATTACCTTAAAGTCATCAGATCCAAAATATTTGACAAGATGCTCCCACTCAGTTTGGCTAATGCCTGATGGGCAGTGTTCCATTCTCATCTCATCACTTTCATATACAAGGTAGTATTGTTTGTGCAACCTATAGCGATATGACCTGTATTGTGTGTTCAATTGCCTATACACAGCTTTCTGGATGTGAGGTTCTTCAGTTAGGACAAACTTTTGCTGCAACAATAACTATAGTATGTTACAAAAACAACCCATTCCCCCAATTGAAATTTCTGTTAAGGAATAGGCTTTATTGAAACTGATTTCAAAAATTTCATTCTCGTTCATATTTTTTTCTTGTACATTCTCAAATTAAGCAGGCAATGGTTTCGAATATATGAAAGTTGCTCTCAAATATGTACTACTGCTAATTGGGAGCTCGAGCTAAGGTAATGAAAACTTCGCTAAATCCTTTGCTTCATGTTAATTAAACTAGGTTACCAAAGACTAGAGGAACAACCAACCCTGAACACTATAATTAGAAATTCATTCTCCAATGTACACCATACAGAAGCATAGTGAGAAAATGAACCATTTCAGGTGCATTTAAATGTATCAAAAAAAAAAAAACAAAGCTAAAGGCGAAAGACTTACTCTCAAAGATTGCCACATCTTGTTCTTATCATCTCCTGGAATGTCCTTCCATTTGACATATTGGAGAGGGGCCATTTGTCTCACTATAATACCAGATTCAGTAATTAGCTCTTGAGAATTCCGTCCAATAGCTCGCCAAAGGTAAAGTGGAATGTCGATGGGAAACTTTTCCCCAGCACGCCTCTTCTTTGCAAATCCAATGCCCCTAGTCTTCCCCCTTCCTCTTTTTCTAGATATTTGACCCTCTATTCAATTTATGTACAAATGCAATTTGATCACGCCTTTCATAAACAAGGTATCTAAGTTTGTCCAAAAGCCAAACACACAAACACTAGAAATCACATTCTTACCAGCTTAGCTACCTGGAACTTGCTCTACAATAGGTGGAGATTCAACCATGGTGGGGTTTGAAAGCCCATCATCTGATGCACGTTGATGTCCAACTCCTCCTTGGTTGATTCTAGCTCGACTTATTCTTTCCATTTGGACTATTGTAAACCATCACATCAATCAATAATTAGTTTGCACTTACATGAAATCATTTTGTTTGTATTACAGACATATCTAATTACCTATAGAAAAAAAGTTAATTTGAATCGAGACAACACATAGTACCTTCGCGTATTAATCAATACAAATACACGATAGACCAACTCTATACTTAAACATATAACATCTAAAAAAAAAGGGAGAATTGAAAATCATAGGCCTTTTTTGCTAAACAAAATAATAAACATTAACAAACAAAAAATTTCATACAAAGTTTGTGCCACAAGCCAGAAAGAGCATTATTTTTAATTTGGGTAAATTATATGGACACTCTCTTATGTCTTATGTATTGCTCTTTTCACCCCCTAAGCTTAAAATTCACCTCAACTATCATTTTTCTTCTCAAAATGACCCTCTCAAATACCCCCTCTCACTTACTTCACAGTCAGTTTGTTGAGTTTTTAAGTTTAGGGGATATTAGTGAAAAAAAAGCAATACATGAGGAGGTGTCAATATAACTTAAGCTTTTAATTTTTCTTCATTTTTTGTAGTTAGCAACATCTAATTATGAGTCTACTTAAGATAACCTCCGACCTTCTTATGCCTGTAAGTCTTTAACTCCTAAAAGGTGGAACAAGCTACAACATGCTTTAGTAGATAATGAGCTAAATCTTTAGTATTCCATCCCTCAGCAATATTTACATTAAGGAATTGCTTTGCTCCTAACTTTGTCTCATTTTGCAAATTTCAAGAACTGTTTTTGTTTTTAATTTTTTCGGTCTCTAGTAAGTTTGGAAGCATCACTTTAAATATATATATATATATATGTATAGATTTAGATATATATATAATATACCTATATAAGACGATGGATAAACACCATCCTTGCCTAGTTAGTACACAGCATACATATACAAATTAAGTCCAAAGACACTCAAGCCTCCCAACTCTCAAATGAAAAAAAAATCTCACATAGTAAAATTGTAGTCTTCTAATACCAAGAATAATACCCTAAATTAAGATAAAATAGATCCCAAAATAATTGCTGGCCTACCTAGTAAATCGGCGCAACCCCCACCCCCCCCCCCCCCCCCCCCCCCCCCCCCCCCCCTCCACCCAAATTGTAAATTCCTGGTTCTACCCCCGAGGTTGACTCCAATAGGACAATTTCTAAAAGTTAAATAATACTCCCTCCGTCCCATAATAAGTGTCCACATTTTCTTTTTTGGATGTCCCAAAATAAGTGTCCACTTTCCTAAATTGGCATATATCGTTTACTTACTTTCCAAAACTACCCTTATAATAAAGACAAAGAAGCATTTATTTGTGGTCCCAAAACAAGCCAAAAGTCAAACACCCATCACATCTAAGGGTAAAATTGGAAAGAGACTCTTTAATGAACCAAATAAATTAATATAATACAACTTTCTTAAACATTGTGCAAAAAGAAGGTGGACACTTATTACGGGACGGAGGGAGTATTATAAATTACTTATCACCATTCATTTAGGCTCTATTTGATTCATGGATTTAGCAAGCGGAAGTAAACTCCTGTCTTTGTTTGATCGATGAAAAAAATTGCGAGCAAAATAGGAAGAAAACGAAAATATGTTGTAGAAAATATCATAAATGCGTAAGTGCTATAGTCCCCAATTTTCTATCTCAAATTTGGTTCCTAACACATGTGACAATGGGCCACCTTTTAATAGTAGTGAGACCACATGATTTTTATTTGAGGTTATTTTAGATGGTCTACTGTCACACATGTTGGAAACCTAATTTGGGACAAAAATATTCAAATCGTAGCATTACGATCATTACAAATTTTGAGTTTTGTAAATTATTACCTCCCTTTTCCCCAAGTTCCAAGTATATTTTGAACTTTTTAAAGTTAAATATTACTTAAGCATGGAGAAAAACACAAGGGAAGACACATGAGAACTAGTTTTCCTTGAGGTTTCTGTTTTCTTTTTTGTTTTCCTTCTCTAAATCCACAAACCAAACATAGCCTATAACTTGTTCGAGAGTAATCAAAAAAAAAAAAATTGCTTTTATTTATAACCGACAAAAAAGTGAATGAGATCAATCTAGAACACTTTTTTTTAAATTCTAAAATGGCAAGTTAAGATTCTACTAATCAATGAAATTTCTTGCTAGAAAACAAAGCTGGTGAGGGTGGCCAGTTTTCGGGGTTGACTTCAATACATAATTAGATAGATTGCAATGTTTTAACAACAAACATATAGGAATACCCATATTTGGAGACAGAGATATATCCAATGCAGGGCCGGTCCCGAGTATTTGAGGCCCGGGACGAACTACTAACAGGGATGTCCTTACATGAGGGTTCGGGGGCAGCGTCCCCAAGACGATTTTTTTAGGGTCTACTTATACATAATTGCCAATTTTTTTTAGAATTTACTTATACAAAACTGGCAATGTTTTGGGGGTTTACTTATAATATTATTTGTGAACTTAAACATTGTATGGTGTCTTTCAATATTCTAAAGGGGCCTATTTCTAAAACTCAAAAAATTCTTACACTAAAAGTGCAATTTTTAAAATTCTAGTTGCCTTTGTTTTTGAGTTTTATACACATGCATATTAATATATATGTAGTTGATGGCCTAAATTGGGCCTTGGGGAGGCCTAAATGTAAAATACTAAAAAATTCTCAAGGTAAAAATGTAATTATGAAAATTTCACGGAGGCCCTCAAAATTTTGTGAACTTTGGTGGCCCGGGGCGGTTGCCCCTTTTGTCCCCCCTTTGGGCCGGCCCTCCAATGAGACGGAAAACACATTATAGATCAAGAGAAACTCACCTCAATGAAGCCCAAGCAAAGACCAACAGCAACAAAAGCATATCAATATACCAAGGAGAAAAAAAAAAAGCAGATGAGTCAGATGACAGAAACATAGAACACAATTTATCAACAAAGCACCATAATCATCCTCTCAAAATACCAAGAACAAAAAAAAAACCACAGTTGTAAATCGAGTAATATATGCAACCTGATAATTATATTATAGCATTGTGAATTTCTTTGTTAAAAAAATAATTAAGAAGAGTGTAGGCAAAATGAGCTCATAATTACTAAAGAGAGACTCAGAGATGGGGAGAGATTGGTAAGGGCCCTGAGATGAACCACTGTTTTTTTTTTTTTAACACTGCAAAGGTATATATATATATATATATATAAATTATGTCCAAGAAGGGAGTTACAAGGAAACCCATAACCCCAAACAAGCCCCAATGAACAACAGACATCCTTAAGCCAATACCCCCACTATTATAACAAGGAGTTCACTCAGACCTTTCTACAAGCACAGCAAGTGCACACTCCAACACCCTAGAAAGCAACTTACTAAATAGAAAACCCCCAGACTAAAAATCACAATTACAGAACCGATAAATCAAGGCCACATGCATTTGTGAATCCATATAGAAATCAAACAAACCAGTTCATTCAAAAGGATTACCCATTTGCATAATGATCAGGCAAATATATGGTATATAGTGGAAAAAATTGCATCTAGAAAAACATGTATGTCCTCCAATGTAACCCCTAAACTGTGTATATCAAACCCAAATATATTGAAATTGGCTTTTGTGAAAAACAACACTAAATAAAAACCTAAACATTTTGAATAATATACAAGGAAGTACCAGAATTAGCTTCAGTGCCAACTAATATAAGGGAAAGATGTAACGAGGCTTGATGATTCGCAAAGATCACCGCACCAACGAGATTCGTCCTGTCGAAGGTAGGAAAAAGTGAGAATGATAGAGGAGCTAAACAGGGAAAGAGAGGGCAAGGGAGGAAGAGTTCTCTAGTTATCAAGTGAGAGAATGAGATTTCAGAAACTCCTACCCACTACCTCAATGCTGCTGAAACTCCACCACTTGGCCTGTTTTGGAGAATATATAATATGTCTTTTTGAATATTAAACATTTTATTTTTTAAGTGTCAACTGAAGTCAACACAAAAGACCAAGCATTCACTATTTAGTCACGCTACAAAAAGAGGCACTAATTTTTTTAGTTTTTTACTCACAACCTATAATTTGTATTGCCATTAAATACTTCCCTCCATTTGGCGGCAAGTAAAAACTTTTCCCGCCAACATATTAGTCACAGCCTTCCAGTCACAACTTGGTTTTTCGTGAAAGAAAATCTTTCTTGGTAAATTTTAGTGGCTGCCTCTGAAAACGTGAGAAAAGTCTATGTTCAGTGACAAAAGGTTAGCTGCTACTAAAAATCTTGCCACTAAATGTAACATTTCTTGTAGTGACATGTTCTAATATAAACTAACAAAATCTATATCCTGCAGATCCTGACTCAACAGTCGTCAGCATCTGATCCTGCTGGTGGTGCCTCATCCTCTGGGTCTATATCCATCTCCTCGAGTGGATCATCATCAACTGGTGCGACAAGATCTCCAACTACTACCCCTATATCCCAATCCTCTATCATCTCTGCATCATCGTCCTCCATCACGTCTGCTATCGCCTGGTTAGCGACATCAACAGCTACTGCAGCAAAACCGTCAGCTATGTCAAGAGCTCCTGCTATAGCTACCTCTCCCATAACAAAATCTGCTGGCTGGGCTACCATCTGAGCTATCCATTCTACTGCCATATCGGCCATGGCTGCCATATGCATAATGGGTCCAGCTGGTATCTGAAGCACAACGGGTACCTCTGGCACAACTATCTCCTCGTCGGGTACCTCATCATCTACTACTACGTCTGCCTCCATAGCCTCTGGGTCTGGTACTGGATCCTCTGGCTCAAACTCTGGCTCCTCGGGGTCATCCTCATCATCATCTGCATCGTCTGCATGCTCATCCTCTACTGGGTCCTCGTCATCTATCGGCTCCTCCTCTCCATCTCTGTCCATGTCCTCATCGGGATGCTCATCCTCAGGCTCTAGATCCTCCTCATCCTCAATCGGCTCAGGCTCTGGCTCTGGAACGGGTACGTCCGGTACTGGTGATGGTGGGGCTGCTGCTGCTGCTGGTGCTACTATGGGCTCTGGTGGACCGGCTACAATAGCTCTCAACTCAATCTCATCCATCTCTGGCTTACTCAAAACTAGTCGTAACATCTCCTGGCAAACATCTCTACCGACCCTCGCAGTATGGTAAGAATCCATACGCATCTGTGTCGGGTGAGTACTCCCGGTCACATAAAGCGCTCTCCACATGTCTTCCTCTAAATGTCGACTAGCTATCTGGCACACACGCTCACGATAAAACTCTGGGTCAGCTGGCTCCACGGTATCTCCATGGATAATATGTCCTCCATAAGCATCAGTCACAAACTGGTGAAACTCCGGATCCATGCTATCCTGCAAAGGAAACTATCTATCGTCAGGAAGACGAACTTATCTTATACTCATATCTCATCTCAAGGAATCGTAACAACACTAGGACCAGATGGTGTGGAATGATCAGTGAACGACAGTATCATACCCTAGAGTACCAAACTCAGGCTCTGATACCAAAAATCCTGTCACGCCCCGGAGCAGCATAAATAGAGAAAAATAAATTTCCTTTATGGGTCCATAAGGAATGACAGGTGAAAGTCACTAATAATCCACACCACGCAGTACTAGTCCAAAAGAACAGCAACAGTAAACAACTGAAGATAAAATCACTGTACTAGTTATTACAAAAACATCAGAGTGTGGTCCACAGGATCACAACAGGTCTGAAGACAACAAATGCCCAAGTACCCGCTAACAAAAAGGTTCAACAGAACAACTGAAATATAAAACTAGTCCTAACTCCTTCAGCCTTCAACTAGCATACGGATAGTTCTCAGCGTAGAAATCTTCCCTGGCGTAAACGTCATTGGTGGGGCCCTCCTCTGTATAACACTCATCAGTGTACTGATCATTACCTGCAGAATAAGGGGCATGATAGTCTGGACGGGGAAAGTCCAGGCAATAAAAGGCCGTCAGCTTACTGAGAGCTGAGTGAGAAACAACTAACAGGGTACCAGTTATCTGAAGTAAACACAAGCTTATGAAAACACGAGTTAACATCTTATTATACCCATATCTTGTTTCTTTATTTATCTTTGTAAACCGACCCTTAACATCTTGTCAATCGAATACCGAACTCAACATATTCTGATTTCAGGAACAGACTCAATCGCTTAACTCTAGGGATACACCCTTATTCTGTCCATCGCTTTTAAGAGCAATATATCCTGCTCACCGCATGTCATGGACTCCACGTCAGTCTGTCCCCAGCTTTTAAGAACAATGGTCCTGTTCACCGCATTTCAGGGATATAACGTTTCGAACAAGGCATATCAATCTATTGCCACGACTCAACGTCATCTACTAGTGATCCCAGCTCACCGCTTTTAAGAACAATGGTCCTGTTCACCGCTTTTAAGAGCATATCATGATCATCCAGTCTATCTTAGGACTATTGGGTCCAGCTCACCGCTTTTAAGAACCATGTATCCGGTTCACCGCTTTTAAGAGCATATCGTGACCAATCGTCCATCCACGTACCATTCCCCAGAACTTACCAAACCTACTTACGTTCCATTCTACATCGACACATGACAATCCCCAATGTGGCCTGACTACTCTGAATGAAAGAAAACGGATATCGAACTCACATCAGAATCAACACGTCACCCATGTCTTTATATTACTTTTATTATCCATTATCCATAAATCTTTGGTGTCCCATTACTCCTGTCTTACCCACAGTCGTATATTGGAAATCCGAATTAGAAATCGAACAACTAAACCTCATATATAATAAACAGGCAAAGGAAACCATGTTCTGTTCATGTTAATCGATTGGGATAGTGATCCAATCGATTGGGACAAAAAGTTATATCAATCGATTGAAAAACATGTCAATCGATTGAACATGTCAATCGATTGGAATTCTATCCAATCGATTGAGATACAACTGATATCAATCGATTGAGATTATGTCAATCGATTGGTACTACGTCTTCTCCAGCAGATTGCAAAAACAGCATATATAAACGTAAACCACATACATTTAACCCATCTAAGCTTCATAATAACTTGCATAAACATCATATAAAGGGACCAAGTGAGTTAGAAACTCACTTAGGGTGCGTTTGGGTTGTGTTTAAGCTTGAAACCAACTTCTCTCTCTCTTTCTTCCTTCTCTGTCCAGCCTTCTCTCTCTCTGTCTCTTCCTTCCTTCTTCTTTCTGATTCTCCTTCTTCTTCTCTTCTTCTCCCAGCTGCCAAGGGCAGTGAGTGTGTGTGAGGGTGTGTATAGATATAGATATATAGATAAATTTATGTATATCTCTCAAGAGGTATATCTCCCTCTCTCTCAATGGTCTGAAAACAGCCCCATGGCCAATAAATGAGACATATATATAAAGATATGGGAGTGCCACACGTTTAAAGCTGAAGGAAAGAAGAAAATATTTCTCAGCTTATGTCAATCGATTGAGACACAAGTCAATCGATTGGCAACAGATATTTGTAGTCAATCGATTGGAAATAATGTCAATCGATTGGGATGAATGGCAATCGATTGGTATGTTGACACGTAATCAATTTTAGTCGGTCTGATGGCAATCGATTGGGAACATGTCAATCGATTGGTATTCAAAAAGTGTCAATCGATTGGAAATATGTCAATCGATTGGTATCCAAATTTCACCAAAGGAAAGGTTATACAAGTATAGAAATGAATTACCAGGTCTTATTAATATACCAAAATACAGGGTATTACAGATATCCTCATCGTCGACATTGACAAATACAATAACCAATTTGTCATGCAATTGTTTGATCTTCTGGAAAAAGACATCGATTAAATATGCTTTCTTAGAGATTGTTTAAAGATCAGACTTCAATTGTAGAATATTAGATCTTGTAATTGAAGAAAATTGCTTCTCTAGTGTAATCCAGACCTCTGTAGAGGAATTTTTGCCAACAACAATAGAGAGAACACTTTCTGTTAGGGTTGCATTGATAAAGAGTAACAAGAGCTTGATCTTAAAATTTTCAAGACTGATACAGAGGGTTAGGAAATTCTTCTTCTGACTCATTCAAAAGAAATTGAGAAGGACAAGGCTGAGTTCCATCTAAGAAACCGAAGAGCTAGTGTGTGCGAAAGGTTGAAGAAATTTGATATTTCCAAAGAATATAGTTTGATCCGTCAAGTTTGAATGGATGAGATTCGTGATATTAGAGACAAGAAAAAGAGGATTTGCAGAGATGGAAACTTCCTATGCTTGTTCAGATGTGAAATTAAGGACTTGTGTTACTATGAAATTAACATCAGTGTTTATTAATTTGTGTCAGTCTCATATCTAGCCAATTCCAGATTGGATTTGTCAAACTTTAAAATTAGTTTTTAAGCCATCTTCCAGTCACTAGTCCATAAAAGGATGAGAATGCTTACACATATTTGGCTCTTCAGATTGGTAATAAAATAAGGGATATGTGGCCCCTGTCTAGCTTATTCCCTCAACTAATTCATTGTCCAATGCTTTCCTATCCTGCAATAATTTAACACAAACAAAATGGACATACTACATAAAGCAAAAACAAAAGGTACACAAGAACTACTATTTGAAAAAAAAAATGCTATATTTTGTTGACCTTAACTAATAACTTTAGAGTTAATCCACAAAAACTTAATCATTGCTAATAAGTACTAAAAGAATGAAAATACTCCAAAACAGAGTATTTTTTTCTTGTGCAATATTTTGTAATATGTTGTTGTAATAATAATAATAATCATAATAATAATAATAATAATGTGCAATATTTTGTAATATGTTGTAATACTAGTACATTAGATATGTAATAATATCCACGCAAAAAAAAAAAGATATGTAATAATAATAATGTGAAATATTTTGTAATATGTTGTAATACTAGTACTTGTGTGTGCCCATGGGCATTACCAAAAAAAAAAAAGAGTTTGTTACGGAGGCAATTGTGAATGCTAAACAATAAACAACGTATTTAAAACATCAAAATAAGCCCATTTGTCTTATGAAGGCAGCCAAGAAGCACCATTAATAGACCATATTGTAATTAAAGAACCATTCTAACCCCAATACACACATTAAGATAGAGGAAATAAATATAGAAAATACGACTGATAAATTATATTCTATCAACATATCTTCATATTCCAAAGATTACACTTAGCATTTTCACTATTGGGTTCTGTCATTCTATAAGGTGAATAAGATAACAAATTGGCACATACAACAGTGAAATGATGGCCAAATGGTATATTTATATACAAATCACAAAGATAATGAGAGCTGTGAATTCAAATAAAGAAACTCACGTGGTTAACTAAAAATAGTTTAGTAGTGCAAAGTTTTGGCAAGGAGTCAGATCATGTGGAAACACATGCAAGAACCAAAATTGAAGGATAGTAATATCAAACAATAGCAAAATCTAAAGACTTACTAGGCTGTCTCTAGAGCAAGTGAGATAACATCAAAAGCCAATGAAACAATCATCTCTGATAGGAAATCTAGCTTCTGCATTATTAAGAAAACTTTAAAAATCACAAACAAGACACTAACTAAAAATAAGGAAAAGAGCTATCTATCTGCCACAATCAACCAAAGTGAAGAAATAGAACCCTACATCTACAAAATTACTTTATCCTCATTGGAACAAATCAGTGAACAACACTACTACAGTAATTCTAACACGAAGTCATTGAGTAAAATGATAATTCAATTTTACAAAGAATAATCATAGCTCCGAATTTGCTTCTTCGGGTCACCTATGGTCTGGATCTACTCCTGTTTAATTGTGTGCATATATATATATATATATTTTCTAAAGAAAATGTTATGTACATCTTATTTGTTCCAACACACAAAAACAAACAACACAACAAACACAAATCTAGGGTTTAGTTTACTCTCAAATCTCAGCCTCCTTCATAGCAAATATCGGGGTTGCTCCATAAATAACAAAGATCTAGGGTTTAGTTTACATATATTGGGGTTTCAATTTCGAGATGAAGGAAGAAGAAGAAGAAGAAGAACCCCCTTCTGTTTCAGTTTCAGTTTCAAGATGAAAGAAGAAGGAGGAAGAAGAAGGAAGAAGAAGAAGAAGAAGGAGAAGAAGGTGGGTGTTTACCAAGAGGAGGTCGGCGGCGGCTGTGGGTCGACGGCGGACTCAGATCGGTGGCGGTGGCGTGGCTGCAATGGGTGGTGGTTGGGATGTGTTTCCCCTTTCTCCTTGCCCTTTCTCCTTCTCTCTCCTTTCTCTTGTTATGAAAGTTAGTTTAGATCTACTTTTCATTTTAGATCCCGATGGTTCTACCTTCTTAAAATTCTTTTTATTTTTTTATTTTTTTGAGACAATTTTGTAACGGATATAAACGTTACATATTTAAATACACCCGTTGCAAAAATTAATCAACCAAAATAATAGCAATTAGTAACTTTTTACATAATTTGTAACGGATATATCTATTACAAATTAGTAACGGGTATTCCTGTTACAAATCATAAAACTTGTCTGTTACAAAATTGCCCATATGGTGTAGTGAACTGGGGAAGAATTAGCGGTTGAAGATGTGACGCCCCGCAAAAATAAAGTGTATTTCTATTGAAAAATAAAATGAATTACACTTGATTCTTTAAAATAAAAATACAGAATTTCATTAAAACTCCCAGCAGGCCCATATTCTTCACGGATCTTCTATATCATCCTTAATCTTATCTTTCTTCCAGACTTCGGTTACCGGCACTGCCTGCATCTAAAAACCACACTGAGAAGTATACGATATGACAAGAATAATAAATGCTCGAAAGAATAATGACAATCAAATAAATAGAACGACATCAAATCAATTGACCAGTTTCACAACCCAACTGCTCACACTACCCAAATGCTCATACCAATAGCATTATACCAGGTTCCGCTTGGTCACATAGCAAGAGACACCTCACCTTACCTCACCCATCTCTAGTACGTCAATCCCTGAGACTTGTTGGATTGTCGGTAGGTGCTCCTTGTTCATGACCCTTTAGTCCCATAGCACTAGCAATAAACACATACTCATTGATTCCAAATGAAAGTACAACATTCATGCAAAAAGAGTACAAGTAGAGATACCAAAGAAATACTCCGGAGAATTTAGAAAGCATATTGTACACAACCCGGTACCTATAAATGATGTTGAGCAACTCTCAAACATTTCTCTTCTTCTTCTTCCTCTAACTTTCTCTTAGAAATTCACTTTGACCTCTATGAAATTTGGTGTAAAAGTAATAAAGCATAGCATCCATATTTATAGGTTAAGCTTCTTGGTGGCCAAAATGAATTGGATAGCCACGATTGGTTAGCTTAAGTTAGGAAGTATATTTAATTTGGTGGTCAAGATCATTTAGGTTAAGTAGTCTATTTGATGACCAAGATCATTTAGGTTAGGTAGCAACTAAATATTTTGCTTGGTTCCCAAGTCGATTGGATTTGAACTAGGTTAGTTAGGATTCAACTAAATGTGAAAAGTACTGAAACCGATATATCTTCTAAACGGAGATCGAAAAATCTTAATTTCTAATACGAATACCAAATCATTTAATTTTATGCAACTTTTACCAAAAATTATATTTTCAGTTCATGATTTACAAAAATTGAAAAAATTACCAAAATACCCCTGTGACCAATTTTCGCTAAAATCGCACACAAAATCTAAATCATCAATTTAAACATAAAAATACGAGTTACTACAAAAAACGAAATTGTTGAATTCGCCATTAATGGACGTTTGTCCTTCTAAAGCTTTGATACCATGAGCAGAATGTAAAGCAATGAAGAAACTTAATTAACTCATTCTCATTATTTCTAGAAACTACATACACATCAATATATAGCGGTGAGAATTAGAGAATTGGTACTAACAGGCGCCAAAGTTAGTTACAACTACTTGCCGCTTGGTAAGTTTGATAAGCTAGATAGGGACTGTTTGGATAGATGGTTTCCACAAACAAGGCCTTTATGAACATTTTTTTTCCCACTGTATGTTTATTTAATTTTGTGACTTAATAATCATTTTGTTAGATATCTAAACAAGTCAATGAATGATATGGACATTTTTTGTCTTTGTTTCCTCCATGTTTAATTTTTTGTAAGACTTAATAGTTTAAGTAGAGGCTGTTTGGGTAATAAGAACCGTGTTCAGAAAAGAACCAGTTTTTAATAGTTATGGAGTCTATGCCAAGACTTGGGGGGTGTTTTAAAATGCATAAAATAGGATCAGGTTCAGTCCTGCTCTCATTTTTAATCTGGTACTTATGAAACACCTGCAGTATGATGTTTTGCTTTGCTTTGTTCCTATCTTTTACAGGTTTTCCCAAAAGGTTTCACCATTGGCTCCTGATATATCAAGAGCAATTGCAAAACTAAGAGAATCAGGAAAACTTGCAAAGATGGAGCAGATGGTGCAGACTTGGTTTAAGAGTACTTCGCCATCTTATATGTCCCAGGACTCGGTGACTACACCCGAAGACTCTCAACCTTGACAGTTTTCGTAGTTTATTTCTTATTAGTGGGATATCTTTAGTTGTAGCACTTTTAATGCTCTTGATTTATATTATTTATGAAAAATTTGTGCTGAAATTTATAGTCTTCGGAACGTTGTTCGAGGAATATTGGATTTCTTGATTAAGTACATATTACTTATTTATTACTAGAAATTATTATATTATAGAACATACATTTGCAAGACGATCAATATATATAAATGTAACTTTGGTTATAGTTCCTCCAGTACTAGTAAGTGTACTTGTGTGTTCTCGGATTTTTAACTCCTTTTTTCATGGAAGAGATTGTTAACTAAATTGATGTGAAAATGGTTCCTTCATTTGAGTAATCCTCACATAATGAATAGAGATGTAATTTGTTTTACCACTATTGAATCTAGTGGGTAATTTTTCGTTATAATAATGATAAATTCACTCCCTCAACCACACTCTTAACCACATTTAGCAGATCTTGTCCCTTGATTTTAGTGGGTCCTATGTGGAATTCAATAGTCAGAATGTACTAATGGTTGAGAGTGTGATTGAGGGAGTGAGTTTCTCTTCCAAATATTACAATAAGAATATTGTAAACCAACATTAATTTATAGTTAAGCTCATCGTACTATATGTAATCAGGCCAGGTTATTATTCCTTAAGACCATCATACTAGGTGTGACACACTTACACTTTAAATCACACGGATATAACGTCTTTGGACAATCACAATCACACTCACACAAGGTAACTTACTAGTCGACACCCCGTTTTATACACGGATTATTTTCAAAAATAAAACGATTCATTTGATCAACTACATATTACCATGAACATATGTAATACATACGCATAATCTCACTTTAGCAACAAAAAAAAAAAAAAAAATTAAAGATCAAAGTGATTAAAAAAATGATCTACCTGTTATTGAAGTAAACACCTTTGCAGTAGTATGTTCTTCTGGCCAGATGAATCTCTGACAATCTTTCCTGAATAAAAAAAATTAACTATAAGTTCTTTGAGAATCTTTCTTGTATAAAAAAAAATGTTATGCATATATGTTGAAACGAATTAGTAGTCTTCGGTCCGAATTAATCATAGTAGATCAAGAAACAATGTCATATCTTATAAACACTACAACAATTTTTATTAATGAAAAAATGATGTATTGTAAACAAAGTGAGAGAGAGATACATGGGGGAGAATTGACTATACTATGACACATACATATAGAAATGGTAAATGTTGTAGATGGTTATTTATGTTTTGCAACTAAAGGACATACTCATTCAACTTCTCCAAATATAAGTTCCCAACAAAACTAAATGGAAAACCTATATTATTCATGTATCTTCTTATGTAAAAGCAAAGAATGAGGGATAGATGTCACATATGATACAAGGTGATGTGGATGGTTGTAGAAGCTTCATTTGCTTTAGCATTTATATATATAACAGATTTCTCATTTAACTCAATCTAATTTGCATTTTTTAGATGTCTTAGGCTTAGTTTGGCCCCCATTTTGGTTTTTTTTTTTTTTTTGAAGCACAATTTTATGTTAATTCATTTGATAACTAATTTATGAGCTTTTCAAAAATTGAACTTAGGGTTTTTTTGGGGTAGCTTTTAAAAGCTCTAGAATGAAATTTTTAAAAGCTCAAGGTTGCTTTTTGGTTTTATGATTTTTTTTTTTGAAGAGTAATGTGTCACATGTACAAAATTATCAAACAACTTAATAATAAATTTCATAAGTTACTTTAAAAAACCACGTGGGAACCAAACTAAGCCTTAGTAGGTGTAAAGAGTAATTAAGAGCAAAACTTCACGCACAAACTTTACACAATTTTTAATCCATTGTGATACGAGAAAGAGATAGGTATATTTTTTTGATTTGTGAATGAGAAATTATGTAAAAATTGTGGATAAAATATTACTTTTTTTTTTTCGAAAAAATGGTAAATAATGGATAAAGTATTACTCGGTACTAATTAAATAGTATAGTTCAAGGATATGCATTGTCCTATCACATGATGGGTAGATTGGTACCAAAACTGTAGTTGTTGACCCAAGCTAGAAGATGAGTACAGTGAAACACAGCGCCACAATGACCATGTCTCACTCATCGGTATGATGGTGCCGTCCTCCTGTCCGTTTGCACTGTAGCCCTGAAGCAGAACACGTCAGATTAGTACCCTCCTTTGATTGGATCGAAGACTAAAATCATCAAATTAGAACACCCCTTTGATTTCACCTCAGCCAAAATTGAGGGTCAAAAATTCATAATCCTTCATGATTTGGGTGCTTTTTCTTCGACTATTTTTGTGATTGGTTCATATGTACAAGTGTGTTTATGTGGTGGTAAGACATAAGCGGTCTAATGATTATACCATATAATTTTGTTCACTCTATCTCACTTTTACTCCATTTACCAATTTATATATCGATTTAAAAAATAAAAAAGAGTCACAGTTAGAAGTCCAATCACAACAAAAATATATTTAAAACACAATAATTAATAGGGTTAATTGCAAAAACACCCCTCAACTATGACCCGTTTTTTAGTACACCCCCTGATTTAAAAAAGTGAACAACTTCACTCTCTCAACCATCAATATTTATTTACTCTCTAACACCGTTAAGGGAAGTTATAAAATGCCGCATATACCCTTGGTCTGAATTAGAAAAACACTCCCTCAACTATGACTCATTTTCGAGTACACCCCCTGATCTAAAAAAAATGAACAACTTCATCCCATCCCCCTCCCTCTCTCTCTCTCTCTTTCTCTCTCTCTTTCTCTCACTTAATGGAAACCAAATCAACACCAACTACACATCAACAACTCAATCTCCAAACCCCTTCTCCTTGAGATGTTTATCAAGGTGAGTTTCATAAAGGGGAAGTACTCTAGAAGTCGGGTTTATTACTATCATTTGAGAGAAAATTCGGAGAAGAGATTGAGAATTGCAAAATCCGGTGTTCGGTGGTGGTGATTTGGTGATGATTTTGGGTATGGGTGGTGGTGATTGGATGGTGTGGTGGTGATTGGGTAGTCATTGTGTGGGGCAATGGTAGTCATGGCCGGCCCAAAGGGGGGGCAAAAGGGGCAACCGCCTCGGGCTACCAAAGTTCTAAAAATTTTGAGGTCCTACATGAAATTTTCATAATTACATTTTTATCTTAAAATATTTTAGTATTTTACATTTAGGCCTCCACATGGCCCAATTTAGTGTCGTCAACTACATGTATATTGATATAGATGTATATAAAACTCAAAAATAAAGGCCCCAGAATTTTGAAAATTACACTTTTAGTGTAAGAATTTTTTGAGTTTTAGAAATAGGCCCCCTTAGAATTTTAAAAGACACCATGCAATGTTTAAGTTTCACAAACAGACTCATATTATAAGTAGACCCCCCAAAAAATGTCAATTATGTATAAGTAGACCCTAAAAAAAATCACCTCGGGAGTGTTGCCCCCGAACCCCCGTATAAGGGCCTCCCTTTTAATAATTCGTCCCGGACCTCCAAATACTCGAGACCGACCCTGATGGTAGTGACTAGATGGTGTGGTGGTTATTGGATGGTGATTGGTGATGTCCGGTGGTGGTTGGTGGTTGTCGTGGTGGTGTGGGGAAAGAGAATGAGAGAGAGGGAGAGGGGAGAGTGAGAAATCATGATAGAGATCAGAGAGAGAGATCAAACTCATTTTGGGTACAAAAGGGTAAAAGTGTCCATTTTTGTTCTCACGTGATGGGCACATGCCCATTTTCTTTTGCAAACAAATGGAGGGGGTCAACTTGTCGAATAAAACAAACGGAGGGGGTCAATTTGTCGAAAAAAATAGTTCAAGGGAGCGAGTTGAAAATGGGTTATAGTTGAGGGGGTGTTTTTGGAATTAACCCTAATTAATATGATTAAAGTGTTATAAAATATAACAAAGTAGCTTATAGTACTGGAAATTTTGAGAGTGAGTGAATGAATGACTTACAAACCTACCATGTTCTTTATATATGGCAGGAACCCAATAAATTTCGTATAGTACTAAGGGTAGTTCAATAAATTTGTAACATAATCGGGTTGGAGTAGGAGTTAGGGGATCTTTCCAAACCCACTTCTACTCCTTCAGAACTTTTGTTTCTTTGTATCAACTCCACTCCTTTATAGTTTTATTAAACTCTGACTCTTTACCGTTGGGAGCAGAGTGGAGCGGTATGTAATAGTCTTGGCTAGTAAGGGGTGTAGACATTTTGTCTTCCAAAAGGCAGACAATTTTGTCACTTGGTAAGTCCCCTATACTGAGCGAGACCACCGCCAATATTGCATATAGTCCGGGATCATAGAATAATATCTCCTAATAACATCTTAGAACAAGTTGAAGAAAAGTATCTAAGAAAAAGTATTAAAGTATTGTCCTTCAAATTAACTTTATATTATGATTGTTTTGATGTAAATATTTTCATGTAAAAGGTTTCTCATGTAAATGTTTTTTTTTTTTTTTGGTGTTTGGCTAAAGCTCTAAACACCGTAATAGTTTGCAGAGGCAAATAATTCACTTCTTTTTCTTTCCTTTTTTTCGTCCATAGTCAATTTTGATGCCGCCATCAACGGCCAATCGTCCACTCTCGCTATTATTATCCGTAATGATCAAGCCAAGGTGACGTTCGCTAGGATTTCAAACGAGTGTTCTATCGACCCACTGCAAACTGAGGCAAAGGCTACCTTACTCGCCATTTTCTGAAGCTGCTGCCCTCAATTTGGATAAAGTTATTTTTGAAGGTGATGCACTTTTGGTTTGCAAACCTTTGTTGGACTGGAGCACCACCCCGGAATGGGTCATTGACTCTACTATCAGGCTCTCTCGTGATCGTTTGACTAGGTCTTTTTTTTTTTGGAATGTTTATAAAATTCCCAGATCTGCTGATTTTGTAGCTCACAACCTCGTCCATTGGGCGGCTAGTTGTAATGTTTTGGGCCAAGTCCCCGTTGATGACATCCCTCCCTTTGTCTTTGAGGATGGTCCTCAAGGGGATTCCTTGGCCGTTTGTTTTCAATGTTATGGGTTCCTTTTGTTGAGCAAAAAAAAAAAAGGTCTTTGTGATATTCACATTGTTTGAAATCTCAGCATTATCTATTTTTTTTTTTGGAATACAAGGACAAATCCCCATGTTTGTCCTCCGCGACTTCGGGATCGATACCTATTGTCGTTTTTATCGGAGTAGAATAAGGGGCAAACCCCGGGCACATGCACCGACCCCACAACACACGCACCAGGTAAATCAGGGAAGCAAGCTAGTGGTAGGATCTGAACCCACACCAAGCTGGACATTTTTAAAGTCCATCTTGAGATCCATCCCTCCAACTAATTTACACGACCCTGGGGGATTTCGAACCCCTAACCTCCCTTTGGGAGGCCAAGGGCCCTGACCAATTAAATCTTTAATATTTATCCATGAGGAGTTTCGAACACAAGACCAAGAGGATAGAACACCCCCCTGTCTTGATCCGCTTCCCACTTGGGCTACCAAGGATTTAGAGGGTGTTTGGAAACCTTTGGGAATGGACTTCTGGAAGAAGAAGTCCATTTATAGAAGTGAAATCCGTTTGGTGAGGTTTGAGAATGGACTTCTCAACAAGAAGTGCATCTCCAGAATGTCCATTTTGAGAAGTCAAAAATCCTGACTTCTCAAAACTGTGATTTTTCACTTCCCTATAAGTTAGGAGTTTTTTTATACACAATTACACTTTTATCCCTTGTTTTATAATTAATGCCATCTTATCCAAACTCATACCTGCATTTCATAGCCTACTCGAATCCCTATTATTTGGTGAGGTTAATATTGGTATATAGATATATTTTAGATGTTGACACCAAACGTAATTGTACATCTAGATGCACTTTTTATTTAAAAAACACTTATTCACCAAACAAACATTTCTTTTAAAAAAGTCCATTTTGAAAAGTCCATCTTAAAAAGTCCATTATAGGAATGGACTTCTGTTCGAGAAGTTACGCCAAACACCACCTTAGTTATCTCAGCATTATCTCACTTGCACTGTTGCATGCAAATGAATGAGTAAAATGACTTGCCGAGTTTTTAGACGTAGGCCATTTTTCTATTGGATTTTATGCGATTTTTTTCTATGCAACTAAAAATCAAAATATGAAGGAAAAAAAATAAGGAATAAAATAATTTGCATCAAAACAAAGAGTAAAAAAAAAGTCGCTAAAATAACACATAATGTAACTTGTAAAAACTGTAATTTTTAAATTTGTTGAAAATAATTACTATCGTGGAGGTAATTGACATACTAATAAAAAACTATTTAGAAAGGCTCGAATTGAAATGGTTCATGATGATGCCAAAAATTGGTAACAGTAAAGTAAAGCAATTTGGGAGAGAGGGAGAGAGAGTGAGAGACTATTTTTTGTATGTGGTTCGGCCCTGTTAATGAAGGTACCTACGTCCACGGGTGTGTCTGAGCACGTTCACTAGCAGATCACCGGCGGGCCTGGTGAGCCAACAAAGAGGGGCGGCACTACCAGTAATACCGGCCGGGTGTATGCATATAATGGTGAATTATAGAGGCGCTGTGTAGACTACAGAATTATCGGCCCCTTCAATGGGGGGTGAGAGGTCTCTTTTATAGATGTAAGAGACCTACTCTTACATGGATAAGGAAATATAATCCTATTGGGGTGTGATTGACACCAATCAAGTAAGTTTCCTAATCGTATTAGGATTGATTGACATTAATTGTGGGGGTTTCCCAATTGGATTAGGAAATAGATGCACTTTCCATTAGTCTTCTAGCTTGAGTAGGAAACTGCCCATAATTTTGGGTGTATCAGCTGCCCCCCATTTTCAAGATTGGCCAGATGCTATATCGGGGCAAGTTTGGAAATTAGTTGATGTCACTTGCCACTGTCTGAGTGCCTGTGGAAGCTGCCTCGGGGCTTCTGAGCCTGGTGAGTCCTCGGGAACTGGCTGAGAGTTGAGTCCTTGCCTAGCTCGGGACTTTTAGGTGCTCGGGAACTGACCGGGAGTTGAGACCCGGCCTAATTCGGAGTCTTTGAATGCTCGGGAAGTGACCGAGAGTTGAGACTCGGCCTACTTCGGAGTCTTTTTTGCTTGAGTTAGCTCCCAGGATGGTTATCTTCTGCCCGTAAACCTTCGTCAAGGCTGTGGGTAGAAGAATTTTACCATGTTGGACAAGCCGACCTAAAGCGTACTGCTCTAGGGTCCTTTTTTATGTTAGCTCCCCAGGATGGTTGTCTTCCGCCCAGGTAGCCTTCGTCAAGACTGTTGGGAGAAGAGCTTGACCATGTTGGTGGAGCCGACCTAAATCACGGTGCTTTAGGGTCCTTTTGCTCCTCTATCGTCGGCCAACCTAAGAGATTTTAGTCACCTCTATCGTCGGTCTGGACCTAAGTGGAGTTAATGTCTCTGAGTACTGTAGGTGCTCGGGTTGTCCAAGATTTTGACTTGGTTATCCGCGAGGCCTGTAGATACCCGGTGTGATTACCTGTTTAGCTCACTACGCCATCTTGCCCCCCAAGCTTTCGCTAAGACGAGGGTCTTAAAGAGGCTATGATCTGTAGGTAACCGACCTGGAACATGGTGGTTGCAGGGTCTTTTGAAGCTTGCCATCGTCGGCCACCTAGGGGGTTTGCCCCCATCGTCGGTTGGACCTAAGCGAAGCCGGTGCCTCGGTCGTGACCCCGAGGTCTTTGGTGCCTGGGTTCGGAGCCCGAGGTCTTTTAGTGCCTGAGTTCGGAGCTCGAGGTCTTTTGAGTGCCTGGGTTCGGAGCCCAAGGTCTTTTGAGATGCCTCGGGGTTAGGCCCGAGGTCTTTGCATGCCTCGGGGTTAGGCCCGAGGACTTCGTAGATGCCTCGGGGTCATGCCCGAGGACTTTGTAGATGCCTCGGGGTTAGGCCCGAGGACTTTGTATGAACTCTGACAATCGGTGAAGCCTTACGCGGTGATCAGGCAAGTACCACTGTAGTCGGGCTCATCTAGAATGATGGAGACAGGGGGTCGGATCAGGATCATCGGGCTCTTGATTTTTATGTGCTGGAGGCAAAGCCGGAACTGCTTGATCCTGATCGATGTGAACTGGAGGTCAGGTCGGGACTGTCGAACCATGCCTGTTGTGAGCTGGAGGTCCGGTCGGGGCTGTCTGACCCGAACTGCTGTGAACCGGTGGTCGGGTCGGAATTGCCGGACTCAGACCGTTGCGAACCGGATGAACTGTCAGAATTCCCGGGCTGATCTCGCTTTCGCTTACTTCTGGAAGACTCGTTGCTTTCTTGCTCGGTGTATTTGGTCTTCAGAAACTCTTCGGTGTCAATATATTTTCCAACCCTCTCAGAGAGCTCAACCAAAGTTTTCGGTCGGTTTTTGTGGAACGACGCGGCGCACTTGGTGTGTTGAACTCCCGAGCAGAAGGCTAGGATGGCAATTGTCTCGTTCAGATTGTGAATTTGAAGCTTCTGTTGGTTGAACCGGTCGGTGAACTCCTTGAGGGACTCATTGTTCCGTTGTTTGACTGTCAATAGCTGCATGTCTGGCTTTGGCCGCTCATGCATACCGGCGAACTGGTTGATGAACCGCTTGCTGAGTCGTTTGAAACTGCAGACCGATCGGGGCTCCAAGGAGTAGAACCACTGCATGGCCGGGCCTTTCAAAGTGCTGGGGAAGGCTAGGCAGTGTAGCTCATCGGAGTTGGTTGCTAGGGCCATCTGGACTTTGTAGGTCTGGACGTGGTCGACCGGGCTTCCCGAGCCGTTGTATGAATCTAGCCGAGGCTGCTTGAATTTGCGCGGGATGGAGAACCTCGTGATTTGGCTGGAGAACGGTGACTCTGTCTCGGTATTGGCTTGATTCTGAGCACAGTTTTGACCAAGTTTTTTTTGGCCACTCCGTCAATCTGCTTCTGTAAGTACTTGATTCGGGCTTCCACTCCTTCCCGACCGGTATCTGAGGAGTTGGTCGGGTTGGTGGAAGAGGCTTCTTCTTCATGGCGGGGGGCTGTCCTCTGGGATCGGGCTCGGCTATAACCCCGGGTAACCGTTCGCTTAGGGACGACTCGGCTCTTGACCGAGTGACCCAAGACTGATTCCCGGGCCATATGTTCCTGCCTTTCCCCTCGGGCAGCAGGCCCACTGCTGACGTCTTTGACATCCTCAACACGGGACGGGTTGGCTCGGGCCCGTTGTCTGGTCAAGATCGGTTCTCGACCGTACGCAACGTTCCCGGGTCGTTTCCCGGCCATTGGAGGATTGCTTTGCTGGGCTAGCAGTGCTTCGATCTGTTGCTGGATTTGACGCTGGCCTTCCAAGAGTTGTGTGAGGGTGGCGGTGATTTGCTCAGATGTCAGGATTGCTGCAGTCGACGCCGGGGCCGAAGGAACATCCCGGTCGGACTGCTGCGCAACCTTCTTTCCCTTCTTTGGTGGCATATTGATCAGTCAAGAATTTGTTGATGAGAAGAATTGTCGTTTCCCACAGACGGCGCCAAACTGATGATGCCAAAAATTGGTAACAGTAAAGTAAAGCAATTTGGGAGAGAGGGAGAGAGAGTGAGAGACTATTTTTTGTATGTGGTTCGGCCCTGTTAATGAAGGTACCTACGTCCACGGGTGTGTCTGAGCACGTTCACTAGCAGATCACCGGCGGGCCTGGTGAGCCAACAAAGAGGGGCGGCACTACCAGTAATACCGGCCGGGTGTATGCATATAATGGTGAATTATAGAGGCGCTGTGTAGACTACAGAATTATCGGCCCCTTCAATGGGGGGTGAGAGGTCTCTTTTATAGATGTAAGAGACCTACTCTTACATGGATAAGGAAATATAATCCTATTGGGGTGTGATTGACACCAATCAAGTAAGTTTCCTAATCGTATTAGGATTGATTGACATTAATTGTGGGGGTTTCCCAATTGGATTAGGAAATAGATGCACTTTCCATTAGTCTTCTAGCTTGAGTAGGAAACTGCCCATAATTTTGGGTGTATCAGTTCAGAATCTGTTTAATGAATCTGTTTTCTGGATGAATTGATTCACATTCGACTTAATGAATCTGATTTCTGGATGAATTGATTCACATTCGACTTAATGAGTCAGTTTTCTCGATTAAAAAAAAATTAAATAAATAAATAAAAGAAAGGCTCAGAATTGAAATGGTTCAATATATTCAATAAATGTGTTTGTATTGTATACTAGTTTGTGTTTAATAAATATATATATATGGGGAAAGGAGATGGGGTTCGAACACCGAACCTATACATTAGAGGGAACTTTTATATCAAGCTCTTTGCCACTTACACTATACCAACCTATACTAGTTTGTGTTTAATACGGAGTATAAGAATAATTTAAAATAATCAGCATACTGTTTTTCATGACAAACTTTTATAAAGTACTAGGGTAGATGCCCATGCAATGCACAGGCTCGTCAAAATTTAAAAAAATAAATTAAATGCATTTATCTAGTAAATAAAAAAAAATTAAATAATATTAAATCGTAAATGTACATGTACTGCAGGAAAAACGAAAATTGTAAACATAAAAGCTTCAATAATCTGAGATGGAAGCAAAATATCGTTTATTTTTTTCTTCTTCCTTTTTAATTTTTTTTTTTTTCGAATCTTTTCTTGGTGTTTTTATTCATGTTTCTTTTAGCCCTTCTCTCCCAAATTTTTTTTTGTCTTACTAATAATTTATTCTTAACATCATAACACATGATATATTGGAAGAACTTATCATATTTTTTTTCGTTTCTTTTTTTTTTTTAATCTTTTTTTAAAATAATTTTTTTCTTTTCTTTTGTTCCTTTTTTTTTTTAAGTAAAAACTTTTTTTTAACATCATAACACATGATATATTCAAAAACCTATCATCTATTTTCTTTTTCCTTTTTTGTTTAACTACATATAAACTTTCTACACATATGATTTATTGTGCTAAAAGCAAGGGAATGGTTATATGTATTACACACACATGCCTTTAAATTGAATTTTCTATGTTGATAGTATCCACAATCTCTAATATTAATTTTCTCAAGTTTATTTTATAAAAAATTAAATTTCTAACCATGTGTATGCGTGAATTAAATTTATAGATATATGTGTGTAATAAAATATGAAATTCCATTTATATTTATAGCACTAATGCTAAAAAAAGGAAAAAAAAAAAAAAAAGAAAGAAAAGAAAATGGAAATGTGTAATAAAATATGAAATTTCATTTATATTTATAGCTCTAATGCAAAAAAAAAAAGTTGAAAAAAATGAAAATGTGTATTTTGTGCAACATATGATTATAAATGTATTAGTAATTGTAAATTATAATTTGTCTTTTTAACATTGCAAAGTATTGCTTATATATGTATAATATGTATTACTATATATATATATATTTATTATGAGTATGCGTATGATATAGAAATATTAAATTAATTTTATTCCAAAATTAGTGGTGCTTGTTTGGGAAACAAAAAAACATAAAAACAAAATACAAAGGCTAAAATCAGTTTTCCAAACATGACACAACCGGTTTTGTTTTAGGTTTTTTTTTTTTTTGTTGAAAAAGTGAGATGGGCCTATGAATTTAACTTACACACATGCTTAGACATTTAATTTTATTACACACACATGCCTTAAAACAAACAAAATAAAACAAAAACCCATAATTGGCTGTCTCAAAATATTTTGATCACACACAATGCCTATAAATTTCATTTTATATTTGGATATTAGCCATAATCTAAAAAAAAATCGGTCATTTTTTTAAGGGATGTGTGTAATAAAATTAAATGTCTAAGCATGTATGTAAATTAAATTTATAGAAACACCTCACATTTTCAAGGAAAAAAAAACCAAAATAGTTTGTGAAAAAATGATAAAAAAAAAGAGAGTGGAGATATATGGAATTGTATAGGATTTCAAAGGGGAAATGGTAAAAATGAACAATTCAAAAAATGACAAAATAAGAATAAAATTGAAATTGGAAATCACATTTAGCCATAAGGACAAAATTAAAATTGGAAATCACATTTACCCTCTTTTATGTAGGGTGTAGATATAGATATAGATATAGATTCATATAGGGTATATAAAACAAATGTTAGTGCTTTGTTTGGGAAGACCAAAAAAAGAAAAATAAAACCAAACAAAACAAAACAAAACCAAACATGGCATAGCCCAATTCGGGTTGTGTTGTGCCTTGTTTGTGTTAGTGGTTTGTTTGGGAAAACCCAAAAACATAAAAAAAAATAAAATAAAAAATAAAAAAAATAAAAAATAAAACAAAACAAAAAATGAACAAAACCAAACACAACACCAAATAAAACAAAACAAAACCAAACCAAACAAGCTAATGACTTGTTTGGGAAGAACGAAAAAACATACAAACCACAAAGCCGAAAAGCGGTTGTGCCAAACAAGGCACAACCTACAATTGTTGACTTTTGTGTTTTTTTTAACCAAATTGTACATATTTGTAATTATTGCTTGAAAAGTTGATTGAATCATAGTTAAAAGTTGAAAGAAATTATAAACATTTGTAATTATTGTTTGAAAAGTTGATTGAATCATCATTTATAGAATAATTCAATTTTAAAAGTGGACCTAATAGTAAAAAGTGTTATTTTGTGGGTGAAATGACCAACCTACCCTCACAAAATGACAAAAAAATGAAAGTAATCAATAAAGGGAAATGGAACAAAAAAGAAAAGTAAGGGTAAAAATGTGATTTCAAACAAATCAAGAAATGACAAATTAGGACAAAATTGAAATTGAAACCACTCTAAGCCTCTTTTATAGTATAGTGTTGATCTAACATGTATTAATAACTTCTTAGGCTTCGTATCAAAACCAACAATCACGAATGGCCACTGAGAAATGCTGCATCATAAGGGGATCTAGAAAATTAATCCAGGGGGGCTTGATAGAGGCTAGTGTACAGGGGTTCGGGGATAGAGCCCCTGAAAAAAAAATTGGGCCTATTTATACATATTTTGTGTAGATGATATAAGTTAAATGCTATAAAAATCATCTCAAAAACATAAGTGGGAGGGGCTTTTATATAATTAGCACAAAAACATAAGAGAGGGGGAGCTTAATATGATAAATTTAAAATATCAGGAGGGGCTTTTTATAATTTTTCAAGAGAGGCCTAACTGTAAAAATAATTTTTCTTTTAGGGTAAATTTGATATTTTTCAAAAACCTAGAGGGGGCTGGGTGAAGGGGACTGTAATTGGGGTAAGAGCATCTCTAACCACATTATCTAAAATTTCTCTAATTTTTAGCCAAAATAGCTAAAAAAAACCATTTTAGCTAATCACTTTTAAGCTCTCAACTCCAACCATGTTCCCTATTATAGGGAGTTTTGCATTATTATATTAATTTTTTTTATACAAAAGTTGAAAATTTTAATGCACTCTCTCTACTTAAATGAATATAGTATGTATTATTTTTATTATTTTACTTATGGGTAATTACTCATATTCACACTCTCTCTCCTCAAATGTGGATAACTAAAAAAGGGATTCTCCAAAATGGAGAACCAGTTAGGGAACCCATTAGAGTTCCAAAAGTACACTTTGTTTCTCCAAAATAGCTAAAAAGTGACTATGGGTTATATGGTTGGAGTTGCTCTAACAATCGCATTGTCCGACCAAGCCTTTCCCATTCATGATATGGATAAATTATCCCACATGTCTGTCAAACTTGTGTGACTTCTATAGTAATTTTAGTTGAGTATATTGTATGTCCCATGTGAGTCCTACAACAGTAAACACAGTGAGCATCATATTGTGTTATGGCCACATAGAATAATTTCTCTTAAGATATGGGGTGTGTAAAGGAGAGATAAAAAGGGAAAAATAAAAATCAGTCAACAATTAGTTGACAATTTAAAAGTCTAGTTGACAATTTAAAAGTCAGTTATATGCTTTTTGAAAATTCAATAAACATTAACTCTTGTGTAAAATGATATTTTTGCCCTCATTTTCACCAAAGAAACCCTAATTAATCTAACCTAACCCTAACTAAACCCCACCACCAACCAACCCACCATTACCACCACCACCACCACCACCACCGGCCACGACCAACACCATCACTGCCTCCACCAACCGATCAACACCATCACCACAACTAACACCACCACTGCCTCCACCAACCAACCACCCACCACCACCATCACAAACTAGCACCACTGCCTCTACTAACCAAGCACCACTACCACAACTAGCACCACCACTGCCTCTAATAACCAACCACCACCACCACGAAACAAACACCATCACGAACAATGCCTTCATCGCCGCCACACACCATATACATAATTGTGATATATGTTGTTGGTGAGTTTTGTTAGTTTTGATTAGGGGCTTGAATATTTTTGTATGCACAGACACGGATCCATATATATCCACACGTTGTGATAGTTGCTCCAAATGTCTGGTGAGTTGCTCTAAACGTCTGGAAAGTTGCTCCGATTTATGAATTGCCCAGTTTTGGAGCAACTTGTAAAATTAGAGAGCAACTCACCAATCGTGGGGAGTAACGTCCAAACGTGAGGAGCAATTGTCCAAATGTAGGGCGTTGAACAACTCTTTAAACATGGGAAGCAACTGTCCAAAACGTAAAGAGCAACTCACTAAACGTGAGGAGCAACTGTTCAAATGCAGGGAGTGGAGCAACTTTCCAAACATGGGTAGTAACTGTCCAAACGTAAAGAGCAACTTACTAAACGGTGTCGGGAGCAACTTGCGGCTATATATGCAGATCTATATACATACAGATTTGTGTGTATATGTACATATCTGTGTGTGTGTATATATATATAAACGAATCTGGTGGCGACAGGTGGTGGTGGCCATGTGAGGAGAGAGAAGAGACCAAAGAGAGAGAATGGTAGTTTAGACAATATAAAAAAAAAGGTTGACTGATTTCTAATTTATATACTTTAAATAGATATATCCTTTCATAAAATAAAAATAAAAAATAAAAAAAATAATTGACTTTTAAATTGTTACTCCCTCTGTCCCATATTTAGAGTATTTGATGCCATTTTTTGATATCCCATTTTAAGAGTCCTCTTTGAAAGGTCAAAGTACTTTAATATACACTTTCCAAATTTGTCCTTTATTATATCCAACTCTTCTCTTTTTTTTTTTTTTTTGATGTGATACTATAATTTTGAATTTAAAAAAGGGTAAAATTGAAAAGTTGAAAATTTTACCAAAATCAAGGTTATCCCCTTAATAAGTTGGAATTCCCAAAAGAGACTCTTAATATAAGACGAAGGGAGTAATATATTACTGAATGATTTTTAATCTCCCAAATAAAAATTTGGCCGCAAAGATCCCAATTAAGGACAACGTCGTGTCAAGGAAATCTGAGGGTACTTTCGTGAATAAAATACATAGTTAGTACACTAATCCCATTTTAACTAACGAACGAACCAAAAAAACAAGGCGCACTCTAACTCATGTCGCGTGCTCTATCCGCGAACGCTTCTTACTAAAACTACAGGTTCGTGACAACCACGGACTACCGAGTCGCGTGTATCTCTATTATATATACATATATAATAATATTAAAATGTGGTCCTTTTACTTTTTCTCCGTCTGGGAAAACTCATTCTTATCCTCTTTTTATCTTTCATTTTTGGGGTCCTTTTCACCGTTCATCTTCGTTTCTGACGGACCAATGAAACCCTAACACAACCAGTTCAAGCCTTACTGGGGGCTCTTTTTGATCTATATAGTCTCTCTCTCAGTCTCTCTCTCAAAGTATTCAGTGTGAGAATTTTTTGAGTTTGGATGTATTGTGAAGCTTTGAAGGTGCACATACATCTTCTCTCTGCGTTTGTGTCTCCCTCATGAGTTGTATGACTTTTTCTTTATTTTGTTATTTTTGTTTGCTGATTTCGATTTTAGATCTGGGATATGTTAAGTGCACAATCAGTGTTCCGCTACATGATACATATATATATATATATATATAATTGTATAGATAGAAAATGTGTAGTTCGTAGTCTTGAGTAGGGTTTTAAAGAAGTTAAAATTTTTTGCGTGTTGGTGTCTATTTTATTTTTTATTTTTTAATTTGACATCGATCATGTTACTGATTTAATTATGTCAGTGTTATTCAGATCTTAAGCTTTTTAGTGATGTTTAATTTAATTCTATCAAAGTTTTTATTGTATGAATATTCTTTTGCCGCAATTATTATGTGGAAAAGGGTCATAAGAGTTGCTCACAAAATGATGTGGCAGCAGTGGCACCCATGGGTTGAGGAGTTATGTCATATCCTTTTGTGAGCATCCTCTTTGTGACCTTTTATGTCCCAAACATTGCCTTACTCGCTTTAATCAACCCCCAATATCCTTGATTTTATGTAGTTTTGTTTGGTAGTGATGGTTGTATTAATTTGTTATGAGGTTACCACTTGAATATCAGGTCTGTGTCGATGGTGGTGATGGTGACAGGATTAGTGATAACTGAGTTTGTGAATTGATGTTCTATTTCCTTAATTTTGCTAACGAGTTACCTGATAATTAAGGAGCCTAGTGTTGTTATCATATGTTTTTTTTGGTGTTTAATTGATTTCGTTTTTATTAGATTAATTGTTCATGGTTATTTCATATTAAGCATGCGATGCGGCTTGATCATGCTTGGTAGATGGTAGGCTTGCATTACATCGGTTACAATATGACTTAACAATGATATCCCAAGTGTTGTTCTTGTTTATTTGGTGTCGATATATGTTTAAAATTTTTTGTGCATATTATGAACTTGGGTATGCATTCTTCCTGATTGTTAGTTCTTATTACTGTGTTTCCTAAATTATATCTCTTTTGAGATTTTGTGCTACGAAGTTTTAATTTTTGGCGATTTGATAGAAGTTGCTGTTGATCCATTTCATTGCTGCAAAATGTCTCATTTATGCTCCATGTGTTGTGAAATTAAGGATGAATTGAACATAATTTAGAATTTCGTGTCAACATTTCATTTTAGTTTCTTTTACGTTGCTGTCAGCATAAATGGTGGAATCTGTCACTTTGATCTTTTTTGGATCCTTTCTCACTGCATGTCGTCTCTTTTTTGTTGTAGGTGTTTTCCCAAGCTTTGACGCATCATTGTGTTGACAACGAGAGAGAGCACACTTGTCAGCATTCATACATGGGACATGATTGTTTACTAGCGTGCTCTCTCTCGTTGTCATACGATCTTCTCGTCAAGTCCAGTTACCTTGCTCTTTGTTCGTGTTTTCTCAGCATGTGTGCCAGGCTGCCAGCAGTTGATTACAAGATTGAAGTTGTATGTTATCTTAACTATTCCAGTGATTGGAAATCTCTAGTTCCTTTCTTGCAGCAAACGAAGTGCTAGAACTCGGCAATTTTTTTTATTTGCTGTTAATGAAAGAGCAAAAATCAAATTACTCAATTCTACTTCATTCAATTGACTGCCTTTAATCGTAAACGCCTTGCCTTTTGATCGATACTCGTGGATTATCTTTTTTAGCTGATCTAAAGTTCACAGAATGATCAGTCTTGACTTTTTTTTTTTTTTTTGGAATGGTAAAGAATTTATTAGAATAAGAATAATTAAAAAACATTGACTTAAAGACCCCAAAACATGGAACTCCCAAATAGGCCTGTCAATGGACCGGGTCTAGACCCGGATCCGGTCCAGATCTGGCTCTGTTAGACGGATCTGAGCATTTTTTAAGATCCATATCCAGATCCGAATCCGAATCCGTATTTTATGCTTAAAAAATGGACCGGATATGGTTTTGTAATATCCGGTCCGCCTAAGACCCGGATCCGAATAATACTTATATATATATATAAATATATTTATATATATCTACATATTTTATATATATATAATATAATTGTGTATATATAATGTATATATATACTATAATATAATTATTTATATATATAATGCATATATATACTGTATTATATTTAATATATTAGTCATGTATATACAAAAATAGTATAGATATACATATTATATATTATTTCGGATCGAATCCGGATCCGGATCCGGATTCGGTATATTTTGACGGATCCGGATATGAACTGACTTATAACAGATCCGTCAGATCCGAATCCGAATCCAAATCCGAATATAGTTTGGCGGATCTGGATCTGAATGCACTAGATCCTGTCCGGATCCGACCCGTTTACAGGCCTACTCCCAAACAATCATATCCCCCGTACAAACTCTACGAGCATGAAGCACCATAAGAATCAACCCAAAGCAAAACAGAATGCACCATACATAAGGCAATCAAAACACCCAAATTGCACCCACTGTTAGTGGCAACATCTAACCCAAATGGCTAAACTCGAGAAATGACGAAGTAATGGAGATCAAGGGTATGCTTGTAATTTTAATTGATGGAGATCATAGTTTTGACTTTTGAGAAGTCTAGGAGATGTGGTAAAATGAAGATTCTAGAATTTGTGTATTTTTGTCTTTGGAATATTCTAGAATTTAGGTTTATAATTCTGAATATTCTAGAAAAGTCTTGGTCAAGGTTTTGTGTCTCAGCTTCTAGAAACATCTTTTGGAATCTTAATGTGTAAGACACATTTTAGTTGAAATTTCTTGTAGTGTCTTTTAGAGTCGTAAATCTAAGGAGTTCTAGAAGTGTCTTTTAGAGTCTTTATTTAGGTTTATGTCTTGATCTTTCTAGAAGTATCTTTTGGGGCTTTAAACTAGGCTAATCAGGAAGCTTCTAGATCTTGTAATTGTGGCATAGAAATAGGGCCTTGATGTAAGCTTTTGGAGATAGAATAAATAATTCTTTTGCATATTTCCTACTCTTGTGTGATACTTGGGTGTATTTGGAGTGAGTCCAAGATCCTTGGTGTGATACCAAGCCTGGGGTGAGTCCAGAATTCTTCTTGGAGTGATTTCAAGATACCTTTGGTGTAATTCCAAAGGGCCCTTTGGTGTGATACTTAATGACACCTAGGTGTGAGGTTAGGGGTGTACACCGCTCAGCAAGGGCTCGCGGCTCGGCTCGTATAATAAACGAGCCAAACTTGAGCTTGAATTCAAAACTCGTTTAATAAACGAGCCAAGCTTGAGCACACATGGGCTCGGCTCGCGAACAGTTCAATTAAGACTCGCGAAAAATCTCTTTAATACGATTGATAAGGGCTTGTTTAATTTCTTATATATATATATATATATCTATATGATAATTATAAAAATATAATATATGTACAATGCAAAGTATTTAAAATTGAAAAAATGTTATATGTATATATATATGATAATTATAAAAATATAGTATATGTATAATACAAAGTAATTAAAATTGAAAGAATATTGGCATACTATAATGTGCATAGTACTAAATTCACGTGTTAAGCAATTGTTTTAGGTATATATATATATATATATATATGCCAATTGCCAATTGTCAACCATTAAGCTTGGTCCGTGGGTTTTGGTTGATAACTTAAACTTGTTACTAGGGGTGTACCCGAGTTGAACCGCTCAACAAGGGCTCGCGGCTCGGCTCGGCTCGATAACAGCTAGGCGTGGCTCGGCTCGGCTCGATAGTAAACGAGCCAAGGTCAAGCTTGAGCTGGATGCCAAATCTTAAAGCTCGGCTCGAGTTCGATAAGCTCGGCTCGAGTACAGCCCTATGGGAGGCATAGATTACCACTTATCATGCTAAAATTCATTTTCTTTTCTTTCATTTTCCCAACCTCTATATTATTCCCCACATATTAAACAACTCATTTCCTCATTCACTATTACCTACCACCTCAAAACAACCTCTTTAGCTTTCCATTTGTCAACCCAACAATTACTTCCTATCTTGTCCTACATCACGAACTCCCAGTGATTACACAATTGAGAAGCCCGAAGTACCAAAAACAACCTGTGCGCATGACAAATGCATCCCAAGTCGACGTAAAAGGGGCTGCAACTATTGCATGCCCAAGCCAGCTTTGAAAGACGCAAACCACACGCATAAAGAGAGCGTGTGACAAACCAACCTCAAACCCATGATCACTTCTTCAAATTACACCGAATGGGTCATTAGATTTTCTTTGCAATAAGGGCTAAAGAAGTTGGGAATATGTAGCGGAAGGTACATCCTTTGCATGTGATGCATTGCCCTCTTATTGTAGTCCACATGACCCCTTGTGAACATGTTATGACTTTGTTGAGTTATATGTTCCTGATTTGGAGAAGAATAGGTGGGCTTAATTGTCATTGCCAATTTACATTTATGTCGTCGTGGATATTTTTTTAATAGCAAGGAATTATATTCAATAAAAGATTCGGTTGTGAAGCCATACAACATAGAACGTGACAACCACAAAAAACTAAACAAGCAATGGCAAATAGATCCCAAAATATCAAGCCGCCCGACCCCATAATCATCTCCATCAAAGAGAAGAACTCTATTTTGACCAAAACCTAACAACCTTGAACACCCCCACAACATAGTGACCACTAACCAAACCCAAGCCATAAAACTATCAACCAAACAATTAGTCGACTGCAAAGAAACAAACATCCCCTACAACATAAACCATCGAAAAAGCCAAAACAAGTAGGTAAACACCCATGAACTCATCTAAAACTACATTTATGATTCTTCTTGTATTTTTTTTCCAGGAACTTGAACAACAATAAATGAGCTACCAAACTAAACGGAGTACTCGCGTTGACCCTGGGAGAAACTCTCTTTTGACCCGAACCTAATCCCTACAAATCTCCAAAAATACCTATCACCTCCACATCCAAGGTACCACAAGCATCATCGATCCCTTGCCAAAACAACAGTCCCAAGACTTTAGATTATGTAAAATTCTCTTCTCTTAACATCACCCGCCACTTCGACCTCACTCCCAACAAAATTTAACGACAAGCCATCCCCAACCAGTGCATCTACTCCAAATCTAATCGAATTTCTTAATCTCGCAGAACCAAAAACCCTCGAAGCCGACGATTAACGAACAACCAAAGCACTCCCCCTTTTTGACATTCTTGAAATAGCCCCATAATGAGAATGAACCTTATCACCAGCTTGGAAATCATCTTAGAAACTTGGCCTAGACGAAACAAAGATACTCCGAAGGCTAGCTAATGACAAAATACTCATCGTTAATTGGAAAGCGATTCCGTCTGCATACTAGGCTAAAAATGGGCACTTCAAGTCAAGTAGACTACTCATTGGAGTCCTTAATGTTAAGGGTGAAAGAACGATCCGAAACGAAAGAGCTTTGTGCTTGAGCGTGAGAAAGCAATGAAATATGTTGTCTCTAAAGCATTAGTTAAGGAAAGGAGGAGTTAAAAGATCATTTGCAAGAGTAACTAGGAACAATGCCCTCAGACTTTCTCCGAAATAAGATAGATAAGAAGCATCAACTACCTCCCAACGTTTTGCACCATGATGAATCTTCCTTATCAATCTGAAATCACCAGAGGGTATAATCATCTTAGCCCCAATTCCATAAATGATCACATGAGGGAAATCTTCTACGAAATTGCAAGAGAACTAATGTAGGACAAGAGGACTACGTTAACTACAAATTTCTTATGTGTTTTTATTTTAGTGGTGATTTTTGTTTTTTGTAGTTCCAAAGGCTTTATTTTCTATCTTTTAGCTAGCTTTAGGCTTTTAATGGTGGAATTTGACTTCTAGTATGTTGCCTTATAGGTTAGGTTCTATGTTTTCAAAATCGTACGATTCGCGATACGAATCTTACGATTCGATACGATTCATCATGAAAACGATACGTATCGATACACGAATCGAACATGTACAAGAATCGAAGGTGAATCTTACGATTCGCAAGTGAATCTTACGATTCGATTCGCGACAATTATGATTCACTTTACTGTTAGGCACAAAACTTAATTTTTCCATTTTTTTTTTTTTTTTGTTTTTGTTTTTTTTTCTTTTTTTTTTTCCTTTAAAAATTGATTACCAACCCTCTTTTACTTGGGATATGTTTATACGAGCCTAGAAAAAAAAGAATATGTTTATACAAGCCTAGAAAAGAAAAGGATATGTTTATAGGGTTTTTTTTAATTTGTTACTGAATCTTACGATTCACAATTCGCGAATCCCGATTCGACTCACATGTATCATTATTCATGGTACAAATCCCGATTTGACAACTATGGTTAGGTTTGTTTTGGGAAGTATATGATTTGATTTTTGAATCATATAGGGAGTCTAATTAGGCATTGAAAGAGAAAAACGAATTTCTGTTCATTTCCTTATAGGATAGGATTAGCTTTCTAGCATTATTACTAGTTTCCTACTTTCTTTTTATTTCCTTAGTTTACTTTTCTTTGTGGACAAGTTTCCTAGTCCTATAAATGATTGCAATCTCCATTTAAAAAAGAAGCTTTGATGAATGAAATACATATTTCTCTTTGAGAATTTTCTTTTCTTGTTCTGCTCTCTAGTTCCTGGATTGGAACATCTTCTTCTATCTTATCTCTCTAGTTCCTGGATTGGAACATATTCTCCTCTATTTATGTATTCTTCTCCCCTCTCTTCTCTAATTTAACTTATGTCTCAACTATTTTGCCTGCCACGTGTTTGTCGAAATCATTGAAAGAGCCATGTTACATCAGTTTGGTATCAGACCTTGGTGAAGGTGCGGGTCTGATGAACATTTTTTGGGAATTTTAAGGACTATTTGGTAGGTGAAAGAAAAGGAAATTTACATTGATGAAGACTTTGCAAACTTTCCTCTATACGAAGTCAATGGTGATTCCGATGAACGAGTTTTAATTAATTATGGAAGTTTTCCTAATTTTAATTGTGAGTTTTGTTTTGAGGACTTTCATTATTGGATACTTGATCTAGATGCTTGTATTGAAAATTTTAGACTTCGAGAAGGATTTGATTGTTATTATGCTTCGACTAAGCTTGAAGGGAAAGCCATGTATTGGTGGGATTCATTACAAAGGCATAGAACACGTCAAGGTAGAAGTCGTATTTGTTCATGGCCAGTGATGATGAATGTCATGATATATAGATGTTAGCCTAAGAATTATTGGAAAACCATGGAATACAAAACGAAGGCAATACATGATTCTATTATAGTGCATGAGAAGAGTACATCACAACTGAAGGGAATTACTCTTGAACAAAATAATAAAGGTTTCAGCTCTCGTGAATGTGTTTTGCGGTTACACAAAATAAAATTGAAGATGGGAATGAGGGTGTTACATCACCAATATATATTTTTTTAAAGATGGTCATGTTATAGCTATAAAAGTTGTCGAGAAAAAGGATGTTAAGAATAGTAATGATGTGAAAATTTCAAAACAGTCGGTTGATAGCTTGGATTCCATTCAAGTGCATGTTGTCGAGAAGCCTGTTATTTAATATCGACATGAATTGTCAAGTTGTGAGTTTCATTTCCTAGAGGTTTGCCCCATAATCCCCAAGATTGTACAAAATTGTGATTTTATTGAAGTTGAAAGATTTGATTTCTTTGTCAACCCTTATTTAGTAGATATTGTGAACAATTAATGTGAGTGAATATAATCATGTGAAGAAGCTGAAGCAACTTTTGTATTCGACGTATCTATTCATTGGAGCGGATGATTTCAATACTACGACGTGAACTGGAGGACGAGTTCTTTTCAAGTGGGGGAGATTGATGTAGGACAAGGGACTGTGTTAACTACAAATTTCTTATGTATTTTTATTTTAGTGGTAATTTTCGTTTTTTAGTTCCATAGACTTTATTTTCTATCTTTTAGCTAGCTTTAGGCCTTTAATGATGGAATTTGACTTCTAATATGTTACCTTATTGGTTAGGTTTGTGTTGGGAAGTATATGGTTTGATTTTCAAATCATATAGGGAGTCTAATTAGGCATTGAAAGAGAAAAACGAATTTCTGTTCATTTCCTTATAGGATATGATTAGCTTTCTACCATTATTATTAGTTTCCCAGTTTCTTTTTATTTCTTACTTTTCTTTGTGGACAAGTTTCCTTGTCCTATGAATGATTGTAATCTCCATTTGAAAAAGAAGCTTTGATGAATGAAATACATATTTCTCTTTGAGAATTTTCTTTTCTTGTTCTGCTCTCTAGTTTCTGGATTGGAACATCTTCTTCTATCTTATCTCTCTAGTTCCTGGATTGGAACATTTTCTCCTTTATTATTCTTCCCTCTCTCTCTGATTTAACTTCTGTCTCAACTATTTTTGTGACAACCAAGAGCCAATACTCTTGAGACAAGAAGTCCAAGATGGTTGAGGTGAGGTCAAGTATGGCGGCTTGTCCCACATCGCCTGGGTATCAAACCGAACCGAACCGCTCCGAACCAATCGGTTCGGTTTCGGTTTTGTTTGGCTTAAATTTCACTCTTTTTTTAAGCTGCAAATTGTGAACTTAATACGCCTTAGGAGGCCAGACTACAAGAAGACAATGTCTTACAAAAGGGAGGCCCACAAAGCTTAAGACAGAGGGAGTAACAAATTAATGGGAGAAGAACCAAGCCTCCAATTGTCCACAATGCAAAACACAGAATAAAAAAGAATATATCAGATTGAAAGTTGCAGTGAATCAAATTGAATAGCATAGATTGATTACAATTTCAGAAAGAAAAAAAATCCAAAGAGATGTGTAAGAGATGAAGAGAGGGGTCTTGAATCTTGAAATAGGTCGATCTGGTGGTGTTGGGCTTTCTAGTTGCGGCGTGGTGGTGTGGCCTTCTAGCGACAGCGGCGGCTGCGAGGGCTTGAGAGAATTGTGAAAGAGATGAAGAGATGGGTCTTGAATCTTGAAATAGGGTGTGGATCTGGTGGTGTTGGACCTTCTAGTGGTGGTGTAGGAGAGGAAAGATGAGGGAACTGAGATAAAGGGGATGACTTCCAGCGGAAGAGATGGAGGTGGCGCAAGGAAACCCTCTGCAGGTGGCGACTATGGCATAGAGATTAGGGTTTTGAGACTTGAGTTTTCTTTTGCTCTGAGCCTTTGAGATGGCTGATATGACTTATGAGTTGTGAGACAAATTGATTAGAGAATAGAAGAAAAAAAGAAGGATTGAGAATACAGTGTAGAAATCTCGTTGGTCAAAAGGTGTAGACTCATAAAGACTTGGACCTAGATGGCTACATTAATTCTTTTGCTTTTAAAAATGTCTTATGGTCTAAGGCACATGGGTTTTTGACAAATCAGTCTTTAGAAAGGTGTAGACTTATAGAGATTTGGGCATAGTCTCCTAAATTAATTCTGTCTTCTAAAATTTTTTTATGGTCACATGGATTTCTGACCAAACCAGTCTTTATATGTGTAAGTATATATATTAAATGTATTAAGAATATATTCGGCTCGGTTACAGTGTGAATATAAGGAAAACCAAAACCGAACCTGTTGTGAGAAAGTGAAGGCTAACCTTTTTAGGTTAGCCTACACATATATGTATATATATATATTAAAGAGAAAGAAAGAGAATACAGATTACAATATTACCCTTACGTATATATCTAAACTAATATATTCTAACACTTCCCCTCAAGCTGGAGCATAGATATCTATCATGCCCAGCTTGTTACAAAGATCAGAAAAAAATCCGTTATTCAACGCCTTGGTAAGAATATCTCCTAATTGATCACTAGACCTAACAAATGAAGTAACAACTTGTTTTCTCATGACCATATCTCGGATGAAATGACAGTCAACTTCAATGTGTTTGGTTCGCTCATGAAACACTGGATTATTGGCAATGTGCATAGCCGCTTGATTATCACAGAACATTTGCATAGGTTTATCGCTAGAAAATCCCATTTCTTGTAGAATAGACTTGACCCATAGTAACTCACACGTTGTATGAGCCATAGCTCTATACTCAGCCTCTGCACTTGATCGAGCAACAACATTTTGTTTTTTACTTTTCCAACTAACCAGATTCCCACCGACAAATACACAGAACCCTGAGACAGACCGTCTATCAATATTATCTCCAGCCCAACTGGCATCTGAATAACCAATAATATCCAAGTTATTTGCAGGCTTCAACACCAAACCTTTTCCTGGAGAACCTTTCAAATATCTCATTATACGGCAGACGGCCTCCCAATGTGATATTTTGGGATTCTGCATAAACTGACTAACAACACCTACAGAAAACGTAATATCAGGGCAAGTTACAGTAAGATAAATTAACTTACCCACCAGCCTCCTATATTGTTCAACATCTTTAAAATTTTCACCCTCCGTTTTACTAAACTTGACATTCAAATCCATTGGGGTATCAACTGGTTTGGAACCCTTTAACCCTGTTTCATCTAACAAATCCAGCACATATTTTCTTTGGGATAGAGAGATTCCTTCTTTGGACCTTGCTACTTCAATCCCCAAAAAATAACGGAGTAACCCTAAATCTTTCATATGAAAGTGCTTATTCAAATAAGACTTTAACGATTCTATGCCTTCACTGTCACTACCAGTAATCACAATGTCATCCACACAGACAACTAGAATAATGATACCTTTGTCACACTTTCTTACGAATACTGAATTATCAGAATTGGTTCGTTTCAGACCATATGAACTAGCAACTTGACTGAATTTCTCAAACCAGGCCCTAGGAGACTGTTTGAGACCATAAATAGCTTTCTTCAACTTACACAACTTGTATGACTCCCCCTGAGCAACATACCCAGGAGGTTGCTCCATGTATACCTCCTCGTGTAAATCACCATGAAGAAATGCATTTTTTATGTCAAGCTGGTACAACGACCAACTCTTAGTGACAACCACAGACAATATGATACGAACAGAAGTAAGACGAGCCACCGGTGAAAACGTCTCAAAATAATCAACGCCAAAGGTTTGAGTATACCCTTTAGCAACCAAACGAGCTTTTAACCGTTCCACAGTACCATCCGGATGATACTTAACCACATAAACCCAACGGCAACCAACAACATGTTTTCCTGCAGGAAGGGTAGTCAACTCCCACGTACCATTTTTAGAGAGAGCCAACATCTCATCATCCATAGCACGCTTCCAGCCCGGAGAGGTCAATGCCTGAGTGACAGACTGAGGAATAGAAATAGAGGACAAAGCAGTGATAAAAGAGCAAAAAGGAGAAGATAAACGAGAATACGAAACAACCTGATCTATGGGATGTTGAGTACAAGAACGAGTACCTTTCCTAAGAGCAATTGGAAGATCAAGAGACTGGGGAGGAACCTCAGTAGGAGACGATGATTGAAGAGGAGTTGGAGCAGGTTGATCTATAGCAGTGGATGACTTGGGCCGACGATGATAAACCTGCAATGGTACAGAATCTGAAGGTGGAATCGGTAGAGGCAGCAGAAGAGACGGAACAAGAAGATCATCCTCGCGAGGGACGCCGGAGGCTTTAAAGAAAGACGTACCTTCAAAGAAGGTAACATCGGCACAAACAACATACATACGACTCTGAGGATTCCAACATTTGTAACCTTTCTGAGTGCGAGAATACCCCACAAATAAACATTTTGTAGCCTTAGGAGCTAACTTTTCAAGACCTGGCGTTAAATTATGTACAAATGCAACACAACCAAATACACGTGGTGGCAATGCAAATAAAGATTTGGTAGGATATAAGACTGAATGAGGTATGCCACCACGTAAAACTGAGGAGGGCATGCGATTAATAAGATAGCAGGCAGTAAGTACAGCATCCCCCCAAAATGGTTTAGAAGCATGCATATGCATCATAAGTGTACGGGCTACCTCAAGGAGATGTCGATTTTTGCGTTCTGCAACTCCATTTTGTTGTGGAGTGTATCCACAAGAGGATTGATGTATTATACCCTGTGAATCACAATAAGCCTGAAGAGGACCTTTAACATACTCTAATGCATTATCAGATTGCAAAATGCGAATATTAGAACCAAATTGAGTTTGAATCTCCTTATGAAACAGTTGAAAGGTAGAAGAAATATCAGAACGTTCTTTCATTAAAAACAACCAAGTCATCCTAGAACAATCATCCACAAATGTAACAAAATAAGAAAAACCCATTAAAGTTTTAGTTCTAGATGGACCCCAGACATCGGTATAAACCAGCTCAAAAAGAGTGGACCGACGATTATTATGACGTAAAGGAAATGACACCCTATGATGCTTACCTAATTGGCAAGCCTCACACTCTAATTTATTTAGGAATTTAAAAGAAGGAAAAATTAGCTGCAACGACTGTAGAGACGGATGACCCAGCCGACAATGCCATTGATGAGGTGAGACAACTCCAGATAAGGCCACAAAAGCATTCGGAGGTGGACAAGACTGAAGGTAGTATAGACCATTCTGCTCACGACTTCCACCAATCATCTTCTTCGAGCTGAGGTCCTGAAAAACACAATGAGAGGGATAAAATGTTACAGAACAATTGAGAGACTTAGTGAGTTGACTAACAGATAAGAGACTAAACGGAAAATCAGGAATGTAATTAACAGGAGACAAGGTGAGAGATGAAGTAGGAGACACGGACCCATGACCCATAATAGGACAAAGACCGGGCCATCAGCTAACACAACTGATGACTGTGTAGATGGACGAAATAACTGGGAAAAGATTTGGGACTTACCAGTCATATGATTTGAAGCTCCCGAGTCTATAACCCATGGAGAATGAGTAGAAGATGACAAACATGCAATATTACCTGAGTTTGCAAACCCTGCAGAAGAAGATAGAGACATCTGGTGTTGATGTTGAACTAAGGCATTGTACTCATCACGGGATATGGTGATAGACTCATTTGAAGATGGCCCAACTGGTGGAGTAGACTGAGTAGCATCCTGAGGAGAACTCGTAGGATTATCAGAGAACAAGGCTGGAGTAGAAGAATTTTCCCACGGTTTGCCATGTAGATCATAACAACGGTCCACAGTATGATTGTCTCCTCCACAATGTGTACAATAAAGAGAACCACGGCCACGACCAAAACCTCGACCACGAGAGGAATAACCACCACGGCCGCGATAACCAGAGACACCGGGTGCGGAAGAACCACGTCCACCACGACCTCAATTATAAGAAGGAGAATACCCACGTCCACGGAAACCACCACGGGAGCCTGAACTAGTAACAAGTGCAGAATTATCTTTGCTAGGAGTCTCAGAACCAGCACGAAGTACCCGAGAATAAACATTACCCAATGAGGGAATACTCCCATCACCAGCTAAAATATTGGCTTTAACAGTCTGAAGGTTAGAGTGTAAACCTGATAAAAACTTAGAGACAGAACTCCTCACGTTGCTGCTTGAGAATGTCAATATCACTAGTAAGGGGATGATATTGATCAATCTCATCCATCAGACCTTTGAACTTGCTATAATACTCACTAACAGATTTATCCCCCTGCTGAAGTAGAAACAGATTCTGATAGACTTCATAAACTCGAGAAACATTCTTTTCCATAGAAAAAGATTCACGAATAGATTCCCAAATAGCTTTAGCTGTGGGCAAAAACATAACACTGGAAGAGATGGTGGGATCCATACTATTCCATAACCACGACATTACCAGATAATTATCAGAGACCCAATCATCGTAATCTTTACTATCCTTAGACGGGGTGGTAGACTGAATATATTTTAATTTCTTCCTCCCACCTAACGGGACCTTCTTAGCCTGAGCCCACAACAAATAATTGGATCCATTTAATTTGGTGGTGATAATTTGCATATTCATGATGTCAGATGATGAATGAGACCCAGACGGAGTAGAACCGGAAGCCGCCATATAAATGAGGAGGTGGATACGAATAAGAAGACTTGGACAAGTATCAATGAACAACGAGCAACATCAATAAAACCATAGAAGAAATAGTCATATAGAAGAAATCATCATAAAAAAAAAAAACTGTGAAGAGAAAAAAATATATATTTAGGCAAAGGAAAGCTGCGACGAGGATAGAAAGGGTAGGAGGGGTTGCGGCTAGGGCATGGGGGGGGTCTCGGGTAGGAGAGGCTGCGGCTAGGGCTGGGGTTTCTCAGGTAGGAGTTTTGGCAGTGGGGGTGGCTGCGGCTAGGGTATGGAGTAGGAGAGGGCTTCGGCTAGGGTAGATAGGGCTGGAGAGGGCTGCGGCTAGAGGGTGGGCTGCTGCTAGGGGAGGGATGGAGGGCTGCAGCTATGGGGTGGGCTGTGGCTAGAGGAGGGATGGTGGTGGTGGATGGTGGTGGTGGATCAGAGATGGCTCTGATACCATGTTGTGAGAAAGTGAAGGTCTAACCTTTTTAGGTTAGCCTACACACATATATATATATATATTAAAGAGAAAGAAAGAGAATACAGATTGCAATATTACCCTTACGTATATGTCTAAACTAATATATTTTAACAGAACCAAAAATAGATTGTTTTTCCTTAATAAAAACCGAAATCGACCGATGTGTGAGAAAAACCGAAACAAACCAAATTAGACGGTTCAGTCAGTTTTTTTTCGGTTGACCTTACACCCCTAGTTTTGGTAGGTCGGTTTTAGGCAGTGTCGGTCAGTTTTCGGTCGGTTTTAGCTTGTACACTACTTTGAAAAGTCGACCAAGTGTTTGGTCGATTTGGTTTCGGTAGATTTTTTATTTTTCTTGAACACCCCTAGTCCCCACGAGCTTGGTTTGAGAGATTTACGCAGGCTAGGCTCCGGTTTGTCTTCAGACAGAGCCATGTTGATCATACAGTGTTCATCAAGCATCCTTTAGAGGGTAATACTATTGCTCTTATTGTGTATGTTGATGGTATTGTGCTTACAGGAGATGATTTGGAGGAAATGGAAAAATTAAGGAAGCAATTGGCCACTGAGTTTGAATTAAAGAATTGGGGGCATTGAAATATTTCCTTGGGATAGAACTCGCTCGGTCTAAACATGGGATATTTATTTCCTAAAGGAAATATGTTCTTGACTTGTTGGAGGAGATAGGAATGCTTGGAAGCAAAGCATGTGACACACCTATGGAATCAAATCAGAAGTTCACTAATGACAGTAGTGGAGAAATGGTGGACAGGGGGAGATATCAGAGACTAGTAGGAAAGCTCATTTACTTGTCTCATACTCGCCCTGACACAACTTTTGTAGTTAGTGTTAGTCAGTTCATGCACTCTCCACGAGACTCGCATCATGCGGCAGTCATTCGAATTCTTAGGTACTTGAAGTCCGCTCCCGGAAGGGGTTTGTTCTTTTCCAGGCATGACCACCTTAGGGTGGAAACATACACTGATGCAGACTGGGCTGGTTCAATTTCTGGCAAGAGATCTACTTCAGGGTATTGTACTGTCGTCGGAGGAAATCTTGTTACCTAGCGGAGTAAAAAGCAAAGCGTAGTGGCAAGATCTAGTGCTGAAGCCGAGTTTAGGACTATGGCCCAAGGTATTTGTGAGCTTTTGTGGATCAAGTCACTATTAAAAGATTTGAAGGTTGAACAGACAGATTCAATGAGACTCTACTGTGATAACAAGGCAGCGACCAATATAGCTTATAATCCTATTCAACATGATCGTACCAAACATGTAGAGATTGATCGGCACTTCATTAAGGAAAATCTCAGTAGCGGCATTTGTATTCCTTTTGTGAAGACTGGTGATCAAGTCGCAAATGTTCTCGTAAGGGAATTAGGAGTCGACCATTTCACATTTTTCTAGGCAAGCTGGGTATGAGAGAGATATTTGTACCAAGTTGAGGGGTAGTGTTGGAAGATATTTTATTTTTCTTTCCTTTTTTGTTCTTTTTTGTTACTCCTAGGATTATTCTGTAATAATTGGTTCCTTTTCTTTTTCATCAATATATAAGGGATGAGACCATCAGTCATCCCTAAACTTTTGACAAAATAAATTTTCTACAAGAATAAGATTAAACATTCAAGATATATTGGTCATTTTATTAACAATTTATTATGGTTCTCTTCTCTCAGTCTCGCTGATTTGGGAGAACCAAAATTGGGTTCTTTTTCTCCTCGCGTTCTCTCCGGTTCTCTCAATTAACGTTGTCTACTCTCTGAACTTAACTATCAAAAGTTCCTTCCTTTTCTCTTCTCTCCGAGTGTCCGGTTCTCTCAATCCAAACGGATTCTTAAAAAATAAATCTTGGAAATTGGTTTGTTGAAATAAACAAATAAATCTTGGAAATTGGTAATACTATTGACTATAAAGTTGAACAGGCAATCAACTAATTGATTCCTTGGTGAGATGTGTAAATTCATCTTTAAGATTTTAACAAAGGGCTTTCCTTCACGTGTGACAAAATTAAATAGAAAGGAAGAGGATGAATTCTTGTGAAGATATAAGCACATATAAGAGTTTTTCTGTCACATTGTAGACACTAACAATTCAAACATGCAGGTTATAGTTTCTGCGCGCGTATTGTCAGAAACCACACTCTATCATCTGGCTAAGTGATGTTTCAATCTCTTCATTATTCGTTATGCATTCGTCTTACCTTCTTGCAATATGTGATTCTTTTATTGATCTCTCTCCCTTCACATAGACATATGAATAAGTGTTGTTCCACTTATACAAGGTGGGGTATTACTAGATTCAGTCCTAACATTTAGCATTGTTTTTGCACGAAGTCTCTATTTTCATCTTGGACCTGCTTTCTCAAGCTTAGCAGAATGCATCACCAAAAAATGGTTGATACTTGATATTTTATGTGAGATAAATTAAACCTGTTGTAACATCTTTTGAGTTTATCTATTATGATCATTTGGTTTAACCCTTTTTTTTTTTTTGTGCAAGTCTTTGGAGGTTTGCTTTTATTGGTCTCTTTAACCATCTTATTTGTTTCCCTCGTCAAATGCTGTAGCCACAGCACTTGCTCTCATGACTTATGCAGGATCCATGTATGTGAAGTGAGAAATGAGGCTGTGGAAGTAGCCATTATATGACCCTGGAACTATTACCCTTTTTTTTTTTTCATTGCCTGTTGTATGTTTAGGGATTGGTTCGTCCTCCTTGTGGCTGCGGAAGTTGTCATTATGACCGTCCTTTTTTTCATTGCATGTTATATGTTTAGGGATCCATTATCCTCCTTGCATCTTTCTTCGATAACTTGTAATGCTTAGGTTCTAATCTTCTTGTCGACGCAAGGATATGGGTTGAATGTCTTTTAGATGAGTATTGTGGTGAAATATTCTAGGTTCTTGATTGGTTATGAAATGCGGGGTGTTTTAGCTATGTTACATGGTCTCTTCTTAATAGGTTGAAGAACGTGTGTCGGACACTCGACACTGGGACAAGGGTATGGGATATGTGTCCGACACTCGGACAATGGCATGTTAGATATTTGTATAATAGTATGTTGAAGTCTCTAGTTCTGTCCCTTTTGCTATAAACTCCTTTCAAAATGCACGAAATGTTCATGATGATGTCTTATTGTTGTGGAAAACATTATTTTCTTCTAGAAATATAAGAAACATATAGATTTATTGTTGTGTCCCAGTGTCCTTATATTCATGAATTTAGGAGTCCGGACCCCAGTATCCTTGAATTCATGAATTTAGGAATCTGTGCCTTCAACACATACCACCCGAGTCCATGTAACGTAATTGGCTAGCTAGTATGCCTGGTTTAAACTTGGTATGTTGAGGATTGTTGCCTATTGTTGATTTTTCCTGTTAATGGACTGTTAATCTTCTACCTATCTGGAGGATTGTTTTGAGTTTTGTTGAATAAACTTGGTATGTTGGGTATTTTTTAAGTATTGTTTTGAGTTTGTTCTGTGAAGTATTCTTTTAGATCTTGCTTCGTAGTCAAATTGTTTCTATAATAATTGCAACTTTAGAAATTATTTATTAAACAAGAGCATCTTTCACCTCATTGCCAAACCACAACTTAATAGTGGTTTAGCACCAAGTTTAACCACTACTTCGGTAACGACGACTTTAAAGAAAAAAATAACTGTCGTTCTTGGTAAGAATTGCAAAGCACGACTTTGTTATTTTTTCTTAAGAGCTGTTTTCAATTAATAAAGAAGTTTTCAAATTGTTTTCTTTTATGGAAATATGTCTTATTAGTACGAGTATTATTCATCTGCCCCATTTTGAGAATGTCAACAGTTCCTTTACCAGTTTTCCCACGTGCCACTCTCCACAACTATCAAGGGTTTCAGTTGGGGCTGTGCGGAAGAAATATGGAAATCCTGTCCGGCGGACCATAACCGAATGGCTTAGTCGGTTTTGGCTGGTTTTATGAGATAGTGGTCGGTTTTCGGGGACCCAAGGTAAGCCCACATCTCTCTGGCACAGATCTGTGAATAATTATGCTGGTTTGTTCTTTTTCATCTTGGTTGGACTACATTTGCCAAGTTGAGTGCACAAACCCAGCTATAAAATGAAGACTGACCAGCCTACTGCTGGTCTGTTTTGCACCCGTTCAGTTTAGTACCCGTCAAATTGGTTGTATGAGTGCGATAACTGACTTTTGGTCGGTTTGGTTAGCATGTGCATAATTTGAAAATTGAGATTATTCAGGAATACTGACCGATGTTCAGCCTGGTTTCAGTGCAAAATTCTGCTGAGTGATATGATCACTTTTGCGATAGGTAATTCTTTTTCAGCCTTCAATTTACATGTGGGATTTAGTTCGGCGCCTCAATGCAGTAAATATTTTTTGTCAGTTTTACACTGGATGAGGCTTAAACACTTAAAACTTTATGCACTATAGTTTATTTATTTGTCAGTTTGAAAAATAAGACTGAAAGTTTATCTAGCATTGTGGAAAGATAAACCGTGTTACACGGGATGAAACTGCTAGATTATATGAAGAATTTAAAGTGCCCCAGTTTGTGGGGTTATTACGCTTGTAAGCTGCCTGCATAGGCTGCAAGACATGAAAGTTTCATTTGGAGAGCATGAGTACTATTAGTTAACATTGAACTTATCAGTAATGCATTGTACATGCTTCTTGCTTCCTTTTATGCATCAATTTTTATTTATTTTTTCTTTTTTTTTTTTTTCCAATGAAAAATTCTGTGACGTACATAATTTCTATATTCTAGTTTTTATTTGCGCAATCAACATTAGTTGGCTCATTTAACATGTTGATCGTGTATTTTTCCTTTCTGCCAATCATTTGCAACCCACCCATTCACTGAATGACATCACTTTTCAGCTGTCAAAGTTACCTGGAAGGGTTTTTGGCTTTACTTCAAAGTCGAAAGACCCCGGGGGCAGTGTGTAGATTCAAAGATACAACAAAGGTGCCTGAATTTGTGACGTACATCATTACTATGTGTGTCATCTAGTTTTCGTTTTTCTTGCGGAAATCCCATTAATAATTAAGAGAATACAGTTGAAGTTTGAGAATTGAGAAATAGCCACTTCAAGCGAAAACGCGAAAGGTTAGGTCATTTGTCCTGTCTACCCTGCCGCACAGCTTTACTTAAGCAGGACCAAAACATTGGGTAATGACACTTTTTATTATTTCTACTAAAGCTATAGAGGTGCATTTGTACAATACTGCTTTGGATCATCCGTGATATTTTAATGATGCGTTCTTAATCTTTACAGGAATTTATACTTCTTTGGATGCTTGACTGCCATTGGAACTAGGAGTCTTTCGGCTATGGAATTTGAGGAGCCCTTCTCGTTCTCGGACAAATGGTGCTACTGATTTTAATGTAAATTCATCATACTTGTTGAAAGGTCTTTTTTTTTCCTTTTTTTTTTTTGGGGGGGGGGGGGGGGGTTGTTGAAATTATGTTGAATGAGAATTTTCAATGTCCAGAATCCAAAATTTAGGATGCCATGGAAAAGATGTATTTAGTGTATAATATCCGCAGATGGGAAGGATTTACATTGAGAAGGCAAACATTGATTGACAATGTGAAAAGCCAATGTTCTGATTCAGAAGCCCTCTTTGTAGTGATCGATTTTTATCTGGTTTTTATATTAACGAACTTGAAATCAATAAAATAGGCAGAAGGGTACATTTTTGCGACTACATGTGTTTGAGACTGCTGTAGACATTGTCCCTGGTTTGTTTGGGATAATCTTAAACTTGGTTTGGTTCAATTCAGTTTTCTTTTTTCTATCTAGTTTTTGTGAGAACCAAGGTAATGTTGGTATGACAGAGAATCTATTTTTGGAGCGTTATCAGTCTAAGCACAGACTCCTATGCACAAAAAAAAAAAGCATTTGAATTTGTAAAATCGATTCATTTATGAACTACATAATCAGTTCTTTTCTCTCCCAATCACTCTCTAAGAGTTGCATTGAATCTGGTCATGCTTTATTCATTCCATACGTGCTCTAGTGAAGTAAAAAGAGGTAAAATTTTATTTTTATTTTCACAAAAATGAAGCGAAAGGAGTCTTTCATTCGTTTGGTTTGTTCCTCTATTGAGTCCAGAGTACTATCGGGGAGGAAATAACTACTTTTCTCGAATTCAAATTCTTGGCATATGGCTTGGTTTGTTCCTCTATTGGGTCCAGAGCAGTATCTGAAAGAAATGACTACTTTTTTCGAAGTCAAATTCTTGGCATATCGTATGGAAATGATACCCCATGTTCACTCTTTGGCATGAACTGACACATCTTTTAATTGAAAAAATAAATCCAAATGTTTATGTAACAGATATCTCTACTCTAACCTATGTATATACACTTATCCAGGGATTCTCGCAGTATAACCCAATTTCAGCCCCAGCCCTCGAGATTTTACTCTAGTGGGGCCCTGCTCTCTTGATTCTCGCAGTATAACCCAACTTTAACAGCAGCCCTCGAGATATTACTCTAGTGGGGCCCTGCTTAGGGGGCTTTCCTCATCGTTTTCATACGCCCCAGAGAGACAAAGAAAGTGACATGAAGCTATTGTTTCAGCAATAAGAGTGATGCTATGTTTCTCAAATATTTTAGTAGTTGTGCCACATGAAATGACAGTGGTTGGTGGTATCATATATCACTGCATGTGGTACATCAAACATAGTATTTGGAAAGCAAATTTGAGAATTATAGCAATTTTTTTTTTAATTATAAATTACAATCATAGCATTATTCTTGGTTATATAAATGGGAAGTGAGAAAGAAAAGAATAGAATATGGTGTATTTTACGTTAATACCCTTGCATCGATAATGTCTTATTTTTATTCAGTAGTTTTACATTTATTGACTTGACAAAAATAGATATAAAAAAATAAATAAAAAAAGAGAACATTTTGCTCACCCATTTTTGCTCACGCTAGCCTCCAATAGATGACATAATGTTCCATTCAATTTCTATTTTTGCCATTTTATTATCAACATAATTACTAGAGTATGACACATGCACCCCACTTAAGGCCTGGGTCAGCAAAAATGCTCTTAAAAAAAATGTGACGGATCAAAATTTGTGAGCCATAAGAAAGCGACATAGTCCTGAGAAGTTTTTAGGTACCTTGAGGCATGCACGTGGTACCCTCCATCCAATAGCAATGAGTTTTTTTGGTTGGAACTCATATCCCCTATATGCATGGGGTCTCACTGTTGGTTGTGGATATGACTAGGGATGCAATTTGGAACGAAAATTTGGATTTCGATTCGAAAAATTCTGATTTTGGCAATATAAAAACAATTTTGAATTGTGAAATTCCGAAGAAAATCGGATTGAAATTGGAATAGTTCTGGAATTTTCAAAAATTTTGAATTTTCGATTCAAAAATATTCCTATTATTATGAAATATTCTAACTTTTTCAATGGTATATATAAAAATACATATTTATTCTATCTAAAAACGGGGATTTGGTTGGCTACAATCTTAAAACCTTTTGTCCTAAAATCCAATTTACAAAAAAATCTACTAATCAAAACTTGAAACATTGATATGCTGATTTTTAACTTTTACCATAAAATTTCGATATTTCTGAAAACGGAATTGGAACATAATATGACAATTAAGAAATTGGAATTTGAAAGGCTTTTAACATTTCGAAAATTTTGAAATTTTTTTTTTTTTCGAAACAGTTATTTCTAATCTGTTCAATTTGAAACACACTATAGTCCTATCTAAAAAAATTATGTCTCATTAGTTGGAAGGTACCACGTAGGCATGTCACGTGGTACCTTCTATGTAACTAAAAATTTCACCATACTAATCCCTACCCTTAGTGGTGAAAACAGTTCGATTTCGGTCTACTTTTTAGGCATACCGATTGTTTCAATTTAGTGTAAAATTTTAATTTAATTTTTACATCATATAAAAATTTTGAAAACTGACCAAACGGAACCGTTTCGGTCGTTTTGCTTTACACCCCTACTCTTCCAGTCTTCCTGTTCATGCCAAACGCAACTTCAAGGGTGGTAGTGTGAAGTGTGAACTACTACGATATGAACCGTAGAACACAGAAAGTGGGTTCCACCTGTACTCTAGTCAGGACCGTCCAAAACTTCATTACGATCAAGAAATATTAAAAAGAGCATATATAATATGATATGATATGATATGACCTATCTTCAAAAATTGGGAACTTTCTATTTTATTGTCCACACAAAGACTAATAAGTAGTGAGAGATTTTAATCCTAAAGAAGTAGTAGAAGTAGTAGTAAAACAAGCAAGGACGAAGACGCTGAGGAGCCAAAGTAAGTCAGACTCTCTCTCTCTCTCTCTCTCTTTCCGTCTCTGTATTATTCTATTATGCTAGCTTGAAACCACCGGATCCTTTCCAAATCCTATATAAATACTCAAACAAATCAGTTATACTCGAGAGAATATTCCATTCAACAGAAGAAACCCTAGAATTCACACCATTTCTCTGTCTCTGCTCGAACATTGATACAACCTGAACTTCCATTTAAGTTTGTTTTAAGGGAAAAGTGAAAATTTTGCAGATTTTTTTGGGATTGATAAAGATAATGTTTGTTTTGGATTTTTTTTTTTTTTAATGGGATCGAACATCATTGATAGTGGAAGTGCTTAAGATATTGACGGTTCTGATTAACTGCTTTTTAGTACAAAATATGCTGAGAAAACAATTGTTTTGGGTTTTAATTAGGGGTGGTAATTGTCGAGATAATCACTAATTAAGACATGTTTTGGTGTCTCCCTCTTTGAGCTGATTTGGATGTTCAGAGGGGGCTTGGAAGATTTGGGTAATTGTTCCCCATTCTGTTTTGATGTGGTGAAATCATTGAGGGGGCTAACATGCCAAACTTAAGGAAGGCTTTGTTTGGTTTATGGATTTCCTGATAGAGGGAAAAGATAGGGAAAATGAAAACAAGATGGAAAAACTAGTCCCATCCGTAAGTTTTAAATTTTAGTTTTTGAGATCCTTTTCTTTCTGGTTTAAGGAGGCATATCCCAGGTCTTTAGATTCTCTTATAAAGGAGTTGATGTGGGACTCCTAAGAATGTCATGTATTTAGGAAGCATTATTAGCTTCTTTCAACAATCTCCTCAAATTATTATCAACTTATAAAAAATCACAGTAAATGAATAAAATAAGAGGAGTTGAAATCTGCTTTATGTTATGTTTCTTTGATGTGGCTTTCCAGAATTCAGAGTCATTGTTGTCCCACTAAAAAAGAAGATATTGTGTTCAACGGTAGTAGCGAAGTTGTTTTTAAAAGGATTTCTTGTTATTATAATTACTATCCTAATTGCCATATGATCATCATCGTTATTACTATCATGAATTATCATTGTAACTAACATTATACATGAGAAGTTTTTAACAACTAGCGTGTGGTCCTATATATGTTCAATTGCAATAGTGAGTGGAAATTGACTTTCTTTGTAATATGTTCATGTGTGGGCGTGCACTTTTATGTTACGATGATATGGATTTTTAGTTACTCTGGAATCGGAAACTGAAATTCATCTACTTCTCTGTGATAGTGAATTTTAGAACATATTTGAGTGAGCATTACAAAGTAATTGCAGAGCCTTCTGCAATAGAGCCCGATGTAGATATGGACAACTCAGATGTGGAAAACAAAATGATTGATAGCTCAATTGGAACGGAGATTTGTGTTTCCGAAAGTGGAGAAATGCTCGATTTATATGAAGAGAGAGACTTAATTGGAAATGAGATGGATGGTAATGTGGAACCCTTTATCGGAATGGAGTTTGAGTCTGAAGACGCTGCCATGGTATGCTATGGTGCGTATGCTAAGCGCGTCGGTTTTATCATCCGTGTGGGTAATTGCCACCGTTCAAGTCGAGATAAATCAGTTATTAGTCGTAGGTTTCTTTGTAATAAAGAAGGTTTTCGTGTAAATAATAGAAAAACAAAAAGGCTCGAAGTGAGGAAGCCAAGGGAGATAACTAGAGAAGGTTGCAAAGCAATGATAATGGTGAGGAAAGAGAAGTCGGGGAAATGGGTTGTCACAAAGTTTGAAACAGAGCATAGTCATCCATTAGGTATACCTGCTGGGAAGGATCGACAGGGAAAAATTCAGGCGCGGCCACAGGTCAGTTGAGATAAGTTTTCGTTTGAACTTTGAACATGAATCTAATTTCTTTTGAACAGATTATATCGTTTCCTCTTCTTCTTTTTCGTCTTTCCTTTTCTAATATGTCCCCGAATTAGTGGTGGTGGCTTTTACTTCTGTTATAATCACTGTTGACGTTTTCATCATTTGACTGCTTAATATGACATGCCCGAATATTGTATGTAGAGACAGACAGAGATAGAGAGCAATGAGAATGAAATAACCAGATATATCGTATAAATAGTTGCTAGTTATCACATATTTACACCTACCAGTAGGTCATTTTATTTCAAAAAGGTAGATAGTCCTAGATACTTTGCTATTCAAAGTGCCAAGAAGAACCTGTGGATCCTTCTTTTAATGTTGGGCGAGGTATACACAATTATACACAATTACATGGCCCATATCAACTTTGGACTATATTGATTAGTACATCATCTTCTCGTGGCCCCGCATTAAGTAAAGTGTATCATTTCTCTAAAGGAAATGGCCTCTCCCAGCCCCTCTTTGTATTCTTCACTGGTGGTATCAACTCAAGTTCCCATAAGGAATGCCTCTTCTCAACTCTATAGTAATATATGTCTCAAGTGTGCCCGACTTAACATCCGTATCACTGCTCCACTCTTGAGTCTTGACCATCTATGATAACCTGGCCAATATGTTGCATGTATTGGTTCATTTCCATTGTTTATCTTAACAGTTAGTTTAAACCTTGTAAACCCCGTATCTAGAGTTAATTTTTATGGGCTTTTGTTGATTTTCGTGATATTGTGCTCAAGTAATTGACTGATGTTTTGAAAACCAGGATTGTTATATCTCCTTCTTTTGCATATTCTTTATTCTTTCATATTTTCCAAAAATTTGTCTGTGGTCACGGTAGTCCCTTCAAAGGCAAATATAGACCCTTTATTGAAACTGGAATTTCATTGAGTTTCAGTATTCTGAATCTCTGAATTGAACGTTCAAAAATCTATGCGTAGGATGAGAAGGATAAGAAAATTCGAGAGCTATCCGCGGAGCTTCATCGAGCAAACCAACAATTGGCAGAGTGTCGAGGGCAACTAGACATGGTTTTGAAAGACATAGAAGGGCACACGAACCACCTCACAAGAAGTATTCAAGATGTTGTTGAGAACGTAAAAGAAATCGAAGCCGAGGATGAAGTGCCGTTATAGTTGTAGCAAATTTAGTGTTAGCGTGGAGTAAATAGTTGTCCACTTCCATCCATTGCAATATTAGATTTCCTTTTTTTTTTTCTTCCCCCCCTCCCAACTGTGCTACTTAGTGAATGCTAGGATTTATAGATGCTTAATGGATACGAAGCAATGTTAAAGTGTTTATATAGTATTAAAGTTAGTTGGAATTGGTAGGGATTTGCCCTTATTTCCGATAATCTGTGAGATACAGAAACAAATATGAAACATAAAACACAAGAACACCAGGTTTCGCATGGTTCATTCCAAAACTCTGCCTGCGCTCATGAAATTGCTAGATTTTTATTATGCTCAAAGGTAGATGAAGAAGATTATAGGCTACATAATTAGCAATTTGGACTATGGCATTATCTTCTGATAAGTTGAATCGACGAAAGTTGGGCTAAGTGTACAGTATTGGTGCCATTTGTTGTAGCTTATAAGCTACGATCGTATTTAGTGTGGCTTATAGATTTATATTTTTCAGCTTTTCTCAACTTGTTGAAGGCTCTAAAAGCCAACTTATTGAAGCTAGGTAAGGGTTGGAGGTGCTTCAAAGAAGCTACAGGCTAAAAACTATAATCTCTCTGTTTGGAGTAATGCTAGAGTCACAAAGAGAAACTCACAAAAGAATGTGGCATCCCATGTGGCACCCATGTGACAGAGTTAAGTGTTGTGGGTCCTATTGCCACATGGGTGTCGCATGAGATACCACATCCTTTTGTGAGCATCTCTTTGTGACTCTAGCATCACTCATCTGTTTAAACTGCACCAAACAATGGCAAGTTATTAGAGATTATGGATCACTGGTGGTACAAAAAGGACAGTTTATTCGACTCCACTCAAAATATATCCCCTATCAAGGAGCTTATCCAATCATATACAAGCAGCTCTAAATTGAGGACATCACATGACAATGACACAGACGACAAGTTTCACCAACCATAATAGAAGCCATAAATTCAAATTTGTTCAATCCAAACAGTCCTCTACTCTAGCCTTTCATAACAAGGATGCAATTTTTCATGTCTTAATGAATTTTGAATTCACTTTAAATAAGTTCAGAGCTTCAAATTTAAACCTTCTACATTAGCTTGCAATTGTTATTATTGTTTTAAGTGCTATGTCATCTTTTAAGGAAATATTTAACTACTGAAAATTATGGGGTAGACAAGTTTGTCAAAGATTAGTACAATTTTCAAAACATGAATTTGAATATGTTGAGTTGTCTTAATTTATTTATTCATTTTTTTGCATGGATTTACTTGATTTGGGTGTTACCTCATTTTGTATAACAAGCTTGTTAATATCTCTCATTAATAACGTGTAAGATTTTGATTTGGTTCTGAAAACTCAATGTTGTGATTCATTTTTTTTTACCTTTGAGGCTTACAAATATTATTTTCTGTTGAATTACATTTATCTTTCATATCCAAAAATGTCTGTGGAATTTCATGGACAAAAAGTGTGGACTGACAATTTGGTTGAGAAATTTAATGGGTAAATCAAATAGACACCCTCATTGCTCTTTTTCGCTAACACCCTCGAAACTAAAAATTTAACAAACTGAGGACATCACATGACAGTGGCACAGACGACAGGTTTCTCCAACAATAATACAAGATTCAAATTTGCTCAATCCAAACAGTCCTCTACTAACCTTTTCATAACAAGGATGCATTTTTCATGTCCTATACTCTAGCCTTTTTTTTCATGTCCTATACAATTTTCTACTATGAATGTGAATATGTTTGGTTGTATTTTTTATGGCTTTACTTGATTTGGATGTTAAGTCGTTTTTTTCGAATAAAGTATGGGTGTGAGTGTTAGTGAGATTTGTTAGTGTCTCAAATATTACTATTTTTTTATAGGGTTACAGTGCCACTAGGAGAGGAAAGAGTGTGGGTGTGAGTGTTAGTGGAATTCGTTACTGCCCCAAATATTTACTCTTTTTTTATAGGGTTAATTGCACATGAGTAAGTCTTTGGGCACAAACAAATCTCACAAACACAATCCACAAATACCACAATATGTCTCTTTCTCCTTTGTGGATTGTCATTGTGTCAGTGGGCCCCGATAGACAAATTATGGTATTTGTGGATTGTGTTTGCACTTACTCCCTATATTTAGCTCATTTTTCACTTTGCCTCCTGTACTTTAAATCGTGTCACAATACTCGTTATATTTTGGACTAAAGTGAAACATTCACGGAACATAAGTTTGTTTAGTGGAGTATTTATTACTTTGACCCCCATGGTGAACACATTTTTCAATTTGCCCCATTGTAGTTCCAAACGGGTCAATAATACCACTCGTGGAGCGTTTGGTAACCTTTTTTTTTCCTATACAATTTTAAAAAATACAAAAAATTACGATTGGTATAAGTTGTCCAAGGTAGCTTTTGACCCATTGCAATTACAGAAACTATTTCGCTAAATAATTTATTTTAGCTTTTGGAGTTCATAATAATTGATAAACTCCAAAAGTTGATGCCAAACATGGTTTATGCCCGTTAATTTTAACGGAATTATTAACTGTTTCACTTTAATTCAAAGTATAAGGGGTATAAGTAACACGATTTGAAGTACAGGGGCAAATAAATACAGAGGGTGTATCTGTAATTAATAATTTTTTTTATAACAATCTTGTTACCTGAGCAACACTCTTTGTCTGTCATTAATAACATGGTAATACTTGGGACACATCCAAAGATACAATTTTTGGCACACAACCCAAGAGATGTGTCTATCTCTCTCTTGTGTCATTGTGGGGTCTAGTGACATCACAGGAGAGATATAGACACATCTTTTAGGTTGTATTTCAAAAATTGTGTCTTTAAGTGTATCTCAATCTTTACTCTTAATAACATAGAACATTTTGATTGGCTTTGCAAACTCAGTGTTTGTGATTATTTTGACCTTAGACTCATTTTCCTTTTTCTTATTTGGTAAGCAATGTGGTTTTAATCATCACATGTGTAAGAAGAGATAATGATTTTCAATATGAGAGAATTCTTCAATAATAGGACTGCCATTATAATGAAATTAATTTTAGGTGCCAACGAGATAATTTCTGTAATTATGTTTCATCACAGAGACTACCCAAGTCAAGTTCAGACAAGATGACTTTGGACAGGACTAGTAGTCAAATGGTCACCAATATATTGAGTTGTTTTTTGGAAGAATAGGAGTAGTTGAATGTCTTCACAAAGCTTTCAAGGTTTGTAACACCCGTACCCGGAGAACGGGTTAATTATTGTGATAATATGCATTAATTAATAAAATTAGTGTATAAAATGGATTAAGGGGAGGCTTGGACTCGCCCAAGTAAAAAGTGTTCAGAGAGGGACACTAGTTGGAAAAGTCCCCAGAGAGGTGGGACAGGTATTGAAATTTAACCCATTGAAGGGTAAATTGGTAATTTGCATTTTAAGTGATTAAATGCATTTTTATGTGATTACATGGATATTTGCTAAGTTGCTTTCATATTACATATTGTTATGTGGTAGTATTAATTTGGACACCCAAATAAGGGTATAAATGAAAAAGATGTAAAATTAGTAGGTGCGATAGCAATTTCACAAAATATGTGGGATCCACGTTGGGACCCATACGAAACTTAGACAAATCCTCATTAGATAATTGGGTAGTTAATGGAATGTTTGGGGATCTCATAATAAGAACTTAAGAATTCTGGGGGTGTAAATGAAAGAAGAGGGAAATTGTGGCAATGACAACACATTGCATGTAGCATGTGTGTCAAAAGATTGAGAGAGTCTCTCAATTACAGCAAATTAACAAACAAAGAGTAGAGCTCGGAGAGAGAAACGGAGAAACCGTCACCGACGTCGAATTCTCGCCGTTCCGTCGCCGCCGTTCGTCGGATTCGCGAATCGAAGCCGTTTTCGGACTCGTGGAGGTGAGACGATCATTTCTATACCCATAATTTCTGTTTAAATTGCTAGATTTTAGTAGCTCGTACTTAACGGTGAGACGTCGTCTACCGAAATTCTTGTAGGATTTACTTGGTGAGGGAATTGGGCTCAAATTGGGGAAATTCAGCATCCTCTAGGTGTAAATTGAGTAAAATCTGTGTATAAGGTGAGTTTTCTACACCTAAATCTGATTGTGTTTAATGGGTTCAAGCTATATGTGATGTTAGAGATGTTAATTCATGATTAGGAATTATAAAGATGTTAATTGTGTGAATTCTATGTCAATTTTATGAAAATCATATGTTGATACATGAATATGTGTTATGTGCTTATATGTCTATGTGGTAGTCAATGAGCACCGGGGAAATGGTTTATTGTTGGGAGTAATAAGGGTGGCGAAGAGGAAGAATCCGATAAATACGGAAGTCCAAGGAATAGAAGTGACCACGGGACCAAGGGAGGTCTTCGGGTCTGAATGAACCATATAAACGGTGACTCGGCGATTACGTTTATGCTTATGTGTTATTTGTAGCATTGCACGTGTTAAACATACAATCATGTTTAGAATGCTCACTAAGCAAATTGCTTAAGAAAACCGTTTTCCTATTTCTGTTGTGGTACATAACAACCACCGCAGGTACGGAGCGATATCCGGAGAGAAGGTGACGCGCTCGGGAATGGGGAAGAGAGTTAGAGCTTGTAAATATGTTTTAAACTTATATTATAGTGTAACTAGTGGGTTGAGGTTCTCAACTTGTGAATTGAAGTCTTGACTTGTGAATGGGAGAGATGGGAGAGATGGGAGAGATGGGGGAGGTTTGTACCCCATGCTTGTAAGTTACTTTTGAACTTGTACACAGATGTAAATTATGGTTTTACTTAAGTTGATGTTCATATTTGGACCCTAACTTGTATTTTGGAAAGTTTGGATGTGAATTTGAGAACCAATGTAAAATTCCTTTTATTTTGCCAAGTTGATGCAAGTTAATGGATTTGACCATCTCGGCAAGTCCGGGTGTGTCGTTAGTGTCTTGGACATGTTTCTTTAGTGTTTATAATGTTAGTTATGATTTTGAGTTGAATTCCAACAAGTTTTATAAACTTTGGATGAGAATTGAGTTTTAAAGTTGAAAAGTTTGTTTTTGAACCAAATGAAATGAGTTCATGGTTGATTTGATCAAATTGTGAATATGATTTTATGATCCATGCTTAACTTGAGTTTAAACATGTTTAGAAATGTGTTGGAGTTGATTTTCCAAAGTTTCATAAAGTTTCTATGAGTTTTGGTTATGAATTGGTAAGTTAAAAACTTGTTTTGACAGCAAGCAAAATTTAGCAGCAGAATTGTGAAGGGATCGATCCGCGGTTTGTGAAGGGATCGATCCGCCCTTCCAAGGGAGCATTCTGCGAGAATGTCAAGTAAGTGGATCGATCCGCCCATAATGAAGGGATCGATCCGCCTTGTATTTTTCCCCAGCATGTCCGTTTTTACGGAAACATGCATAACTTCTTCTTCAAAACTCGGTTTCGCGTGCCGTTTGTTGCGTTGGAACCGGGACTCAAAATCCTAACTTTTGGTATCAAAATTTTACATACTTTATAAATGACCATTTTGCCCTTGGGGCCTATTTTGTAACAATAGAGTTGTTTAATGTGGTTAAACACACGTGTTTCTTAGTAATTCGCATATTTCTTTACAAATTAATGTAATTGGGAGCTTGTAGCATTGTTACACGTGTCCTAATCCGCACGAGGCGGGTTGGGGTGTGACAATTTTTGGTATCAGAGCCAGGTTAGAGCCTTTGGGGACGAGAGACGTATACGACGCGTAGTATGCACACAACGACACGTAGTTGCATAAGCATGCATACACGTTTACTTAGCATGTTTTAATGTTGATAAGCATGCCATGTGTTTATTCAAAAGTAACGTGCATGTGTGTACTATATGTGGGTGCCAGGCATTATGTCTGGAGGTGACACCTCAAATCGAATGGAACGGGTTGAAAGAGCAATCGAAGGGTTGGTACGAGTTGCAGAAACTCATGTGATCGAAGAGAGACCGGTACAACCGAATCCGAATCCAAGGGAAGACATTGTTACTATTTCTAAATTCCACAAACAAAAGCCGACCATATTTCGCGGGGAAGCTGATCCGATGAAGGCGAATTTTTGGATCTCGGATATGGAGAAGATCTTTCGGGTATTACCATGTACTGATGAACAAAAAGTGCTATTCGCTGCAGACACGTTAAAAGATGAGGCGCAATATTGGTGGCGTACTAAGCTAGGCCCGGGTCAACAGACAACGTGGGACCAATTTCTTGAGATTTTCAATGATCAATATTTTCCAGAATCGTTTGGGGATCAAAAGGCTCAAGAATTCATGGAGTTTGTACAAGGGGGAAAGTCAGTCCGGGAGTACTCCACGCAATTTACGAGTTTGGCAAGGTTTGCCGGGGACATTGTAACAACCGAGAAAGTGAAAGCAAGGAAGTTTGTAGCGGGACTTCGAGGTGACATCCGAGGACGAGTGACCGTATTCCGTCCAGAGACTTATACTAAGGCATTGGACATTGCTTCTATTGCTGAGAGAGACCTTGGTTATACTTCAAACATGCCACCACCACCGAGTCAACAAAGTAAACGACCGGGATCAAGTCAGTTCAGCGGACAAGGTAGTGCAAAGAGGCAGAGTTCGGGGGGATCATCAGTTAGCATTGGTAGTGGTTCTAGTGGGAACAAGCCGAGATGTCAGACTTGTCAGAAATTTCATTGGGGCCGGTGCAATCAACTTCCAAATCCGATCATTTGCAATAGTTGCCGACAACCGGGACACATTGCCAGAAATTGTCCGAATCAGAATTTAGATATGAGGGGTCGATGCTTTACTTGTAAGGAATTGGGACATCAAGCTAGGGACTGTCCAACCAAACGCCAGGGAGCTTCCGGGTCTGGTTCATACACGGCCAGCGCTATCACACCGAGGACTACTCAACCTCCGAGGAGAGAGCAGCGAGAGGCAAGATCATTCCAACTCAGGCCGGGAGAGACCGCTTCTGCCGATACCGTTGTTTCAGGTATGATTCCCATTTGCTCACACCTAGCAAATGTACTTATAGATTCGGGATCCACACACTCATTTGTATCACACCACTTTGCTAAGAATTTAGATAAACCATTAGAGTTCCTAAACTATGATCTATCTGTTGCGATACCGTTGGGGGCTCCATTGGTTAGTTCGGGTGTGTTTAGAAAGTGTGAGATTAATGTGAATGGTAAAGAGTTAACTGTTGATTTGGTACCATTAGTAATTCAACACTTCGATGTTATATTGGGTATGGATTGGTTAGCGGCTAATCATGCTAATATTGATTGTAACACTAAAGGAGTAGCATTCCGTATTCCGAATCAAGATGAGTTTTATTTTCAAGGTAAGGGTGTTGTATCACCGCCGTATATCGTGTCAGCTATTGAAGCTTGTCGCTTATTAAAGAAGGGTTGTCGGGGGTTTCTGTGTAGTATTCTTGATACTAGAGGTCCCGATTTAAAACTTGAAGATATTCCGGTAGTTAGAGAGTTTCCAGATGTATTCCCTGAGGAGTTACCTAGTGTATTGATTGATCGAGAAATTGAATTTGGTATTGATGTTATGCCGGGAACCCAACCAATTTCACGAGCACCATATCGAATGGCACCAATTGAGTTGAAAGAGTTAAAGATACAGTTGCAAGAGTTGCTAGACAAGGGTTTTATCCGACCTAGTGTGTCCCCGTGGGGTGCACCAATACTATTTGTGAAGAAGAAGGATGGTACAATGCGGATGTGCATTGACTACCGGGAGATCAACAAGGTAACCATCAAGAACAAGTACCCATTGCCACGTATTGACGATCTATTCGATCAACTTCAAGGGGCTGAGGTATTTTCAAAGATTGACTTACGATCTGGGTACCATCAACTGAAAGTTAAAGCTAAGGATGTGGAGAAGACAGCCTTTAGGACCCGTTACGGGCACTATGAATTCCTAGTGATGCCGTTTGGGGTTACTAATGCGCCTGCTGCCTTCATGGATTTGATGAACCGTGTATTCAAATCATATTTGGATGAGTTCGTTATTGTATTCATTGATGATATTCTCATTTATTCTAAGAGTCCGGAAGAGCATGAACGACACTTGAGACTAGTTTTGCAGCGACTTCGAGAGAAACAATTGTTTGGGAAGTTGAAGAAGAGCGAATTTTGGTTGACGAGTGTCACTTTTCTAGGACACGTGATTTCTAAAGAGGGTATTTCTGTTGACCCACAGAAGATTGAAGCTGTTATGAATTGGTCAAGACCGACAAATGTGTCCGAGATTCGAAGTTTCTTGGGGTTAGCCGGATATTATCGAAGGTTTGTTAAAGACTTTTCTAGAATTGCAACGCCAATGACAAGGTTGATGAGAAAAGATGTACCGTTTGAGTGGAATAAGGAATGTGAAGATTGTTTCGTAGCATTGAAGAAAAAGTTGACTACGGCACCAATACTTACAATTCCAACAAGCACTGGAAATTTCAGAATATACAGTGATGCTTCGCACCAAGGCTTGGGATGTGTTTTGACACAAGATGACAAGGTAATAGCCTATGCTTCAAGGCAGTTGAGACCTCACGAGAAGAACTACCCGACACATGACTTGGAGTTAGCGGCGGTAATTTTTGCGTTAAAGATTTGGAGACATTATCTATACGGGGAAACTTGTGAAATCTTCACGGATCATAAAAGTCTGAAATACCTATTCACTCAGAGGGATCTTAATATGAGACAAAGAAGATGGTTGGAACTCATGAAAGATTATGATTTAAAAATTCAGTATCACCCGGGAAAAGCCAATGTAGTTGCCGATGCCTTGAGTCGGAAGTCGTCAGAAAACTTAGCTTATGCCTTGACTGGACAGGAAAAGTTGATAAAGGAATTTGAACAATTGAAGCTTGAGGTAGTTCCTAAAATTAGAGGTGGTTTAATGGCTGCGATCGTGGCACAACCAAGTTTAATTGGTGAAATCAAGACTAATCAGTTCTTAGATCCAGAATACAAGAAGATTGTGGATGAGTTACCAGAGGGGAGAAGGCCAGAATTCAGTTTCCAAGATGGTGTTCTGAAATATATTAACCGACTATGTGTACCTAAAGTTGGAGATCTGAGAAATAAAGTTATGGAGGAAGCCCACAATACAAGATATTCTATACATCCGGGTAGTACCAAAATGTACAGAGACTTGCGAGAAATTTACTGGTGGAGTGGTATGAAGCGAGAAGTTGCAGAATTTGTGTCTAAATGTATGACGTGCCAAAAGGTGAAACTAGAACATCAACGACCCGGGGGAGAGTTACATCCTTTAGAGATACCAGAGTGGAAGTGGGAACATATTACAATGGATTTCGTCTCGGGATTTCCAAAGTCTCAAAAGTCAAATGATAGCATATGGGTGATTGTAGACCGGTTGACTAAGTCAACCCATTTCCTACCTATTAAGACCAAGGATCCATCGAAACTTGCAGAGATTTATATCAGAGAGATTATTAGACTTCACGGAGCACCAGTGTCGATAGTGTCAGATCGTGACACTCGGTTCGTGTCAAGATTTTGGGAGAGTTTACAAAAGGCGATGGGAACATCTTTACATTTCAGTACTGCATTTCATCCCCAGACCGATGGGCAATCCGAGAGAGTAATTCAGATTTTGGAAGATATGTTGAGGGTATGTGTTATGGATTTCAAGGCCGATTGGGAGACCCACTTGCCTTTAATCGAGTTCTCTTACAATAACAGTTTTCAAACTAGCATTGGAATGGCGCCTTATGAGGCACTATATGGTAGAAAGTGTAGATCGCCAGTGTGTTGGACAGAAGTTGGAGAGAAATAACTTTTGGGACCAGAGATAGTGCAAATTACTACTGACAAGATCCGACTGATTAAGCAGAGATTACAAACGGCTCAAAGTCGTTATAAAAGCTATGCGGATACGGGTAGAAGACCGTTGGAATTTGAGGTGGGTGAATATGTGTTTTTGAAAGTATCGCCTTCAAAAGGCATAACACGTTTTGGTAAGCGAGGTAAGCTCAGTCCGAGATATGTTGGACCGTATTTGATTCTTAATCGAGTTGGGCCATTAGCTTATCGATTAGAGCTGCCACAAGAATTAGAGAATGTTCATAATGTGTTTCACGTATCGATGCTTCGACGTTATGTGCCGGATTCGAAACATGTTATCATTCCGGAACCGTTAGAGATTCGGGAAGATTTAACTTATGTGGAGCATCCAGTGCAAATTCTTGATAGGAAGGATCAAGTATTGAGGACCAAAGTGATTCCCTTGGTGATGGTTCAATGGCGAAGCCATTCAATGGAAGAGGCTACTTGGGAGCGGGAGGATGAGATCCGAGCCAAGTACCCGCATCTCTTCAATTCTTGAGGTAAGAGTAAGTTTGGGGACCAAACTCCCTTTTAGGGAGGGAGAAATGTAACACCCGTACCCGGAGAACGGGTTAATTATTGTGATAATATGCATTAATTAATAAAATTAGTGTATAAAATGGATTAAGGGGAGGCTTGGACTCGCCCAAGTAAAAAGTGTTCAGAGAGGGACACTAGTTGGAAAAGTCCCCAGAGAGGTGGGACAGGTATTGAAATTTAACCCATTGAAGGGTAAATTGGTAATTTGCATTTTAAGTGATTAAATGCATTTTTATGTGATTACATGGATATTTGCTAAGTTGCTTTCATATTACATATTGTTATGTGGTAGTATTAGTTTGGACACCCAAATAAGGATATAAATGAAAAAGATGTAAAATTAGTAGGTGCGATAGCAATTTCACAAAATATGTGGGACCCACGTTGGGACCCATACGAAACTTAGACAAACCCTCATTAGATAATTGGGTAGTTAATGGAATGTTTGGGGATCTCATAATAAGAACTTAAGAATTCTGGGGGTGTAAATGAAAGAAGAGGGAAATTGTGGCAATGACAACACATTGCATGTAGCATGTGTGTCAAAAGATTGAGAGAGTCTCTCAATTACAGCAAATTAACAAACAAAGAGTAGAGCTCGGAGAGAGAAACGGAGAAACCGTCACCGACGTCGAATTCTCGCCGTTCCGTCGCCGCCGTTCGTCGGATTCGCGAATCGAAGCCGTTTTCGGACTCGTGGAGGTGAGACGATCATTTCTATACCCATAATTTCTGTTTAAATTGCTAGATTTTAGTAGCTCGTACTTAACGGTGAGACGTCGTCTACCGAAATTCTTGTAGGATTTACTTGGTGAGGGAATTGGGCTCAAATTGGGGAAATTCAGCATCCTCTAGGTGTAAATTGAGTAAAATCTGTGTATAAGGTGAGTTTTCTACACCTAAATCTGATTGTGTTTAATGGGTTCAAGCTATATGTGATGTTAGAGATGTTAATTCATGATTAGGAATTATAAAGATGTTAATTGTGTGAATTCTATGTCAATTTTATGAAAATCATATGTTGATACATGAATATGTGTTATGTGCTTATATGTCTATGTGGTAGTCAATGAGCACCAGGGAAATGGTTCATTGTTGGGAGTAATAAGGGTGGCGAAGAGGAAGAATCCGATAAATACGGAAGTCCAAGGAATAGAAGTGACCACGGGACCAAGGGAGGTCTTCGGGTCTGAATGAACCATATAAACGGTGACTCGGCGATTACGTTTATGCTTATGTGTTATTTGTAGCATTGCACGTGTTAAACATACAATCATGTTTAGAATGCTCACTAAGCAAATTGCTTAAGAAAACCGTTTTCCTATTTCTGTTGTGGTACATAACAACCACCGCAGGTACGGAGCGATATCCGGAGAGAAGGTGACGCGCTCGGGAATGGGGAAGAGAGTTAGAGCTTGTAAATATGTTTTAAACTTATATTATAGTGTAACTAGTGGGTTGAGGTTCTCAACTTGTGAATTGAAGTCTTGACTTGTGAATGGGAGAGATGGGAGAGATGGGAGAGATGGGGGAGGTTTGTACCCCATGCTTGTAAGTTACTTTTGAACTTGTACACAGATGTAAATTATGGTTTTACTTAAGTTGATGTTCATATTTGGACCCTAACTTGTATTTTGGAAAGTTTGGATGTGAATTTGAGAACCAATGTAAAATTCCTTTTATTTTGCCAAGTTGATGCAAGTTAATGGATTTGACCATCTCGGCAAGTCCGGGTGTGTCGTTAGTGTCTTGGACATGTTTCTTTAGTGTTTATAATGTTAGTTATGATTTTGAGTTGAATTCCAACAAGTTTTATAAACTTTGGATGAGAATTGAGTTTTAAAGTTGAAAAGTTTGTTTTTGAACCAAATGAAATGAGTTCATGGTTGATTTGATCAAATTGTGAATATGATTTTATGATCCATGCTTAACTTGAGTTTAAACATGTTTAGAAATGTGTTGGAGTTGATTTTCCAAAGTTTCATAAGGTTTCTATGAGTTTTGGTTATGAATTGGTAAGTTAAAAACTTGTTTTGACAGCAAGCAAAATTTAGCAGCAGAATTGTGAAGGGATCGATCCGCGGTTTGTGAAGGGATCGATCCGCCCTTCCAAGGGAGCATTCTGCGAGAATGTCAAGTAAGTGGATCGATCCGCCCATAATGAAGGGATCGATCCGCCTTGTATTTTTCCCCAGCATGTCCGTTTTTACGGAAACATGCATAACTTCTTCTTCAAAACTCGGTTTCGCGTGCCGTTTGTTGCGTTGGAACCGGGACTCAAAATCCTAACTTTTGGTATCAAAATTTTACATACTTTATAAATGACCATTTTGCCCTTGGGGCCTATTTTGTAACAATAGAGTTGTTTAATGTGGTTAAACACACGTGTTTCTTAGTAATTCGCATATTTCTTTACAAATTAATGTAATTGGGAGCTTGTAGCATTGTTACACGTGTCCTAATCCACACGAGGCGGGTTGGGGTGTGACAAGGTTAGACAATGGTCTCTGTTTAATGAGTCATTTACTCTTTACTCTTTTCATCAATCCTAAAAGCAACCATAAAATCAAAGCAAAGCTAAACCCTTTATAAAAAAATTATAATTAAGAAAAAACAAAAAAAAGAAGCAAAGCATCTTCTCTGTCTCCTCCTTCACACACACACTTTCCTGGCCTTTTAAAATTAGTTCATGAAATCAGTTCATGTTTGATTTCAAAATCTGAAAAGAAGATATGGAAGAATGTGAATCGAAGCAGATCTGGAATGTGAAACCGAAGCATACCTCTTTCAGCAATTATTTGTTGTAAAAGAGGTAGAGGGTGAAGGCCGAAAGGGGGAAGAGGATGGGTGGTAGTCAGGGGTGGAATCAGAATTTTGTCTTGGCAGGTGCCAAAACTTAGAAAACAAAAATTTTCACTTATTCATATAAATATTGCATTTTAAGTCTTCTATGTACGTATTTGCAAGTTCAAGCATGAGAAATAAATTAAGATTCAATATTAAATTTCTACATAAAAAATTAAAGATTAGATTAGCATATTTTATGGGGGGTAATCCTACTGCAACATATGTTTGGAAAGTGTTTGATATTCAAAATTTAGAAAGTATAACATGGGGACCACTTCACATCCTTCAATCAAAATTCAAGAGAAAGAGGTAGGAGGTGGTGGGCCCAGTGGAGATGGGGAAGACTGAAGAGGTAGGTGGTGGTGGTGATGCGCCGCAGTGAGAGTTGAGATTAGGGGTGATATCGGTCGGTTATGGTCGGTTTTGGACGAGAAAAGCTCACCGAACCGAATCAATTCGGTGTTGCAAAGGAGACACCGAAATCGACCGAATGTGTTAATGAATCATGTAAAACCGACTGGTACTAGGCAGTCGGTGTTCGGTCGGCGTCGATTTCCACCGACATGTTCATCAGCAGAAGAGAAGATGATACCCAACTCTCATATGTATGATGCCCCAATCAGACAAAAAGAAGAAACCCAACCCTCAAAATCAGACCAAACAGTCGGAGAGAGAGAGAGAGAGAGAGAGAGAGAGAGAGGGGGGGGGAAGAACTCAACCATAACCAAATAGAGTGAGAGATCAATGGAGTGTACCTTGGGTGAGAGTGGTGGCAGCTCGAGATCAGTGATGAATGGTGCACCTCCGCCTAAACTTGCAGAGATGCTTGACAAAAACTGCGATGTCTATGGAGTCTTTCGATCTGGCGTGTCAGAGAGATGGAAGTTCAGGGTTTTGTAGAGAAAATGATAGACGATGAGATAGAGAGTGAGGGGGATTGTAGTTTGATGTTAGGTTTTGCTTTCTTTAATTTCTTAGAGAATCGTGAGGGATATAGAGAGTTTTTAATTGGGAAGTGGTTGCACAGATGCAGGTAATGAATATACCTAGAAAAGGGGAGAAATTAAAGGAGCTATAAGCCTATACCTAGGAAGGAGAGAAATTAAAGTAACTGTTGCATAAATATGTGTGTATCTATATCTAGTTTAGATGGATTGGATCTCTTGAATCATATTCGGTCGGTACGGTCGGTAAGACACTAACTTTTGGCTACCGAACCGACTAGTCGGTGTTCTATAAGGTGGGAACCGAGCGCCGACTGCCTGTTAGAAGTTCCGACCAACACCGGTCATGCCGGTCGGTTTCGGCCGGCCAATTCGGTGAATCGGTTTTTTTGAACACCCCTAGTTGAGATGGAGAGAATGGGGTTTTTGTATACTCCTAAAATTATAACATATTAAAAAAAAATTAAAAAATTAAAAATTTTTATTTTAAGTGATAGTCGGATTGGGTTGGGTGTATCGTGTCTCTGAAATCACAAACTGATTACCCATAAATAATTCTCTTTCATAGTAGAGACTACCCAAAGTCTGACCGGGAAGAGTTTGGACAGGAGTACGAGTCAAAAGCTTACTAATGTCGCATTATTTGTGGAAAAAGATTATTGAAATTAAATGTCTTCCTCAAGCTTTCAAGTTTGTCTAATGAGCTGTTTCTCTTGCCAAACCCACTTAACTTTTCAAAAAGCAAAGAAAGCATCTTTTTTTTCTCTCTCTCTCTCTCTCTGTCTCTCTCCTCTTTAACACACACGCACACACTTTCCCTTCCACTTCAGGAAAACCAACATAAACCCTACAAGCAACAACATAATTCCTTGAGAGATTTCTCTCTCTCTCTCTCTCTCTCTCTCTCTTCAAAGAGAAACGTAAAACCTCGTACAAGGAGGAGCATTCAATCATGGAAGGGTAATTACTCTCTCTCTCTCTCTCTCTCTCTCTCTCTCTCTGCATCAATATATATATATATATATATATACATTATTGATTCGATGTTTTTTTAGCTGAAGGTTTCAATTGATTTTACAGATCTGAGTCATACCCAAAAGAGTACTACGACCAGCAACAACCCAACCGAACCACATCTTCTTCATCGTCTTCCACAACCAGCGTCCACGTCACAGCCCTCGACGGCCTCGTCAACGTCAACTCTCTCTTCACAATCGCCGTCTTTGTCGGCCTCTCTCTGACCACTTCGGGCCAACACAGCCTCGAGAACAACCCATCCTGCGACGCCGACGTCCGCGTCGCCCGGAACCTCCTCGTATTCGAGGTCGTCTCCTTCAGCTTCTTCCTCTTCTCGTCGCTCGTCGCTCAAGGTCTCAAGCTCTCGATCAATCTGTTGAACAGCCAAGACACCGATGAGGAATTCAAGGCACACATTAACATTAAAGTTCTCAGATTTGGGATGTTGGCGTCGGCCATTGGATCGGTCATGGGTTGCCTTTTTTTGATGCTTTCGATGGTTAATGTTATACAGATCCGATTGGGGATGTTGTCTTGTGGTAGCAAATCCACGATTCATGCCGTCGTCTCGCTTATAATACTGGTCACTTCCGCACTCTTGGTATATATATCTACTGCTGTATATGCTTTTCTTCACTAAGATAAGATATTACTCACTAATAGTAATATTTATTTATTTAAAAACTTTTCAGTTAATTAAATACTCTTATTAATTAACTAGTCATGTACTCTTAATTTTATTTTGATTGTATTGGTTATGTATGTTACTTTGGAAGGGATTGATCACCTGTTAAGAGTATTGTGGGAGCTTAATTTTTAGTATGTTTTAGCTATATGTGCGTGCGTCTTATTAGCTTAAATTTTATTTTTTTTTAATGTTTAGCTGCTTTAATTAGCTCTGTGCATCTGGGATGTGGTTACTTGGGGCCGGGGGGGATCGACTTAAATGCTCCATTTGGTATGAAAGTGACTTCTTTTTAGTAGCACATGCATGTATTGATGGAGATAGAAACATTAATGAGTGAAAGAGTTGTTTACATAGAAGTGGACGAGCATTGGGTTCCGTCAACCCTAATTCAGATTCTTATGTACGTGCAAAATACCATCTCTAACTTAAAAGTAGATGCGGAAAAAGGCTTGCTTATGTTAAAACTATTGTATCTTTACAACAGTTTGATAATAAATATAGTGTTGTAAATCCAATTGGTGAAAATACATTTCCAAGTTCTCATTCCAAACACACTATAACTCAATTATGGTGACATCGGCCTTGAAACTATGGGAAAACTGGCTTAGTGTTGCCAGTCTAGGATATTGCTTCGTTTTTAGTCCGTTGTACAAGATTGTCTTATTTTTCTAGTTCCATTTTACTTTGCTTTAGGTAAGCGAATAGTAAACACACACATACACACACACACACACACACACACACACACACACACCCGGAGGGATAGGCAGGCACTAGTAGCTTTGGTCATCTAGCATATTCTGCGTGCGTGTGTATATATATAGGTAAAGGTAAGGTAAGTTTTTAGTGCTTAGATAAATCATTTCATAAGTTATTCGATGTTCAGTTTACCTATTCTGGGAAGAGAAATCAACTTCGTTCAAATACTTAACCGAACACATTTATTGAAATCTGCCCAATTTGATGTTGAGCCACGCTTTGCTGGTTTGGATATGAGATGATAATGTGAAATTTTGCACATTTGGTGGATTGATCGACAAAAAATTTACATCCTGCAGATACGTAAACAAATATCAGGTTAACACCTTCTTTCTTTTCTTTTTTTTTTTTTGTGAGATTGGGATTAATAGGGCTTGTTTGGGTACTAGGTTATGTTTTTTTAGTTGAAAATTACAAAATCAGTGTTAGAGCATTGGTCTAAGGTTTTCAATAGTTGTTACCAGCGATCCGAGGAAGAAATATTAACTGAAGAGTAAAGTTTAGGCACTTGGTGTTTAGTAAACTCACCTTCTTTGTAGTCTTGCATACATATCTCACTCAGTGTGGTTCATATTGGCCTTACTAATATCAAAGGACTAGCTTTGTTTATCTATTTCACCACTATGTTTTAGTTGTTAATGTGATATATTTTCTGAGTTGACAAGATTTTTATGTAATAAAACCAATAAAAATAAATTCTAACAAAACTGTTTGAACTCTCAAAAACATATAAGAACAAGCCCTTGAAACACACACTCGTGTTTGAAGTGTTCGATTGCCTCAATTAAGAGGACTTAGAAGCGACCAATTTGTAAAGAAAAAGAGATGAGAAAGAGAGAGTTCGAGGTCGAAGATTCAACCAAATATAGATCTTCGAAGGTCTTCAATATGAAATAAATGAAAGTAGTGTCCAACGGTGAAATAAGAAAAAAAAAAAAAAAAGATGATAGAGTTCGAAGGATGCCTTCGAAGTGATGATTAAACTATGGAAGAGAGTAAATGAAATTGTAGGCTAAGAAACTAATTAACTAGAATCTAATCTAGTGCTAGAAACTAAACTACATACAAAGTAAAATGGCCATGGTGGCCTAATGAAAGTAAATGATATATTGAAGAAATACTACATAATGTATTGATGTGATTGTTTGGTCAAGGACCATCACAAAGGAGTACAACACAAGTATTTATAGAAAAAGTCTACAACTACTTTGAATTTGAATTACATTTCCCTCCAACTATAATAACTAATAATTCAAATTCCTACAACTACCAATTGGTGGGAGATGCTCCTACAATGACAAGTGTCTTCAAGCAACTTCCATCTTCATCATCACCATTGATCTTCAAGTAATCAATATTGATCTCTCCTTGTAATGGCAAGTGTCTTTCAATCAACTTCCAAATAACCACCAACCAATTTGAATTGGTTTTCTATGTACAATAATAAATATGCTATATAACAATATAACATAATATAATATAACTTTATATGCTAATACATATAAATATAAAGGGAAAATTACACTGACACCCCCTGAGGTTTCGCACTTTATCACTCACACCCCTTGAGGTTTCTGACATAACACTGACACCCCTTGAGGTTTTATATCCACTTACACTAACACCCCCTGCCGTTAGTGACCGTGAAGAGTATGGATGTCAAATGCTGATGTCAGCTACAAACATCCAAATATTCCCATTTTACCCTTCAATCTTAACCCTAGCCTCTATAAATTGATATCCTAGCACTCAGTTCTCACTCTTTCTCTCTCTCTCTCTCTCTCACTGACTTCCATCTGCCCACAACAATGTCTTCATCAAGCTATGACCAAACTTCATACAGTCAAGGGAAATTCAAGAACAAGTTATGCAAATGCGGAAAAAGAGCTGCGATTAGGGTAACAGAGTCTAACGAGAGAAACAACAGAGGTCGATTATACTATGTATGTGAAAGTGGAAATTGCGCATTTTGGGAATGGTGTAACTCAATGGGATCTATAGCATATGACAGTGAAGCCTACCAGAGAGATGAACTCGCTGAAATCAGGCATGAAGTAAGAGCCGTGTCTTCACAGGTCCATGCTATTGAAGTACAACAAGGGATGGTGAAAGGACAACAAGGGATGGTGAAAATGTTAGCCGTGGGAAGCTTTATAATGGCAGGATGTGCTATATTAGTGGCAGTAGCAGCATTACTGAAATTGTAAGCATAACAAATGGATGTAAGTTGTATGAACTAATGGCTATATGTTCTAATCTATCTATGTGTTGCATATCTACCTATCAGCAATGTATGAGCAGTTACTTATAGATCTGCAAATCAACCACACCCACAACAAGCAAATGGTCCACAACATACAACCTGCAAATAGGCCACAAACACAAGTCCAAAATGTACATGTCCAAAAACAAATGTCCAAAATATACATGTCCAAACAATGACAAGTCACCCTTGTCCTTTCATTCTTATCCCTAACCAGCTTAAAGCCTTCTTGGATTGTAAAATCCTTTAACACTTGTCTGAAATGGTCAACATTCCCAAACAACATCCCTTGTTCTAACTTAATTTTGTTGCTTTCATCCATCTTATATTCAGTCCCAAAACAATACTTATCAAACACCTTTCTTTTACATCTTCCTTGCTCATCTTCTTCATCTACTTGATATCCCTCCTCATCACTACTAGTATCAATCCCAGCCTCATCATTCGAAGCATAATCCTCCAACCCATCAGAACTCAAATTATCTTCCTCTTCTAAACCATCATCACCACTGCTACTACCCTGATTTTCATCACCACTCTCAACTTTCCACTCCTCATCATCTGAACTAAACCCATGTATATCTTCATCAGACCCCAAGTCTTCCATACCAGTTGGATCCACATTGAAGTTCTCCTCCTGCAACTCAGTAGCTACATTGAAGTTCTCCTCTTGAAACTCAGCAGCTAAATTGAAGTTTTCCTCCAGAAACTCAGCATCTACATTCAAGTCCTCTATACCAGTTGGATCCACATTCAAGTCTACACCAGTTAGCCCACTACCCTGATTTGATGCTGCATAATCCGAATGTGGCTCAACATATAGATGTATTTCCCTTCTTTTATGCATTTCAAACATCCTATACACCTCATAATCACCCAACATAGTCATTTTTTCGTTCCAACCAGGCACCTCACACTCAATTGTAAATGACAACTCAATATTTGATGGAATGTAAGACAAAGACAACTTGCAAACATCATACATCAGATCTAAAAAACAATACCTATCCGGATCCACACCAGCAATCTTTTGTACAGATGTACTAGTATGAACAATTAGGTCATACTCATCCATTGGCGCCATGGCTGTAACAATTGAAGAAAATAAAAAAGTTTTACAGAGTCGAAATTCAGAAAATTAGAAATCATGTTGAAACCCCTAACTAGATGATTCAAAACCCTAACATGCAACACCTAACTGATGTACAAAAACCCTAATTTGCAACACCTAATTGTTGATTGAACACCCTGAATTGAAAAGCCCTAAAATGAAACCCTAAAATGCAACACATACGTGATGATCGAAACCCTTTCATGCAAAGATTACTTGATGATCAAAACCCTAAAATGCAAAGCCTAATTGATGATCAAAAGCTTTTGAAAATCAAAGTTAAACTTACCCTAACTGATGAATTGCTGATCCAAACCCTTAGATGGTTTCAGAGACTTCAGTTTCTCGAATTGATCGTGATGAGTGATGAATTGCTGATCCAAACCCTTAGATGGTTTCAGAGACTTCAGTTCCTCGAATTGATCATGATGAGATACCTTTGATTTGTGTGTTGAAACCCTAGATTGCTGACAAATTACTTGGTTTTGAGCCTACGTCGTTCACCCCTGAATTTTGATCTTGATTATGTGAGGGGTAGGGATGTAATTCAGCCTTTTATTCATTCTCAGGAGAGGGCATAAGAGTCTTTTTATCATACTTTGTTAACGGCGTTAAGGGGACAACACTGACAGGGGGTGTCAGTGTTATGTCAGAAACCTCAAGGGGTGTGAGTGATAAAGTGCGAAACCTCAGGGGGTGTCAGTGTAATTTTCCCAAATATAAATCATGGTCCAAACAAAAACAGATTTTAAGCTACCCAAGTTTTTAACTATTCCTTGGGTATATGGAGCTGTTTTTGCGGTTCATTTCTTTTCTTTGTGCTGCTCTGTTAAGTCTCTGTTACGCATTCTATACCCTTTAAAGTACATGAATACACCCAAACTATCCTTTTTCCTTTTTAATTGATAGAAACGAAAACAAATTGATGTTTTTGACATTGTGTGTTGGAAGAAGATTCAATCTTTTTAAGCTGTGCTTTCCTTTGTACCAGGCAATTCGATGCTTAATGTGCTGACAATTTGGTTGTGATGTGAGTTTGAAGGGTGGTTATAGCTTATCCACATGTCGTACCAAATGCTTTACCAATTGTATCATGTGGTACCATCGACCATTGCTAGAGCATATGGTACCTATTGTTACAGGCTTACAGCCTTGAGAATCAAATTTGAGAAGTATAACTTTACTCGGAGTATAATACCCTCGTTTAATTTGTTCATCAGATAGTATTTTATTATTATTTTTTATCTTTTCTTTTTGGGGGTGGTAGAGAATTTGCATATTTGTGGAACAGACGCAAATAACCCTATGTATATGGTTGTCATGTGTGAATTATGTTGCTTTCCTGGCAAGAATTAACAGGAAACAGGAAATTCATGTCTTTACCACGAGCAGTTTTGCTCACCTAGGGCCCTAGGGGTGTATACGAGACGAGACGAGCCTACTTGAGACGAGACGAGCCTACTTGCGAGCTTTCTTATGAGCTCGCGAGTTTGTTCACGAGTTCAAACGAGCCGAGCTTTCAAGTGTTCGCGAGCTTTTTAACGAGCTTTTTCGTACACCCTTTTAAACTATATAGTTTAATAATAAAACAATCTTTTTATCAAGGCTATTTATGAAATGTGTCATATTTTTGCTAAAATTATATAGTTTTATAATAACTATATTTAGAAAAGTCACGATACAAGCTCTTTATCAAACCTCTAAACGATCTTTTTCACGAGCCTTAATCGATCGTGTTCACGAGGTCAAATGAGCGAGCCGAGCCTAGCCTTTATCGAGCCGAGCTTCGAGCCCTTGTTGAGTGGCTCATCTCGTTTACACCCCTTGATCACATGTGTTCCATTTCATTTCCATTTTGTCTATATATTATCAACATAACTAAGAATCAATATCCGTGTGATGCACGGGAAAATGTTTCTGAATTTCATGTTGTATTTTTTTGCTAAGCAAATTTTATGTATGTAAATTTGTTAGTGGTATTGTTATTTTATGTGTGTGAAAAAAAAAATATGTATATACGCACAAAATTAGATAGATTAGATACTAATGAGATTTGATATGGTTTAAAAAGTATATTATAGCTAATTTTGGACTGCTATAATTTTGGGATATGTACTATAGTTGCTACATACATAAATATGTGTGTGTGTGTGTGTGTGTGTGTGTGTGTGTGTGTGTGAGAGAGAGAGAGAGAGAGAGAGAGAGAGAGAGAGAGATATTCTGTATTAAATATAGAGATAGGGAAAAAAGAAAATAATATAGAAAAATGGAAAAATAAAATAAAAAAATCATAGTGCAATCATGTGGCAAACATCTGATTCCACTTTATGTTATATAAGGATGCTTGATATAGTTTTCTTGGTTTATAGGACAACTCATTAACACTAACCTCCATAAGGACAAAAGTTCATGCCCATTTTTCACTTCAATCCACATCACTCAAAAGCCACTCCTCAAGTACATTTCATATTTTTCAATAGCCCTAATTATCACTCTCTTTATCCTCCTCACCACTATCTCTCTTCTCTCTCTCGGACTTTCTCTCTCATACTCATTGTCAAAGCACCACCACCGGAGCCGGTGCTGGAGCTATCGTCGTCGCCGGACCTGTCACTGTTGTCGTCGTTGCTGCTCCCATCAAAGTCACGGCTCCACCACCACGAGCGAACACCACCATCGCGAGCAATCACCAACCACCACCATCGCCATTGCCACCTGCTACCACCACCACAGCCGCCATGGATGTCGTCGGAACCACCACAGTTGCCATCACCATTGTTGTGACCACCACGTCCATAGCCATCATTGTCGCCATCGAACAAGATCTAGATCACCGGTCAAGATCTAAATCTAGATTTATATGTCATCATCATCGCCGGAACTTGCGAGCTCCGATGACCACCACGCAAAACGACGACCATCATTCATGATCCTCGCACATCCCATTGGCATGATGAGGTTACTACAGAATTTCCACGTAACATATCTTAAGTCAAATTTCACATAGGATAAGTGAAATATCCTATGTGAAATTTAACTTATGATGTAAAATTTTACTTAACTTTGATTTGTCATAAGTGAAATTTTACTTAACTTTCTCAGTGAAATTTCACTTAATATTTTTACTGGGGGGAAGTGTTTAGATTCAAAAGAGGTTATGTAAATTTTCTTAGTGAAAAAATATAATATTGAATGTAATTTTAGTTCAGAATTATCCTATGTAAAATATAGTATTGATTTAGGATGACTTAAATCTTAAGTCAAATTTGATTTAGGATATCTCCAATTTCACAACCAAAAACAGCAAATCGGCTACCATCCATGTCCATCCACCGTGCTGAAAGGTATTCCACTTTTTCTTCTTCTCAGATCTAGCAGAGAGAGAGAGAGAGAGAGAGAGAGAGAGAGAGAGTTTTAGAGGGAGTGATAGAACGAAATAGTTTTAAAGTATGGGGAGGAAGGAAAGAGGATGACGGCCGGCGGTGGTCACCAGAGATGGTGAGGTGGTGGTGCTGGAGATGGCAGTGGTGGCCGAAGACAGCGAGGGTGGTGGCCGAAGGTGACTGGGGTGGTGGTAGCTGGTTAGGGTTTGGCTAGGGTTAGAGGATGAAGATGAGGGTATTTTGGTCTATGGACATTGGGAGGACTAATCCCCAATGTGCACTTTAAGTTTTCCTTAATCTCAACAAAGCTCATTTTAATGACCTTTTTTGTTTTTGTTTTTGTTTTTGTTTTTGTTTTTGTTTTTTTTCCCTAATTTTCCCTATTATGTATATGTGATTACTGGATGTGATACATATCACTATGTCACCCACTGGAGGTTTGAGTGAACAATGAATGAATAAAAATGAGTGAGCAAAATTACTCTCCTTTACCACGGTGGAGATATCTTTTGTGATTTTACTACATTTTACAAGACCTCCACTGCTAACAATATCGAACATTAGTTTAATTATTCCTTTGAAACTCTAATTTTAGTTAAATTCATTACATTCATGAATTGATGTTTATTTATTATCCTAGCATGGCTTAAAATTAATGATACAATTTGGAACTGAGATCATATTTTTGTTGTGAGCATTCAGTATATTGTTACTTAGAATTTCGATTCATACAATATATTGAATTCATGTTTAGTCACCAAAGACTTATTGTTATAAAAAAAAAAAACAACTACTCGACATCAACTATTAATTAAGTTCCGTTATTCTTCAAGTAAATAAATTAAATTTGACAAGTCAATTGAGACTGAAATTGTTAGAAAGCCAGATTAATCTTTTTGATTGACATTAGAAAGAAACCAAATTAAAATCCAAATTCCAGACTAATTGAATCTCCAATTTTCTTTCTACATCCACGTGTTCAACATCAAATGCCTAAAATGCCCCGACCACAATTTTCCATGGACCGACTTACCATTGTTTGCCAAAACTTAATTGACCCATTGCTATAGAAAATCCAATTACATCGCCCACTTTTCTCTTTAAACATTGTGATGTAGTCCAAATTGGATAGCAGAAAATGAGAAGGTAGACACAAGATGCAAGCTACAACTCAAACCCAACAATGGTGTGTCAAGACCAAAGTGAGAGTAGAGAGGAATAAGAGTAAGACAGAAGCTTAACTCATATTTTGTATTTATCAAAAAACTGAGTCTGGAAACCAAATTCACAAACTATATAAACAAAGGAAAAGAGACAAAGCAATAAAACTAAAACAGGTTTCAAGACAATTAAAACTAGTGCAGACTTCCAACACCAATTCCCCAACTACTCTTGGAACCTGATGGGTCTTTTCACCTCCCTCTTGGGCTTAGTCAAAGCAATACTTGAGCTGTCTTGTATAGGGTCTATATAATTTTCATTTAATGAACTGTTGGATGGTCCTCCATCAATCTCTCCGGGTTGAAAATGACTCGCCATCGAGTCATACTCTTGCACATCAGGGTTGTCATAATATCGCTGCAAATCAGCTACATTAAACGTCGTTGAAACTCCCATGTCTCCAGGTAACTCAATCTGATAAGCATTCTCACCAAGTCGTTTAAGCACCCGAAATGGACCTTCAGCCCGATCTTGAAGCTTTCCATGTCTGCCCCTTGGAAACCTTTCTTTTCTTAGGTTAATCCACACCAAATCTCCGGCTTTAAACTCTGCGTACTTGCGATGCTTATCGGCTGCTTCCTTATATTTCTTGTTGCTTTGCTCAAGCTTCCTTTTCACTTGAGTATGTAAGCCCTTGATGTAGGCTGCCATATCATCTGCATCTCCACTAAATCTGTTATTGATTGGCAAAGGAACAAGATCCAGAGGTCCTTTAGGAACAAGACCATAAACTATCTCAAATGGACATTTCCCAGTCGATCTATTCTTGGACTGATTATAAGCAAACTCAGCCTGTGATAAAGTGAAATCCCATTGACGTTTATTTTCCCCAACCAAGCTTCGTAACAGATTTCCAAGTGATCGATTTACTACCTCAGTTTGACCATCCGTTTGTGGGTGATGAGAACTACTAAACTGAAGACAAGTTCCCAATTTGCGCCACAACGTTCTCCAAAAATGGCTGATGAATTTCGAGTCACGATCAGAAGTAATGGTCTTTGGTATGCCATGAAGCTTGACAATCTCCTTGAAATACAAATCAGCAACATGTGATGCATCCAAGGTTTTACTACAAGCAAGAAAGTGAGCCATTTTCGAGAATCTGTCAACCACAACGAGTATGGAATCTGCACCCCGTCTTGTTTTTGGAAGGCCCAAAACAAAATCCATAGAAACATCTTCCCAAGGTGATTTAGGAACTGGTAACGGAGTATATAGACCGGTGTTTTGAGATCTACCTTTTGCCGTATGACAGGTTCGACATCTTTCCACATGTTTGGCAACATCCTTGCTCATCTTTGGCCAATAAAAGCTTGCTTCAACCAGCCCCAATGTCTTATCACGTCCGAAATGCCCTCCAAGACCACCACCATGCAATTCAGTTATAATGACTTCTCGTAGAGAACACTTTGGTATGCATAAGCGGGTACCAAAAAATAAATAGCCATCTTGTATAACAAAGTTAGAGGCCACTCCATGTTGACATTTTTCCCAAATCTGTCCAAAATCAGGGTCATGTGCGTACTGTTCTTTTAGCAGCTCAAAACCAACCACCTTGATCTGCATAGAAGTCAGTAAAAGAGATCTTCGGCTCAATGCATCAGCTACTCTATTTTGGCTGCCTGCCTTGTGCTGAATGGCAAAGGTATATTCTTGTAAATAAGCAACCCATTTCGCATGTCGAGCATTTAGTTTGTGTTGTCCATTGATGTACTTCAAAGATTCATGATCAGAGTAAAGAATAAACTCCCTTTGAATCAGGTAATGACGCCAATGCCGCAAAGCTTGTACAATGGCATAGAACTCCACGTCATAAGTTGAATACCGCTGCTTGGCATCATTTAGCTTTTCACTAAAGAATGAAATCGGCCTTCCTTCTTGACTTAAAACAGCCCCTATGCCCCTGTGAGAGGCGTCACAATCCAAGGAAAGTATTTTCTCAAAATCAGGAAGAGCCAACACCGGAGCACTCGTCATTTTTTCTTTTACTAACTGAAAGCTGTCATCTGCTTCCTTAGTCCATTTGAAATGGCCACTTTTCAAGCAATCAGTGATTGGAGCTATAAGAGAACTGAAGTTACGAATAAATCTGCGATAAAAAGATGCTAACCCATGAAAACTCCGCACATCATGGATGCTTGAAGGGATTGGCCAACTTACAATGGCTTCAACCTTGCTAGGATCAACTTTGATTCCATCTGCTGAAACGACATACCCCAAGAATACCAAATTATCCGTCAAGAAGTCACACTTCTTCAAGTTGGCATAAAGCTTCTGTTCACGCAATACTTCAAGAACTTGCTTAAGATGACTGATATGTTGCTCTTCCTCCAAACTGTAAACCAAAATGTCATCAAAATATACTACCACAAACTTGCCAATAAAAGGTCGAAATACTTGATTCATCAAGCGCATGAAAGTACTTGGAGCGTTTGACAAACCGAATGGCATAACCATCCACTCATACAACCCATCTCGTGTTTTAAAAGCTGTTTTCCACTCATCCCCAGGCTTAATTCGTATTTGGTGATACCCACTTCTCAAATCAATCTTTGAAAACACGCGAGACCCGCTTAACATGTCAATCATGTCATCCAGACGAGGGATGGGAAAGCGATACTTGATAGTAATTTTATTCACTGCTCTGCTATCTACACACATTCTCCATGTTCCATCTTTTTTTGGCGTCAAAAGAGCCGGGACAGCACAAGGGCTCATGCTTTCCCGAATCACCCCCCTCTCAATCAATTCCATAACTTGTTTCTGCAGCTCTTGATGCTCGTTTGGACTCATCCGGTAAGCCGCCTTGTTTGGTAAACTTGATCCTGGGATGAGATCGATATGATGTTGGATATCTCTCATGGGTGGTAGACCAACCGGTAATTCTTCAGGAATAATATCAGCAAATTCCCTCATTAAAGGCTCAAGAATGGGTGGTATCGGTCTCCCAATATTCTGCTCTTTCACCACCAAGGCATATGTGTAGGTCTCATTCGTAGCTTCTTTTAAGAATTCAGCCATAGTGAGGAATGTGGCACCCTTGTCTTTATCAATGCTGGACACACCCTCATTTTTTGAAGGACCCAAAATTACTTTTACCCCATCTTTCCAAAAGGTATAGGTATTTTTGAACCCATCATGGTTGACTTTTCTATCAAATTGCCATGGCCTCCCTAACAAGAGGTGACAAGCATCCATTGGCACCACATCACACCATATTTCATCCTGATAATTTTTGCCAATAGAAAAGGACACTAAACATTGCTTATCAACACTCACCTCATTCCCCTTCTTGAACCAAGCAAGCTTGTAGGAGGTAGGACGTTTTTCTGTCTTCAACTTCAGCTTATCAACCATCTCTTGTGACACCACATTTTCACAACTTCCACCGTCAATGATGACATTGCAAATTTTTCCAAAGGCAGTACATTTTGTGTGGAAAATATTGTGGCGCAACCAATCATCATCTTCAACACGAGCGGTGTTCATGCTACGACGAATAACAAGAGCCTCACCTTGATCACTCCATGTAATTTCTCCATCATCTTCTTTGTTGTCATCATAGTTGGGTGATTCATCATCTTTTGCAGATTCTTCCCAGGCCATAGCTTCTTCAGCCAAATTGATAAATTTTTTATTTGGGCATTCTGAAGCTACATGTCCCAAGCCAGAGCACTTGTAGCACTTGATCATTCGATTGTTGGAAGCATTTGGACGCCCCGAGCTTGAACCAACTTCTATTTGGCTATTATTGCCTTGTTCAAAAGTCTTCTTGGTCGTTTTTTCCGTTGCTCGGATTGGATTGAAAGATGGTTCTCTTCGGGTGGAATCACGACTACCAAATCCTGAACCTGTTCGAATGAATCTTTGTTTTTGTTGTTTCTCCACCTTAATGGCCAGCTTGTAAACATCATCATAAGACCAATAAGACTGCAGGGTTACCACATCATGAATTTCTTTCCTCAAGCCACCCAAGTAACGAGCAATAGTTTGTTCCTCGGGCTCATCTACACCGCAACGAACCATAAGCAAATCAAACTCTTCAGTGTAGTCATCCACCGATCTGCTTCCTTGTTGAAAATTGTACATTTTTGAATACCATTCCTGCAAGTAGTTCTCAGGTAAGAATTTTTTTCTTAATTCTCTCTTCATCTTGTCCCAAGTGGTGATCCTTGCTTTTCCCATTCTTTCTCTGCGAACTTTCAATTGCTCCCACCAAGCTGATGCGTACTTAGTTAGCTTGATAGCCACAATTTTAACCTTGCAATGGTCTGGCACTTCCTTATAATCAAAAATCCTCTCAACAGTATTAAGCCAGTCGATGAACTCATCGGGTTTGATTCTACCTTCAAACTCTGGGATATCCACCCTCATATTGATGTCGTTAAATCTTCCATGAAATTGTTCAGCGTGACCATATCCTGCCCTTCCATCTAGCTCTTCATGCGGAGCACGAAAACAAAAGGGATTGACATCTTCCTCGGAGGTGAGACCATCATCTACACGACCCCGAGTGTCATAACGCTCTAAGCGTTCCGTCAGCTGCTGCACTTGTCTTCTCAATTCTTCCATCTCGGCATCACGAACATCACGTTCTTGACGAGCTTGATCACCACGTCCACCACGGCCACGACCTCGAGCCATAGGAGTGTTTGTGTAGCTTTCAATTAGGCTCTGATACCACTTGATGTAGTCCAAATTGGATAGCAGAAAATGAGAAGGTAGACACAAGATGCAAGCTACAACTCAAACCCAACAATGGTGTGTCAAGACCAAAGTGAGAGTAGAGAGGAATAAGAGTAAGACAGAAGCTTAACTCATATTTTGTATTTATCAAAAAACTGAGTCTGGAAACCAAATTCACAAACTATATAAACAAAGGAAAAGAGACAAAGCAATAAAACTAAAACAGGTTTCAAGACAATTAAAACTAGTGCAGACTTCCAACACCAATTCCCCAACTACTCTTGGAACCTGATGGGTCTTTTCACCTCCCTCTTGGGCTTAGTCAAAGCAATACTTGAGCTGTCTTGTATAGGGTCTATATAATTTTCATTTAATGAACTGTTGGATGGTCCTCCATCACATTGAGTACTAAAATTTTACTCTCTCTATAGCTACCTTCTATTTCAAAATTCTCCACCCTCTTTTTGAGTTCTTCTACGCTGGAATAGGAGATTTTTTATTAAGAGCTTTGTTTTCTCTAAATGAGATTTTACAGCTTTTTCAAAAAAAAAAACACTAATTTTGACGCTTTTGAATTAATTTTTTTTATAACTTTTTTGAAATAAAATTAGAATTTCAATAATTACTCCTAGTTACCAACAGGCAACAGGGCACGATTTGTTCTTCAGTATGTTGCAAACCCCAAAACAGAATCTATTTTGGGTCCGGAGTAACGGAGTTCATATGAAGAAAAAAAAAATACTCCAACTGTTAAATTGTTGGGCGAAAGTATTAAACGTACGTTAAAATTTGTGAAGCAAGAGAAGGGTTTCTTGGAAATATTTGGAAATTTGATGGGTGAGAAAGTTTAATAACCAAAACGTGAAGGGTAGGCTTCCAAAAAAAAAATAAAAAATTTACTGGTCTGTGACTGTGCAGTGTGTGTACAGAATCCAGCAGACCCTGTGTTTTGTTCTTTTGTTCGAAGAGAGAAAACATACATAGAGCCAGAGGTGAGAGAGAAGAAAGAAGAAGAAGAAGAAGAAGATGCGACGACACATCTGAGCTCTAGGAGGCGGCGGCAAACCATTCATCACCATCTCGCAATGATCAGCAACCCCAACTCCCCCCCACCTTTGGCTTGCGACGACCAGCTTCCAGGTAAATTTATGTATATATATATATATATGTATGTATGTATGTAAGTATTCGTTTTTATTTATATTTTTTCCATCTTCCTTTTCCCTCTTCAACTATTACATTATGTTGATTGATACAGTGATATTTTGATTATGGTTTGAAAACTAGGTTTTTACAAATTAGGGTTTTTTTCGAGTTTGGTTTTTTTTTTTTTTCCTTTCACAATTCAGAGTTATGCTTATGCCAACATTGTTGAGTTAACAAGATTGAAAATAAATACTATGCTACGAACTATGGGAAGATGTTTTATTGATTAAAGCTTTAAGGCCATGCACATGAAGATCCCCATTTCATTTCATTGTACTGTCAGTTCAAACAATCTGATCTTTAGGTTAAAATCCAATAGATTTGAGCACCCATGATCACTTTTCGGAAGAAAACCAATTAGACAACAACTTTATAGTGCATTAAATTTGAAAGTGATAGCTTTACCTGCTCAAGCTTAACATAAAATCAACACAAAAGGCTCATCGCTTAAAAAAAAAAAAAAATTAAAAAGAATAAGAATGAGTATGCATCTGATAAAATACAAGAGAAGAAATATTGGTCGCATCATAGCACTTGATATTGTTTGGCAGTGGATATGGACAAGGGAGAAGGGTCAGCAGACAGCTCTGCTGAAGGGAACATTATTGCATTGGAAGAGGGTGCAGTTCTAGATCCCTATGTGGGCATGGAATTTGAATCTGAAGATGATGCGAGGAAGTTCTATTTTGAATATGCAAGACGTGTAGGATTCTCCGTGCGGATTATGCAACGCCGTCGCTCAGATATTGATGGGAAAACAATTGCCCGTAGACTTGGATGTAACAAGCAGGGGTTTTCTCCCAGTCCTAAGGGTGCACTTGGACCGGATAAAAATCCCCGGCCTCTTGCACGAGAAGGCTGCAAGGCAACGATTTTGGTGAAGATGGAGAAGTCTGGAAAGTGGGTTGTTACAAGATTTGTGAAGGATCATAACCATCCTCTGGTTATTATCGCCCACGATTTTAGTGATGCGGTTAGTATTCTCCACTTGTATATGTTTATGATGTATGAGTGTCTTTTCCATGTTCATTGCATCTTTTGTGTATTTTGGACAGCACTTCTGTACAGTTGGTGCTGTTCTATCTCACAAGAGTGGATCTCAGTGTTTAAAAACAGTTTTTGTAAAAACTGCTTTTTTTTTTCTTCTTATTTTTGGGTCTCAACTTTGTGAGAGGGAACATCACCATCTGTACTCAAGCAACTGTACAGAAGTGCTTTCCATGTATTTTTCCACTTCTAACAACAGAACAATGTGTGCAGTTCAGGATCAGTTTTTTTTTTGTTTGAACTCTTAATCTGTTTTTGTCTTTTCATTTGGATCTCTGAAACTCCATAATTTATTTTGAAACCTAATGATTTATACACTTGGAATGATGTAAAAGCAAAGGAAAAGGTTGGGTTTGGCATGACAAGGTATTGAGGGAGTAAAAAAAAAGGTCATTTTAGAATTCCATAGGATCACCCAGTTGGAATCACAATACTCATAATAGGGGGTGTCTGACAGTATTTTAAGTTTGAATTGTATATTTTGGGTCTTACAGTTGCTTACAGATGCAGTAACATAAAAATGAGAGAGTAGGTAGGTAGAATTATGAAAGCGTGGTTACTCTCAATGATTTGAGAGATGCTTGGACAGTAGAAAGATAAGATGTAATTGAATAAATGGGAGATGTCGTCAACCTATGAAACAAGGACACGTACACGAAAAGATGCTGACACGGCGACACAACAAGCCCCCCTAAAAAAAAATTTGAATGTACACGACATGAATGGTATCTGAGAAAGTCTGAGTGACATGACACATAACCTTCTTAGAAGTGTCCGTGTTTCCTAGCTGTCAACAGCTTTTGAGTATACTGAATCACTGATTGACCTATTACTATTAAAATTGAGTTTGAACATTGGGAAAGAGAAAGTAAGATCAAAAGGGGCTCCGTAACTTCTGTTCCCAATAGCAAACAGACTGAGAGAATTGAGAAAGAGGAAATAATAATAAGCTTCATCACTTTATACCAACTCAAATGTACGGTATATGCGAGTACCTAGGTGTGTATACGAGTTGAGCTGCTCAATAAGGGCTCGAGGCTCAACTCGATAACGGCTCGGCTCGCTCGACAGAGCCTGTGAACCCGTTTAATTAAGGCTCGTGAGTAGGTTTGTTAAAAAGCTCATTAATAAGCTTGATAAAGAGCTTGTATAGTTGTATACTGACTTATGTATATATATATATATATATATTTATTATAAAACCACTCCCTTCGTCCCATTTTATGTGTCCATCTTTCCTTTTTGGGATATCCCAAAATTGTTGTCCACTTTCATAAATTAGTATGTAAATTTTACTTAGTTTCCCAAACTACCCTTCCTTACAATCAACACCAAAACAAAACAAAAAAAGAAAGTGCAATGATTATGGACAATTGTGGAAAATAGGTGTGGATTCTTTTTGTCCCCTAAAATAGTTGGATTCCCCAAGATGGACACATAAAATGGGACGGAGGGAGTATATAGTTTTAGAGAAAATAAGACAAACCTTGTAAATAGGCTTGATAAATGGCTGGTTTATTATTAAACTATATAATTTTAAAAGGCGCACGAAAAAGCTCGTTAAAAAGTTTGCAAGAAAGCTCGCGATCACTTGAAAGCTCCGCTCGTTTAAGCTTGTGAGAAAGCTCGCAAACACATGAGCTCGGCTCGTATACACCCCTACGAGTACCCTATAAAGTTTTCATGCATTGCTGGGTACTTGTCCATCTGCCGGAAAATGATGTATCATGTATATGGGGCATACTGGGCGAGGGTAGCAATTAGCAAGTCTAGTGGCCCTTAATGCATGGTACCTCCTCTAAAGCACGGTTGATGGGGATGCTGAAAGTATACATATGCTTAGCACAGTTGATGAGGATGCTGAAAGCACATATAGGCACAGTTGACGAGGTTGATGAAGGAAAGTATTTCTTTGTAATAATCATAAATGTTATTTGGATATTTAACCAGCTCTGTTTCAACAGTAACTGCGTTTATTCACATTTATAGGGCGACAAGGATAAGAAAATTGAAGAACTTACTCTGGAGTTGAAGCGCCAGGACCAATTATGTGCAGCTTATCGAGAAAAACTACTCCGGTTCTTGACAAATGTCGAGGAGCAAGCCGAACAGCTGTCTTCAAAAGTTCAAGTTATTGTCGACAATGTCAGAAAAGTTGAAGCTGAAGTGCAGAAGTCCTCCCACCATAGATAGGCTTGGCACTTAAACCGGGTTCTTTGCTACGTATTTGTGAGATTTGTATAGAACTGAAGCCCATGGTCGTGAATTCTTTTATGTACAGTGCACTACTCATTTGAATTTGCTACTTTTGTTTATTAAGATGATTTAAACTTCCAAATGTACCTTAAAAGAGCAAAAATTGCTTCCTAATAATATTTGATTGAAGCCTCAAAAAGCTCTCTTCTCTCACAGAGAACATATGCACATGAATGTGGAAAGTGCAAACATGATGGGACCAAAAGGGCAATTTTAACTGTTGGCTACTTGTTTGAGGTACTCTGACAAGGTTACAGTGTAGCAATCTTGTTAGGCCCAATTTAATGCCCCTAAAGTGCGTATATTGGTAGTTGTGCTTTAAACAGATACAACCGATCAAATCCCAAGGTGGCCTGGTTTTTTTTGTGTGTGTGTGTGTGTGTGTGTGTGTGTGAGAGAGAGAGAAAGAGAGAGAGAGAGAGATGGCACTGGTATTACTTCAGTGGTTTCATGTTGAAGTTCCATGTGAACTAGGAACTGAGTTGAACCAGTTCTATCAAGAAGGGTTTAATTCAAGAATGATCATATCCCAACCCTTTTTCTTTTCTTTTTCTTTTTATCCTGAGAATGTTGGTTTCATCTTTCATTGATGCAATGTATTATTCCATGCTTGTTCTTCTAGTTTTGGATTTAGGGTAGTGATCTCATAAATGACTCTCAAGTCAGGGTGGTCAAAAATCATCTTCCCAGTTTTGACTATCTGGTCACCACATTTTATCCACTGCGTTATCACATGGAAGAGGAGTTTGCAGGGTCGGCCTGACAATTTGGTGGGGCCCTAGGCGATCACTTAATAGATGGAGCGCTTGACTAAGGTCGGCTTGTAATCCTATGGGGGCTGTCCCAAGGTGAAATTTTTTACCTTTATTTATATATATTTGCGGGTAAGTTTTTCTGTAGTCTATTAATATAACGCAATTTTGGTTGGATTAAACAGGAAAATGAGGAATAAAAGTATTTGGGATGGGCAGAGTCAGTATAGCTCGTTTGGCGTCGAGTATGGTCTTAATTGCATAGGTCGAGTGTTCGACCCCTGCCCATTCCCTTATAATTTGGGGAAAAAAAAGTGTTGGGATGGTTACAATACATTACATATATTTTTGTTTCAATACTTCGGTAGGCTTGAATTCGATTACACCAATCCATAACATATGATCTATATTTTTCGGGGCCCTCTGTAAGAGAAAAAAATTGGACAAAATTTGGGAATCCTAGGCGGCCCCACCTACCCCCAGGACCGACCCTGGGAGTTTGATCAAAATCGAATCAATGTGTCATTTGCATGTCATTGCTTATAATTTTTCTCTTATTATGGGTTGTTTAGGAAGACACATAACCGGTTCTGCGATTTAAAAGTAAACTTTGGTAGACTTTTTTATAATATTGAAGTACGTCCATGTGCTTAAACAACTCTTACAACAGTATGTGTGTCAAACCAATATGTTGTTGGTATCATGAGAATTAGATAAAAATGAGAGTGGATAAGAATTGACCTGATTTTATACACTCCCAAACATGTCTCTCTAGAGCACCCACAAAATTCCGACACAAGCACTACCTGGGTGTGGTCACCCCAAGGGGCTTCTCCTCTTGCAACTAAATTAACCTCTTGGAATTTTATAAAACTTGGAGGGTGGTTTCGATAACACGTGAATCACTTATGTGGTTTAAAAAAGAACAGAGCTGTTTGTTGGCTTTTCGTTTTTTTGGCTATGTAGAAATATGTGCTTTAAATACCCGTAGCTATTTTACAAACCAACAAGATTAGTTAAATGATAGTACCTGATGCTCCTATGAACACAACCTCAGTCTCATTTTTAGTTCTTATCAAAACTAATCTTATGTTCCATCATTAAATAAGATCCAATTTTTTGGAGTATGTTTAAGTTGTATATGTTCTCGTATATATATATATATATATATTAGAAATAACCCGTGTCCATGGGCACAAAGCGAAAAAAAGAAAAGAAATAAAGAAATTCAATATTTTAAAAGATCAAATATTTTGCGTAAAATTGTCCGTGTCATTAACCCATGTGAAGATATTGGTTTCGCGAGTACAACAATATATTTTCAATTCCTTGCTTTTGATTTTGAAATTAAACTGAGATATAGTTGGAATTTTTATAACCGATTCACAGATATCATCACAACAAAGACAAAAAATGTGGTAATTTTCAACAAACAACGGCGAAAAAATGATAGAAAAATATAATGACAAAAAAATATGAATACCAAAACAGAAGTAGAAGCACTCTCTTGATTTTTTTATTTTTTTAGTTTCTGTACGAAAAAAAAAAAAACACCAAATGCTTTTTCTAAGCTTTTGAAAAGAAACCGAAAAGGAAAGCAAAACTTTTGTGATTATTTAGCCCATATTTGAGAAGCAACATTACTCATTTCACTAATTGGCCCCATAGACTATATCAAACTGATAGAACTAATCAAATGACCTATAAAAAGGGTGGAACCAATCAAACTTAGCAAAATTTACAACCATAGCAAAATTTACATTTCTTGAAACCCACTTCATAAACCTCAACTTTATGTGATTTTTAACTCATATTATATCAATTTGATTAGTTCTATGAAAGTTATTTGATCGGAGTCACGGAAAGGAAAAAAATAAAAAATAAACCTATTAAAAATACACTCTATCCTAAATAATCCAATACAAATGTATCTTCATAGTTAATGTTTGATGGTTATTTTGAAAGAAGTTCAACAAATAAAAATATGATTATTTACTTGTTTACGTCATGGTTAGGCCCACTTTGAAAAAAAAAAAAAAAGAAGAAGAAGAAAGAAGAAGAAGAAGAAGAAGAAGAAAAAGGGGAAATATAGTTTTGTATTACTGTTGAAACAAATAAAAAATGGGAATAAAGCCGATAATTAGAGACAAAAAAATTGAAAAAAAAAGTGGCTCAAGTTAACCACTGCACACCCTCTCTAAACTTTAAATAAAAGTTGCCAATATCAGCATTATCATAATTAACGTTTTATGTTGAAACATTCACAAATTAACACACACCCACCTGTTTTATTAACGTATTACAATGGCTCGTCAATAGCTTCCCTCTCTGCACATTCACACACACAGAAATATGAACAAATTAACACACCTGTTTGCACAAACACCACACATGCAATGATGCACACATGTCACATGTTTGCACAAACACCACACTCGCACACATGCAAACATGCACACACAAACACACACAATCACACACAAATAAAGATATAGAGGGAGAAAGGGGTTACCTAATTCCAGCGACAGTGAAGGTGTTGGGGACAGTGGTGGTGGACGGAGAGAGAGAGGGGGAGAGAGAGAATAAATGAGTGATATATGAGTGTATGATGAGAGACAGAAGAAAACTTCTAAAAATTGGTAATCTTTACTCTCCATTTATAATTTGGTGATGAATTCACTTTCTTGGAAAGAGCATATTTTTGGGCCAAAAAATTCCGTGCAATTCTATCCAAATGTTGATTCTAGCTATTGGATCAATAACACTAATATGTAATTATTTTAGTTACAATAAAAACCCAAATCATAGTTAAAAAAAAACAAAAAAAAAAAAAAAAAAAAAACCTCATATATGTTCTGGGAGTTTTTTTTAATTAATGTATATCTTTTTTAACTAATATATAATACGTGGGCAAACACTCCACCAAAAAAAAAAAAAAAACACTCCACCATATTGCAATGACAGTTTAATGAGAGAGAGAGAGAGAGAGAGAGAGAGAGAGAGAGAGAGAGAGAGAGCCAATAAAAAAAAAAGTTTTTGAGCAACTATTCAATTAATGATTTTTTTATTTTAAAATGGCAATATGCATCTCTTTGAGCAACTATTAAATTCTCTCTGACCAATTAGATATATAACTGTTCAATATGTACATAGATTTTAGATATATACGTATCTACATACAGCCAATTAAGGGATTTTTTTTTTTTTGAATTGAGAGAGAGATAAGTTTATACAACCATTATTTTTATTTTTAAAGGATATTTCTTAATTTCAAATGAGATTGAGTTAAGTGAGATGGACTATTTTGAGGGTGAGATTTGGTGGACCAACGTTCTAAGGGTTAAAAATATCTAAACTTGTCTCAATAGCTCGGATTGAAAGTTGTTAATTTGGGAGGGACCAACACCGCTCTAACTTATTATATAGATAGTCAGATTCTAAAGTGTACTGAGTATGTGCACTGGGTTTGTGCACTGAGATTTTAGCCTAAAACAACCGCGGACCAATAGGGCGACGCGACGGGGCGAGAGTTAGCGGAGTGACCCACAGTTTTTTAGACTAAAAATCCCAGTGTGCATACTCAGTGCGCTTTAGAGCCTGACTGCGTATATATAAATGCCTAAAAATAGTTATATAAATACAAAACTATTTAAAAACAGATTATTTGTTAAATCATACAATAAATTCTTGTATTAACCAAACATTCTGTTTACCATGAAAAAATAAAAAGAGGAAAAGAAGCACCAAAATGTCCCCTAATTGCCAACAAAGTGAGGGCATAGTCCTTATCACGGGTGATATTATTGCCACTCTATTATTGAATCAAGGCACTCTATGGTACAATTCTTAAAACATGTGATACTATACATGCTATGCATTATATACATGATACCACATGGTCTGAGAGTAATACCATGAAGTGACTTGGTTTAATGATGGAGTGACAATAACAATTCCCCTTATCATGTGATGATGTGACCAATGAAAGTAAAACTACAATTAGTTTCACTAGAAATTATTGTATGGTTTTGGTTCACTTGTCAGGTAACAGCATCTACAATGAATAATAATATACTCCAACAAACATGGTGAACTTAGCATTGGGACGTTAATAATGGTGTAGATTATACAACAAATTTAAAGAGCAAACCTTAGTGAAACCTAAAGTTAATATACGCCTAAATTTTACTATTATACAAGCCATACGATACAATTTATGCCGTGAGAGATTAAATAGCACACACAAAGCCGTCCTATTCTCAAACCCTTTCCAAAGAGCGCACAATGTGCCGTGCCACTTTTAAACGGTTATTAGGCAACAAAATTGTCTACATGGCAGTCATTTATTGGGCGAAACAATGAACCCGGACTATTCAATAACTTCTCTTATTTTAAAGCCCGTGACTTTCTTCCACAGTCGCATTTTCAACCTCCGACGGTCCGATCCGACCCAACCCAACGTTTTTCTAAAACCCTTTGGAAACTATTTAAGAAACAGGAAGAAAATTCCTGAAACTTAAAACCATTTCTCAGTCAAAAATCGAACATCAGCTTTCCTCGATTTCTTCGACAGTTATAGAGGTGTCCGTTCCAGTAAGTTGTTCAGTTTTGTCTTTAAATTCATGATTTTATCCCCCAATTCATTTTACGCCCCTTCTGAAAAAGATCTCATTTTGTCCAACACTAGCATATATATATATATATATATTACTACATACACATGTGCACGCACATTTATAGAATGCATATTGTGTGCGATGGACCAATTTTATCTTTCAGCTTTAGCTTCTATTTTAGAAATTTAGGGTTTTAGTTGCTACCGAATTATTTCTGAACATGTGTGAGCATATATATACGTATATATAGTTGCGCAGACGTTAGAGCTTGTTGTTATATACATACATATATATATAGAGAGAGAGAGACCGCTTCTTGTGCGGATGTATTGCAACTTAAGTTGCGGACTTCTGTTTCAAGCCGTTGGATCTAGTTTTCATTTAGAGTATTGTAGTAATTTCACAGGATCTGAAACTTATTGCGGTATATATATTATATATATATATATATGTACAAGTTATTTTCTGACTCGTTATATTCTATGAAAGTGACAAGCTTATTCCTTGACACTCCCAGGTCAGGATGGGGGTGACAGTTCTTCCAACATTTATTGTGTCATTCAGAATGACAATTGGAATTTGGAACCCTACCCAGTACCTGAAATATTATTTAAAACAAGGAAATGGCAGTCGCCCTAATATGCAGTAATATGTATGATTATGTGCTATATGCGTATGTATTTATGTATCTACCCCTGAATCAAAATAAGATTAGGTAACTTTTTTTTTTTTTCTTTTTTCATTTTAATGGGTGGGTTTGAAGATAACAAAACCTACTCTCTTGTGACTATTTTAATGGATTATAATATATATATATATGTATGTTTGATTTGGAGAAAAAGGGTAACTTCTTTACGGACGAAAGTAATGGGTCATGATCTTGTGTTACAGTGGACTTAGATGTTGCACCAGGGGCAGGGGACACTGCTGCCACATTTGAAGAAAGTGCAATCCAAGAGCCGTGTGTCGGACAAGAGTTTGATTCTGAAGAGGCTGCCAAGGAATTCTATGACAAGTATGCAAGAAGTGCAGGGTTTGTGATGCGCATTGATCAGTGCCGTCGATCAGAGGTTGACAAGAGAATTCTTTCCAGGCGGCTTTCATGTAATAAGCAGGGTTATTATGCTAAGTTGAGTGACCAATTTGGGCCGGTTAGAAGGCAACGGAGCAGCACACGAGAAGGTTGCAAGGCAATGATGTTGGTCAAGGTAAATAAGTCTGGTAAATGGGCTGTAACAAGATTTGAGAAGGATCATAGTCATCCACTAATTGTTTCAGGCCGTCCTTCGCGTACTGCCATGGTGAGTGGTTTATCTGAAGTAACAAATCTAAGTATCTGTTTCTTCGATTCATTTGTATTACTTCATTCTTAGGTCATATTTTATTTTAACTCTGACAATTTACACTTTTGTTGGAAGATCCAAATCCACAAGGTATTATATTGATGTAGTAGTCTTTAACCTGTAATGATAAATGAAAAAGGCCGGCAACTCTTACAAAGAAGGCTATAGATCTTAAGGTTATCACTATTCAATTTGTTAGACATAAACTGTAAGGATAAATGAAAGAGGCCAATAACTATTATGAAGAAGGCTGTGGATCTTAAGGTTATCTTTATTCACTTTGGTAAACATAAATACTTGGGACTTTCTACATTTTATCTTTAATAATGTAATAATGTTAGCTATGGCACCTAAGATGTGGGTGAGATTGGATTTTTAGTGGTTGTTGCATGTGTCTATTGGGTTTAATGTTTGGATTTACCTATCTTCTGGCCTTTCTTAGTTGTTTTTTTGTACACTTAAGTTTTTCTAATGATAGCACCTCGTCCTGACACCTCCTCCCCTGATTCCCAAAAATGAAAAAAGTAGGAGAAAATATGAAGAATATGATGTTTGCATGTGATCTTCATCATCTTCTAGTGTGATATAACAGCGTTCGAACTACTTATGTTGGCCAACCTTGTATACCTACCCATCTATGTATGGTTCGGGACCATATTGTTGGAGATCAATTGAGGTTTCTTTGGGATTTTAGGTTGAGTTATCTCAGCGCTGTACACTTTGTAATGAACACTGGTCCAACCACTCGGGGAAATTGTGGGATCTTTTCCACAAATCTTGATGAAATATAACTCTAGAAGCTTTTAGAATAGTTTTTACTTTGTTCATCAGAAGTCTGATCGCGAAATGTAATGATTTGTATGTGACTTATGCCGAAGTAACGCTTTTCACTTCTGAAAAATAATTATAACAATTCCAAAAGGCAACTGATTAGCTCATCTTTTTAAAGAATTTCTCACGTGTGTTTCTTTATTTTTTTCATTATTTCAGGCAAATTATTTATGTTTTGTCAAGGGTTCTTCTTTGCCAAGATAAGCTGGGTTCAGGGGATCGGTTATTGGACATTATAGCATATTTTAAGTGACTGAAACACTAGTAAACTGTTTTACAGAAAAGTTGATTAGCAATTCCAAAAGCCAACTGATTAGCTCATCTTTTTAAAGAATTCCTCACGTGTGTTTCTTTATTTTTTTCATTATTTCAGGCAAATTATTTATGTTTTGTCAAGGTTTCTTCTTTGCCAAGATAAGCTGGGTTCAGGGGATTGGTTATTTTGGACATTATAGCATATTTTAAGTGACTGAAACACTAGTAAACTGTTTTACAGAAAAGTTGAACTCGCCTCCAAACATACCTCAAGGGCCTCAATCAACTACCATCTAGCAACACGTAGTTTAGGTAGTTTGTTTTGGTTCCTGGTTTTTGACGTTTAAGCTAAGTGTGCAGTTTGAGCATATTGGTATTCAACCTGTTTTCAACGTTCAGGTCAGCTTGAGCTATAAAATCAGTTAAATTTGAAATATCTGTGGAGCCCTGTTTCAATGGTATTTGGGTTTGCTGGTTCTTAGTCATGTAGAGTTATCTCTTCCTCACTTCTATGTTTCTGAGATTGCTTTTATATTTACAGTTGGCCTCTGTTTCAAGGCTATTCTGTTCCTCTTATCAATGGACTATGAAAGCATCATTCTTCTTCATCTATACTCATGAAATTTTTGGAAGTTTTCGTGCATTTTTTATGAAGTTCACATCTGATCTACATCCATCAAGAGTTGCATATCAATCTGCTGGGCAATTTACTTTTGTAGGATAGCAAGGATAGGAGAATCGAAGAACTAACTGTGGCATTGGAGCGTCATGATCGATTGTGTGACCTATATCGCGAACAGATTGTTACCTTTTTGAATAGCGTCGAGGAGCAAACTGAACTCCTGTCGACGAAAATCCAAGATGTTGTTAACAATTTAAATGAATTAGAAACAGAAGCACGAAAGCCTTCACACCGGCAGTAGATCTGGCTTGCAAAGTGAGTGTCTTACTTGACTGTTCTCTCATTGTGGCATCATAGCTGTAACATTATCTAGGATTGTCATTTTTGGGATGATTCTGCGTCATTCTTGGTTTCCTCAATCGTTCGGGTTGATAAGAAATACATCATTATTCGTTTGATGTGTTTCCGGGAACATTATTTTTAAGATGCTTGAAATCTTTGTTTGTGCTATGAGATGATAATTCCTCTGAGATTTAATCGCATAGAGATGATAAATCTTTGGCGTGGAAATGCAATGAGATGAATTACATCTGCATGACATTGGATCGGATCTGTATCATGAATACCAATATTTATGCTTGCATTGATTCATGGTCATGACTCATGGCATTGGATGGTACAACGTAGAGCTACCATAGCATTTTCATTTGGTGGAATCTTACAATTAAGTTTTTTTTCTTTTTATATGGAACTTACAACTAAGTAATTCTTTTTGTGTAGCAAAAGCAAAACACTGATGAGGGAAAGGGATGGTACTAGCATTTCTGCACCAGGGCAAGTTTTGAAGGAAGTTGGCGGCATTTGGCAGTGTCAATGGCATGGCACTGAGGTTTTCTGTACAAAAGTTACTTCTTGTTGTAGTTAGGCAGCTAAATTGGCAGTAAGGGGTTTGCAAGCCTTAATTGTAGTTACAAGCTATATGACCAAATGAAAAACAATTTAATGTTCCAATGCATATTTTGATCTATCTGCAATCTAGTAATTGAAAGGAGAAGTATTAGATTCAAGTCATTGTTATGTATGGTAGTGGTGTGATTTTCAGCTTGAATTTTGTGGACGAACCTGAACTCATCTTTATTGCCTAGTTTGTGTCCCAATTTTCTCAAAAGCTAACTTTGTTTTCGCATGTCATGCAATTCCAAGAATTATGTAGCTTTGAGGTTCGGCCGCTGCCAGATTCGATACTATGATTATGTTAAATGGCAAGCAAGTTATGAAGCAAAACAAATGAACACTTGAGAGGTAATTATATTGTTCCTTAGCGAAATTTGAAGGTGGACTGGAGTATAAAGTTGATCCGCGCCAAGGGTGACTGGTACTTGTTACTATTTTCTCGTTTGGCGTTCTCATTTTTTTTTTATTCCATCTTTGCTTACATTCGGCTACACTATAGAATGTCTTCAGACTCCTCCAGAAAACTTTGGAACTTTGGAAGAGAAAAGAGCAGGACTGTGTTGAGAGAGAGAGAGAGAGAGAGAGAGAGAGAGAGAGAGAGAGAGAGGGAGAGAGAGAGAGAGAAACATTGTGTGTGACAAACAGATTGGCCACAGATAGTAGGGTTCTAGAGTGAGAGAGGGTTCAGTTTAGAGAGATGTCAGGAGAGAAAGAGAACAATCAAGCTATTCTGCCCTTCTCTATCAAAATTGGTGCCCCTTTGTGGCGTGGGAAGATTAGAGGCTCGACCTCGGTTCTATAGCTCGGATCTTCGGGCTCATCCCTGCAACGTTGAAGCTCAACGGTCACTTCATCAGCAGAGGGGTCGACCTCGCAGCCTCCTCCGTCACGTGGAGGTCTCTTATCTTCTTCTTCTCCGCACGTGGTTTGTCCACCGGAGCCACCGATGCCGACGCTATCATCGTCGACGGCAAGCTCTCTAACCTCGGAACCAAGCGTAAATAATTCCCTCTTAAACCCTTGAATGATTAATATATCTCTGAGAATTTGAGATGGTAATTGAATTGTATGTTTCCCGAGAAAATATAAGGAAAGAGAAGAAAATGTTGGAAACCAAATGAATATGAGGCAACAAATAGAAATTGCTATATTTGTATATATTTTTTGTCTTGGTAGTGTTGAATGTGTTCATGTTTAGGAACTAGTTTAGTGGCCTTGTTTGATTGCTGAGAAAATGATGGAAAAAGGTGAGGTGTGATTTTACGACCTTTGAATCTACTTTCAAGTTTTACGAGTTAGAAAAAATAAACTTGATTCAAGACATTGGAAGAACCAGAAAATCATTTCACTTTCTTCTATCGTTATTTCTCTCTTCCTTAAATTGGATGAATTTTGACATGAAAATGTGCAACGTGGAAATGAATAGAACAAAGTAAGAGGTATAGCCCATTTGGTTCTAAAGAAAAAGAACAAACCCTACAAATTGGAGCTTTTTGAAAGAACAACTCTTATCTTTAAAACGGAATAAGGTTTTTCCAAGAAGTTGTGAAAAGTTTATTCAAGCGGTCACAACTTTTTAAACAATCACTTATGTTGGTCCCAAAAAAGCTATCCCCACCGGTTTCTTAGCGGTTGGAAGAGCCAATATATAACTTGTTTGTCATATCTACACTCATTAGTACTCGTATTCTAGTCTTCTCATTTTCACAGTTGCAGCTGATATATGCAGTAATATCTTAATCACTACTTCGGAAGTGAAAAGAGTAGTGCAAGTCTATATTCATTTGAATATGTATGAACAGAGATACACGTGCCGAGAAACTGTGCCAAATGAACGGAAAAGTGTAGTAAGAAGTACATGTTGCTATAGAATCATTGTAGTCTGGTTTCAGCACCATTTGTTGCTGACTTGCTCAATTAAAAAAGATTTAAGGCATAAATGCTTAACAAAAATTTGATCATGAAATAGGAACTCAATAAAGTGAAGAGAATTTTGAAATAATGGTGTATATGATGTACTTTTTGGTGCTCCTTTTATTTTCAGCGTACTTAAAAAGTGTGTTCCTTCATTGAATACGAGTCGTAATTCTGCAGGAGTGCATGATCCAACACATGTTGAAACTAAGATTGAACATGACAATGATATTATCAACCAAAAGTTTCAGCTTGAAGACACCAACTTGCACAGGAGGAAGAAGTCAAGGAAAGGTAACTCAGGTATTGAGGTCATATACTGCCGAGTTTTGAGGTTTTTCTATATACGGTTGCCTGTTCGTTATGACAATACTTCGTAACTGTACAATTGAGGATTAGATGAGATTTGAATATTGGATCCAACCTTCAGTATTAAATACTGAGTACGTAAAAAGAAAAAGGAAATGACTTGGGTACATTACCTTAGGTCATTTTCATCCTGTTTTGACATGTCATTGGTCCAAAGAGATATGCGCCACACAAACACACTTGGACACATGGACCAATCATATGCCAAAACAGGACGAAAAAGGACCTAAGAGTAATGCACTGATGCCTTTTCTAAAGGGGGATAAAAAAAATGGCAGTACTTTTGTCGCTAGATGCAGCATGGGCGGGTTATACATCTTTTTTCAAACATTAGACTATGGTCTACAGGACATGAATATGGAGATTGTGAAACTACTAAGCTAGGAAAATGAATTTGAGTCTTTTGGCTTGAAGAGAAAGCAATACTCGGAAGATTTAAGCCCGCTGAAGAGGTTAAGGGGGATTGAAATGAACTCAGGTACATTACCGATATTGCTGCATTTGTGTGGAATTTACTTGTCTTTCTTCATTGACTATTCATTTTTTTTTTCTTCTGAAGAATTGATGAATATTTCAAAGGTTCCTCACATGTCGAACTTTTAGAACTGCTTATTACAAAACCCAACACAAGATTTGCATTTCTTATGAACTACTTCAGGTATCCGAGGAGGCGAAGATGGTCTTACTTTTCCGAACACGAAACTACAATGCAGTTACCTAAATGAACATGTGAAACGGAGGAGAGCGGATCAGATGGTTGTTACCACACCTATTAAAAGGACTAGATGATACTTTTATGCCTTACTTTGTGGTGTTCGTTTTTCTTCCCTATAAAAGCCAGTCAAATGCTGACTTTGTAAATGACTAGAGAGTCTAAATATAGGACTAGAGAAGGGCACGAATACAGGTTTGTGTGTGCGCGTGCGTGTGTGTGTGTGTGTGTGTGTGTGAAATATGTGATATAGTAGGGAAAAAATGGAGAATTTTATATGACTTTTGCCCCCTGGCAGCATTTTTAGTTAGCTTCAATAAAGTGTATGGAAATCTCTGAAGTTTAGACCAATGCTCAAGCTCAAACAAAAAATAACCCCTTGTGAATTGCCAACAGCTGGAACAACCCTTCATTTAGGCCTACATATTCATACTGTAAAGCACAAAAAGGATACTTTGTTTGTTCATATGTGTCTTATGGACCTGGTCATTGGTCATCAATCTGCATTACTAGTGCATTTTCTCGCTTCAAGATTTCTATCTTCTTACCTTTACTCTTTTGGGCCATGTATTTTCTATTTCTGTATCCAGTGCTAATTTCTAGTGTTGCCATGAAAGCCACCATTCACAATATGAATACTTGAACTTAAAAGGACCGAATGGTCATCACTTAAGACTCTATTTGGGACCAAGGAAGAGGATGGAAGAAAAGACGGGAACAGCTAGACAAAAGGAGGAGAGAACTGCATTCGAGATCGAGAGAGAGAGAGAGAGAGAGAGAGAGAGAGAGAGAGAGAGAGAGAGTCCTTCAAAAGTGGTAGGAGATGGGAGAAGGAAGAGCTCTCCACTTTTAACTTTTCTTCCTTTTATATAAGGGCCGAACAACAAAATAAAGTAGTACTCTCTTATTTTCCTTTTCTTTTCCTGCCTATTGAAGCAAACAAAAAGAGGGAAGGGCACTCCCACATTAACATTCTTTTCTTTTCTTCATTTTTTCAGCTTCCTGCGAATGATGGTTCCTAATGCAGATGCGTTTAGAAGAGTAGTCTGAAGCAAACTCTTGCCCTTCAGCATTATATTTGTACCAAGTGCCTACTATACGCTCATATTGACAGTGCAATTCACCATTGTGATCAATTGTAAATACAAAATTTAGGATTTTGTACCAAGTGCCTACCATACGCTCATATTGACGATGCGATTCACTATTGTGATTGATGTAACTCAGAAACAACACAAATTTTGGGATAAATACCCAAAGAATATTGGTTGATGACAGGAAAAATTGATACATGCCCAAAGAATATTGACAGAAAAACTTCTTTGAACAAATCCGTAAACTGAATCGGTTTTACCAAATAGGGTACAAGAAACATGCCTTACTGATTTAATGGAGTTCATCCAGAATAATACTGCCAACAAGCAGCAATGCAACCGATTAATAAGACTTTCAAAATTAGCTTAGGACTTATAAAGGATGACGAAGATGATGGTGATTGGGTTGGTTCCGACGGTCTACCTTTCAACTTGACAGACAATTTGGATAGCATTAGTGGTAGCCGACCAGTCTTCTTATCAGCTGCAAGTCGAACGATTGAGCAAACGTCAATAAGATTAATTAATGAAAACGCAAGGCAAAAAGGTATTAGACATTCTCTGTTTCAAGAGTATACAAATAATTGCATCACCATCAATCTTAACTTTCTCCAAATAATTGCATCACCAACAATGTTACATCGCATCACTGTGGAATCGATGAATGAATAAATAAATACATATTCCACAACAAAGCAGCAAGTAAAATGAATAGGCACCATTCGGTTTAGACCCTCGTGTTGACAGCACCGTGTGTCAAACTGTCAATAGATGATGGCACCAGCTCAATGTCAATTGAACAAGAATGATACTAAGCAATGGTAGCAACCATAACTATTGCTGAGAGTGTTACCTTAGCTAAAAAGGAAGACGTATGATTGACTAATTTGAGGATTCTCAGTGATGAATGCTAACCCCAAGAAAGGATATACTCGTATAATTTACCTTTGCTTTTTTAAAAACCGTTCTTCCTCACCAACACGCCTCCGTAGTGCATTGAGCAGTGATCCAAAATATAAAGCAAAAACTGTGCATGTAATCGTTATGAGATTGTAAGGCATGCTAAAGTCTGGAGTTGTCAAAGGCACGAGTAATACTTCCGTGTAAGACACAATAGAATTTCTTGCCTGCACACAGAATAAGAGAGTGAAATAATATATGAGTAGATGATGTCCAAAAGCAAAACATTAGAACAAATGAGAGAAAAAGAAAGAAACAAAAACTAGTTCTTAATACCTGCAACATAGACAACATGGGCAAATTGTCCAAAGAGTTATCCACAAGAAAATGGGTGCTTGATTGGAAGTCAGGAAAGCTTATTACAGCTGATGGGATGTTGAAACCTTGATTAGCATCTGGAGGATATTCATCGATGTGCAAAAATCCCTGAGGGAAAATTATATAGCAGTCAAATAAGCCGAACAACAATATATTGAGCACCTGATACTTGATAGTATACATAACCTAGGATACAAGAGATAAACCTGGTAAACTAATAAAATGGTCCTACCCAAACCAGCAATGTCTCATAGTATTCGTGCATAATAGTTTTGACAGTTTATCTAGCTAAGTTTTATCTAGCTAAGAAGTAATTGTTGGAGTATATTTTAGTAAAATACTATTTTATGAAAAGTTGTTGCTCTTAAAGAATGTGGTTATAAAGAAAAATAGACATGGCTTTTGCATGTGGGATTAATGTTTTAATTCCACTAAGAGGAAATAGAATTAATGATAGTACTATTATGTTGTATATATATATAAAACGTATGGGCTCATGAAAACAATGCTTTTCTTTGTTGTAACAGTTTTGATCATTATCAGATTAACTCCTCTTGATAATTATACATATATACACTTATGATCATTTTGACCAAAGAAAAGAAAGAAAAAAAACTGAAAAAGAAAAAGAGATAAATGCATGGGCCTATAAAGACAAATGTTCTAGAATGACAAAGTGAACACATTTTTTTTCTGTTCAGACCACTTTGTTCACAGATTGGGCTCTAACGCCATGAACAAATGGAGAAAAAGTGACTTTTTTGTTTTACCAAGATCTTTTGTTTCTTCCATATATATATTTTGGCTTAGCCATAGTCAATTAAAAAAAAAACACATAAGAAGTTCAATTTTTCCTCCCACTGTGATTATTCTTCAAAGAGAAAATTTCTTCATTTTTTGTGAGTTTCCATTTCAAAAAAATTATAGAGAGATTCTCATTTTCCTATTTCCGAGCAACATATCAGAAAGGGTGTTAAGTATACCAGTTTCTCGATGTGCAAGAAAAGCTGAGACAATTGTGATTCTGGGCTGTTTTATCCTGAGGACGGCGGGGCATGTACGAGCTTGCACACTTTGGGCAGAGCTGTGAAACGTCTTAAAGAGAACGAGATCCGCGACTCGGCCCAAAATTTGTTAAGAGACTACTAATCCGGAAATTTTGTTCCTATTATATTTACGATTCTAACAATTTTAAGACGTTTTTCTTCTGCTATGAATTTTGATCATCCTCTTTTAGTCCCCAGATTTCAAAAGGTTCATTTAACTCTGAAAATCTTCACTTCAAAAATTGAAGACAGAAAATATTGTTTTCTCGAACTACAAAAAAAATAAAAAAAAATTGACCATCTTTTGTATGTTAAAATTTGTTGAACCCAAATCTTTGTAGAGCCACAGATACTTGGGTAGAAAATAATTTTTGTGTAAAATTAATGGGGACAGAAGATGTGTATGCATATGTCATACGTAGATTTAAGTACATATGTTTTTTCATATGTTTTAAAGTATTTTTTGTAGTGCTTTCAACCAATGAGTTATATACTTGTATGATCATACAAAGTTGACGGTTTTGATCAACATGTTATAAAGCCATTAGTGGAATTGAATTCGAATGAATTGGCTTTATCATTCCTTTTAGCTGCCCCACGGACAAAAGCGGTTTTTTTTTTCTTAAGGATTGTTTGATACCTTGAACAGTCATTTCATATATATATATATATACATATATATAATCTGATATGTATGAATTTATTTATATATGGAGTTTGCTTTTTGGCCACTACTGTATATATGTGTGTATATATATATATTGAGCATCCATGAGTTTGGGTTATATGGGTCAGTGAAAACAATTAGGAAAAGAGATCATTTTCTAAGTGAAAAAAAAAAGAAGAAGAAGAAGAAAATATTATAAGGAAAAGAATGTCACATAAGAGGGAGGCTATTATTGATGAAAATGATACAGACTTGTACTCCATAGTTAGAAGTACAACCAATATCCTCACTCAGCTTTTCTCTCAAGCTACCACTTATAAGAAATTTGCTTTTGATGCTGGCCAAAGATGCCCTTGTGAGAATGAATTCCCCTTTTTCCTTCATCTCTTTTTCCTTCTCATTCATTTTTAATTTATAGATATTTCTTTGATGCCAGTTGAATTTAAGTCGTACCCATTGTATGTCCTCTTCAACTTGATTATTTGTAGCATATGTGAGCTTTTATTGGGTATGGCAGGGTCCCATGAACTTGTTGATCATATTAACTCAATAACTTAGACGCTTGATATTTTATTGATCCGAGACCCCCATTGAGATGATCCAAATATTTTTTTTGGACAAGCTTTACTAATAAGTATGTTTTGTTTTAATAAGAGTACCCCACTCTAAGATAAAAACTACCCTGTTGAGTATTTGAAAAAAAAAATCCAAATTTTTTATTTTCGAATGTTGGGTTATTTGGCATATGATAGGATTTCAAATCCTAAGAAAATTGCTAGTAAAGCCATAAAATATGCTTTTTGAGATATGTATTTTAGTAGTAATGTTTGTAGATTCTTATACATGGATATAATGTGTCTTTTGAATCCATTGTTGCTAATTTTTGTGGATAAAGTTTTTCTTTATTAATTGAAGGATAGTGGGGGCACTCAACCTCCAGTTTAAGTACGTCATACCTCAATCTTGGATTTAGCACTTGAGTTGGATATGGTTCTATTGAAAATATGAAGCTACTTTAGTAGCTAAGGGTTTTTAAACAAAAAGGAAATTTATCTGGATAAATTGGAAATGAAGAAAAAATTGTGTATGCTTGTACACTCTTTATATGGTTTAAATGAGGCACCCAAAAAGGTGGTATGAAAAAAATTGATCGAACCATTTCTTCCAAATGGTTTCAAATTTATTGAAAGTGAAATGAATTTATTTATCATAAACACTGTGATAGAGTATGTGTTATGATTTGTTTATATGGGAATGATTTATTAGTTTTTGGTTCCAGTTTAGAGGTTATAAAAGAGACCAAAATCTTATTGTCACTTAGTTTTAATATGAAGATTTTTGGTAAAGCCAATGTAATTTTATGGATTAATTAAAATTACAAGAACTGTTGTTTGCATATATTGATCAACATCATTATATATATTGAGAAAGGCTTTGGAAAGAAAAATATTATTATTTTTCATTGCACTTTGAGTAAAGCGTATATGAACATGAAACCTCCGTCAAAACAAAAATGACCCCAATATATTTTTTATTGTGGAAAATTTAGAGAAGTCGGATGCATCAGTCAATCTGTTGCACAAGCTAATGTCACCGAAGGGTCATTTGTGGCTATGTTTACGGAATTATATTCCATGACAAAATTTGAAGTATGGTATTTTGACGTGTGTGCCTCTAGGCATGTGTGTAATAATCTCAACTGTTCCTAGAGATACTCTCCAACGGAGAATGAAAATGTTGCTTGGTGATTCAATACCAAAGTTTTGGTACTTGGTTAGTGAAATTGAATTTTGCCTCCGAGAAGAAATTAAATTTTGGAAATGTATTGTATATCCTAGAGATAAAAAGAAATTATTTTTTGAAAATGTATTGCATACTTTAAAATTTGAAAGAATTTAATTTTGGGTTTTTTCAACGCTGGTTTTTAACCAAATTGGTTTTGGGGAAATAAGTATGCAATTTCGAATTTAAGAATGCAATTGGAAATACATGATATTTTAAAGAAACCTATTAATTTAGGTATTTTTCTATAAAAAGTTTCCACTGTACTTGAAAGTTACAGTGATGTCAATTGCTATATTCCATAATGGAAGATTCCACAGCCATAAGTGGCTATATTTTTAGTATTGGAGATTTGTTGACAAAGTCATGTGTTACTTGAAAATGACCATGAACTTCTGATTGCATTGTGTTTTCCGCTATCCTTAGAGGGTATAGCGATGCTGATTGGAATACCCTTTCAGATGACTCCAAGGCCACATTAGATACACCTTTTGGTATTACTGGGGGTATAGTTTTATGGAAGTCTATGAAATAGACTATTTTGGCTAAGTCCATGATGGAATTAGAGATGATACCATTAGCTATAGCTAGTGAGGAAAAAGCTTGGTTAAAAAGGCCTGCTAACAGATACCCCTTTATGGGAAGGGACCGATACCAGCTGTTTTATCCACTGCGATAGTACCGCGGCTATTGCAAAAAGATTAGAACCGTTATAACGGTAAGAGGCGACATATATGTTGCAAGCACAACACTATTAGAAAGTTTGTTTCTAATAGAGTTGTAAGAGTGGATAATGTACAGTCTGATGATAATATAGTTAATTCTTTGACGAAAGGACTAACTCAAAAGAAGGTTTGTAAAGCCTAGAAAAGGATGAGACTAAAGCCCATAGACAGTTGAGTCACTTGTGATGGTAACCCAACCTATAGACTGGAGATCCCAAGAAATAGGTTCAAAGGGTAATAACAAGTCATGAAGTGATATGAGTGGAATCATGCTATTATTATTTATAGAGATAACACTCCAAGCTCATCCCTATGAAGCATGACATCCTGCAGCGGTACAAGGATGAGTTTTATCCTGGGGACGGCGGGGCATGTACGAACTGCTTGCACACTTTGGGCAGAGCCGTGAAACGTCTTAAAGAGAGCGAGATCCGCGACTTGGCCCAAGATTTGTTAAGAGACTACTAATCCGGTAATTTTGTTCCTATTATATTTACTGTTCTAACAGTAATAATGTTTCAAGCTTCCTAAACTAGACAGGTTATAACTCTGTAGACAAGGGCATTTGATATTGAGCAGCAGAACTGGCTATTTATTCACTGCCTATCTACGCAGATGCTGTGTCACAATCTCTAACATAATATTCGGTATCAATCTTTATCATAAACACCAACTTAAGCGAATGTGCTGCTGTTATTGGGTGATGTTGTTACTGTTGAGACACTTGAGAGTATAAATACTTAAGTTACACCCTCTCTAATGGCTTAAGCTTTCAGAGTAGAAGGCTGTTAACATGGTATCAGAGTAGAGAATGGTCCTGAGTTCAATCATCGTTGTCACCCTGATTTCTAAAATTTCCACGTGTTTGACTCTTATCAAAGAAAGCCTGGCCACACACGAGGGGGCGTGCTGAGAGTATAAATAGTTCAGTCACAACCTCTCTAACAACTTAAGCTTTTAGAGTAGATGGTTGTTAACGTTGCCTCTTGAAAGTAATTGTGGTATTAAGTTGTAAGCTTATAAATAGGCAACAAGCCACTCAAGGGAAACAACTTCATTTTTTCAGATTAATGAATGATGAATTTTCAGAAAAGCTCTCTCTCTCTCTCTCTCTCTCTCTCTCTCTCTCTCTCTCTCTCTCTCTCTCTCTCGTCCCTTTATTCTGACAATATTGTACATCCAAAAATTAAAAGAAAAATCAGCACTTCTACCACCGACCACATAATTGAGAGCCAAGTTATATCAGGTATGTAATTATGAAGTCTCCAATGCCAATGAAAATCATAACAACACTACTTAGTAGATATTAACCTAATAAAAAAAAATTTCATGGGATTGGACAGTCCAATTTGTTTTATAGAAAAAAGTAACATTTATAATCAAATCAACAAAGTCCATCAATCCAGCGATCATCCAATGTTGTATACTATAGCTTGAAATAACTCTGTACTTTTTTCCATCACATTCCTTCCACGTTCATAAACACCGTTAGTTATGAAAACTTAACATTTAAATAAAGATCAATAGGTTGCATACAGTTGTATATACACAGCATAGTTTACAAGAAAACATTTAAGGAAAAGAATATTTAGCCATATTGCTCCATCATTGTTTTAAGCCAGAATACTCAAGAGTATTAATCTTGCTTTCCATGCATACCAGCACACAGTTTTTCCGTCTTCAATTTGAGAAGTCTTTTTTTTTTGGGTGGGAAAAAAAAGGGTTCCATAGTCCTTTCATCATTTGCTTTTTGTAACTCGGTTAACAAACACTTGAATAAAACTGAAATGACAACCCACAAAGTTGATTCCTACTGCAACTCAATCTAATGCTGGAACATACCTTGTCAAACTCTTAGGGTTAAGGCAGCTGACTTCAAACCACAAGGTAGTTTCAGAACCACTTCCACGACTCCGGGTGAGACTTTGTCTTCAGAAGGTGAAATATGCATCTTCTCTACGACGTTGGCTACAGATTGAAGTTGTTCATTAACAAACTCTTGTAGCGTATGATAATAAACCTTCACATACCAAGGAACAACTTGGAAAATATTCACCCGCAATCGACACTTGTCCTCATTCATATCAGCATTTTTTTAAAACCTTCCCTGGATCCAGTGGGTTTCAAGGATATAGCTATAGCACCCCTCTCATTCCCACTTCCCATTAAGAACCTACTAGCATGTAATGGTGGCTGCAAACATGACCAAACTACAGGAGAGTTCCACGTAAATCCCAAATCGAACGGCCTGGAATCATAGTATTTCTCAATTGAGAACTGAAATAAAATAGATGGGTCCTCTTTATGCAAGATATTTGCTTCTTCGATTACCTTGTCTGGAGAAACAGACAACTTAAAGCCTTGTACCTCAGATCCCTCGCTTCCTTCCGTATCCTCAGTTCAGAGATTAAACCACTCTCGAGTTGATCATACACATTACTAGACTTGGCAAGAGCACATTTCCCACTGACTTTTCTTCCAAACAGTGAGTTCAAAGACCAATTTGGCTGTGGCATAGAGCCACTAGTATAGATCATAGTATCGTACCCGGTGCCACACTGAGAGGCTGAAGAACAACCGTAAGGGTTTGTTCAAGCACTTTCCGGAATTCGTTTTCGTCGAATCATACTCACCAGAAGTCAAATGCAACCTCTGAGAATGATAGAACCCTTTGTAGATTGATGGTCTGTCCATCAAGGCAGAAAGCCCAGCTTTGTCTCGACAGGGAAGCAACTTCAGCCACGGAGTTAGGTTTTCAGTGCAAACAGCCTCGCGTAGCAATGTACCATACCTCAAATTGCTCGAAAATGATCGAAAGCCCCAATCAGGAGCAGAATAAGCAGTAGAGGACTGTAGGAAGTTGATTGAAGCACAAAAGAGACCAGAAAGAGTATGAGTGAGATTTTTCCAAGCAGCATCGACCTGATCTTGAGGGACATCAAAGACAGCCCACAATTCAAGCCCGGGAGGTTTTGCATTAGTACTTGATATAGGGTCATATGCACCCCGAAGTTCATAATTCCAGCGACCTTAACTCGGAATTTCTGTGCCTGATCAAGCAACGGGCGAGTGGATAGAGTTTGGATAATCAATCAACTATGGACTACAAAATATAAGGTAAAATAGTGGTCATTTATGTCCTAAAAACTAATTGCAAGTAGTACCCAAAACAATAGAGATAGTTAAAAATCTGATCAAATGAGTATATTTTGTTAGAAGCTCTCAATTCTTAGCATAAAGGAACCAAAAACATAGCAATCCAGATCAAGAAATCCAAACTTAATAGCTATGCCCGACACAAATTAAATTTTAAATGTCTCTAAAATCAAAGACTCACCATAATCCAACTTTGAGAACTCCAAAACTATAATATAGCATGCATGCACACGAACACATACAAAAAAACGTCATTCTTTTTCCAAATAAATTAAGAAAACAATTACTGTAGAAAAGATAGTAACTGCAACCGAAAAATAACATAATTGAAACTGACACCCAAAAATTTTGTTAATTCGCTAAGATACACCCTCCCCCGCAATAGGTTTTTGCAACTTTCCTTTTGGGTAGTCCCGCGATGAAGTATGAAATTTCATTTCGTAGTCATTTCTTCAGTCCACCTAATATGGATCACATTTTGCAGATTATGGAAACGTGATGGAATCAATAAAAGGAAACAAAAGGGAAAATGCGCTAAAACCTTTCGATCAGGCAATGGGCTCAACAGCAATTCCTCTGAGAACTCTTCGTCTTGTTCTTCTTTCCCTCTCGATCCAGAGGGAAAACAGAGTACAAGGAACAAAAGGGTCAATCGAAGAAAAGCCATTGGTTTGAATTGCGACAAGACACTCGCTACAACTGTTGTTGATGATGATGATGATGATGATGATGATGAAAATTCAAAACCCTCCGCCATTGGAACTCCAGGAAAGCTCACAGAGGTCGAAAAAAATTGAGTGTGTGAGTGACAGATCGAATGTTTGAAGAAAAGAGTCTTGGAAAGTTAAGTTTTCGAGAGTGGGATACTTGGCCCGTATTCAATTTTGGTTTTGGTGGTTCATGTTTGTTTAATTTCAGACCAATCCAATTAAGCGCTGGGCCTAAGCCCAACAACTCTTGAATTTCACTTACCCCAGCCAACGCTTAAGGGAAATTCTAAATACACCCGCATTTTTTACGGAGAAGTTACAAATACAACTCCTCACTGAATCATGAGTAAATATTGGTTGGATTAGGTAATCTCTCTAATAGAGAAGATATTTCAAGTTTACGTGGATAGAGTTTGGATTTATGTGGGATGAGATATCCTTGAAAATAGGGGGTCAGATATATGAATAAAGGAATGTGATTGGGTTGATACCCAATGGTGGATCTAGCACAGGGCTCAGTTGAGCTGCAGCCTAGTGCAGAGCTTTTGAACTTTCTATTATGATGTGCTCAAGCCCAGCCCATAACTTATGCCCACCCCTTTAAGCTTAGTTAGATTTAGGGTATGTTTGATAACCCAATTAAGTGCTGAAAATGAAAAGATTCAGCACTTATTCTTTTTCAGTGCGTTTGATAACATACCACTTAATTGAAAAAGCAGCCGAAAAACCACTGAAAACTTTTAGTGAAAAATTTCTACTAAAAATAATCACTGAATGCATTCTATTTCAGTAGTTGAAGCACTGTTTTCAGTATTACAAATTCAATCACTTAAAATTTTCAGTACTTAAAATCTGCACTTAAATTTCAGTTTTATCAAACGCACCCATAGATTTTGGGTGAATGGATGAGTTGGGGTTGTTCTTTTCGCCAAAGTTGTAACTTGTAAGCACTTAGGCCTCGTTTGACAAACCGGATAATACTGTCGGATTGGACTGGATAAGGCAGGATCGGACTGGATTAGTAACCCTATCGGATAAGCTGTTATGCTATCATGTGTTTGAAACGTGCTAGATAAAACTATCGGATAAGCTGTTTTATCTTAATCTTGTGTTTAATCATGCCGGGATATAAGTTCCGGATAATAACTAAAGGGTAATACTTGGGGCACAACCAAAGTCACAACTTTTTTGGCACAACCTCCATTTTGTGTCTATTCTCTCCTAGTGGCCACTGTGGGGTCACTGGCACTGTGAGACCCATCAAGAGAGAGATAGACACAGAATGAAGGTTGTGCAAAAAAGGTTGTGGCTTTGGTTGTGCCCCAAGTATTACTCATAACTAAATTAGTGTTTTTTTAACTCAAAAAAAAAGGGGTATGATTTAAAAATAAAAAATAAAAAAAAAAAACAAATCTAAAAATAAAAAATCTGGGGAAAAAAACTAAATATGAAAAAAAAATAACAATATATGATTAAAAAAGAAGCAAATCTGGGGGAAAAAATATCTTTAAAAAATGGGGAAAAGTCGAAAAAAAAAAAAAAAAAAATTTGAAAAAAAAATTTATATAGATTCTCAAAAGTTATCACAGACTCCCTTATCCCACCTAATAACCCCCATCCCCCCCCCCCCCCCCCCCCCCCCCCCAATGGTATAGAGTTATCCCACTCTCCATGAGATAAAAGGAGAGTTTGGAACTAGTTTATCCTATCCTGTGCACACGCCAAATGCTGGATAGGGTAATTTTTATTATCCTATCAGACCCCCATCTCCGGAGCGCCAAACATGGCCTTAGGGCAATTTTCGCCAAACCAAGCTGGCCGACCGGTTATGGCGGCTTTGGTCGGTATTCAATTCCAACGGTTAGTCTGCAATTTTAATTCTTAAAAAACTAAAATCGAGTTTTTTGATTCGATCTACAGTTCCCACTTAAAAGGGCCGCAGACCGACCAAACTCCCTAGCAAATGTAATTTTAAAACATATATTAGCATATATAGTATAAATACTAAGTTTCTAAAACCCTAGCCTCCAAACATTTTGTTGACTGGAAGCCTTAGCCTTAGCCTCTGAATCTTCAAGAGGCGCAGCTGTGAGAATCATCGGTCGGCATCACCTCACCTTCCTCACCGCCAGCATCACCCCACCCTCCTTATCTCCTCACTGCGAGCAACACCTTTCATCTCTCTCACTCTCTCGTTTCGTCTATTGATTGATGTCTCTTTCTCGATCACTGATCACCATGGATCTCTCTCTCATATTATTGCCAATCATCAACAGAGAAAGACGAAGCCATGGTCGAAGTCATCAAGAGAGATAGCCATAGATTTTGTCAAAGTCATTCTCCAAGCAAGGTTCTAAGGTAAGTAGATCTATTGATTTGCTAGGTAATATATTAGATCTGTTGATTTGTTTGGGTGATATAGAAGATCAATATTGATTTGCTTGGGTTAAATAGAATATCTGTTGACTTGTTTGGGTGATATAGAAGATCTGTTGATATTTTCATTTGCTTTTTCTGAATTGAAAATTAGAGATTCTTTTTGTTACATTGTGGAGTGAATTTGTCGAAAAAACCGAAACCGACTACCGGATACATAGTCGGTGATACACAGAAACACCAAGGTCTCAGTCGAAATTGGTTGCTAGAATAGGGAACCCAAAATATTTGGTTCGGTGAGATTTTGTTGTCAAAACCGACCAAAACAAACCGATTTACAGACCTAGATACACTAGGGAAGTCAACTTCGAATTTTGTGCACGAGGCTTCCACTATATGAGTCCAAGGAGAGATAAATGTACATAGTTTTACCTGACACAAAGAACCTGTTTTCGTGTTTCAAACCCGTGACACCAAGGTCACAAGTTTTGACTTTGGTTAGTTTGTGAATGTCCCTGATTCTAGTTTGTGAATGTCCCTGATTCTATGCTTGCCAAATTTTCATTCCAAAAGTACTTCCCAAGTGATGTGGTAGTGGGGTTAGATAAACAACTTCTAATCAAAATTCAACTGGTCCCACAGCATTAGACCTGACCTCACTGCCACTTTATTTGGGAAACACTTTTGGGATAAAAAAATTGGAAAGCATAGCATTACTCTGTACTCTTTATTAAAATAAAACCACTTACCTTTATTTTTTTGGTTAATTCTTCTTTCACCTTGATCATTTGCTTGCTAAGTAAGAAAAGACCTACTAATTTTGCTGTCGGACATCTGAAATCTGATTACTTGGCAGTTATTTCTAGTGGGATTTCCATCAATGGGTGGGCAGTTGAGGATCGTCGACTGCCATTGGTGTGCTATCTACTCGGCAGTGCCAAGGGATGCTTGACAGAAAGCAAATCAAATTTTTATTATTTGCATCAAAGGTTGGTGTGTTGTCAAGCAGCCATTGACTACCGACGATCCTCTCTTTGGATGGGGTGGGGGGTTTGACAGTTTCTGCTTCTTCTCCCTTCTGACTATGAAGTCCATTACCATGACAGAGACCAAACTTTGCCCATGAAAGTTGTGCATTGGGTGATATTTGGTTGTTCTTTCATTTATCACTCTATTTAGAGAGGACTCATGTTACCTGTTTCCATATTTCTCTTCTTGCTAATTGGCATAAGAAACACTTTTTGCTATCATTAGCACTGCAGATTCATAAATTGGACATCTCTTGGCTCTTGGGGTGTGTTCGATAACTCAATTAAGTGCTAAAAATGAAAGTTTTCAGCACGTAGTACTTTTCAGTGCTTTTGATAATGTATCATTTAATTGAAAAAAACAACCAAAAACCCCCTAAAAGCTTTAAGTGAAAAAATTATACTTAAAATCACTAAATGGAGTTTATTTCAATTCTTGAAACATTGTTTTAAGTATTGCAAATTCAATCGCTTAAAATTTTCAGTACTTAAAATTCAACACTTAATTTTCAGTTTTATCAAACAGACCATTAGTCTTTGGTAAATTACTCGCACCTTTTCAAATAATTGCAAGAATTTTTTCCTCACATTTGGAAGAAGGAAGGATTTTTAATCTTTTCACAGTCAGACAATAGCTAACTATGCTTTCTGTGTTAACTTTTAAAATAAGGGGCTTCAGTAAAAGGTTCTTATATCCAAACACATCCTAGCAAAAACCCAGACATGTTTTCCTTAACCCATTAAATATTTTTCACTCTCGTTAAAAATGCCCTTGTATATATGCCTAAAAACTTCATTTGTCAAATTGTCATAACTTATGCCCACGTCTGTTTATCTGCAAATTTTGATGTTTTGGAATCAGAAAAACGAGATCAATATTCACAATGAAACTCTGGAAAAGGGAAGGAAAAAAAAAACTAAAAGTCTGAAACGTAAAAATATATATATAATTTTTTTTCCATGAATCTAGTAAAAAATATATTTCTTTTGTAAAATTGACATTGATAGTTCCATAGTTCTTGAAAAAAAACATGAAATAAATAAATAAATCACCCAAAAAGGCAAAAAAAAATAAGAAATTTATGTTCTTTTAATTCAAACGGATAAAATTTTCTATTTTGCAAACATATAATATTAGTTGTTCAAACAAATAAAAGTTCCAAATAAAACCGTTTTGCATAATTTTTAAGTCCAGTGTGTAGATTTCGAAAAAAAAAACACATGAAAAAAAAAAACTACTCAAAAAAGCCGAAAAATGTGGAAGTTGTAGATGTTTAAAGTTGACATTTTTCAAAATAATCTGTTATATGTTTTCGTTGTTTGAGGTTTAAATTTACCTATTAAAAAAACTAAAAGACCCACAGAAACATCATGAAGCACTTGATAATTTAGCAACTCACGAATGCGATGAATAACCTATCGGTTCACTTGTTTGTTAACCTAGACCCATCCCATCGTTTTGCAGCTGCGACCCTTGAGACTTGATAGACCTCCACCCGCCACAACATTTTTATTCACACACACACACACACACACATATATATATATAGAGAGCGTGTGTGCACGTGTGCGCACGCGTGTGTGTCTACATAAACTCAAATCTGTTATGAATTCCACTAAGGGCCAGGGTTTATACTGGTACATTTCAACCCTTACCCCACCACTTTTCATTTCCTTTTTTTTAGGGAGGGGGGGGTGGGGGGGGGAAGGGTCCCTTTGTCTAGTTTGAATTTATATATTGTTGGAAAAATATATGTCTAATTTTGGACCACCATAATAGAGAGTAAAAAACCCCAACTTTTGGTATTATTTGCTCATTAGACGCTGCCTTTGTGCTTGAACTTGTATCATGCTTGCTTGGCAACCCTAACTAACCTTAATTGCTAAAGTAATTAATGGTAGTTTTCAATAGTTTTTGGCTGCTTTTTTTGTGAAGTGGTATTTTATCAAATTTACTGGAATAAATAAATAAGTTTGAGTAATTGGGTTATGAATCATACCCTAAGCCTCATTCCATTTACTTGGTTTGGTTGTTTTGAGTAACTAATAAGAATTTGATTTAAGTTTTGAGTTGCTAAAAATCACTATTCTAAAAATTGGCCTAGGTGGCCGCCTAGACAGTGCCTGGGCGCTAGGCAGAACCTGGCCACCGCGGCTTTCCCTAGGTGTTAGTAAAAATCACCCAAGAGATTAGGCGGGCCCTAGTGTAACAGACTTTAAATTTTCTAATACGTTCTCATGCGGCGTAGACTCACCCCCACTCTGTAAGATACGTAAGTCTTGCTAGCACTCAAAGTAGAAAAGAGATGGAGAGTTGGAAGAAAGATTATTGTATTGCTCTCAAATGCTTTACAACTATTGGATGATTTGATCAAATGAGAGCCTCTCATTTTGCAACCCCTGCTCCTGCGGTTAATCGTTAAACATGATTTAGCATGCATTAGCATAATTAATTGGTATTTATTAACACATATTTGAGTGGGTTTTAGCTCACTAGTTGTTTAGGGGTGTCCAATTTGCCAACCCAATATTGGCCAATGTGGCAGTCCCAAATTAGGACATGCGTTGAGAAAGTTCCATTGTGATGGAACAAAGTTGTGGAATCACCCTTACGTGCTTAAATGTTTATTAAGGTATATGTGAAATATTTATATAATGTTTTGAATATATTGTTTACTGCTATAGACCAATTATGTGGTCATTTGGAATACCTTGGTGAGGACGAATTGAACACACTACTTAATTAGTAGGCTAATTTGTGTCACACCCGTTCCAAAATTTCATAGTTTTATCATACATAATTGGAAAGTTGTGAGTATATCAATGTTATTTGATAATGGTGATGAGGTTGACTGTGAGTCAACGGTAAGGTGTCAATGAGGACACAGGAACATGGCAGTTCACATTTCATGAGCATGAGTAAATGGCATTTATATGATTTAAATGTTATTTGACTTTATCTGGTATTTGGGTGAATAGTAATTTTACCTGTGTTTGGTAAATTGTTGTAATCTTTGATATTGTTATATCATTTTGAGAACTGTGGTGAGAACGTGAGTGTTACGCGATTAAAAAGGTAGGTTGTTTAGAGATTCCACATAACTTAGTTTTCGGACGTTATTTTGGACCCAAACGAAACTTAGTCGGAAACTTTTGAAATTTATAGTTTTGACTCGTAAAGGCATAAAATGGACGTGTGCGAAGTTTCATGGGTTAATGAGAAGTTTTGAGAAACTTACGGGGAGGTAAACTTAATTTCTAGAATGTGTGTCTATATATAGGTGAGGATGAGAATTCATTCTCATCCAAAACCCACAAACATCTAGAGAGAGGAGAGAGAAAGGAGATTTGTTTTCTTCGGGCTTTGCGACGCCGATCGACGACCGTTCGTCTGTCAGATTTTCTCCAGATTTCAGATTTGAACTCGTGGAGGTAAGACCTACGTTTTGATACTACTTAGGCCATGTTTGGCTAATTTTTGTAAAAATATTAATTCTAGACTTTTGGGAAAAATCAGGTAAAACTCGTAGGAATCGCGTATAATTTGAAACCCGACGATTATTTAGCCCCCTAGACGATCCTTCAAAATTTGAAGAGATTCGCACGAGGTATGAATTCTAGATCTATGAAATATATGGATTTCATGTTTTCGACATCACTTTTGATATTCTTGGATCCGGGCGAAATTCATGTGTTAGTTAGGCCCGTTAATTATGCACGTGAAATTATGATAAAAGCACGTATAACTGTTTATGTGAGCATGTTATGTGTCTACTTGGGTCAAAGGGGAGTTTGGTGCAAATTCATTCGGAGTAAGCTCCTCGAACCTTGAGGATTGTGATCTTGTTGGAATTGGAATTTGTGGTTGTGTCTGGATTGGAGGTGGGCCCAACCAGTACACGGTACCTGGTATGGAGGAAGGCCCAACCAGTGTACGAGATGCGTGGGAGAGGTGGGCCTCCTACGGCATCGACCGGATGAATGCGTACCACTCACCCCAGAGACTATTTCTATGTGTTTTAGATGCTTAAACCATGAAATGTCACATAAGCATACATTTAGAATTGTACGCTCAGCATATAGCTGAGCAGTGGAGATGTACTCCATTGCAGGTAAGAAGAAAAAACAAGAAGAAGTGTGTTGAGTGAGGCCGATGAACACCGGGGAATCTCCTTGTATATGTTTTTGTGTTTAAATCCTAAACTTGTATAAGGATGGGGTATTGTAATAATGTGTTGTAATAGAACCATAGATTCGTTTCATAGTATTGTAATCTTGTGTTGGAACGTCTGTAGTTAATTCTGGCATGTTGGAATTGGTGTTGGTTGCGTTTGTTGTTGGTATTGAGTAGTAGGACTTGTTAAATTTCATCACAGGGCTGCCCAGCAGGGGAGCAGTCGACTGGACCCAGGGTCAGTCGACTGGTTCTCGTGGGTTTGAGACACTGAAAGTGAATAGTAAAAAAAGCAGTCGACTGGACCCTTTGGACTAGGGGTGTGTTTCGGCCGGAACGGATCGGAAACACCCATTTCGGAAAAAATTCCGAAATTTTCGGAAGCCAAAAATGCATTCCGAATTCCGTTCCGAAATTTCGGAAATTCCAAAATTAGTTCCGATTCCGAAATTTCGGAATTTTCGGAATTTTTCGGAATTTCATCAGATTCGGAATTTTTCGGAATATTCGGAATATTTTCGGAATTTTTCGGAATATTCGGAATTCAAGCTTAATGGGATTTCACTTGAGACTTGTAGGCCTTTTATAGAAGCACATCACACCCCCTCTTTTATGTTTTTTCGATGTGGGATGAACACAATTTTCGGAATATTTCGGAATATTTTCGGAAAAGTTTCGGAAAATTCAATTTCGGAATATGTTCGGAAATTTTTCGGAATTTTTCGGAATATTTTCGGAAAAGTTTCGAAAAATGCAATTTCGGAAAATTTTCGGAATTTTCGGAATTCTTAAAATAATTCCGATTCCGATCCGATTTTTTTCGGAATTTTCGGAATTCGAAAAATCGGAATTCGGAATGCATATTTAGTTGCCAAAATCGGAATTTTTCGGATCGGAATCGGTCGGAATCGGAATTTCCGTTCCAAATGACACCCCTACTTTGGACAGTCGACTGGACACTGTAGATTTTTGGCCACTGCTTCTAAAAATGGAAAAGCAGTCGACTGGGTCCCCAGATCAGTCGACTGGACCCCTTGTAATATGTTGCAATTTGTGGTTCTGCTTAGTGCCGTCGACTGGAGACCTTGGTCAGTCGCCTGTGCAGTCAACTGGGTTCTCTGATCAGTCGACTGGACCTTTGTTAAGTATTTTAGGTTGTGGGTTCTGCTAGGTGCAGTCGACTGGACCCTAGGTACAGTCGACTGAACCTCTGTTTTCAAAAATGATTCTTTTGAACGTGTTTTCAATTGGCCAAATCTTTTTATAACTCCGATTTCAACGGACTTTCAACATAAAGGGAAATGTTTCCTAAAGTTTTTAATACCCGGGTTGTTTTAAAAGTTTCTTTTCGCTGCGTATAATTATATTGGTGTTTGGATGAGCCTTGGTGGCGTGCCACGTGTCCTATTTCCACGCGTAGTGGGATGGGTCGTGACATTTATTGGTATCAAAGCTATAGGTAACAAAACTTTGGGAACGTTCGACGACGAGTGGAGTGTTGAGTGAATTGTCACATGTTCTAGAATACATCCACATATTGTAGAGATGTTTGATGCATATGGTATGTTGTTATACATACATGATTATGTTATTGTCATACATGCATAGTATTTATGCATTTGTGAATCGGTGGACTCGTACGGAAGTAGAGCAGTGTGATGAGATGAGGCTTACCGTGCATTATCTTAGATCTTGTGAAGGGAGAAATAGTATATTGGTGGTGAGGAACCATTGGATTTCTAAATGAAAACTGAAATGATTATGATCGAATCGTTTGATGTATTCAATGATAGTGACGAGTGTCCATTGGGGGATTTAACCGAGAACAAAGTCAAGTAGCGAACGTCAGAAGAGATTTCTGTATAGTTCACCTAGAGAATGAAAGTGATGGTTCGTAACCAAGTTGTGGGATTGAGATTAATTGATAAAAGTTCTGGTTCTGATATGGGTTAGACGTCATGACGTGAGGGAATAAAAATGAACAGTTGGGTTTTGTCATATGGGTTTTGTGATGGAAAGATAGTCCAGCAATATGTATTGCTAGCGTATGGGGTCGGTGAGGAATCTCTCACTTTATCTTACGGTGGTAACCTACGGCACGATCGTGCGAGGTTATCTTATGGGGTATTTTTCGACATATACGGTGTATGGTTTGTCTTACGGTATATACAGGGTATGTCGGGTAGTTGAAGAATCTTTCAACTTATTGTGCGGTATATGGTATGTATTGGATGGTTGAAGAATCTCTCAACCTATCTTACGGTAGGTATTGGACGGTTGAGGAATCTCTCAACCTATCTTGTGGAATGTAGTGGGGATTGGACAATATATCTACGGGTTATCAGTATTGTGGTTGTTGAGGAATCTCTCTCAACTAAACCTGGTTTCAAATAGTCGTAGCGCTATAACAGATGCAGATGCAGTGTAGGATTTGTAACAAATGCTATTGAGTTAATAGTATAAAGGAAATTGTTGGGATTTGAAGGTTGACTTAAGACGCGAATTATGAATGAAAATAATAGAGTATGAGTGAACAGTTTGAGCCTATAGATAGTCGAAAGTTAACTAATGAGATGAGGAGACTTCTAGAGTGGTTTCCTAGACTCGATGGTTATGCCGTAGAAATGCAACGATGAGGATAATGACTGATGTCGAAGAACGATATAGGCCGGAGGAGAAATTGTAGAGGTTTTGGTGAGAAACAAATGAATGGACATGCATAATAATGAAATTTCGTTGGTGTTTCGAGACGGTTCCCCAAAGGAAATGGAATAAAGAAAGAAATAATAGGTGAAAGAAATTGATCAAAAGGGGCAGAAGTTCAGAGGAATCAAATTGATAATTTGATAACATAGGGATAAGAGGATCTTGATAGAGAAATTCCATGGAAAGGTTGATGGAGAGTAAATGGACAAAAATGCAAAGTAATAAGATTCCCTGATGTTTTGCCGGGGGTTGTCGGAAGAGATAGAATAAAGGGAGTAAGATTAGGAGACCGGGAATAAAAGATAAGTGTGAATTATGGAACGTGATGAGAAACTCAGAGAAATCGATTGGAATTTGGATATCATGGGGATGAGAGTACTTTGATCAGAAGCTTGTTGTGAAGGTGGTTACCACAAAGGGGTGAAGTACAGGCGATGTCAAACCTGGACTTTTAACGTATTTTCAAAATAAAATGAAAAATCTTTCCTTTGAATGTTTTTAAAATATCGTTGAATATTTAACACAAGATACTATCAGTAGGACGCTAGAGTACAACGGGTATTACGATACTGAACAAGAGCGGTTGTGGGAACAATAGACAAGTAGGGAGACTTTGGGTAAGTCAACGTAGAGAAGTTAAAATATGAATCGAGGAAATAAAGCTTTAATGAGTAAATGAACGGGGACAGTTGTGTGGAATGAAGACTTGGTAGTACGTTGAGTACGTTATCAGATATGATAGCGGGAATGTGAGGCTAATAGAGTACAGTACTGGATGCAATGGGAAGCTATCTCAGTGTCCTGGATTCCATAAAGGTTGGAGAGTTTTGAGAATGTCGATTGTCACCCTAAGAAAATTTTAAAGTGTTTAAATTGTTTTAAAATAAAACTTTCGTTAAGCAAGAAAATTTGTTTTAAATACTTGTGATTAGGTATCAAGTAGACCTTGGAAGATGGGTATCGTGGAAAGATATGGTATGCTTAGTGTTTGGGACATAATGGTGGTTGTCAAATGAATGAGTTCTATGTGAGCAGATTCTGAATTTAGAAATTCTAATGGAGTTGGTGAAAGGTCGTGTACCTAAAGTTGGCTAATGGGAAGTTATGACTTTAAAAGAGTAGTCGTGAGTATTGTTCCAAAGGGAGCTCGACTTTGATTGAAGTATTGGAGTAACCTGAGGTAATGAATGATTTGAGGCTTTGATCAATCAAGAACTTGATGAGATTCGCAGGTGTGAAGCACTTGAAAGATGACAGTTAGAAATCGTTTGGCATTGGTGACCAGAGTGAGAATTTACCTTGGGGTATTGTCGTGAAAGGTATGTGAATTGGAAATCGATATAGAAATTATTGAACACAGTGATGCTATAATATTTTGTGGGAAGATTTAATTACCGGCTTATCCTCAGATTGTATGTGGGGATTGTATTAATGCTATTAGCAATAGGTTATTCCAGAATAATGGATGGGAGACCCGGATATTATAAATAAAGGACTAGAGAGTTTAAATTGGAAATTGAGTCAGATTCGACTACGGTTATGAAACATTGGATGTCGAAATAAGGTATGGTGCCTTGATGAAGTTATACGAAGAATATATGCTTAGTGTGAACGGTTGTCAGGAACTCGGTGAGAGTTGAGATACAGAAGTGTGATCGATATGGATTTGTGCTAAGGTGAAAGTGAAACACCAGAGACGTATAGAGTTGTAAACTACATAAACGGTAGTGGATCTACCTGGACGGATATGAGAATGGACTACATTGCAGTTGAGATCTTCAGAAGAAAAGTGATTGGCTCAGAGTGTGAGTACACTAGTTAAACATGATGGATTGTGAATGATCAACGAATTGTGACAGAAACAGGGTATGTTCTGAACAAGAGGATATGTTTGATAAACTATGTGGTACGTGCATGATTGGCCAAGTCAAATTTTGATTAACAATGCTATTCGTTACGATGGATATTGGGGTGACGGTAAGAGATGAGGTATTATGTGAGATTTTAAATCAGTTTGTTTTAAATCATAAATTATAAATGTATTTGACTTTATTAAATGTTTTAAATGGAACGTATAAAGTAAAATATCCTACGTTAATTGACGATAGTTCGAGTACAAACTTGGGAGCAATGAACGACGAATGTGTTTGACCTCACTGTAAGTGATTGGGACATGTGTAGACTCGAACGAGTGAACTGGTGTGAAATTTCCAATAGAGAATTTGATTGATACCTTACGAGGCACAAGTGATGGGAGTATAGTATGAGGTTGGTAAAACCGGAATGGAATGATAAGTATTATGAAAAATAGAGAGGATATTAGTGCGACGCACTACCGACTAAGTGTTATTCATTGAATTAATGTTATTGTGATATGGCGTTCTGGGGAAGAAAGAGTGTGATTGATAAGAACTTGGAAGTCGTTTGAAATGCGTATAGTGCTACAAGTGGTTGGGGATTGGCAGAGTAAGGGATTGAATCCATAGTATGTGAAACAATTGATTGAAGCATTGACTTATCGACGTGGTATATATGTATGATCGTGCTCAGTTGTGGTTCACTTCGGGATGAAGAATCGTATATGATTGTGCACCAGCTAAGACGTGTTGTCAACGACTTGTAGTCGAAAAGCAAGACAGGTGAATGAGAGATGAGTTATTTCCTTGGGTTGAGTATTGTAATGAAACTTTTGACTTCTGGAAGTGAAATGTGACACGTACAATGAAATGATATGTGAGCTGACGTTGTGATGTCGTGAGGTGAGTTAATGTCAGGATTGACAATTGGGTAAGTTTCACTCAGGTATTGATATTCTAATCTATCGAGATGCTTCGAAGTATTGCTAGGATTCTGTTTGAATCTCCTATCAGGTTGAGATGGAGGCTCTGAGGATTTATTTTCCTTAAGAGCCTGAGGATTTATTTTCCTCGTGAGACTGTGACTCCTCAGTAACGTGATTGGTTTGTGTGTGAGGCAAATGTTTGATGTACTTGTGTGAAGTCTTGGTGACTTGAGAAGATGGTATAAGTTTGGGGACAAACTTCCTTTTTGGAGGGGAGAGTTGTCACACCCGTTCCAAAATTTCATAGTTTTATCATACATAATTGGAAAGTTGTGAGTATATCAATGTTATTTGATAATGGTGATGAGGTTGACTGTGAGTCAACGGTAAGGTGTCAATGAGGACACAGGAACATGGCAGTTCACATTTCATGAGCATGAGTAAATGGCATTTATATGATTTAAATGTTATTTGACTTTATCTGGTATTTGGGTGAATAGTAATTTTACCTGTGTTTGGTAAATTGTTGTAATCTTTGATATTGTTATATCATTTTGAGAACTGTGGTGAGAACGTGAGTGTTACGCGATTAAAAAGGTAGGTTGTTTAGAGATTCCACATAACTTAGTTTTCGGACGTTATTTTGGACCCAAACGAAACTTAGTCGGAAACTTTTGAAATTTATAGTTTTGACTCGTAAAGGCATAAAATGGACGTGTGCGAAGTTTCATGGGTTAATGAGAAGTTTTGAGAAACTTACGGGGAGGTAAACTTAATTTCTAGAATGTGTGTCTATATATAGGTGAGGATGAGAATTCATTCTCATCCAAAACCCACAAACATCTAGAGAGAGGAGAGAGAAAGGAGATTTGTTTTCTTCGGGCTTTGCGACGCCGATCGACGACCGTTCGTCTGTCAGATTTTCTCCAGATTTCAGATTTGAACTCGTGGAGGTAAGACCTACGTTTTGATACTACTTAGGCCATGTTTGGCTAATTTTTGTAAAAATATTAATTCTAGACTTTTGGGAAAAATCAGGTAAAACTCGTAAGAATCGCGTATAATTTGAAACCCGACGATTATTTAGCCCCCTAGACGATCCTTCAAAATTTGAAGAGATTCGCACGAGGTATGAATTCTAGATCTATGAAATATATGGATTTCATGTTTTGGACATCACTTTTGATATTCTTGGATCCGGACGAAATTCATGTGTTAGTTAGGCCCGTTAATTATGCACGTGAAATTATGATAAAAGCACGTATAACTGTTTATGTGAGCATGTTATGTGTCTACTTGGGTCAAAGGGGAGTTTGGTGCAAATTCATTCGGAGTAAGCTCCTCGAACCTTGAGGATTGTGATCTTATTGGAATTGGAATTTGTGGTTGTGTCTGGATTGGAGGTGGGCCCAACCAGTACACGGTACCTGGTATGGAGGAAGGCCCAACCAGTGTACGAGATGCGTGGGAGAGGTGGGCCTCCTACGGCATCGACCGGATGAATGCGTACCACTCACCCCAGAGACTATTTCTATGTGTTTTAGATGCTTAAACCATGAAATGTCACATAAGCATACATTTAGAATTGTACGCTCAGCATATAGCTGAGCAGTGGAGATGTACTCCATTGCAGGTAAGAAGAAAAAACAAGAAGAAGTGTGTTGAGTGAGGCCGATGAACACCGGGGAATCTCCTTGTATATGTTTTTGTGTTTAAATCCTAAACTTGTATAAGGATGGGGTATTGTAATAATGTGTTGTAATAGAACCATAGATTCGTTTCATAGTATTGTAATCTTGTGTTGGAACGTCTGTAGTTAATTCTGGCATGTTGGAATTGGTGTTGGTTGCGTATGTTGTTGGTATTGAGTAGTAGGACTTGTTAAATTTCATCACAGGGCTGCCCAGCAGGGGAGCAGTCGACTGGACCCAGGGTCAGTTGTAACACCCGTACCCGGAGAACGGGTTAATTATTTGTGATAATATGCATTAATTAATATAATTAGTGTATAAAATGGATTAAGGGGAGGCTTGGACTCGCCCAAGTAAAAAGTGTTCAGAGAGGGACACTAGTTGGAAAAGTCCCCAGAGAGGTGGGACAGGTATTGAAATTTAACCCAGTGAAGGGTAAATTGGTAATTTGCATTTTAAGTGATTAAATGCATTTTTATGTGATTACATGGATATTTGCTAAGTTGCTTTCATATTACATGTTGATATGTGTTAGCATTAGTTTGGACACCCAAATAAGGGTATAAATGAAAAAGATGTAAAATTTAGTAGGTGCGATAGCAATTTCACAAAATATGTGGGACCCACGTTGGGACCCATACGAAACTTAGAAAAACCCTCATTAGATAATTGGGTAGTTAATGGAATGTTTGGGGGATTTCATAATAAGAACTTAATAAATTTCAGGGGTGTAAATGGGAATAGTGGGGAATTGAGGTGATGACACCTCAAACACATGCAAGCATGTGTCAATTGAGGGAGAGTCTCTCAAAATCTGCTGGAATTAATCCAGAGAAAACAGAGAGAGCACCGAGAGAAGACGTAAAACGTCACCGACGCCGAATTCTCGCCGTTCCGTTGCCGTCGTTCGTCGGATTCACAAATCGAAACCACTTTTGGACTCGTGGAGGTAAGACGGTCGTTTCTATACCTTCAATTTCTGTTTTACTCGCTGTAATTTTGGTAGCTTACGTCAATCGGTGACCGAGGTTGCCGAATTTGTATAGGAATTACTCCGGGGGAAAGAATTGGGCAAGAATTACTAAGGAATTCTGCATAATTAGCTTGATTTGGGGTATAAGCTGTGAGTGAGGTGAGTTTTCTAGCCTAAAAATGATTGTGTTTAAGGTGGTCAATGAATCCTTGTATAACTTTGGTTGTTGATATCATGTTTAGAAGTTACTATATTGGTGGATTGTGAATTTCATATCAATTTTGTGAAAACCATATGTTGATGCATGTTTATATGCTTATATGTCTATGTGGTAGTCAATGAGCACCGGGAAAATGGTTCATTGTTGGGAGTAATAAGGGTGGTGAAGAGGAAGAATCCGAGAAATACGGAAGTCCAAAGAATAGAAGTGGCCACGGGACCAAGGGAGGTCTTCGGGTCTGAATGAATCATTAAACCGGTGACTCGGCGACTACAAATATGATTTATATGTTGATTGTTGCATTGCACATGTTAAACATTCAGTCATGCTTAGAATGCTCACTAAGCAAATTGCTTAAGAAAACCGTTTTCCTATTTCTGTTGTGGTACATAACAACCACCGCAGGTACGGAGCGATATCCGGAGAGAAGGTGACGTGCTCGGGAATGGGAAGGAGAGTTAGAGCTTGTAAATATGTTTTCAAACTTGTGTTATATGTAACTAGTGGCTTAAGGTTCTCGACTTGAGGCTTGAAGTCTTGACTTGTGAATGGGAGAGATGGGGAGAGATGGGAGAGATGGGGGAGATTGAGCCTCATGCTTGTAAATTTCTTTTGAAACTTGTAAAATGATGTAAAGTATGGTGTGTTTTTTATGTTAATGTTCATATTTAAGTTGTTGGAAGTGAACTTGGGTCACAACCATGTATTTTGGAGAGTTGGAGGTAAATTTGAGAACATATGTGTAATCTCTCTCGTTTTGTTCTAGTAGGGTGCAAGTAATGGATTTGACCATCTCGGCAAGTCCGGGTGTGTCGTTAGTGTCTTGGACATGTTTCTTTAGTGTTTATAATGTTAGTTATGACTTTGAGTTGAATTCCAACAAGTTTTATAAACTTTGGATGAGAATTGAGTTTTAAAGTTGAAAAGTTTGTTTTTGAACCGAATGAGATGAGTTCATGGTTAACTTGATCCAATTGTGGGTATGATTCTATGATCCTTGCTTAAATTGAGTTTAAAAGTGTTTGGAAGTATATTGGAGATGTTTTCCCAAAGTTTCATAAGGTTTCCATATGTTTTGGTTGTGTTTTGGTAACTTGGAAACTTGTTTGACAGCAAAGGAAATTTAGCAGCAAAATTTGTGAAGGGGATCGATCCGCGGTTTGTGAAGGGATCGATCTGCCCTTCCAAGGGGACATTCTGCGGGAGACTAATATAAATGGATCGATCCGCCCATTATGAAGGGATCGATCCGCCTTGTATTTTCCCACAACATGTCCGCTTTTACGGAAACATGCATAACTTCTTCTAGAAAACTCGGTTTCGCGTGCCGTTTGTTGCGTTGGAACCGGGACTCAAAATCCTAACTTTTGGTATAAAAATTTTACATACTTTATAAATGACCATTTTGCCCTTGGGGCCTATTTTGTAACAATAGAGTTGTTTAATGAGGTTAAACACACGTGTTTCTTAGTAATTCGCATATTTCTTTACAAATTAATGTAATTGGGAGCTTGTAGCATTGTTACATGTGTCCTAATCCGCACGAGGCGGGTTGGGGTGTGACAATTTTTGGTATCAGAGCAGTTGGTTAGAGCCTTTGGGGACGAGAGACGTATACGACGCGTAGTGTGCACACAACGACACGTAGTTGCATAAACATGCATACACGTTTACTTAGCATGTTTTAATGTTGATAAGCATGCCATGTGTTTATTTAAAAGTAACGTGCATGTGTGTACTATATGTGGGTGCCAGGCATTATGTCTAGAGGTGACACCTCAAACCGAATGGAACGGGTTGAAAGAGCAATCGAAGGGTTGGTACGAGTAGCAGAAACTCATGTGATCGAAGAGAGACCGGTACAACCGAATCCGAATCCAAGGGAAGACATTGTTACTATTTCTAAATTTCACAAACAAAAGCCGACCATATTCCGCGGGAAAGCCGATCCGATGAAGGCGAATTTTTGGATCTCGGATATGGAGAAGATCTTCCGGGTATTACCATGTACTGATGAACAAAAAGTGCTATTTGCTGCAGACACGTTAAAAGATGAAGCGCAATATTGGTGGCGTACTAAGCTGGGCCCGGGTCAACCGACAACGTGGGACCAATTTCTTGAGATTTTCAATGATCAATATTTTCCAGAGTCATTTGGGGATCAAAAGGCTCAAGAATTCATGGAGTTGGTACAAGGGGGAAAGTCAGTCCGGGAGTACTCCACGCAATTTACGAGTTTGGCAAGGTTTGCCGGGGACATTGTAGCAACCGAAAAAGTGAAGGCAAGAAAGTTTGTAGCGGGACTTCGAGGTGACATCCGAGGACGAGTGACCGTATTCCGTCCAGAGACTTATGCTAAGGCATTGGACATTGCTTCTATTGCTGAGAGAGACCTTGGTTATACTTCAAACATGCCACCACCACCGAGTCAACAAAGTAAACGACCGGGATCAAGTCAGTTCAGTGGTCAGGGGAGTGCAAAAAGACAGAGTTTAGGAGGATCATCAGCTAGTATTGGTAGTGGTTCCGGTGGAAATAAACCGAGGTGTCAGACTTGTCAGAAATTTCATTGGGGCCGGTGCAATCAACTTCCAAACCCAATCATTTGCAATAGTTGCCGACAACCGGGACACATTGCCAGAAATTGTCCGAATCAGAATTTAGATATGAGGGGCCGATGCTTTACTTGTAAGGAATTGGGACATCAAGCTAGGGACTGTCCAACCAAATGCCAGGGAGCTTCCGGGTCTGGTTCATACACGGCCAGCGCTATCACACCGAGGACTACTCAACCTCCGAGGAGAGAGCAGCGAGGGGCAAGATCATTCCAACTCAGGCCGGGAGAGACCGCTTCTGCCGATACCGTTGTTTCAGGTATGATTCCCATTTGCTCACACCTAGCAAATGTACTTATAGATTCGGGATCCACACACTCGTTCGTGTCACACCACTTTGCTAAACATCTAGATAAACCATTAGAGTTCCTAAACTATGATTTATCTGTCGCGATACCGTTGGGGCCTCCGTTGGTTAGTTCGGGTGTGTTTAGGAAGTGTGAGATTAATGTGAATGGTAAAGAGTTAACTGTTGATTTGGTACCATTAGTAATTCAACACTTCGATGTTATATTGGGTATGGATTGGTTAGCGGCTAATCATGCTAATATTGATTGTAACACTAAAGGAGTAGCATTCCGTATTCCGAATCAAGATGAGTTTTATTTTCAAGGTAAGGGTGTTGTGTCACCGCCGTATATCGTGTCAGCTATTGAAGCTTGTCGTTTATTAAAGAAGGGTTGCCGGGGGTTTCTGTGTAGTATTCTTGATACTAGAGGTCCCGATTTAAAACTTGAAGATATTCCGGTAGTTAGAGAGTTTCCAGATGTATTCCCTGAGGAGTTACCTAGTGTATTGATTGATCGAGAAATTGAATTTGGTATTGATGTTATGCCGGGAACCCAACCAATTTCACGAGCACCATATCGAATGGCACCAGTTGAGTTGAAAGAGTTAAAGATACAGTTGCAAGAGTTTCTAGACAAGGGTTTTATCCGACCTAGTGTGTCCCCGTGGGGTGCACCAGTATTATTCGTGAAGAAGAAAGATGGTACAATGCGGATGTGTATTGACTACCGGGAGATCAACAAAGTAACCATCAAGAACAAATACCCGTTGCCACGTATTGACGATCTATTCGATCAACTTCAAGGGGCTGAGGTATTTTCAAAGATTGACTTACGATCTGGGTACCATCAACTGAAAGTTAAAGCTAAGGATGTGGAGAAGACAGCCTTTAGGACCCGCTACGGGCACTATAAATTTCTAGTGATGCCGTTTGGGGTTACTAATGCGCCTGCTGCCTTCATGGATTTGATGAACCGTGTATTCAAATCATATTTGGATGAGTTCGTTATTGTATTCATTGATGACATTCTCATTTATTCTAAGAGTCCGGAAGAGCATGAACGACACTTGAGACTAGTTTTGCAGCGACTTCGAGAGAAACAATTGTTTGGGAAGTTGAAGAAGAGCGAATTTTGGTTGACGAGTGTCACTTTTCTAGGACACGTGATTTCTAAAGAGGGTATTTCTGTTGACCCACAGAAGATTGAAGCTGTTATGAATTGGTCAAGACCGACAAATGTGTCCGAGATTCGAAGTTTCTTGGGGTTAGCCGGGTATTATCGAAGATTTGTTAAAGAATTTTCTAGAATTGCAACGCCAATGACAAGGTTGATGAGAAAAGATGTACCGTTTGAGTGGAACAAGGAATGTGAAGATTGTTTTGTAGCATTGAAGAAAAAGTTGACTACGGCACCAATACTTATAATTCCAACAAGCACTGGAAATTTCAGAATATACAGTGATGCTTCGCACCAAGGCTTGGGATGTGTGCTAACACAAGATGACAAGGTAATAGCCTATGCTTCACGATAGTTGAGGTCTCATGAAAAGAACTATCCAACTCACGATTCGGAATTAGCGGCGGTAATTTTTGCGTTAAAGATTTGGAGACATTATCTATACGGGGAAACTTGTGAAATCTTCACGGATCATAAAAGTCTTAAATACCTATTCACTCAGAGGGATCTTAATATGAGACAAAGAAGATGGTTGGAACTCATGAAAGATTATGATTTAAAAATTCAGTATCACCCGGGAAAAGCCAATGTAGTTGCCGATGCCTTGAGTCGGAAGTCGTCAGAAAACTTAGCTTATGCCTTGACTGGACAGGAAAAGTTGATAAAGGAATTTGAACAATTGAAGCTTGAGGTAGTTCCTAAAATTAGAGGTGGTTTAATGGCTGCGATCGTGGCACAGCCAAGTTTAATTGGTGAAATCAAGACTAATCAGTTCTTAGATCCAGAATTCAAGAAGATTGTGGATGAGTTACCAGAGGGGAGAAGGCCAGAATTCAGTTTCCAAGATGGTGTTCTGAAATATATAAACCGATTATGTGTACCTAAAGTTGGAGATCTGAGAAATAAAGTTATGGAGGAAGCCCACAATACAAGATATTCTATACATCCGGGTAGTACCAAAATGTACCGAGACTTGCGAGAAATTTACTGGTGGAGTGGTATGAAGCAAGAAGTTGCAGAATTTGTGTCTAAATGTATGACGTGCCAAAAGGTGAAACTAGAACATCAACGACCCGGGGGAGAACTACACCCGTTGGAGATACCTGAGTGGAAATGGGAACATATTACAATGGATTTCGTCTCGGGATTTCCAAAGTCTCAAAAGTCAAATGATAGCATATGGGTGATTGTAGACCGGTTGACTAAGTCAGCCCATTTCCTACCTATTAGGACCAAAGATCCATCAAAACTTGCAGAGATTTATATTAGAGAGATTATACGGCTTCATGGAGCACCGGTTTCGATAGTGTCGGACCGTGATACCCGATTCGTATCAAGATTTTGGGAGAGTTTACAAAGAGCTATGGGGACAACTTTACATTTTAGCACTGCATTTCATCCCCAGACCGATGGTCAATCCGAGCGAGTGATTCAAATTTTGGAAGATATGTTGAGGGTATGTGTTATGGATTTCAAGGCCGATTGGGAGACCCACTTGCCTTTAATCGAGTTCTCTTACAATAACAGTTTTCAAACTAGCATTGGAATGGCGCCTTATGAGGCACTATATGGTAGAAAGTGTAGATCGCCGGTGTGTTGGACAGAAGTTGGAGAAAAACAACTTTTGGGACCAGAGATAGTGCAAATCACTACTGACAAGATTCAATTGATTAAGCAACGGTTACAAACGGCTCAGAGTCGTTATAAAAGTTATGCGGATACGGGTAGAAGACCGTTGGAGTTTGAGGTGGGTGACTATGTGTTTTTGAAAGTATCACCATCAAAAGGCATAGCACGTTTTGGTAAGCGAGGTAAGCTTAGTCCGAGATATGTTGGGCCGTATTTGATTCTTAATCGAGTTGGGCCATTAGCTTATCGGTTAGAGCTGCCACAAGAATTAGAGAATGTTCATAATGTGTTTCACGTGTCGATGCTTCGACGTTATGTGCCGGATTCGAAACATGTTATCATTCCGGAACCGTTAGAGATTCGGGAAGATTTAACTTACGTGGAGCATCCAGTGCAAATTCTTGATAGGAAGGATCAAGTATTGAGGACCAAAGTGATTCTTTTGGTGATGGTTCAATGGCGAAGCCATTCAGTGGAAGAGGCTACTTGGGAGCGGGAGGATGAGATCCGAGCCAAGTACCCGCATCTCTTCAATTCTTGAGGTAAGAGTAAGTTTGGGGACCAAACTCCCTTTTAGGGAGGGAGAAATGTAACACCCGTACCCGGAGAACGGGTTAATTATTTGTGATAATATGCATTAATTAATATAATTAGTGTATAAAATGGATTAAGGGGAGGCTTGGACTCGCCCAAGTAAAAAGTGTTCAGAGAGGGACACTAGTTGGAAAAGTCCCCAGAGAGGTGGGACAGGTATTGAAATTTAACCCAGTGAAGGGTAAATTGGTAATTTGCATTTTAAGTGATTAAATGCATTTTTATGTGATTACATGGATATTTGCTAAGTTGCTTTCATATTACATGTTGATATGTGTTAGCATTAGTTTGGACACCCAAATAAGGGTATAAATGAAAAAGATGTAAAATTTAGTAGGTGCGATAGCAATTTCACAAAATATGTGGGACCCACGTTGGGACCCATACGAAACTTAGACAAACCCTCATTAGATAATTGGGTAGTTAATGGAATGTTTGGGGGATTTCATAATAAGAACTTAATAAATTTCAGGGGTGTAAATGGGAATAGTGGGGAATTGAGGTGATGACACCTCAAACACATGCAAGCATGTGTCAATTGAGGGAGAGTCTCTCAAAATCTGCTGGAATTAATCCAGAGAAAACAGAGAGAGCACCGAGAGAAGACGTAAAACGTCACCGACGCCGAATTCTCGCCGTTCCGTTGCCGTCGTTCGTCGGATTCACAAATCGAAACCACTTTTGGACTCGTGGAGGTAAGACGATCGTTTCTATACCTTCAATTTCTGTTTTACTCGCTGTAATTTTGGTAGCTTACGTCAATCGGTGACCGAGGTTGCCGAATTTGTATAGGAATTACTCCGGGGGAAAGAATTGGGCAAGAATTACTAAGGAATTCTGCATAATTAGCTTGATTTGGGGTATAAGCTGTGAGTGAGGTGAGTTTTCTAGCCTAAAAATGATTGTGTTTAAGGTGGTCAATGAATCCTTGTATAACTTTGGTTGTTGATATCATGTTTAGAAGTTACTATATTGGTGGATTGTGAATTTCATATCAATTTTGTGAAAACCATATGTTGATGCATGTTTATATGCTTATATGTCTATGTGGTAGTCAATGAGCACCGGAAAAATGGTTCATTGTTGGGAGTAATAAGGGTGGTGAAGAGGAAGAATCCGAGAAATACGGAAGTCCAAGGAATAGAAGTGGCCACGGGACCAAGGGAGGTCTTCGGGTCTGAATGAATCATTAAACCGGTGACTCGGCGACTACAAATATGATTTATATGTTGATTGTTGCATTGCACATGTTAAACATTCAGTCATGCTTAGAATGCTCACTAAGCAAATTGCTTAAGAAAACCGTTTTCCTATTTCTGTTGTGGTACATAACAACCACCGCAGGTACGGAGCGATATCCGGAGAGAAGGTGACGTGCTCGGGAATGGGAAGGAGAGTTAGAGCTTGTAAATATGTTTTCAAACCTGTGTTATATGTAACTAGTGGCTTAAGGTTCTCGACTTGAGGCTTGAAGTCTTGACTTGTGAATGGGAGAGATGGGGAGAGATGGGAGAGATGGGGGAGATTGAGCCTCATGCTTGTAAATTTCTTTTGAAACTTGTAAAATGATGTAAAGTATGGTGTTTTTTTTATGTTAATGTTCATATTTAAGTTGTTGGAAGTGAACTTGGGTCACAACCATGTATTTTGGAGAGTTGGAGGTAAATTTGAGAACATATGTGTAATCTCTCTCGTTTTGTTCTAGTAGGGTGCAAGTAATGGATTTGACCATCTCGGCAAGTCCGGGTGTGTCGTTAGTGTCTTGGACATGTTTCTTTAGTGTTTATAATGTTAGTTATGACTTTGAGTTGAATTCCAACAAGTTTTATAAACTTTGGATGAGAATTGAGTTTTAAAGTTGAAAAGTTTGTTTTTGAACCGAATGAGATGAGTTCATGGTTAACTTGATCCAATTGTGGGTATGATTCTATGATCCTTGCTTAAATTGAGTTTAAAAGTGTTTGGAAGTATATTGGAGATGTTTTCCCAAAGTTTCATAAGGTTTCCATATGTTTTGGTTGTGTTTTGGTAACTTGGAAACTTGTTTGACAGCAAAGGAAATTTAGCAGCAAAATTTGTGAAGGGGATCGATCCGCGGTTTGTGAAGGGATCGATCTGCCCTTCCAAGGGGACATTCTGCGGGAGACTAATATAAATGGATCGATCCGCCCATTATGAAGGGATCGATCCGCCTTGTATTTTCCCACAACATGTCCGCTTTTACGGAAACATGCATAACTTCTTCTAGAAAACTCGGTTTCGCGTGCCGTTTGTTGCGTTGGAACCGGGACTCAAAATCCTAACTTTTGGTATAAAAATTTTACATACTTTATAAATGACCATTTTGCCCTTGGGGCCTATTTTGTAACAATAGAGTTGTTTAATGCGGTTAAACACACGTGTTTCTTAGTAATTCGCATATTTCTTTACAAATTAATGTAATTGGGAGCTTGTAGCATTGTTACACGTGTCCTAATCCGCACGAGGCGGGTTGGGGTGTGACATCAGTCGACTGGTTCTCGTGGGTTTGAGACACTGAAAGTGAATAGTAAGAAAAGCAGTCGACTGGACCCTTTGGACAGTCGACTGGACACTGTAGATTTTTGGCCACTGCTTCTAAAAATGGAAAAGCAGTCGACTGGGTCCCCAGATCAGTCGACTGGACCCCTTGTAATATGTTGCAATTTGTGGTTCTGCTTAGTGCCGTCGACTGGAGACCTTGGTCAGTCGCCTGTGCAGTCGACTGGGTTCTCTGATCAGTCGACTGGACCTTTGTTAAGTATTTTAGGTTGTGGGTTCTGCTAGGTGCAGTCGACTGGACCCTAGGTACAGTCGACTGAACCTCTGTTTTCAAAAATGATTCTTTTGAACGTGTTTTCAATTGGCCAAATCTTTTTATAACTCCGATTTCAACGGACTTTCAACATAAAGGGAAATGTTTCCTAAAGTTTTAAATACCCGGGTTGTTTTAAAAGTTTCTTTCCGCTGCGTATAATTATATTGGTGTTTGGATGAGCCTTGGTGGCGTGCCACGTGTCCTATTTCCACGCGTAGTGGGATGGGTGGTGACAATTTGAAACTTCATAAAATTATGTGGGACCACTTATGGGACCTACGCAAGACATAGATAAACATTCACTTAAGTTTGGGATAGTTTTGATAAGTTTCATAATCAACATGGGTATAATTGTAAAACTTATAAAACTTGGGGAGGCTATAATAGAAACCAACACTTGAAACTCATGAGACAAGTGTCTCATGACTCATCAAATGAGTCTTCTTCATTATCTTTAGCTAGGATAGTTACAGAGGAAGAGAGAAAACGAGAGATATATCGGCAAAAAACTCGGTGACGCTCTACGACGTCAATCAACGCGCTTTTCGACTTCCAATTTCAATGCCGAGACCGGATTTGGACTTGTAGAGGTGAGTTCTACGTTTTAGTACTGATTTTATTGAGTATAATCGTCGTATTTCTTGCGATCCAATTCGGAGCGATAATCCGTAGTTGGTCAAATTCATGTAGGATTTTAACCCGGTGTAGATTTAGGCTTCAATTTCACAACTAGGAACGAATTGCAAAGAGGTGAGTGGTTTCAATCTTTTTTTTTTATGAGATTCATGTTCATGTTCTTTGGATGTTAATAACATGCTTATTTAACTTAATTACTTATGTTTAGCTATGATTTTGTGAAAAGCATGGTGAAATGTTTATGTGAGCATGTTTAGTTGTCTATTTGGGTCAAAGAAAAGCTTGTATGAATTCACCATGAGATTGTTTCGTGGTAATGACCACCTGTTGCCGATAACGACATTAGACCGCACGTGTGAGGCGTGGGTCATTGGCTTGTGCCGTGGACTATCGGGGGAGTCGCGGACTTGCGGGTAGTAGTGGATGAAATACTTGCTTAACTGGAGATCATATTATTTGTTGAGTTGAATATAAACATTGATATGTCATTCGTATGCTTGATTGATATCTCTCACTAAGCATATAGCTTATATGTTGTAGTGGTTATTGAATAACCATTGTAGGTGAGCACGACAGCGAGAATCCGGACGATGAACGTGGGATTCGTAGTGGCGAGGAAGCTTGTAAATATAGTAGCATATATCTATAGTTGTTTTTGAGTAAAACTTATAGTTTGTAATAGTTAACTTGAGTTTGTACTAAAACTTAGTAGATTATGTTAGTTTTGGTTTAATCGCTCCAAGACTCATGTAAATCCTGTTAGTTTAGCTTTAGTTTGGAGCATGTTTGAATGGAAGTTTGGTTTAAGAAAGCATGTTTTGGTTGATCTTGAGGGAATTAGGAGAGATTTGGGAGTAATTGGGAGAGACGACATTGCACATCTTGATCATGGTTTAAAATCATGTTGGGACTTTTCAAACTCTTGTTTCTATGGTTTGGATATATTAGTTGTGAGTTTGGATCAAGACTCTTGTGTTTTGAGTTGGTTTTGTGAAAATTGGGGAGATTCAAGTGTGGTAGCATTAGTGGATCTTGTGTTATGTTTAAAATCATGTTAAAATATCTTGGGAGTAGTTTGAAATGATTTTAGAATGGTTTTGGAATGATTTTGGAAAGTTTCGTGAAGTTTAGTTTGGTTTTGAAAGTGTTTGGAATCTGCAGAACAAGAAAAACTGCTGTCAAAATGAGTGCTGCAGAATCCGGATTGATCTGGGTCTTGAGCAGATCGATCTGATGCTTCTGGAGGGCCAAAAATGAGGTTCTACCAAAACCGGATCCAGTTTTGGGGCAGATCGATCCGCAGGTCATTTTGCTGCACTGTTGACTTTTACGGAAACGGACATAACTCTCTCTAGAAAATTCAGTTTCGCGCGCTGTTTTTTTGCGTTGGAACCGGGACTAAAAAACCTATCTTTTGGTATAAAATTTGCTATACCTTATTAATGACCAATTTGCCCTTGGGCTTGATTTGTCTAACATAGTAGTGTAAATGTGCTTGTTTTCCCTCCTTTTCATTTATAACTTGTTGTTTGAAGGCCATGGTGGCGTGCCACATGTCTAAGATTTACATGTGTGGATTCAGGGCGTGACACATTTGTATAGGGAACTAAGAATACAAGAAGTGGTCTATATCATTTCGATCTAACAGTCATCTTCAATTATCTTGAATACTCCAAGGAAATATCTAGATATTTATAAGCTCTATAAGCTCTACCATCTTCTAGATTTCTCTATTGAAGTTTACAATGTACAAGATATAAAAACGCATAGGAAGCCCTAGATATTTCTAGAATGTATAAGTTATTCAATGCACTAGAACCCCAACTTTGGTATCATTTTCTCATTAGTCGCTGCCTCTGTGCTTGAACTTGTATCATGCTTGCTTGGCAACCCTAACTGACCTTAATTGCAAAAATAATTAATGGTAGTTTGCAATAGGTTTTTTTACTGCTTTTGCAGTGAAGTGGTATGTTATCAAATTTACTAGAATAAATAAATAAATAAGTGCATGGGCGCAAGAAGGAGCCTAGTCGCCGCGATTTTCCCTAGGCGTTAGTAAAAATCACCCAGAAGATTAGGCGGGCCCTAGTGTCACGTGCTTTAAATTTTCTAAGACCTTCCTGTGCGGCACTTAGACTCACCCCCACTATTGTAAGATAAATAAGTCTTGCTAGCACTCAAAGTAGAAAAGAGTTGGGATAAAGATTATCGTATTGCTCTCAAATACTTTACAACTATTGGATGATTTGATCAAATGAGTGTCTCTCATTTTTATAGGGAACTAAGAATATAATGAATGGTCTAGATCATTTTGATCTAACGGTCATCTTCAATTATCTTGAATACTTCAAGAAAATATCTAGATATTTACAAGCTCTATAAGCTCTACCATCTTCTAGATTTCTCTATTGAAGTTTACAATGTACAATATATAAAAACACATAGGAAGCCCTAATATTTCTAAAATGTATCAGTTATGCAATGCACTAGAACATTCTTTCATAGGCTGCCCACCAAATGTTTGAGAAAATGCCAAGCTGTGACACTAGGCAGGTCTTTTCTAAAATATATTTTAAAATGTCGGGTGTGATTGTTATTTTATTCAAATGAGATTAAATTAAATCAATGGTATTTTTGAAAATATATGAAAACTTTGATTGGTTAAGTTTTATTAGGAGTTAACTTTGATGAGGAGTATGAGTTTGAATCTCAGAGAGAGAGAGAGAGAGAGAGAGGAGGGTGGGGTGTTCAATGATTAAATTTCTATTTCGGTCTATTGTTTTAATGAGGTAGGAAACATAAACGTTTTGGTTTCATTTTGAAAATATGTGAAAACACCAGGAAAAATTGAAAACACTAAGAAACTTATGAAAACAAGACTTTTAATCTTCACTGTATGCACATATAAAGTTAATAATTGATTAATTAATCATTTGAGAGGTATATGTAAGTATAATATCAATAATATCTTGTTTAAATTGGAAATGCATGATGATTTAGTCATCAATCTACAATCAAACAGTTCATAGAATACAGAAAGCATTTCATAGAAAAGAAAAGTACATATAAGCACATTAAGAGCTATTAATACATCTCTAAAATAATATGATTGTTCATCTAACAAATTTACATCCAATCGGCTATAGAGTGTCGAGCAGGTGCACAAACTGGCCAAGGCTCGGGGTAATTCACAAAGATGAACATTTTGTTTCTATTAGATATGGTGGCAATATTCCAGTCCAACTCATGTAAGCATGAAACCATACCTCATAATCAGTCCTAAATCTCTCATAATCTCATCGACTACACCTAAAATGTTGAGTATCAAATGAAGCTGTCTAAGTGTTGCTTCAAACATGACACACCGCTATCCTTTATTATTTTGTGACAGTAATTACATTGAACATGGTTCCGATTATCTCCAACTTGCTCCTCGTACTTCCAACCAATATCCTATACTCCATTCTTCTTCTTCTTCTTCTTCTTCTATTTTCTTCCCTTTTTTTTTTTTTTTTTTTTCAAATTGGTTGCAAAGTGGCATCTTTATTTACTTAATTTTTTTTTGAAGACATTCCTACAAACATAATTAAATTATATATATTTTTTTTTGAAGACATCAAATTTAGTAAGATATAAAATTTGTTGAATTTATCAATGATCGATCATTTTAAATTTAAGTATGAATAAATAATTTAAACAAGGGCTAGTTAGTGATAATGACAATTTATGGTTCTTGTATAAGCATAGGTCCAACAAAAAAACCACTTTAGTGAAAAGCTCAGCACTTATATTTGTACACTACACTTATATTTTAAAATCACAAAACTTCGAATTTAACAAAAGTAGTTTTGTGAAATTGCACAAATTCACAAAAGCATATGTAAGCAGGGACTTTTCACAAAACTATAAATTTTTAAGGTCCTTTAGACTCCTAGGTTCAGAACTAAAGACTTAACGCTAATTATCCCTTTTTGGAATGAGAAAAATAAAATAAAATTGAAATGAACTAGTAAGACAATACTTGAATTAATGTTACTGCCTAAAATCAAGTCTTTCTCTGGAGTGGAATGGAGAGATGTTAAATTTAGCCTCTGTTTGGTTCTTGGATTTTATGAGAGAAAAGAAAATAAAAGAATGTTATTAGTTTGGATGTGTGTGTACCCTATCACATAGGATTATATCTATAGTGATGGGGTATCTTTGACAGGTCCAATGATATGTGGACACAATTCCTCTGCTGCTGCAGCAACTCCATTCATGCTGCTCTAATAAGCTAAAATATTTTAATATACATAAATAAACCAATCAATAAAACTCTATATATGAGATACATAATTAATTAAAGTGCTCTATTAATATAAGGACATATGTTAATGAGTTAAAAATAGTCAGATATAAAAATAAATGATTGAGATTCAAAACTAACTTTACATTAGTGTGGATTCCCATGTATTTTTAATATATATATATATATATATATATTTTTACTACTTTGGACACATGTTAATATTTCCCTTAATTAAACAAAGCTCTAATATATACTATTGTATATAAAGGGAGAAGTAGGGTTACCAAAATTATTTTACCTAAAAAACATATTTTCAAAAATACAAATATGATATTTTTTATAGAAAAAACTCACATATAAGAACAAAACTGTCATAATACTCCATCCATCTCATTTTATGTGTCTCCCTTTCCTTTTTGGGATATCCCAAAATTATTGTCCACTTTCCTAAATTAGTAGGCAAATTTTACTTAGTTTCTCAAACTACTATTCCTTACAATCAACACCAAAACAAAATGATTAGAGATAATTGTAGAAAGTAGGTGTAGATTTTTTTTGTCTCCTTAAATAATTGGATTCCCCAAAAAGGACACATAAATTGGAACGGAGGGAATAATACCCAAGGTAATTATTTTTAACTTTTCCTATAGGCAAGAAACTACTTTTAACTTCACCACTCCCTCAAAATTAGATTTAGGGAATTGCTATGTATATCGCTAATTGTTGATATGCACACCGCTCAACTTTACAAAAGTAAGAATTTTTAGAAGAAAAATGATTAGAATAAAGGAATTTGGATATACATAAAAAAATATACAAGTGTACATAATAATTCCCTAGATTTATCTTCTCTTCTTGCATTTTCTCTCTCCACTTAGAGAGTAAGTAGGCCCCAACTAGTACCAATTAATAGGGATTAATTAGTCCCCATATAAGAGGCTATTTAATTAAAATGCACTATTAATCACACATAATTATACTTATCCTAACAATGAACTATTCAACTAAAATAAAATATGAAAATTACTATGTACACCCAAATTCCTTTATTTTAGTCATGTTTCTTCTAAAAATTCTCATTTTTATAAAATTAAATGGTGGACATAATAAAATTAACAGTGCACGTAGCAATTACCTGCAATATTAGTCCAATCCACTTAATCCTGCCATCAAATCGGCGAAGAAACAAAGGTGGCCTTACAGTGAGGAGACTGGAGAGAGAGAGACCATCCAGCAGCTTAGCAATAAGGCAGGAACCCTGGGCGAGAAGGCCAAGAAGAAGAAGAAGAAGAGTGGCGCCTGCAAGGTAAACCCTAGTCCAGATAGGACGAAGACTGTTGGAGAAGAGAAGAGACTCCTCTACCAGGTAAGTGATCAATTTCATCATTTTTCAGATAATCAATATCTCTCTGGTTTTCCCCAATTTTCATTTATTCATTTTTTGATTGATTCCAAATTGATTGAAATTTGAAACACCCACTTACTTTTCAGTTGTTTTCACATGGGATGGGTCTCTCTCTGAACATGATTACTCTCGCTTCCTTGGAAGCATTGGACGAAACACACACACACACACACACACACACACACACACACACACACGCACCCCAACCGAAACGACTTCATTTCGTGCGAAGCAGCACTGGAATTTCGTGATTCCTGGTGGGGGGTTTCGTTTCGGTCAACTACGACACCGAAAAGTTTCGGTCGGTTTGATGATATGAATAAGAAATTTAGTTTGTTGATAATGTGAGTTTTGTTGTCTCTATATTATTAATTTTGTTTTAAGGGTGCTAGTCCCCACTCCCCGCCTAGCGATTTTTAGAACATTGCTAAAAATATGCAATGTCATTTTGCCTTTTCCTTTACTCACTTCACCTTTCATGGATTTTGTTGTCCAAAATTAGTATAATTTGAGTACGCTAATATAAAATATGGGTAATTTTCTGATTTTGCTTCCATTTTGCAGCTGTGCAATAATGGATAAACAACTTCTATAAATTAGTACTAATATGGAGAGCACATCCGGTCAACTATTTGATTTAGATGAAAGTGAAGGGTGTTTGCCAGGTGAAAAGTATGATGAGCGTGATTTTGTTGATGACGAGCTTTCCAAAAGTATGGAACTTTCTATTGATGAAGATGAAAAGTTAATAGAACAATCTTTTAGAAATTCACCTTCTATTGACAGTGGTTTAGAACCACAAATTGGCATGGAGTTCAATTCAAGAGATGAAGCTCGAGAGTTTTATGTTGCTTATGGAAGACGCACGGGCTTCACTGTTCGCATTCATCATAATCGCCGTTCCCGAATCAATAATACGGTTATTGGTCAAGATTTTGTTTGTTCAAAAGAAGGTTTTCGCGAGAAGAAATATGTATACCGGAATGATAGAGTTCTTCCTCCACCTCCTGTCACCCGTGAAGGCTGCCCTGCAATGTTGAGGGTAGCTCTCAGGGATGGAGTCAAGTGGGTTGTTACCAAACTTGTAAAAGATCATAATCATAGTTTAATGTCTCCTAGTAAAGTTCCATGGCGAGGATCTGGAAAAAATTTGATCAGTGAGGTATGATTTTTCAGTTTTATGTGTATATTTCATAATGTTTTAGATCATTTCTGGTGACAGATAGTTGTTATTGTTGAAACGCTGTTATTATTTAATGTGACTATTCATTCAGAATTTTACTTCTCCTTGTTGAGTTTATCAGTGCTGTCAGGTAGGCTTTCTTTCATAACTAGGTGGGATCTCGCACCCGTCAGTTAGAGTTCGGAATTTTTTTCTTTGTATATATATAGCATGCAATAGCAGTAATTCTATGGTTCCCTAATTTGAATATCCAATTGGATTTTCAAATACTTTAATAATTGTACATTCTATTACAAGGAAACAATTTATAAATAATAACTATAAAATTGTATTAGAATGTACAGTTTTTTTTTCTCAGAAAACTGGTTAATTAATCCAAAAAGGGTGTACAAAAAATACGAGGGGCATTCCCCAGGATATACATTAAGAGCAAAAAACAGGCACATCAAGTGCAACAAAGGATGAAAACCTTTCTAAAGCCCTAGCCCATAAATGAGAACATCTCAAACATGGCCCACACAAGGCACAACAACCCATCAACAACTAAACTTTATGTCGGCCCTTGGGACGGCTGCCACTGAACTTCATCTTAGACTCCTTCTTTCTCTGTCTAGAAGAGGAAGGACAATCTAACACAGTAAATCCACTAGTTAGAGTGACATCCAAATCTTCCACTTCTTTGCCACAGTCAACGACAATATCTGTATCTTCTACTGCCTCAATAAGATCCATAGCTGCCCCCACCTCATCCTCATTAGGAAGAGAATGGAAGCTATTTGTTGTGATTACCCTTGGACTCACTGCACTATGATCCCTGAGATAAACTGGGGTGGGATCAATCTTAGAAACAATCGAATCCTCTTCAAGGAGAGGATCCAAGACGGCAAAATGGGTCCTAGGCAAGGAAATGCTACAAGTCCCTATGGCATTAGCCTCAACCTTCCCTTTCCCCTTATCTCGAGTTGGAATTTTAGCACTAGGTAACCCTTGATTTTTTTTCGCAACAACTTGCCAACCTCCCTTAACTTCTTGCTTCTTATAGCTGCTAAGAAACTTAGAAGAGGCGTAATGTTTGTTATCTTTGGAGCAATCATGACCAAAAACAGAGCATTTAGCACATCTGGCAGGGGGTCCACTGGTACTCGACGCGAATATTAGTGACCAAAGGTTCCTCTCCCAACTCGCCTTCAGCCTCTATCTCAAAGTTCTTAATAAGATCTTGATTAGCACTAACTTCAATGCAGATCCGTGCAAAGGTAATCCTACGGCAACTAGCAGTCATCTTATCAACCTTAAGTGGCTTTCCAATTATGCTAGCAATGTCACTTAATCCATCGGGAGTCCAATATTCTATAAGAATATTATAGAGATTGACCCAAATGGGGATACATTTCACTGCCTCAATATCAATGTTAAGATTCGGGGCCCATTGTCTGAGGATAATGGGCCTTTCCGCGACGTACCTTGGCCCTTTATCTAAAACTGCGTCTCTTTCATCTGCTGTGGAGAATTTGAAATAATAAATACCAGAATCAGTAGCAAGAGTGTCAACTAGGCCCATATTTCCCCAATGCTTAGAGGTAGCAGTGGTTACAAGGGAGTTGGGCAGCTTTCTACTAATAAAATGACCCACCAGAGTATTTACCCACACCTCCCTACCTGGATAAGCAAGCTGCTTGGGAAGCCGAAGCTTCAACTTGTCATGTCTAGAACCATGTACAACATGATGCATTTTAAAACTGATCGAAGGGTCCTTCTCGGCATGGTGAGTTCCATTCCACACGTCATTCAGCACGGATGGAACAACAACAATTGGGTTGCTGTCCTTTTTTAGTAACGAGACCCAAGGGGCAGAAGTGTCAATGCGAGGTTGATGAGTAAGAACCTGCTTATTGCAAGACCAAGTCCAGAAGGCAACTTGGCTAGTTGCGTAGTTGCTGTGGAGTTGGCAATACGCACGGGTCCCACCAAATCTGTGCTAGGAGCATTTAAGGCAGATTGCTTTATCCCATGGGTTGACGTGTTGGAGTAATCACCCACCCTGTTAGACAACATGAGGGGGTTAGTACATGCGGCTACAGACACATGATCATTAAACTGAATGGAGTTGGCATTGTGCATGGGACCCACAAAATTTGGGTCAAGGTGCACAAGGGTGTTTTCCACCAAAGTGGAATCAAAAGGCTGTGAGACTCCAGAAATTAGGGATGCATTGAATGACCCCATGTGGGATGTGGCGGCTTTCCCATGGGTTTTAGGCTTTTCAAAAGTCGGCATATCTCAGTCTCAACATGACCATTCAGAGAGCTGGAGGTCATAAACGAATGTGTGTGTAAAGGCGCGTGGGCCTCACTCGAAGCAAACTCCTCGGGGCAAGCATAGGTTCCAAAAATTGGATTAAAACAAGAGCCATGATCACCAACCTCCTGCTGAGTAATAACACCAGCGCCTATGGCGGTCTGATCAACACTAGCAGAAGTTACAAAAATTGCTTCTACCCTTTGGATTGTTCATGGCTGTTAGATACATTCTGAACTCCGGATTCTTGTGGCACGTCTTGAATAGCATCTATATCCTCTTTTCCTCTCTGTTGCACAACATCTAACACAACATCTTCATTGTCACTTGGAACATCATAAAGACTGCCCCTGGAAATAGCCTGGGCATCAAAGGAGACACCTTCAACAATTGTAGAACCTTCATCATGGACATCATCACTATCTGCAATGATAAGATCCCCAGATTTATCATCAAGCTCCTCCCCATCAAGAAAAACCTGAGCTTCAATAATGGAGTTAGGTTGAGAATCTGAAATCCCATATACTGTATTGCTGGGCTGGGCAGGAACCCCATTATGCTCAGCTTGATGGCATTCAGTAAAATCACTTGAGGGAGCTCCATCTGCAGTTAGATCCTCAAATCTGAGCAGCCGTGTATTGAGAGCATCGATCTTCTTCTTACAATCATACATTTGTTCTTTCCAACAACCAAGCTCGAAATCAATGGGTAAAACATTTTCATGGTCAGTAAATTCCTCGACCGAAGAGATTTTGGATTTACGGTTACAAAGACTAGAGATATTCTCTTTGCATTTGTCCAACTGCTGCATCACACAAGCAAGCTCAAGCTTGATTTGCTCGTGTGATTTCTTGGCTTCTAATTCATTCTTGTACATTCTAATGCATTCTTATAAAATTGTATTAGAAAATTTTAATACATTCTAATACTTTATTTATAAATTGTTTCCTTGTTCATAATTTTAAAATTTTCTTTCATTATACAAATAATGTCCCTCTTCGTAATTTTAATACTTTTATCAACTTGTATGTAATTAATTTGTTAAATATCATTTGAGTTCAACTGACCCTTTGACATGCGTGAAATCGAGTGAAATTACTGAAAAATGATAAATAAATAAACAAATTACAAATTAGTTCAAATCAATTGAAATTCAGATTGCACAATTTACGAGATAAACAAGATAAGGTGCTAAACAGCCGTCAAATGGAGGGTTTCAAACTACCAAAACGGGACAATACAAATTGAGAAATACCCAAATCAGACAATTCAATTGAGAATTGCACACTTCCCAAGATAACCGGGGCTTTTATAGATGTTACAGATAAGTGAACAGATATGTCAGAGCCATCATCACCCAGTCGCAGTCCTGCTTATGCAGGATCCTGGGAGGGATAATGTTGGATGTATTTAATTACTAAGTTGGTACTAGATTAATGTTGTGATTGAGCCTTTGGCCTTGGCTTCATCTGAACTGAACCCCAAACTGTTTCTGGGCATTATCTCCCGTTATTTGCTTATCTTTGTTGGGATCTGAAGCGCTGGACTTCAATTAATCAACTAGGGAATTGGTTGTTCGAAAACTATGCTTTTAATATCTTCTTGAAGGAAGACCTGTAGGCTGTAGTGTAAAGTAAGTAAAGTGCAGTATTTCATTATCTCAAACTAGTAAAGTAACATGTATGAATTATATTTGGTTGTTCGAAAACTATGCTTTTAATATCTTCTTGAAGGAAAAGACCTGTAGGCTGTAGCGTAAAGTAAGTAAAGTGCAGTAGTTCATAATCTCAAACTAGTAAAGTGCAGTATTTCAACCTTAACTGTGTTCCAAGTGTAAGGTTTTTTATTATAGAAAGATAGGGCCAGGAAATGGTAATAAACTTTTCCCAGTTGTCAATCTATATTCTGTGTGAAATAGATTGTTGGCAACACATGTAACGTAAGCTCCAAAATTCATATGACAGGCAGTTTAATAGGCATTTCCTACTCGAGAGCATTATAATAATAAATTAGAAAAGATGTATTAGTATATATGTACTGACATGATTAAGGTTTCTCAATTGCTTTGTACACTTTGATGACATGAAATTTTTGAATTTTTCAATACAGCAATAGTGATACCAGATAATCCAAATTTGAAATTCGGATTTTAGTAATGCCCAACACTCTACACACTTCTGCAGAACAATGATGACCGACACCAATATAACTGCGTAAGATTTTTTTTTTTTTTTGGGGCCCCTGTCAAGAATGCTGGAGTTTAGCTCCTCTTTTCTCCCAACCACCCTGTACTAAGCTATTTTTAGTTTCTCATGAACTTGGAACCAGCGACTTCACATGCAGACCTTTTTTCAGAAGCTTTTCATGTTTTTATTTTAATGTTAAATTGAAATAGATAGGACTTGGGAGTAGTCAAAATACTCAAAACCACAAAGTATTCTGTCAAGTACATTAGTTTTCAAGGACAGAAAATTTTTATTTCGTCTCTAGTTTTCAACTTATCAAAATAAAAACAACTCTTTCCAATTTCACTCTAGTCTCTAAAAATAGTCTAACTAGTAAGTAATAGCTCTACTTTTTTGCATCTCTCTTTGTAGAAACACTATTTTCGCTGCTTCTCTCTGTCCGTTTTTTAGTGTTAACAAAACTCGACCTTTTGAACCTTATTAGGAATTTTGCATAAAGAAAAGAGGGTGAGAAAATAGATACTGAATAAAAAATTTACAAGGTAGAATTGTTGCTTTAGGTGTCATATTGTCCCGAGATGGTCTGGAGGCACATTGTTGCTGATTAATATTGGCGTTGGCTCTCTTATGTAACATGTTAAAAAGATCTTATCCCGAAATTTCCGACGTTGACATATCTTACACCTCTTGCAGGATGAGAAAGATGAAAGAATTCGAGAGCTGACTCTAGAACTTTACAATGAGAGACTACGATGCAAACGACGGTGTGCAGCTTACCAGGACCAGTTGCACATGGTTTTGAAGTATGTCGAGGAACACACTGATCAGTTATCAAGAAGTGTTCAAGATACAGTTCAGAGGGTTAGAGAGCTTGAAAATGAACAGCTGGAGGGCTTGGATTAGGTGCAGTACAGTTTGTACTTTGTACAGATTTTCTTGTAGGTTCATTTTGCAAATTTCACTCATTCTATGAAGAATTAGACTAGGTCATGTTGTGCACTATTAGTTATAGATTGGATTGACATAGTTGAATGACAAAGGAGTTTGATTTGTTGCATTATTTGCATCTATCGAATTGTGCATAGGTGTGGTTAGGCACGTACATAAAAAATAAACAAGATTTCTTGAGACCTATATGTGAATTTCACAATAGTTTTGCTGATGGAATTGTTTGTTTTAGAAGAATTTCACTTCCAGTTTACCTTTTCTTCCACTTTATTCAGGCGACCGGGTGGTGCAAATCAGATTTTGGGTTATCCAGAATAGTGTTGGACTTGTTCCACTCGAGCTGAGGGAGAGATGTGTTGGAGCTAAAACGCTTTCCGAGATATTTGTGAGAGAAGAAAAACAAGAAAGAAAAGATCGCACAGAGCATCAAATTTACTATGTTCAAAAATATCTAGGGATACGTGCACAAAGTTGCTGAGATTTTCAGTACAATGTGCATGGACAATCATCCTCAAAAAATACAGAATTAGGACTACATGTTACAAATATATATATATATATATATATATATACGGAGCGCTTCTCGTGCTGACGTCCGCAACTTAATTACTACAATGGCTGAAACAGTGGACATCTGCACAAGAAGCGGACTATATATATATATATATATATATATTACCACAATGCCCTTACAAGAATTTGACCATAAATAATTATTGTACAATGCTATCAGCCTCCACCCTATCTATCAATATGTGAAATGCTTGCAGTTTCATGGACAATATGGTCAATGCCAAACATGGACACCATTTGTAAACAAGACAATCAAACTGCCTCAAGTCCTGATTGCTAATGCTATAATGTGCATAAAAAAGGTGAGCACTGGCAATTGCTACCAAACATGATACTCGTAAAAGGGGTATAATAACATGAGATAAGCTATACTAATTATATAACCAATTTATCAATCTTCTATTTCCTCCTCTTTTTCAGAAGTGAAGCAGCTTGCAGAAACATCCTATCAACCTCATCAAGGTCAGGTAAATCCACATCTTTCCCCTGAGATCTGCCCTTTTTCGAGTCTGCAGATATTTGACGCAGGTGGTCCTCAAAATCTGGTTCTCCATCATTTTCTACTGGAAACTTCTCGAATTCATCTAAATAAAGAGGTCTTTCTACTTTCTCCTCATTCTCTGAATCCGATTCCGTCTCAAATATATCTGAAAGAGCTTCAGAATCTGAACCCACACTGGAACCCATCAGAAGATTGTCTTCCTCCTCAGGGCATTCTTCATTTTCGGCCATTATCTCCCTCAGCCTATCTGAATTTTCGGTCTGAGGATTTGAAGTACTTCCAGAGTCAATAACATCAATGCCAGATAAGAGGGTTTCTTGGGGAGTATTGGTTTTACTTTCAGCTATGGTTGCATTCTTCGTTTGAAGAAGTTCAAGGTCCTGTTCAAGTTTTGGAATATATCTTCTGACAGCTCGGAGGCCATCCCTGTACTTGGATTTATCCAAAGCCTGCATCATATGCAAAGAAACTGAGAAAAAGGGCAAATTTCCAATCAAAGTAGACATCAATACGATATAGAAGGATATTTAGTTGATTCCAAATGACTTCCAAAGGTCTTAATTTCGAATGATTAGCATGCACACCCAGAGAGAGAGAGATGGATTTCTGCTCACTTCGATCGAAATATCCCCAAGGACCCATTGAAAGGAAAGCCCAAATCTAGATAACAGCAATGCCCTGGTATGATAACTGGATCTCTGGAAAGTTTGTATAAATGGGAGTTTGATGATTGCTAGATTGAAATGTTTAAATTCAAATGTACTTTTTTCTGTAAAACATCAAGGAAAAAATAAATTGGTTTCACTAATTGCAAAAAAAAAACTCAACTCAATCCAGACGCCCTAATATCTCAAAATTCCATGGTAATTCACACATGCCCCACACAAATATATATATATACTAGTAATACAATACGTGCGTTGCACGTAGTTGATGCTCATATTGTTAAAATACTTATTAAAGACAAAGTTTCCTTTTTTGGAATTACAACTACTATGAGTAAAAATAAGTAAAAATAAAAGTTTAGTCATAACTTAAAAGTAAGTTGATTGAAATAGTGCTATGGACTAAAAATTAAGGCAATTGGAATACTAAGAATGAGAAATAAAAAGTACAATTAATAAAAGTACAGAACCATGAATATGATTTGTAATAAGATCATCACAATGAGCCAAATTTAAAATCTTAGTTGTCACTCATAATTATATAGGTGATTGATGAATAATTGAGTGTAAGCAAGAAGGAAAAAATATATTATTCTCACAGAAGAAAGCATTAAAGCAATATAAAATACTTGTTTATTATAGCATAAATTTGGAAATATCCTCTAGTAAAGAAACTCTAAAGACTACAGCAAAATGCTTATATATATAGATATACAAAGATTCTCTAAAGAGGGCGCCCTCTCTTTATTAAAGAGAGGGCCTCTGTTTTGACCGTCGGATCGTGTTTAAAAATTGTGAAATGACAAAACTGCCATTAATGAAAACACGATCTGACGGCCAAAACAGAGGCCCTCTCTTTAAGAAAAAAAGGGCGCCCTCTTTAGAGCCTGACTGTATATATATATATTCAAAACTTATTCCTTTCCAATTTTGATTTTATTCTTCACGGCGCGTTTCTTCTTTTCTATCACCTTTCTCTGATCTTTGTTTCCTTTTCTTGTAACATTGGATGTTTTCATCGTCTTCAATAATAATAGGTCCCAAGTCTTCCACACGTTCAAGTGATTGAACAATGATTCGTTTATTTGGTGAGAAATCTTTGCCATTTGTCGGTAATTTGAAGTAGATTTTCAATCACCATATATAAATACTACTTATTCAATACTTGATTTTTTAATGAACTAATTCATTTTTTTATACAATTAAAAATATGTACTAATAGAGAGGGGAAAAAAAAAAAGAAAATGCTATACAACACAATAGCATAATTGTCTTTTGGACAATTAAAATCACTTTTGTTTGATGCAACTAACCATCAGGCCCTATATTGATCTTCTTGATGTTTAGGATTTGTAAAAGCAAATCTTATAAGATTGTTAGAGATTATTGTATGAGTTACCATGTGATCCTAGGTATAGAAAAGGACACTCCTACGCTGTTTATTGTCCAAGTTTAAACATTCACACTTCATTGGATAATGTTATGATTCTTAAATGTGGTGTTCAATTACTCTAAATGTTATAGCACTTGATGACTAATGAAGATCTTAAATAAATAAATACTTTCTTTGGATTGATAAAAGGGTTAACTACATTTTACCCCTCATGGTTAGGCCTAATTTCACTTTATCCTCCCTGTGCTTCAAAAGTGGATATTTAACCCTTCTGGTTTTGGATGAAGTGAAACTGTTAAGATTTCCCTCAAAACTAATGAAAAATCTAAAATTTGTCAAAAATATTAGTCCTGGATGAATTCTCCATATTACAGTTAAAACAATATTATAAGACTCCAATAGCAATTACCTCAATATTGATGAAAAATCTAAAATTGGCAAAACAATATTTAGCCCTAGATTAATTCAATAAAGGCGAGCCTAGGTAAAATTTCATACTATTTGAATTCCAACATAATATATTGAATGCTCTAAATTATTTAACTATATAAAAGATGAATTCCAATGAAGGCGAGCCTAGGTGAAAATGTCACGTTATTTGAATTTCCAACATAACATACTGGCTATTCTAAATTATTAACTTTATAAAATGGTTCACATAAATAACGTATTACAGTTCAAACAATAGAAAATTCAAATAGCAATTAAAACCTATACATGTTTTAGTGATAAAAAGAAAGAAAAAAAGTACATTTTTGGACTAAAGTGAAACTGCTAGTCTGCTAAGATTTAACTCAAAACTGATAAAAAATCTAAAATTGGCCAAAAATATTAACCTTAGATGAATTCAATGAAGGCGAGCCTAGGTGAAAATGTCATGCTAGTTATTTAAGTTTCCAACGTATTACAGTTAAACAATAGAACACTACGCTATTTGAATTTTTAACATAACATATTGATTGCTCTAAATTATTAACTTTATAAAATGGTACGTATAAATAGCGTAGTACAGTTCAAACAATAGAAGACTCAAATAGCAATTAAAACCTATACAAATTTGAGTGATGAAAGAAAAGAAAAAGGTACATTTTTGGACTAAAGTGAAACTGCTAAAATTTACCTTAAAGCTAATGAAAAATCTAAAATTGGCCAAAAATATGTGCCCTAGATGAATTCGATGAAGGCGAGCCTAGGTAAAAATGTCACACTATTTAAATTTCCAACGTATTACAATTAAACAATAGAAGACTCAAATAGCAGTTAAAACCTATACAAATTTGAGTGATAAAATAAAAGAAAAAAGGTATCAATTGAAAATGTCATGCTAATTGAATTCCAACATAATACACTGGTTGCTCTAAATTATTAACTTTATACAAGATGAATTCCAATGAAGACTCAAATTGGCTGCCACACTATTTCAATTTTTAACATACCATATTGGCGCTTTAAATTATTAACTTTATAAAATGGTTCGTATAAATAATGTATTACAGTTAAAACAATAGAAAACTCAAATAGCAATTAAAATGTAAACAAATTTGAGTGATAAAAGAAAAGAAAATAGGTACAGAAAGGAAAATAGGTACCTTTGCCTAGCCGTAGATGTACTATCACGTTTGGTCTTGTATTGACATATTGAATGTTAGTAAAGAAATTTTCCTTCTCCTCAATATTTTCTTTAAACAGTTTCTTCAGTTTTTTTTTCCTTCTCACTAAATCTATAAATCCAATATACCCTTAACTTAAAATAGGGTGTTATAATTCGGTAATAGAACATGATCATTTAATAAACAATTGTTTGTGATATAATATACTACATATAATCAGATATTTTGCTATCCAAGGTTAGGTTATTTAACTAAGGTCAATTTTAGTCGATTAGAGTTGTGACACGTGTTACTCGGCCTGTGTTCAAAATACAGGTGTTTCGATTAGATTTTTTAATCACTTGGGTAGTTTTGGGTCGCTATTTAGACTCGTAAAATTTCATAGTTTGTATTTCAATTTACTCAAATGATTCTTTGTCTTTATTGTAAGGTTATTATAGGAAATTTATTAAACTTTGTAATTGATTTTTAAAAATGGACACTTATTTTAGGACATCCAAAAAAGAAAATGTCCACACTTATTTTGGGACGAATGGAGTAATAGGAAAGCAAATATTAGGAACTTCAGACAGAGGAGGAAAATAGAGTCCATTAAGGGGGAAAAAAGAAGAAGAAGAAAGTAGGACTAATGTTTTATTGGTACTCACTCATTAGAAGTAGTTGGGCAAAAAAAGAATAAGAAACAATAGAATAACAAAACAATATGCCTTATGGCTTATTAGGGCTCATTAGAACTAACAGACTGGAAAAAAAAATAAAAATAAAAATAAAAAATTGTAAAACATTTAAGGGGCTGGTATACTTAGATTACAATTTTCTGATATACATAGATAGATGATTACAAATTTCTTATATACATAGATAGATTATAGTTATAGATACGTGAGAAAAAATAATAATAAACATATAATTATTAGGTGGGATGAGCCAACATTGGGAAAAAAAATAGGAATCAAAAGATGGTAGGAAAGAGAACAAAAATGAAATCGTGTAATCTAGTAGCTGAGTATCAGTTGGGTTCTTATGTTTCAAAAAGTCAATTAATAATTTTTTTTAGTAGTTTACGACTTACACAGAAGTTTAATTTCCAACTTGATGGAAGAATGAGTACCAAAAAAAAAAAATTTCCAAAATTTTCTTCTTAGAGGCCATACTAACAACTCTGCGTCTCCAATAAACAAAAGTTTTTATAGTTTAAATCTAACATAAGAACCACGAAAATATATTTGAGTAACAAATGAAATTTTTTTTGTCAAAAAAATGTGCTTCTTTTAGATATGATGTAGAATGTAGTGGGTTTAGCATTTCTCTCCATATATATATATATATATATAGATATAGATATCCCCTGGAATGGTTGAGTATCAGCTAAGTAAAAAAATTAATATGTTTTAGAGAAGCTTTTGCTTTGAAATTCACAATTGTCATTGAATAAGTCTTTGGGCACAAACAAATCTCACAAACACAATCTACAAATACCACAATGTGTCTATCTCTCCCCTGTTGGGGTCCATTGACACTATGGGATTCACAGAGGAGAGGGCTATAGACACATTGTAGTGTTTGTGGACCGTGTTTGTGCCCAAAGACTGAGGGTGTATTTGCTAACCCAATTAAGTGCTGAAAATGAAAAGTTTTAGCACTTATTCTTTTTCAGTGCGTTTGATAATGTACCACTTAAATGAGAAGATAGTGAAAAAATTTTACTAAAAATAATCGTTGAATGAATTCTATTTCAATACTTGAAACACTGTTTTCATTATTGCAATTTCAATAATTTAAAATTTATAGTACTTGAAATTCAGTACTTAATTTTCAGTTTTATCAAACAGACCTTTACTCTCATTGTCATTAGCCTAACAAAAAATTAGGTTAGCCTAACGCAATCCAATAGCCATTCACGTATTAAGATTGATTTCTTTCCATGCAAATAAAAAAGATAAATAAAATAAGAGTTTTGTTAGCATGTGTTTTTTTAGGGTGTATGTTAAGATTTCAAAAGTGGAAATAAATAAGGGAGACAAACACTGAACCACACACCGAACACTGAAGCCCAATGTACCCCTTATTTATTTCCACTTTTAGAACTTTAACATATGCCCTTAGCGCACATGTTAGCAAAACCCATAAAAGAAAGGAAAGATAAGAGTTTAGTTTAGAGGGAAGAAAACAGAATAATGAACAAAAACTAAATTCTTAATTGCACTGCAAGTTAGTAAATAAATCCAATTTACTATTCTAGCGAAAAAAGAAAAAGATCCAAATTACTAATCTCTAAAACAAAGTAAATATATGTATAAATACATACCTACAAGTTTAGCTCAAGTCAGTGCGCAAAGTTATGAAGTAACAATTGGAACAAAAAACATAAAAAATTTAAAACAAACTTTGGTGATTATGATGTCAATTCCTAATCATAGAAGTCTACTAAACTAAAAATCCCAAACCAAAATCAATGTGAATGTTAGATTAATGGATGTCAATTCCTAATCATAGAAGTGTACTAAAAAAGGGGGAAAATTCCTAATCATAGAAGTGTACTAAAAAAGGGGGAAAAATTAATTCCAGGTCCAACGTGAGTCAATTTTTCTTCTTTTGAGGCCACTGGCCATATAGTAGTTGTGAAGAAAAAAAAAATACTTTAATGTTGTTATTTTTTTAGTACTTTTTTTTTATTACACTTTAATGTTTTTATTAAATTGTACTATTGTAGGACTTTTGATTTATAGACGGACCAAAAAAAAAATGGCATACCAAATTTATTAAAACTTTATCAAAAAATCACTTGAGCAAAAGTACTGCACCGATTGAAAAAGCTCGAAACACTTAAGGGGATCAGTGGTGAACCAAATTTTGAGATATAAATTTGAGATCCATACCATTATTTCATAGGAAATATATATGCAGTTCCCCAGGTAGAAAATACTATTCCTAACTATTTTACTATTTCATCTTATTTTCTTGAATAATGCTATGCTTCCTGAATTTTGTAATCCAAGTTTTTCAAAAACACGCGTGGCAGTGAAATTCACTTGATTTTAAGTGGAGGATTTTGAAGTGATCCCACCATTATTAAAAGTAGTCCTGCTACCACATGATTTTATAAACCATTTGGAATACAAAATTTGATAAGCATGGCATTGCTCTATATATCTTCTTTCTTTTTTGTTTCTTTTCTTCACTGTAATTAAGCTTATGTTATATAAGTGGTAGTTTTTTTTTTTCTTTACTAGTGTGCTAAACTGTGCGCATAAGTTATATATATATATACACATAAAAGGTAAATATGACGTATTAAATTTGTTGATTAATGTGGTGTTCGTATATGTGTATATATATATATTAATATAAAAACAAAACCAATATGAGCAAATCCTAAAAGAGTAGTATTATGCTTCTCAAATTCTATCCTAAAAGCAATTCTTAAATGATGTGACAATGGGGTTATTCCTAATGTTATTAAATTGTACTATTGTAGGACTCTTATGGCGGACCAAAAAAAAATGGTATACTAAACTTAATAAAACTCTAAAAAAATCACTTAAGTAAAAGTGCACCGATTGATAAAAGTTCAAAACACTTAGGCTGTGTTTGGATCATGGATTTTGTGAGGGAAAAGAAAAGATTCGGTGAGGGATTCAGTATCCCTTGTTTGGTTACTGTGGATTCTTAGGGGGAAAAGAAAAGATTTCCTTTTGCTTTCCCACACAACCAAAGGATTTTGTATCTCTCCATTTCCTTCCGCTTTTCTTTCCTTTTCCCTTCACTTTTCTTTTCCCTCACGAAATCCATGATCCAAGCACAGCCTTAAGGCCATCGGTGCACTTATATATATTATAGATATACATTCATGCATGAATGTGTGTATTCTGGAGAGAGAGAGAGAGAGAGAGAGAGAGAGACAGAGGGCTCGAACCTTCTTTCTAGGGAGAGTGGTCCTGGGGGACATTATCTCCGTCGGTGGCTGAGAATAGTTCTTTCCTCTGTACATAATTATAGTGTTCTCTTCCTGAATGTCAAGCACAATCCCTCCACTCAATCTCGCCAGCTCCGAAGCAATCTCTTTGACCTCTTCTGGTGTGAAGGTCTTCACAATCACCTTCAGAGTCTGGTGTTTCTTCCAGTGCAAGTGCATGTTCAAGATTACACCCTGGTATATTCCTCTCCGTCCAATAGGAACATAGTTCTTGCACTTGATGCCCATCTTCAAAAAGTAGAAGTGTTCTTCAGGAGTCAATATCTCTGGATCATGGGTTGTTTCTGATGACTCCTTAGGTTCTATCTTCTTAAGAGCTTCAACATACCTCTCCTCTTTCTTTCGAGCCTGACCATAGATTACAAGATCCACTACAATTACAAGCCTTTCCTCTTTCTTTCCAAGCCTTAAGAAAGATACTGGTTAAATTCTAAGTACAACACATCATAATCAACATTGTTTCTCCAGACTACTGCAACTAAAAGTAAATAAACATAACATTAATCTGCTCAAGTTCATGTTGATTATTCTATTACTCCATTCTAAGCTTGCAGAATTTTTTTTGGCCCACATCCAACTGGGCTCTAGCCGTCCATTTTTCCTCATTATGAGAGTGAGCATAGGACATGATTTAAAACACTTCATCGTTTTAGATGTTGCAGCGATTCTAAATTTCTGAGAGTACACTAGTCAGCGTTTAGTTTTAACAAGACAGATTCTAGTCATGATCATCCATCACCAGCCTACAAGTGAGGAGGCAGATTGAAAATTTATGGCAAAATAAGAACTTCTGAAAATAGCTCACAGTCCATAAAATGGCTACCTACTTCAAAGGGGAGGAGAGTGCCTAGAAAGTATACAAACTGAGCCTAAGGCTTGTTATAGAACTCCCTTAATTCAGATGGCATGTGATGTGATATTGGAATCTGAAATGTTGTTTCAAAGTAAAGGCTGAATAAGAAACTATATCAGCAAAAAGCTATTTTGCTTGTAGACTCTAAACCGCACATAACATAATGCACTTGTCATAGAACTGTACTCCTTATTATGAACATTAGCAACCAACTTGGGGATCTGCTAAACTTTCTGTATGTAATATAGTGGTTATGATGTCTCAACTCTCAAGTATACAAAAGATAACAAATCCTTCAACAAACAAGAAAAGAAAGAAAGAAGGTTCAGAACAAATTTGATTCCAACTGGATGCTGCATACGTTAGTGGTATAGATGATAGATGAGTTACAAACAGCACACTTGTCATGTGACACCGTGACAAAATCATTTTGTGACCCATAAGAGAATCAGAATTAATCCACATAGAACCAACAAGTTGATTTTTAAAAAGAAATTAGATAAGTGGAAGATAGAAGTCCAGTTGTTCGTGTATAGAAGAAAATATATGCACGCATATAAAGGGATGGAACTTACCTTTGTCAATTTGTACAGAACTTTTTCCTCTACCGTCATTCTTTCATATTCTTTCTTCTTCTTCCACCTGAAGAACTTTAACCATCTTACAACTGCTCTTTTTCCCTTCAATTTCTTCCTCTTTGGTTTAACATCAGTAGATCTGTCAGTAACTGCACTACTTCCAATGCGCTCTGCAGGCTCCACAGCTTTTTCGACCACGTTGAGAAACTGACCCGTATGAATTCGCTTAGTACCCAAGGAAGAAAACCTTTGTATCTCATCAAGTGGCCAAATACCAGGATGCCGACCAAAAACCTTGCATAGAATATCACACAAGCTACTGCACACCGTGATTATCAACTTTCTAAATATAAAATTTTCAATCTACCTTAAAATTTACTAGCATGATATATTAATACTTCATGATCAAGTTATGAAATTTTGGGTAATCGTCATCATTTCCCAAAAGTTGGAACTTATGTTAAGCGCCCGTGTTTTCCATATTCTTCTCTACTGTGCTCGGTCAAAAAAACAAGAGTATCACAACTTTACTCACAATGAGTTTACAAAAATGCTAGGTGCACAATGAAATGCACAACGAATTGCACAAACGTGCAGTACAAGGTTGGACTTTGTGCTGAAAAGCCTGTACACACCTGACTTTGTGCTGAAAAGCCTGTACACACCCTTGTACTGCACGTTTGTGCAATTAGTTGTGCAATTCATTGTGCACCTAGCATTGCTCATGAGTTTAACAGTATATCGGTTTCTGATGGTCCACTTAAAAAGTTTGTGGAAGATGGCCACGGATCAAGCAATGACAATTATAAAAAGGGTAACTTTCCGGGAGATATCTGGTAAATATGAAAGCATGATAAATGGACCCAAAAAAAATATACATCCAAACAGTTTTTGGAAAGATATTAAGTTATCTTATAACCATATTCTCATTATCTTATTGAAAATAAAAAGAACATCGCTTAACACTTCTTTTCTCAAGTTGATTTATATAATCTGTATGCTTAAACAACCTATAATGACATGTTTGGTTGTCCCTCAAAGTGAATAGCCCCATTCATAATTTAAATAACATCTTAATGAAGAAATTCACCATCTAGAATAGATCCATTTGAAGATGATAGTTGTGTAAAAATTGTTCATTCCAACGCAATCAAGGAATGACCACATAAGATGAAACATGATGAATTTTTTTCAAATAGTCTCACTCAATATAGTAATGAACTTTAGCGTTAAAATCATTTAAAGTTTCGCGAAAGGAGCCATTCAAATTACTGGGATTCCCAAACAGGCCCTTAAGAATGTCAGAAAGAACATCCAACCAGAAAAGATCAGTATTTCCATTTGCCACTACCTCGATTTCTGATTCAAGGTCCTTAAACCCCATAAAACTAATTTGGGTAAATTAAAAGAAGGAAACAAGTTTGACAAACCACCCCCCCACCCAAAAAAAAAAAAAAAAAAACAAAAAAAAAACAAGGGATCTAGTTTGACATAAATTGAAAATAAGATTAAAAACAATTCACATTTAAAATAAATAAATAAATAAAATAAAAAAAAAAAAAAGAAAGAAAGAAAACCTTCGAGAATGAAAACGATGGATATGGCAATGTGTCTGATTATGTATGTGTGTGTGTGTGAGAGAGAGAGAGAGTGTGTGTGTGTGTACCTGGGTTTATGAAGAACATTGAATCTTTGCACGATGGGAATTAAAATTGAGGGATAAAGAGAGAGATATTTGAGGTTTTGGGATTTACGGAGAACCACAGAACCCAAAACCCTCAAAACCATTTTGCTTTTTGAATTTCGTCTTTTTCGTCCTCACGGCGACCTTTGTCTCTCCGTTCGACGTCGAGAGCTTGTGCTGAGACCCCTCTGGTTCAAAACCCCTCTCCCCCAGTTGGGCCTTGGCAGATTAGGAATGTCCAGCCCAACCCATGTTTCTTTTGGTTGGGCTTAGGACCTCAAGTTACCAGAAAGAGTTTGTTAGAAAAAGTTTAATACAAATAAGGACCAAATTTGATTACCTCCACTTAGGGTGCGTTTGATAAAACTGAAAATTAAGTGTTGAATTTTAAGTATCGAAAATTTTAAGTGATTGAATTTGTAATACTGAAAACAGTGCTTCAACTACAGAAATCAAATGCATTCATGTAACAACTCTAAAATTTCTAAGTGTATAAATACTTATTTTAATTATTACTTTCAGTTAGCAATATCATATGAGTGTGGCTATGTAAGAAATGTGTTTGAAAATTTTAAGTGTTTGGTGGACATATAAATTAAATCATTAGTGAGCCATTTAGTTTGAATGCTACATTTTATTAATTTAAATTTATTAAAAAAAATGAAGGGTTGATATGTATTTTTTTTTATATAGAATAACAGGCCCGCGAATGTGTCAAATAGTGTATCTGATATTAAAATTAAGTACCCGTGGCATAAGTACCCTTTGCGTTAGCCATTTTAGTGGTTTGAGTTACATTCTGGGCTCATATGAGTCTCTTTTGTGAGCCCATAAAAAGAAAAACGGGATTTACATGTGTGTGTAGATGTGTGCGGGTATGTGTGTTAGTACGTACGGGTGTGTGTGTTAATATACTAATAGGTTAGGTGTGCATCTTGTATACTTACATAATAAAATAATAGGGTTAGGAATCCCTTTCCTTTACACAGCCGCAATTGAGAGAGACAGAGAGAAAGAGAGAGAAGAGAAAGAAGAAAAGAAAAGGGAGAAGAAAGAGAAGGGTCTAGGGTTCGTGGGCACGTGGGGAATCGCGAAGCATTCGTGGTGGTTGATTTTTGATCAACGAGGTGAGTTAAATTTTGTGTATCCGAGTATATATATATACACGTATGTATATATGTATATGAGAGTAAATTAAAGTAATACATGTTTAATTTAATTGTTAGGGTTAAATCTTTGTAATGGATACACGCTATTGTTGAAGTAATTTAGATAGTTTCTTTCCCCTTCGTGTGACTTTGCGATCATGACATTAGGCTATTCGAAAGGGTTAGGTGAATCGTTAGTTTGATAAAACCATATGTGAAATATTCATGTTTGTTAGCAAATATATGTGAAATTCGTTTTATTTGTAATTCACACAGTTGCAGAAACTTTAGAAAATTATTACAAAATCGTGGCTTTGAATTTGAACATTCTGTCTGCGTGTCTCATGTAAAACGTGATTCTGCACGTTTTTCGTCTAATCGTATTTTTCATGATTCTGCACCGTTTGGGCAGAAATTGAAGATTTCAGTAGCAGTTTTTAGTATATTAAAATGTACGAAATTGGAGAAAAATGATTCGTTGTGTTATTTTTTTATTCATTTGTTTGACTTAACGAAAATTACTTAGAGGTACATGAATTCTCATATAATGTTGATAAAAAATAAAGGGTAATAGTCATTAACGTTGAGTCCAATGAAAATATTGTGAAACGACTGTTATAATACTTTACGATATGAGAATTTGAATTTTTATTATGGGTTTCATGTAGACTAATTTTGAATGTTGGGTTGAGATTATTGTACCTGAAATAACTGACCTTATTGTGTGGTCATTTTGATAAAAATGAGTAAATTAGATACGTTGAATAGTATATTGGGAATCTTGTAATTTGATTGGAAATTATTGAGGGAAGAATTGTTATGGGTTAATTGATAAAACCCTTTATTGTAAGAAATTGGAATACATCTAAAAGTTAGAGATGTGATTGGATGATAAGACGGAACTATTTGATAAACGTGAAATTCACAATTATTGGGGATAATACGAACGATAAGTGATAATTGCAACATAGTTCTTTAGTGTTCACCGCTCCCCGTTGTTGTGTTATTATTTTTGGTAGCTCGCACTCTTTTGCCAGTGGCTTCGTGATCAAGCTGGCTTAAGACTTGTGGAGTGTACTTTTTGCCAGTGGCTTAGTGATCAAGCTGGCCTAAACCTTATGCTCGGCTTATATTGTATAGACGTCTTGACATATTGACCAGCCGTCCGTTGTGTATGCCTGGTTTGGTTGATATCCCAACCAAACTGGCACCGGAGTGGGTGTTGGTAGTATGCCCGGGCACACATGGGATATATGTGTGGGCTGTACCATGGAGGGTGGTCAAGTGGTGAACCTAGGGAACACAAAGATAATTAAAGGCTAATAAATAATGACAATGGAGTATTTCATAAGACTGATAAGTTTGGAATAATGAATGCGACGTTTAAGTTAGAATGTGGAAATGTTGTTTACTGACTTATTTGCTTGGTTTGTGATAACTATATATTACAGGATGGTGGGTCCACTAACTTTTATGTAGGGCTGACTCACCATAGATATCCGACCGGTAAGTATTCAGTTGTGTTTATTTGGGGTTGGAGCCACTGCCACCACATTGAAGGAACCTACCGCTTGTCCTGAAGTGTGAGTAGAACTGCTCTCTTGCCCGATAAATTTCTTATTTTGCGGTGTGGTATTCTAAGGGACTGTGTGTTATCCCTAAGACTTCGTTATTATGTTATTTATTTAACTCACACCAGTACCGTGTGTACTGACCCGTGTGATTTTATCACCGGGTGCGTTCTTCGTGGAGCGTAGCCGGGTTCTTATTTTCAGGAATAGTTCGTGTTAGCGGTTGGAGTAAATTTTGTGATTCAGAGATCTACGAGTGGATTTTAATTGTTATTTATTTTGCTTCGTGATCTTGATTTATTTATTTCTTGGCATTGTGGGCCATGTTGTATTTTATTATTTTGGGGTTATGGGACGATTGTAGTAGCTCTGATTCAAGTTTTGTAAAAATGTGGATTTCTTATTTTGTTATGGCAACAGAATTCTCTTTATTATTGTAAATTGTAGTTTAGAATTTTATCATGGAGATCTCAATGAAAATGATTATTTTTTTTTGTTACTTAAAGTTTGTGAATTATTTTAAAGAGGAACATTTTTCAGCAAAGTTTACTATTTCAAATGTGTGACAAGTTGATTGTTTTTTTCACTCTCAGATTTTTGGGCAATTAAATACTGGTTGGGATATTATTGAATGGGTATTTGGTTGTCTAAAAATTCGGGGTGTGACAGTTTGGTATCAGAGCTTAAGGTTAGCTTAGCGAGTCTAAGTGATTCTCAGATCGTGGTTTATGGGCTTGTCAGAGCTTTAGGTTTGCGAATTTCTTTGGGATTGGGAATATGTGCTACTACGTGCTTCTTGTTGCTATGTGCTTTGTAATGTGAATAATGTCTTTATATCTTATTAGTAGTTTGTGAACCGTATGCTCGTACATATTGATTTGCTTCCTTGCTTGGTATTAACTGCATGTTATTTTTGAGACCAAGTATGAGCATATAGGATAATGGTTAAATTTGCATGTTAGTGCATGTATCTTGTATTGGTATATTGGGGTTGTATCGAGGGGAGTTCTATTTTCGTTTATGGAATAGTTATGTGGGTGAATACGATGGACTTGAGAAATTTTGTACGGCAATTGGAGGCAAGGATTGGATTTCTGGATTTCTTATGTTATCAACTGGTTTTCTAGCCTTCTCATCTCTATTGATTATTATGGTTTTCTGAAGCGGATTCTATTACTATTGGTATTCTGGGATTTCTTATCTATCAACGGGTATTTTGGATTTCTTATTATGAAGCTGGTATTATCGGCTGATATTCTACTGCTGCATCTATCGTATCTCTCAACATGGAATTTCTATGCCTTATTATTTTTCGGGAATGTATATTGAGCCAGAGGTTTTCTTATATCTACCACAGCTTATTAATGTGGACAGGTATTCTTATTCATAGTCAAAGGTTCTGAATGATCTTGAAGCTATACATTTGAGTTGTAAGTATTGGGTATCCCAAGTAGTAGGAGTTCGGGACATGGTAAGGGGTAAACATGAGCATGTAGTTAAACCATTGATTAAATGTGAGCATGTTACATGCATAGTTTATATTCACAATCTTTGCATCAAATTTTATGTTGTTGATTACCTTTTGACGATTAATTATACGAGAATAAAGTATATATATGAGAGTTTCCTTGTTTGGATTAGTCGCTCGACGTACTTGGTCTCGTATAGTTGAGAGTTAAACTTAATCAATGCTTTGTTTAAAATTACGTGTTTAACTTTATTGATGACTACCGTGTGTATTTATCGTTGCTCCAAATTTCGGGACGAAATTTCTTTAAGGAGGGTAGAATGTAACAACCCTAAAATTTCTAAGTGTATAAATAATTATTTTAATTATTACTTTCAATTAGCAATATTATATGAGTGTGGCTATGTAAGAAATGTGTTTGAAAATTTTAAGTGTTTGGTGGACATATAAATTAAATCATTAGTGAGCCCTTTAGTTTGAATGCTACATTTTATTAATTTAAATTTATTAAAAAAAATGAAGGGTTGATATGTATTTTTTTTTATATAGAATAACAGGCCCGCGAATGTGTCAAATAGTGTATCTGATATTAAAATTAAGTACCCGGGGCATCCAAAAATTAAGTATCCAAATTTTTGGAATATTATTGAATGGGTATTTGGTTGTCTAAAAATTTGGGGTGTGACAATTCAGTGATTATTTTCAGTGGAAAATTTTCACTTAAAGTTTTCAGTGGTTTTTTGGATGCTTTTTTAATTAAGTGGTATGTTATCAAACACACTAAAAAAGAATAAGTGCTGAATCTTTTCATTTTCAGAACTTAGTTGGGTTATCAAACATACCCTTAATCCCCAGTGGTATTACCTTCACTTAGCCTCCTGTTTAGGTGGAGGGTTCGAATCTTCCAGATACTTGCATAAAGGGCATGACGGTTTATGTAATAGTGGGTCTTTGGCATCTTTCTAGCGTGCTTTGCTCTGCGTTCGGTTGTGTGTGTGTAAAAAAAAAAAAGGGGGCGGGGGGCAAATTTGAATAAAATTTTACGAAATAGAACAAGAAATATTAATAGAGCCAGGACAGATTGAGGAAAAAAAAAGTCTTAATTACCTAAAAAGGAGATAAAAAAAATCAAGAAACTAAAACAAATTGAACACATAAGTTAGAGCATCCCAACAAAGCTTTCCAAACTCTCTTTAAAGTTGTACTTTGAAGAATTATGTTATGTGGGTATTTTGAGGTGTAACTTTTTACTCAAAAAGTTAGTTTATCACCACCACACTCTTCATATTTCAATATTTTAAGTTGTCTTTTCACTACTTTTATTATGTTTGCACCGTAGAATGTCACATCACGATAGAATAAAATAAGGAAAATACATTTACTCACCTAAAATTTGGTACACCAATACTCATTCAAGTATTCCATTGGCCAATGCAGTGGGGCTCAGGATTAAACAAATGTTGTTTAACATTTGTTTAATCTTGGGCCCCACTAGGGGCCCAAGATTAAACAAATGTTAAACAACATTTGTTTAATCCTGAGCCCCACTGCATTGGCCAATAGGATGCTTGGGTGAGTATTGATATACCAAATTTTGGGTGAGCAAAAATGTTCTCTAAAATAAGAGACTAAATTAGGTCGATGAGTTGTAGCCGAGTTGAAGGGCCGCTCTTTTTTTTTTTCGCCAACAAGTAGTCTGACACTTGGTATGACTCATGGAGTGGTAAGACTAAGATTGCTCTCTCTCTCTCTCTCTCTCTCTCCAACTTGCAGACCACGTGGCAATTGCTTCTCCTCGTGGAGTTCCTCTTAGGAAGGTGAACATCGACACAACAATATGATTGCGATAATATTTCGAAAATCTGCAAAACGGTTATTTGGATATGACTACGTACATCTAAACATATGCAAACTCTTGTTTCTTTCATTTTATTTTATTTAATTTTATTTTTAACAGGAATAAGAAACAGAAAGATAACTTCTTCTGCAGAAGTAGACACCAGAGCTAACATTAAGCTCCAAAACAAACAAAAAATTGTCTTGAATCTCTTGATTAACACCTAAGTTAGCTAACAGATCGGGACATTGGTTGTCCTCTCTTTTGGGGACAATATTTTGGTCAAGTTGCTTCAATATGGTTGGTCAGGTTTCCCTCACATGAATAGTAAAAACAGTGTAAAATTATAGTTTTGTCCAAACTGTTTTTACTGTTCATGTGAGAGAAACCTGACCAACCACACTGAAGCAACTTGACTGAATATTTTTTTTTTTTTTCCCTCTTTTGCATGAATAATACAGTAAATCTTTTAACTCTACTCAATGGAAAATTACAGTCTTCCAATTTACCCTTGCAGGATTAAAAAAAAAAAAAAAAAAGGGTGAACAGCAACCTCCGAATTCGTCTCCACGATGAGCTTAGACAGACCTTTATCTTGAACCAAACAGTGGCAGAGGCAATGAAGGACAAGGGAGGGCTCAAGTCCCTCCTAGGGAGTACTCATTTTGAATTGCTAAAATACAGTTTTTGGGTTCTTAAATAGTGATTTTGGATACCTAAATGTATCTTTTTAACAAAACACTTCAACCCATAGTAATCAAAGGGATGACTTTTTTTTTTAAGCATAGTACGTACGTACGTATAAATGTTCATTTCCTTCCAAAAGATGACAGATGCCTTGGAGCAACTCCATTGGGAGTACTCATTTTGAATTGCTAAAATACAGTTTTTGGGTTCTTAAATAGTGATTTTGGATACCTAAATGTATCTTTTTAACAAAACACTTCAACCCATAGTAATCAAAGGAGTAAGTAGTAACCATTTAATATTTAATTGTATTTTTAAATTAAAAATCTATGAAAGTGGGTCTCAATTTTGTTGGCATGAACACGTGACAATTAAAGACAAACTCTTAATTTCCACCAAAAAAAATGGATCCCCAACTTTCTCTCTCCATCGGCTATTGTTTTGGATCCCCAAGCATGGTGGCTTCATTTTGCATACCCCTTTAGAGCCTCCGTTGGAGCTCAAGTTTATTGACAGAGGAGCCAAAATGTCAGTTTTTTTTAGAATGGATACCCATAAAGAGCCTCCGATGTGTAACACTCGTACCCGGAAAAGAAGATTAATTTAGTGTTAATGTGTGTTAATTAAAAATAATTAATGCATGATATGAATTAAGGTGGGGTTATGAACCCACATGTGAAAAGGTGTTCAAATGCGGACACAGATGAAAGTCCTGTGAAAGGCGGGACTGGTATAAAAGTGGGGCCCAACGAGGGTCTAATTAAAATAATTTGCATTTTGATATCATTATGTGCTTATATGATTACTTGTTTAAATGCTTATTGATATTATTATGTCTTATGATAGGAAAGGGGACCAATTTGGGTACCCATGTGAGGGCATATTTGAATAAAATAGATAACTGGTAGATTTTATAGCAACCTCATAATTTATGTGAGACCACATTTGGAACCCACGCGGGACTTAGATTAAATCTTTTTTAGAAAAGATGGGTAGTTAATGTAATTAGCATGAGGGTTTCATAATAAAACTTAAGAAAAGTTGGGGGAGGTAAATGAAAATAAGGGGAAATGGTGACAACACATATGCATGGTAGCATATGTGTCTCTCCATTTGTTAACACAGCTGGGAATTAGAAGATGGAGAGAACGAGAGCTCCCGAGTCGGCGACGAAAATTCTCGACGACGTTTCTTGCCGTTCCTTCGCCGTCCGGCGTCGGATTCACGAACCGAGACCGGATTTGGACTCGTGGAGGTAAGGGGATCACATGCATGTAATTTATTTTCATTTTCGGCAACGTTTTTACGTCAACCGTTTTTAATAGACGATGTTCTTGGTACCAAACTTATGTAGGAATTACACCGGTGAAATTTGGATTGAAAATTAGCAAGAGATTGAGAAAATTCTAAGCTTAATTGCATATAAATCAAAGAGGTGAGTGTCCTAATCCCTCAATTGGATGTTTAGCTATGTTAATGTGATAATTGTTGTTCATAGTTGTTAACCTCATGCTCATGTATATATATGTTGATGAATTTGGGCAACAAGCATGCCAATAAGGTGAAATTGTTATGTTTATGTGCTAAGTTGCTTAAATGTTTATGTGGGTCAAAGGGAAGTCAAGTAGTGGTCACCATTTATAGGTCCCATATGTAAGGGATAGGAAGTCCTCAATGAGTAGGACGTGGTGACGACCACAATGAAATGCCGGTGACGCCTTCGGGGTCACAAGAGAGTGTGTGTTGCGCTATATGCGCCAAAAGTGATAAAGATCCGGGGTGAGAAGGACCCGAGAGTGGTGACTGGAATGACTTGACTTTCCGGAGATCAATTTGTTGTTGTTTATAATGATTGTTGCACTTACATACTTTGCATTCCAATGGCATGGTTAGTTCCCTCACTAAGCGAAAGCTTAAACGAAAATATGTTTCTGTTGTGGTTATTGAATAACCATCGCAGGTACTAAGCGAGACAAGGAGAGGAAATGATCCGCGCGACGGGTTGGGCGTGGGAGTAGTGTTCATGTGAATATGTTCATATGCCTAGCTAGTTTATGCTTAAAATGTATCTTTTGTTGGCAATGTAAATGTATCTTGGATTTTTGGAAAACTTTTAATATGCAAAGTTGGGTATGGTTGATTGTTAATGCTCCAAACCATGAGTTATAGTTGCAAGTTGCAAGTTATGTATTTAGGAGTGAAGTTAGAAAGAGTTAGTAGCTTTGTGTTGTAAAACTAACTTGGTTTTCCTTTTGTAGTAACGTGTATGTATGTGGTGGGAGGATATGAATTTGAATGTAAACTAATGTTTCTAGTTGGAACTTATGGAATATGTATGTTTAGATTCCTTCACCAATAGTTTGACATGTTTTGGGAACTCTCTTGATGGTTGGTTGATATGAGGAACCACTTGCAAGTACTTTTGAAAAGGTTTTGGAAATGTTTTCGACAATTCTTCGTAGCCATTTCGTTTGAGCTGCTCTTGGCAAGCACAATTCCTTTGTTCTTACTAGTTTTGCAAGTTTGAGGTTTCTATGACAAATCCTTGATTTGAATGTACTTGGTTTGTGCTTTTAAATCTTTTGGAAAAGCCTAGATGTGTTGTGGTTATGTTTGTGGGTGTTTGGGAGGAGGTCCAAATGTTTTCTTGATGGTTGGAAGCAAATTTTAAAACTTGGAAAATGTTTTGAACTGTTTTAGCAGTGTTTTTGCAGCAGAAAAACTCATCTGCAGGAACCGGATCGATCCGGGGCATCTGGAACTGTAGAAAATAAAGATCTGCTAAATCCGGATCGATCCGGATCTGGGGCGGATCGATCCGGATCTGGGGCGGATCGATCCGCTAGTCTGGGTTCAGCCTCAACGGCTTTTACGGAAACATGCACAACTCTCTCTAGAAAACTCGGATTCGCGCACCGTTTTTTGCGTTGGAATCGAGACTCAAAGAGCTATCTTTCCATATAAAATTTGCTATACTTTATTAATGACCATTTTGCCCTTGAATCTGTTTTGTGTCAATGGAGCTGTTTTAGGAGGTCTAATTCATGTTTTTCTTAAAGAATTAAGGGTGTTTTGAACATGTGGGCTTGTTACACGTGTCCCAACTCGCCCGAGGCGGGTTGGGGTGTGACAGATGGAATTGCTCTTATGCAAAGAATAAAAGCCAAGGTAAGTTAGTAGTCGGAGCAATTTCGAGTGCACTTAAGATCGTTTTGGATTACCAAACCTGAGCATGTGCCAATTATCTTTTGATTCCCCTTTCGGGCAGTCACGGATTATATATATATATATACATATATATGGGTATATGTATATGCAAACTCTCTCATTGAAGATTAGGATATGGCATACGTGAACTTTTTGAGACTCAATTCTTTGGAAAATTTCTCATGATCGAGAACATGAACACAACTTGTATATTTCTTTCTCCCAAATTCCCAATCTTCCAACAAAAAACAAAGCACCAAAGGATAACAATAGGCATAAATACCACTTGCACACAAAAGGGATGGGGGAAAAAAAGAGGGTAAATAAATAAACTAAATTTCCAAAGGCCAATATATAAAAATGTGTTGATAAAATCAAACCCACAAATATATTTGTTGAAATAGTTTGGCGTCATCAGATCAGACATGGCACACAAGAGAAGAGGTCTCTCACACAAAATGCTTCCCTCCTCTCTCTCTCTCTCTCTCTCTCTCTGAATTTCAAAAGTTAATACTATACATTTATTTTCTCTGTTCTTCTCGATCTCCCTCTCTCTCTGTATATATATTTATATATATTTGTATATGTGTGTATATCAACTTCAACTCAAGGCAGCAAACCCACCACCCTTCATCATCTGTCTGAACTCTTTATAATTGACCATTCCATCCCCATCCACATCCACCTTCTTTATCATCCTCTTACAGTCCTCAACTGTTCTTCCTTGTTTCAATCCCAACGAAGCCAATACAGATCTCAACTCATCAACCGTGATAAACCCATCTCCGTTCTGATCAAACACATTAAATGCCTCTCTCATATCCTCTTCCTCGTCCCTCTCGTCCATTATCGTCTGGTACAAAGCTCCAAACTCCTCAATATCCACATACCCATCTCCATTTATGTCGATTTTTTCAATCATTTGGGCCAGCTCTTTATCCGGTATGAAAATGCCCAAATTCTCTAGCGAGTCGCTCAGCTCCTTTTTCGTAATTTTGCCGTCTCCGTTCCGATCAAACATCTGGAAAACCCGACGAAGCTCCGCCGGATCCATATCTTGAGCAAGCTAACCGAAAAGTGACACCCAAAAAAAAAAAAATTTGATGGGTGGGCGACAATGATTTGTGGGTTTCGAATTTGGTTATGGAACAGAGAGGGACACAAAAGGGAAGAAAATGAGAGAGTAATTACGTATTTACATGATATACATCCAAAAAATTACTAGAGATATTTGGGTATTTGAGAATTGTATCAAAAACGGAATATCCAAAGCAAAAATGGTTGGCAAATAGAGTTCATAGAATCGGAAATGAATGGTGGGGGGTGTTTATAGATTTAGATTTGTTGAGAAAATGGTGGGGGATTAGAGGACACCCACTAAATTGGTTAGGCGGTCTAATTTTGATCATCAATGTTTTTAAGACGTGTTTGGGACAACCGCGTCTTGCCATAGATTGTGATTTTGAGTGTGGGGAAATTTAATGGCAGGTGACTGTTGCCTGTTGGATTCAGGAGAGGTTGTGGTAATGCACTATGCGGAGATTTCTTGGTGTAGTGTAGAGGTGGTTGGCCACTTTCTAACGAGGAGAACCAGAGCATACAAAAAAATAGGGCCCACTCACAATATACATGGGATACAACTTTAGCACAGTTCTTTCTTAGGGTGTTCTTGATACTATTCCCCCAACTCTAATTTTACACTATTTTGACTATTCATGCGAGAGAATCTAACACCAAAGACAATGTACTCAAGGTTTTTCCATATACATGTGGTAGTGTCAAATGCTATATCTGGAACACTCAACGGAATGAAGTAGTTAAGAGCAACTATAATAGTGCTCTTAAAACTCAGTGACAAATTATGGTAATACCAAAACCAGGTTCAGAGCATGTTTTTGCAAGACGGATCATACTATAATTCAGCCAACACGCAACGAATCAGCTTCACATGGTGTACTGTCATGGGACCAAGTTGACCCCATTATCTAACAACTAGAATAATGTCATTTTCATATAATACCATAGGTCAAATTAACTACAAGATCCTAAGGAACAAAACAAGGAACTGCAGAGGGAAATTCCTAAATCCAACCACTCCCCTTGTGGTCAAATCTCAAGACCACAGGTGATTCACCCGGACGCCTGATCTCGTGGGATTAATCGAGATGCGCGCAAACTAGCCCGGACACCCACTGTTACCAAAAAAAAAAAAATTCCTAAATCCAAACCAGTTTAACCTTCTAGTACTACTTTTGAAGCTTAGCTAAGCTATCTTCCCCTTCTTTCACACATGGTAATATCCCAAAGCACCTTGCATCATCTTCGTAGGATGCTTCAAGCAGAGATGAACTGTGCATAATCATAAAATTTTAGTTAAAACCTTGCACCAAAGTGTTGTATTTTGTTTTAACCTCAAAACCACTGACCCCCGGGCTTCAATAGCTACATGAAAATCATTAGTCTAGAACAATGTATCCCTGCACTATACAGATATCACAAAAGTGATAAAACATCTTCAATACTGCCCCTACCCTCTCTTCCCTCCCCTTCTTAGAAGTAGTGATTGTTTGATTAATTACATTGCATGGCAAGTATAACTCTTTTTTCTTGACTCTATGTTGTGATTTATTGACCTCTTTTGGCAAGCTTTATTTTATGGGACAGAGCTGTTTAGAATCTCAAAATACAAATTAGGCCTATTTCTCAGGCTCTATATAATTCTGAAAACTATCACCACCTTAGTTTGACAAAGAACATTATTTGAGATCTTGCCCATGCACCCATGCAATAAATACATATATATATATATATATATAAAAAACAATTCACTTCTGCACCACCAAAAATAAAAATAAATAGAACCTTCCCAAACAGCCTGGGAGAAGCAAAAGCTACATGCTAACAGCCAAGGCGGAATGAGGCAGCATTATCTCTCTAGCCTGGCAAAGGCGAAAGATCTTAGGCGGCCACTGCAAATGTTTTGAGAAACAAGCCTTTTGAATTATCATCATCGACATACAACCACATTCAAAATTCATCACAAGCATTTTTTTCAGCCCATAACTCAACAAGTCTTGGCAAATTATGAGTTATGAGATATAAAGCCAATTCAATATTTTTCGTATTTTGGTGCATCCAAATTGCAGCATACTCAACATTTGCTCGAATCAATCCAAGGTTAAGGGTCTTCCCTTCAAATTTGTGCTCCCAAACTAGTCTTTATCCAAAATGAGTACTGCTATATTGCTCCACAAAAGTAGCACAATTTTCTGGCCAAGAGTATTCAAAATAGAATAATGCTAGACCCACGTAACATTCCACACAAAATAATCTTGGTCCTTGATTTCAATTGACCCCACGTGAGGAACACATAGGTCCCACACATGACTCACCGAAATTAAGCGACAAGATTGCTTTATGTAAAATTTTGTGCGTAGCATTACTCTTCAAAAGAACACTTTAAAACGACTACCCCATGTATGTCGACAGCTGAATATGCTCCAAAACAAAAGCATCTCCAATGCAGGATACAAAAGAAGCCATTTGAAAAAAGTGCTTTTTGGCTCCTCTTAACAAACAAAATTGAGCTTCAACAAGAAAGCAAAAGTGCAATTAAAAATGGTTACAATTAGTTGCAGAAAAGAGTATCCAAATTTGATGAAAAGATCCTCAACATCGAACTGTCATAAAATTAATATTTAGGGTATGCGCAACTATTGTTGATGCATTAAAATATATCAAACAGTCAGAACACTAAAATGATTGCTATTTTAGAATACTATGATTGGAGTGCATGAAATACATTAAGTAGGTAAAACACTTTTCAAGTATCGAAATTTCATTTTCGCTATTCACATTTGGTTTACTAGCATTGGAGATGCTCTAAATCTGCTTATGCAAAATTAGTATAAATACAGGCCGCATGTTACTGAAATAAGCACTATCTTATGGAAATTGTCTCAGACATCCAAGGAAGGAGTGAAGCAGCATTATCTCTCAAGCCTGGCGAAGGCGAAAGATCTTAGGCGGCCACTGCGAATGTTTTGAGAAACAAGCCTTCAATATTGTCATCATTGACATACATACCAAAAAGCATTTTTCTGCCCATAACTCAAACAAGTTTGTCAAATTACAATATACAGGATATATACGTAGTGTAAATCAGGTTGTAAGTTTGCATATCCAAATACATACCAAGAACACATGCTACTCAAATAAGCATAAAATCTTAATATAATCTTAAATGAAAAAAATGTCTCAGACATCCAAGGAAGGAGTGAAGCAGCATTATCTCTCAAGCCTGGCGAAGGCGAAAGATCTTAGGCGGCCACTGCGAATGTTTTGAGAAACAAGCCTTATAAATTGTCATCATCGACATACAAACCACATTTAAGATTCATAAACAGCATTTCTCAGACCATAAAGGAAGTTGTGCAAATATATATTAACGAAGTAAATTAGGTTGTGAGTTTGCATACATTCAAATAAATATTTAAGCCCAAATGCTCTACCGAAAATATTCACTAAATCATACTGAAAAAATTGTCTCAGACATCCAAGGAAGGAGTGAAGCAGCATTATCTCTCAAGCCTGGCGAAGGCGAAAGATCTTAGGCGGCCACTGCGAATGTTTCTGAGAAACAAGCCTTTTGAATTATCATCATTGACATATACAGCCACTTTCAAAATTCATCACAAGCATTCTTAACACCATAACTAAACAAGTCTTGGCAGTATGTTATGGCAATTTAGACCAAAAAACAATACCAGAGACTTATCAGTATATGATTTTCAGAAAGAAAAACAAATGTTCCATCCACAAATGATCAACAACACAAAGGAATTGCTGACAAAGTGAAAAAGGATGGGTTTGAATTGTATGTCAGGGACTTGTTCATCCCTGAAGCAACTACAATTCTGCTAAAGGGACAGATTTTAAAAGTCCTAAGTCCCACACCAAGACAAATAGTACCTATATATCACATACATACTAATTTTCCAAACGATTAAAAAATTTACACAACAATCAGAAGGAAAAAAAAAAAATTATACTTGCCGGGTCATAAAATTAAACCACCACCACAAAATTTTACCTATTGAATGACTGCAAAAAGCCCAATAAAGTCAGTCATGTGGGTAGAACAAAATTTATTATTATTATTATTATTATTATGCACACGTTTTTCAGTTGGAATAAAAACCCATTCTGATTTTTCACAAAAATTGTTCGTTAATCAAAATCACAAAGCTAGTATTGAAGAAAAGGAGATGCATGTAAATATAATCCAACCATGTGTCCATTAAGATCACGACAAAATTTAGATCACAATGGACGAGTAATTGGAAACTGAAAATTTATAAAAACTCCCATTAATATCGCAAACGTAGAAATTGCCTCAAAACATTCGTTTAAATTAACGGTTTAGGGACAGAGTGCGTTTGCTTACCAGATAGTCCAGTCAACGAATAACCCCTTTGTCCTCTAGGGTTTGAAACAACAACGTAGTATCATAATTGAGACTACAAACAAACAAAAAATGGAATAGAATTAACGATTTTGAATGATTAAACATGAGAAAAAAAAATTGAATGTGCCAGTATATAAGGGCCTGAAAAATCAAACAGCACAAAGGAAGTCAAAATCAGGCGAGTGATACTGGAGACAGAGCTCTGTATTGCAAGTTTGTATATATACATATGGTTGCCTGGATCGTAATATGTCTAGATCCAGTCAAGAAGCTGACTTGCGTACAGTATGTCTCAACATCCATACATCAAAATTGTAGATATAAACAATATACATATATATATATATATATAGAGAGAGAGAGAGAGAGAGAGAGAGAGAGAGAGAGAGAGAGAGAGAGAGAGAGATTGAGGAGGTAACGGCGACGGCATAAGCAGGTAGGGCAAGAAGAAGAGGCTGGGGGTACGCATATATAGAGAGACTAGAGTAGTGAGAGGGAGAGGCGTCAAGAAATTAGGGTTTTGGTGACGGCCCCTGACGGGTACTTTCCTTCTTCTTATGTCGATTGGATCGGGTTTGACCCGAACTTTTATTTAATTTTTTTTTTTTTTTTTGGTTCAGTCTAAACTGCATCACGACTGGATACAACGCACACTTGCGCACACAAACTCAATCTAACCTCACCCCACAATGACTCATAGCAAAGTTTAACAAAGGCCACTTATTCGGTTATTCCGACTAAAGCACAAATACGAGGGACGCGAATTTCTCCCAAGAAAAATTGAACCCTTAATCTCTCTACTGAAGAGATCAAGGTGGTACTACTTGACCACTTAGATCGTTGATGCTTTGTTTTCTGCCCTTGTCAAATTTTTGTGAGTCCAATCCAAGAATGGGCCTATTTGGGGTAGTTTCAGCTTTTCGATTGCGATAATTTTATGATTATTTTTGCAATTGTAGATTATATTAAGAATATATTTTGATAGTTGTGGAACTGTAGTGTTTGGATGATGTGCTGCCAAAGTGATTTGGGGGTGTCAAAATAAATTATATAGGTGTTTGGCAAAGGTCGGCCAGTCCAAATTACAGCCCTAGAAAGAGTGCATTGGAAATGCATAAGTTATGTCACCAAGCGTTTCATGAGCTGAAAGCCTGAAAGTAAAAGTAGCCCATTAATCGTGATTCTAAACAACCATTGGTTTTGTTTGCTATAACATCTTCAACGTAACCAAACACCACAGATTGCAAGTTCAGAGTTTGAGAATTAAAGGATGAATATATCCCAACCCTTTGCATAAGAACAACTATTAATGGATTGCCTTTTCTCACTTTTAGCGTAAAATTTTTCCTTAGGTTTCAATTTTTACAGTTTTGGGTAGGGATGTCAACAAAATTGATTGGTCCAATCGGGTTTTATCAAAATATTACAGTGTAATAACCGAACTAAACCGAAAATAATACCCCTAAAATCGAAAAAAAATTGACTGAAATTAAACATAGGATGAACCTAAACATAGGACGGCTGTGAAACCTCCCCAAAACCAACCGTACCGATGACACCACTAGTTTTCAACGACACAACGATCGGGTACATCTTTGAATGATGTTTGGATGTAGTGATCACAAATTAATCTTCATGACTTTGTAATACTTCCTCTAACCCAGTTTGCAGATTCAGAAATAAATGTTGGGTGAGACCAATATAAGAATATCAAAAAAATTCGAGGAGCCAATAACCTATAAAATTTTAAAATTTTAGACCTGTTGGGTACAGTTAAACAAGTAATTGCCAATGCACATAACATTGTCACGTTTGCAGAGAACCGATTTTAGAAATTCAACGATTTAGAGACTATCTATTTTTTGAAGGGTCATTTAGTATAAAGTCTAAATTACTAGACTTTTCTAGCAATTAGTCCAGTCCAATAAACTTCTAAGTAAAAGGTCCCTCTTACTTTATTTAGACACTTTGGCCTTTATTCCATAATAGATGCATATATATACATATATGTATATATATGGAGAGGCTCTAAAGTGAACAAGGTCGAGTGAACTTACCCAGTGAACCTGACTTTTAAGCTTAAAAAAACCCGCGGGTCAGTGGGAGGGACATGGCAACCCGCGAATTCTTTTAGGTTTAAAATCAGGTTCACTGGGTAAGTTTACTCGACCTTGTTTACTTACTAGTCGGACCATATATATATACACACGATACATATATATAAATTAGTGCTTATTATTTTCCTAAAATATTGAGATTCAATTATATCTTATATTTGATTGCAAAATCATATTTGAAATTCAAATAATTTTCAGCTGTAATTTCAACTGTTCAAAAAAAAAAATCAAACCCCATCTCCATATTTCGAGGACACAATCTCCATATATCTCTTCTTCTTCCTGTATGTTATGAAATTTCACATGTTAGTGATGTGAAATTTCACAAACAGACTTACTACTATAAAATTTCAATTGAAAATTCATATATATATATATATATATATAAATAAATAAAAACACTAAAAATATAAAAAAAAATATTATAAAATTTCAACAAATAACTTACTGTTATGAAATTTCAAAAAATAACTAACTGTTATGAAATTTCACAATCTTCAAAACACACTCAAACAAAAAAAAATGAAAATGAAATTTCACACACACAAAAAAAAAAAAACACACACACACACTCACACACTTGCTGTCATGAAAGTTCACATGTTTTTTTTTTTCGGAAAATCAAGTTCACATGTTACGGATGTAAAATTTCACATTGAGACTGCTGTTGTGAAATTTCATGCATTGGGGATGTAAAAATTTACATCCAGACTTTGAAAAAATCAACATACAGTTTACTAAGTACACTACAATAAGAAACTGTCGAGGTTATTCCACCAACATCTTATTGTTGCTCAAGAAAGATTACTTTCCCATGAATTAAATAAACGTAAACACCAAAGACATTGAGTTCAAGAAACATTGAAAATCCTTTTAGCAAAACACTGATAGTGAGTTCTAAAAAATATTTTTGTACTGAAAAGTGAATTATGACGTGTGAAAAATTCACATTCAAGAAAACAATGAAAATAGACCCGGGCCTTTGCCCAAGTGGTCTACCCTCACCTCTCCCAAGTGGGAGGTGGGGAGTTCAAGGCCCCTTAGGGGGAGTTTGGACCAGGGGATTTATTTCCCTCAGCCGTCTATGGGAGGAAGTCCCTTTGAAGTGGGCCCGTGGCCCCCCCTAGCTGTTTGCAGCTTGTCTGCAGTATGTGTGTGTGGCGCCTGCGGGTGCTTTGACCATCAGAAAAAAAAAAAAAAAAAAAAACAATGAAAATCCTTTTAGCAAACCTCTGATATTGAGTTCTAAAAAATAATTTTGTACTGAAAAATGATTTATATCTCGTACAAAACATACAGATTTGGAAAAAAATGGGAATATATAATGTTAAGATTCAAACAAAAAAACCTTTATTCGTGTAGATAAAGGTTTCAAATAGCTTAAATCATGAGAATGACATAACAAACTTACTTCCATAATAGATTTTGACCCATTTAAATCAATAAATGTGGATAAATATGTATAGACGCATATATATATATATATAGTAATTATTAATTAAGTGGGTCGAAGGACCTATTGCTACACAAACTTGGGGGACAAGGATCTATTGCTACACTAAGAAAGGGGGAAGTCCTTATGGCTACATGACCAGAGTAAGTAGGTACTTATCACCAAATTTCTATTTTTTTGAAAGGATTCTATGCTCAGTATAATCCTTAAAACCAATTGTTTATCAATTCAACGTAACCTTGATTCTCATTAAAACTAAATAGAAAGTACGACGGGCACTAATCCCAAATCGTATTTTAAACATTCCCAAACAGACCCATACACGATACTGAATTGTCTAGCTCACACAGTGGCGCCCCAAGACTAACAAAAAAGGTTTTTGCTACCAAACCCTAGCAGGATCTGTGCTGATTTCCTCCACAGATCCTGCAAGTGGAAAATTTCCAGCCCTTCATAAAAGCTTTAAACTGGTCCCTTTCATTCAATGTACATATGCCCATGCAGACATAGACATGGATTTCCATAAAATAGTAGCTGATCCCATTCACCAAGGCGCCAAAGAGTAAAGTGGAACTGTGGAAGAATTTCCATCTCAATAGAAAGTGATAAGAAAGTTCAAAACCACAGAAAAAAATTGTATGCCATTAAGCTCTCCCAAGGCATCCTCTAGCAAATTATGAGTACATGGTACAGGAAAACTTGCACAGTAAAATGCAATAAAAAAACAGATTGTACGCGTGTGAGTGGGCATAAACTTTCCCAATCCATAATGATCCATGGAGGTGTACAATACCAAACTAACTACAATTGGGCTATGAAAAACAGTAAATACCAATAATACCATTTGCATACCCAAGAAACACGGTTTACTCCCCTTTCAAAAGAGGGAGGGGGGGTAGGGGGGAAGAGGCGGCAAAAGAACCTGTAAACTCCAAAACTCAACCATAAAAAGGGGAATTCTAATACCTAACCTTAATATTGCTGAAAATACAACTATGAAGACTACAAGAGGATAATTTGAACAATGTTTACTACCTCACATCTAAAAAGCTTGCAATGAAGCCCGTCATAGATAATAAACACCAGGCACCGCAGAGTTTTGCAGATTTAGATTCTAGCTGGGGTTGGACAATTTAGCCACCCACTCTTTTATTGGCCTCTTATCAACCCATTCTAACATCCCCAGAATAAACTTATCCAGTTGATACACAAACTCGAAGTTATCCTATAGCCAATTGCAAAAAGATAGCAACTTACAAAAGGGAAATTAAAAATCCCCTCATAATTGGACATCTCCGGTGATTAAGCTCTCCCTGTGACAAATTCGTCTATTGGACACTTACAAAAGAACACCCCACTTAAGAATCTATAGAGTAAGTCTACTGTGCCTGTTTGCTCTACAGAATACAACAAATACGATCAATACCCAAATAACTGCTCGGCAAGAAAGCCACACAATATCATACTACTCAGAATTTCGGTCTCAATTATGTCAAGACTAGTCAAGCTTGCCTCTAATTTTCGGCAAGGTTAAGAAGATATCAGTTCTTGCTAGACCTCTACGCATTTAGGAAAGGGCAGCGCTAGAGATTAATACGAGAAAAGTAGCCAGCATATATTGTGCAGTATGTTCATGACCGCAGCAGGTACTATTTGAATTTACAACCATGGCTTTGTTATGCACATGTACAAGCAAAGAACCATTGGCACATTCCACTCAACAGCTAGAAGATTTACCCTGAGATGACCAAATATTAACACCTTTATAAGCTCATAGGCGTGTAAGACTGTAAGTTAAAGAGAACACCAAAGATTTTCTAAAGGAAACCATACCTTTCAGCCCCAGAAGTTGCACCAGCTCAACGCGTCCGAGAGTTGCGCCAGTTTTGGGAAGCCCCACTTAGAATTGTATCCTAATGTTGCCAACTTTAAACCAAAGATCCAAGCCCAAGTTCCCAAGTCTAAAGCAAGTTCTTCAACTCAAGGCTCAAGCTTCAATTGCTTTGGTACGATTTGGGAATATCATCCAAAGCAAAATCCATGGTTACAATCTCCATTTCTAATATTGGTTTGCTCTGGCAAGGATGCTTCCATCCTAATGTTTAACATCTACCCTGTCAATATCCTTCATAGCTAAGTACTAGGAACATCTAACACAAACTCCTCCTATCAAGTAGCCTTCCATCCAATCCTATAAGCAGGTCCAACCAACATTTAGGACCTGTCATAAGGAAATAATACACTCAATACTTTCTCTACTCTACAAAGACCAACCCACACCACTATTCCAAATCTAGTTTTGAAAACTATTTCAGCTTCCCATATTGAGTCACCTTTTAGTTATAATAAGATAGTTTCCAAAGATCAAATTTTCCTTTCCAGAGCTGAATATATCTCAACACTGAATACAACCTCTCATATCTCTGATTAAAAAATCTGCCAGGCCTTTTCACTCAAAATAATAACCTCCTAAGATTCTAAAGTAAGAACATCTGCAACCATATATTATATTATATTATATTATATTATAGCTTTTTAGCTATTTTGGTGAACCAATATGCTTTTTGATCCATTATGGAAAGACCCCTTTTGGTTAGCCAAATGTGAGGAGTGAGAGCATCTCCACCCATGTTACCTATATTTACTCTTACCTTTTAGCTAAAATGACTAAAAAGCTATTTTAGCTAATTACTTTTAAGCTCCCTACTCCAATCATGTTCCCTGTATTAGAGATTTTTGTATTTTTAGACTAAAGTTGGGATTTATTTTTTATTTCTCTCTTCATTTGGGTCCCATATGTATTACTTTTGATTATGTCAATTTTGGGTTATTACCCATCTCTCTCTCTCTCTCTCTCTCTCTCTCTCTCTCTCTCTCTCTCTCTCTCTCTCTCTCTCTCTCTCTCTCTCTCTCTCTCTCACACACACACACACACACACACACACACACACATTTGGAGAACCAAAAGGGTTTCTCCACAATGGAGAACCATATGGAGAACCTAGGAAGCACGAACCCTTTTAAGAAGGCAACGTCTGGTGTGACACGACACTTCACTGACACTTTAAATGTAGTGTCAACATGCAATTTTTTAAGGAATTGGCGTGTCAACGTGCTTGTGCTTCTTTCTGGAGAACCAATTGGAGCTCACAAAAAGCATGTTGGTTCCCTAAAGTAGCTAAAAAGAGAACAGGGGTGGAGATGCCCCGAGAGAAATTAGATTTGGGTAATTTCCCAAAATTAAAATAACCAAGAGTACTACATATGGGACCCATTTGAATAGAGATATGACATTGGAATTCCCAACCTTTAGTCTAAATATTAATATAAAATTTCAAAGCTCTCTATTACATGGAGCTTAAAAGTGATTAGCTAAAATAGTCTTTTAGCCATTTTCGCTAAAAGGTAACGAAAATTTAGGGAACGTGGTTCGAGATGCTCTAATATAATTATCTCTTACAACTGAATGGCTTTATTGCTGGAAACTAAACTTGATTTAACTCAAGTGAGTTCTTAGAATTAAGCCCAAAATATTTGTACAAGCTAATTATGTAGTAAGCCCACCTGCAGAGTCTAAAATATCTAGAAGTTTCAAGAGAAAACTCTAGAATAATCTTGTGTGTTGGTATTAGTTGTAATTGAGTAATTGAGCTAGTTGGATGTTGATAATTGTGGTAGTTGCAGATTGTAGTAAGTTTGGACAGTTGGGAGAGTGCTAGAATGTTCTCATGAGGACTATAAAGGAGTGATTTCAAGCCATTTGTAACAAGAAACATTGAAGATCAATAGCAATTCAAAAAAGTTGCTCTCCACTACATTATTCTCGACGAGCCATTAACAAAGTAAGCTCTTCTTCATTATTCCTTTCATCAAAGTTTGCTTTCTCATTCACATAAATAGTATTTTTCTTGCATTTGAAAGCATAATGGCCATAGTTTTTTACAATCGTAGCATTGAACTTGGGATTTGTCATACCTTTGCCATGAATAGTTTCCACTTCCACATCATCTCGTTGGGTGGGAGTTTTGACTCGTCTCTTCTTGATCAATTGGAACATAGTCTCCTCATCCATGGCCTCAACCTCTACCATGTCCTCGTCATCTTTGGCTTCTTTCATTGCCAAAGGTTTCCTCTTTCTTCAAAGTAAGCTTGCTTTGTAGAACTTACTCCACAGCATAGTGATTTTTCCTCTTGTGTCCTTCCTCATGAGCTTGTAGAGAGCCCACGAACTCATCAATGGTCATGGTATCCATATCTTTTGGCTCTTCAATGGCTACCACGGTATGTTCAAATGTTGGATGCAATGAACGAAGGATCTTTTCGATAACACGAGTATCGTTCAAATCTTCTCCATATCTCTGAATTTGGTTGGAAATAGTCAACACCCTAGAAATGTAATCTGAAAAATGATTCAAACTCATTCATGTGGAGAGATTCAAACTCACCTCTTAGCGTTTGCAGACATACTTTCTTTACTTTGTCAACTCCCTTTTGGGATATCTAAAGAACCTCCAACACCCTAGAAATGTAATCTGAAAAATGATTCAAACTCATTCATGTGGAGAGATTCAAACTCACCTCTTAGCGTTTGCAGACATACTTTCTTTACTTTGTCAACTCCCTTTTGGGATATCTAAAGAACCTCCTAAGCTTGATTGGCGGAGGTTGCACAAGAGATCTTCTCAAACAATACTTTCATCCAAGCATAGGTGGATGATAGCAAGAGCTTGTTGATCCTTCTTACGATGCCTTTTCTAAGGCATCTCTTTGATTTGGACACAAACAGGCTTCTTCATTTGGCTCCAATTTCCACGTCACCATTCTCCACAATCTCCGAAGCGTCTTGTGAGCCTAGTATAGCAGTCATGCAAATGGACCAACTATCATAGTTCTCTTTGGTGAGGTGGGGGAATTGGAAGGGAAGAAATCCACTTGACATCACTTTTCTCTTCAAGAACTGTAGCTCTTTTGTTGGGAGAAGGAGGAGGATTTAGTATTTGATAGAAATTTAGAGGAGCGTGAAGAGTAAAGTAGATAGGAACTTCTTTGAATTGCTATTGATCTGCAATTTTGCTTGTTACAAATGGTTTGAGGTCACTCCTTTATGAGTAAGCCTTTGGGCACAACTCTCCCACAACCAAAGTGGAAATCCTAGCTGGTGGTGGCGTCCCCAACTTTTGGCCACTCTCTCTAACCCAACCATCCAAGAGACTTAACCCACCTCAAAACCCACGATTAATCCCTCTCTCTTCACTCTCTGAAACACAAAAACATAAGAAAAGCTTCTGCTTCTCTCTCTACCCCCCCCCCCCCAAAACCATCTCCAACAAAGGCACCACCTCTCCGATCACGGGCTCCGACCAAGGCGCCCCCTGAACTCTCTCTTCCCTCTCTTCGATCCGGCGGAACTCTCCCTTCTCTTCACTCCAATCTGACGATCTCTCTCCGAGAATCGAATCGGTTAGTGCTCTCTCTATATGTATATATATCTTATATACACTTATCTCAATTTGAACTTAGTAGTTTATTGTTATTTCTCTTCCCCTTTGATTTATATAACATTTTAGGGATTACTTGTGGGTTTTGAGATGGATTAAGTCTCTTGGCTGGTTGGGTTAGAGAGAGTGGTCAAAAGTTGTGGACCCCACCGCCAGTTAGGATTTCCACTTTGGTTATATAAATTGGTTGAGAGAGTTGTGCCCAAAGATTTACTTCTCTTTATATAGTCTTCAAGAGAACATTCTAGCACTCTCCCAACTACCCAAAATTACTACAACCTCCAACTACCACAATTACTCAATATCCAACTACCTCAAATACTGAAGTACAACTACTATCAACAAACAAGGTTATTATAGATTTTCTTTTGAAGCTTCTAGACAGTTTAGAGTCTACATTGGGCTAACTACATAATTAACTTGTACAAATATTTTGGACCTAAAACTAAGAACTCACTTAGACTAAATCAAGTTTAGTTTCCAACAGTATAAAACTTCAACCAAATCCCAAACTACAAACTTTTTAAATGAGAGACCTACATCAAGATTCTACTCTGAGTCACATTGTTCACATAAGCACACATCCTCTTTGAGAGAACATAAATCGAAATATCAGCTACAGACATATGAGAAGGTTATTAAAATGTGGCACAAGTAACATAATTAGTGTTTAATGGTGTGGCTGTGGCTAGTGTCTTCTAATTATCTGCATGTGGATCAACGAAAGTGATGTAGAAACATTCACTCCCACAAGCCAAAGTTGATAGGAGGACGGGGTTACTCACTATATAAGCCCAAGGACAACCTAGTACATAGCCGATGTGGGACCACGCGCTGCATCAAACACCCTCACCTGATCCTGACGTCCAAGTCAAGGGCTGCCCGTCGGTCACCACAAGTGGCCCCGCACGTTAGTACTCTTGAGTTGGCTCTGATACTTAATAATGTAGTAATATTCACTCCCAAAAGCCTACGCTAATAGGAGGAAAGGGTGAGCAACTCCAACAACTTCTATTTTGAGGGGCCAAAATGGTGTTTTGGCCTCTTGAATAATGATTGTAGCCCTCCCAAGCACAAATGAACTCCAACAATGGGTTGTAAAATGAGATGGAAATTTAATATTTTAAGGGTTACCAGTACCACCCTTGAGCATTGACCTAAGAACACTTACCCCTCCTTAGGTTTGAAGTAAAATTCTTCAAACGTAGAGGGGTAACTGTTCTCTAGTCAAACCTCATGGGTGATAGATGATATTAACCCATATTTTAATTTTATGCGATGCATCATAACCATTGATGAACTTATGGTAGGCAATTCAATGGTCAAAGTTTTCCCTTCAAATTTTACATCTCCCCACTCTCTCCTCCCTTTGGATTATATTTAACCCCCATCCCAAGAGTTGTATTTTACAACCTTGTTTACAACCCCTGCTGGAATGGGATTTTTCGTGATTGGCAGACCATTGTGGTAGTTCGGTGATATGGCCCCCCATCAATGTTCTAAAAATTGCTAGGCGGTAGGTGGGCTGCGAAGGGGAGGCTAGGCAGAGGCCTAGGTGGGGCCTAGTATTTTAAAGCAAAATTAATAATACCGAGACAATTCTAATATGAGAAAAAAAAATAAAAAAAATTCACATTATCAAATATCAACAATGTAATTTAAATTGATACTTACCAACAAACTAAGCTTCCAACTCACAATGACACACACCAACAGCACGACAAGCGCACACACACACTTTCGCACTACCGCACGACACAAAGTGTCACACACACTCTCTTGTACTCGCACACAAAGTCACACTCTTGCACGCAGACGCACACACTAGAGAGAAACAGAGAGAAGAACCCCAAATTTCATAAATCCTAATTTGGAAAAACGAAAATCAAGGTGCGTACCTCTTGATCGTCTTCTTCTTCTTCTTCCCAGTCATCTCTCTCTCTCTCTCTCTCTCTCTCTCTCTCTCTCTCTCTCTCTCTCACACACACACACACACACACACACACACACACGCTCAATCTTAGTAGTCAAACGAGTGATCGATTGTGGCGGCTGATGTGTTTATTAGGGTTTTTTTCTTTGTTATTATTTCACAAAAATGACAATCTCACCCCTAGGCCTCCCATGCCCGCCCTAGACCAGCCCTAAATTACTATGGGATTTTTGCAAAGGATTAGGTGAAAATCCAAGTGGCTAGGCGGAGGCCTAGGAAGATTTTTAGAACACTGCCCCCCATTTGCAACCCTTGTTGGAGATGCTCTTACTCACTATATAAGCCCAGGGGAAGTACACAGCTGATGTAGGACAAAGCACTGCATCGTCAGAAAGCAACAAAATGACACACACACAAATTGCAATATCAAAATTAACCATAAAAATCATTTGAGTACCAAAGGTTTGCAGCACATTATTCAATCAAAATCCCCCAACCCAATGTACAAACTTGTTAAAGTAGAGACCCACATCAAGGTTAGACTCTGAATCATGCTATTCACCTCACCATACATCATCTCTGAAAGAACATAGTTCCAAAACATAAGCTACAGACATGAGAAGAGCTTACTACAAATTACAATGAAGCAAACCTTACATAATTAGCTTTTAACAGTGTGGCTGTGGCTAATTATCTTTCTCTTTTTTTTTCCTGCATATCATTCAATGAAAGCAACAAAATGACACACAAAAGCATTTAAAAGCTTCGTCCACAATACCAAAAATTCGCAAAGAGCTTCATCTTATGAGTATTTTATGAAAATAGAGAGGTATCATTTTACTGGGTTACAGGTATGAACACCAAGTAAACCTAAAACACACAATACAGTCAAATACGAAAATTTTCAGAAAATCTTACACAAATTGCAATATCAAAATTAACCATATTCAGAAAAAACATTTGAGTACCAAAAGTGTGCAGCACATTATTCAATCAAAAATCCCCAAATTCAATTTGAAAGTCTTACAGTGGAGTCGTTTCACTTTACGGGATGTCCCATGGCCTGGGCTCAGGAACCGCAACAACCATCCCCTGAAGCTCCTGAGTAAGGATCACCTGGCACCCCAACCTGGAGTGCTTGTTCAAAACCCTAGCCCTAGAATTCCTCTTCAGCACGTACTTCTCGTCGTACGACGCCGGAGGCAGCTTCTCGAGCCACTCTTGGGCGATGTTGACCTCGCACTCCGCCGAGCAAGCGTCGATTTCCTCAAGCCTGTGCGACGCCGGATCGATCAGGCCGTTGTTCGTCAGGGCTTTCAGGAGGGTGTGGCCCGACATTCCGACAATCTCGCGCTTGTTTCCTTCGGGATCGACTGCGAAGAGCTTGACGAGACGATCGGAGACTTTCTTGGACCCTGTGGTTGATGATGACGAAGAAGAAGCGGATGATCTTGTGATTATGGCTTTGGAGTAGAGAGAGAGAGAAGGGTTTCGGCCGATTTGGGAGGTGAGTCTGTGTAAGCCAGCAATCGCCATTGTTGATGCTTGTTTGAGGTTTCAAGAGAAGCAGAGAAAGAGGTCTATAGACATCACAAGAGTGCGTCGCGCGTCGAAGTTCTTCTTCTCCTCTCCGGTGAGTATGGTCCAGTGTGGTCAAATGACCAATAGAATAACGCCATATCAGCATTAATGGTGCAGTTTGGGAAGAGTAATGCTAGACCACACAAATCAATCATGATCATTGGTTTTGATGGGTTCTACTTTGGGACTCATGTGTTCTCCATATGTGGCCTACTGAAATTAAATATCATAATTATTTGTGTGGATTTTTGTATGGAATTATATGTGAATATATTATTATTAATTTTGAAAAGATTGGAATGTGAGCATTTTTGCTCACTCATTGTTTACCATGCCTTTACTGGATTACATTTGTCATATTCATTCTCATTTCACTAATGTATTATTGACACTAGCGGGTGGAGCACACGCATTGCGTGTGCGACGCGTTGTATGTATATTGGGTACTTATTACTTTTGCTCTAGCAACTTTGAACCCAAATTACATGTTGGCAAAACCAAACAATTATATATACAGATGTGTGTGATTGCATGTCCAACTTTCTTATTACTTTTGCTCTAGGAACTGTGAACCCAAAATACTTGTTGGCAAAACCAAACAATTCTATATACAGATGTGTGTGATTGCATGTCCAACTTTCGAAAAGCCAAGAATAACATATATATATATGTATATTATATATAGCAGTGGGAAACAGAAACATCCAAGATCAACATATTGGACAATCATTTGCAAAGAAAGCAAATAAAATGACATATACAGGAGTGATTACCTCTTAAGAGTACATGAAAGCCAAGAATTGTGTTTTTGGGGAGATGGTTTATGAGATTAGCAGGCAGACGAATTTGACAATAATTCTCAAGACAAAGCCAACAATTATCTGGTATATTTTATTATGGGAGTAAATGACCCAGTTTTGTGAGAGACGGTTTTTATTTTTTATTTTGGGTAGTTTTAGTTTATTTAGGAGAGATGTGAGACATGGGGTGGGGTGTCAGTTATCAGATTTTGACAGTTTTGTGTAGAGTGGTCAAATGACCATTCGGTACCCTTAATGTGATTTTTTGTGAAGAAAAGTGTATTGGTAATTGTGTAAATATGAGTTATAATAGTAAGGAATTGGGTATCCCTACATCTCCTTTTTTTTTTTTGATGTACTTACCTGGATGACACACGCCACACGCACGCACACACCCAATCCAAGCAATAGGAACCCAAGAGATCAGCCCAACAGGCGCACAAGGGGCAGTTCTACAAAGAAGGGAGGAATTAAATCCCTCCCACTCACCCATTGGTGAGATTCGAACCCCTCCCCTCCCACTAGGGAAGGAGAGGTGATACCATTGGGCCACAAGGGTCCTTGGTACCTCTCCCTTTCTATAGTAGTATAGATAATAATTGAAATAAGACACAAGCATCTGTGAGCAAAAATGCTCTCAATTGGAAAAAGGTGTGGTAAAGTATTCGAAAATAAAACACCAAACACTCATGGAGAAAAGTACAAATAAGTAAAGGTGAGAGAATACAAGGTTGACCAAGCGGGCCTAGCTCAATTGGTATGACTTTGTAATATTCGTATTCGCAAAATGGAAGTAATATTTTGTAATACCCACTCCTACAGTTAATCGTTAAACGTGATTTAGCATGCATTAATGTACATAATTGGTGTTTATTAACACATGTTTAATTGAGTATTAACTCGCTAGTTGATTGTGGGTGTCCAGTTTGGGAATCCAATGTTGGCCAATGTGGCAGTCCCAAATTGGGACATGAGTTGAGAAAGTTTCATTGTGATGGGACAAAGTTGTGGAATAACCCTTATGTGCTTAAATATTTATTAAGGCATATGTGAAATATTTATATGTCGTTTAAATTTATTGTTTATTGTTAGAGACCATTTATGTGGTCATTTGAAATACCTTGGTAAGGACGAATTGAACACATAATATAATTGGTAGGCTAATTAGCAACTTCATAAAATTATGTGGGACCACTTACGAGACCCACACGATACGTAGACAAATACCTACTTAAATTTGGAGGATTAAATAGTTAGTTATAAAACTAGTTGGGGGTGTAAATGAGCCAAAAGTTGGGTGGGTTTCATAATAGAAACACAATGTTACATATATGAGCTGAAGAGATATGGATCCATATCTCTTCTTCTTCATTTTTGGGTCGGTTGGAGAGAAAATAGACGAGGGTTTCATCGGAACTTCTCAACGACGATTGATGGCATGTTCGACACCCAATTTCAATCCCGAGACTGGATTTGGACTCGTAAAGGTGAGTTCTACATTTTGGTACTGATTTTATTGAGCTTAATCGTCATAATTTTTGAAACCCAATTCGGAGTAGTAATCCATAGTTGGTCGAATTCATGTAGGATTTTAACCCGGAGTAGATTTGGACTTCAATTTCACAACTAGGAACGAATTGCAAAGAGATGAGTGGTTTCAATCTTGAATTTGGATGAAATTTGTGTTTATGTTCATTTGGGTGTAAATTACATGCCTATTTAGCTTAATTACCCATGTTTAGCTATAATTATGTGAAAAGCACGGTGTTATGTTTATGTGAGCATGCTTAGTTGCCTATTTAGGTAAAAGGAAAGCTCATATGAATCCGCGCATGAGATTGTTCTGTGGTGACGACCACTTGTCGCCGACAACGGCATTAGACTATACGTGTGTGGCGTGGGTTATTGGCTTGTGCCGTGGACTATTGGGGGAGTCGCTGACTTGCGGGTAGTGACGGAGGAAATACTTGTTTATCCGGAGATCATTTTTATTTGTTAAGATGAATATAAGCATTGATTTGCCATCCGCGTGCTTGATTGATATCTCTCACTAAGCATATAGCTTATATATTGTAGTGGTTATTGAATAACCATTGTAGGTGAACACGACAGCGAGAATCCGGGAAGGTGATTCGGGGGTTCGTGGAGCCAAGGAAGCTTGTATATAGTATAGTCTCATGTTTATGGTTGTTTTGTGCAAAACTTGTAACTTGGTGTGAATCCAAGGTTGAATGGTCTAAGTTAAAGGTGTACTTAACTTAGTTTGTTTATGTAAGTTTCTTGCTTAATTGCTTCAAGACTCATGTAATCGTTACAACTGGAGCTTAGAATGTTGTTGGTATCTTTCATGCTTTGTTAATATAATTTGGAGCATGTTTGAATGGAATTTTGGTTTAAGAAGCATGTTTGGTTGATCTTGTGAGAATTGGGAGTATTAGGGAGAGATTTGGGGAGTATATGGGAGAGATTGCGTTGCACATCTTGTTTAACATTTTTAATCATGTTAGAGTCTCTTGGGAATGATTTGAAATGGTTTAGAAATGGTTTTGAAATGTTTTTGGAGGTTCCCATGAAGTTTGGTTTGTTGTGGTAATGTTTGAGTATGATAAAACAGGGTTTTTGACAGCAAAAATGCATTCTACAGAATTCGGATCAATCGGGGTTAAAGGGCGGATCGATCCGAGCTTTTCTGGGGACCTTTCTGCGAGAAAATCACAAAACGGATTGATCCGGGTTATAAGGACGGATCGATCCGCCTTTGAAAAATCTGGCGGTCGACATTTACGGAAACAGGCATAACTCTCTCTAGAAAATTCGATTTCGCGCGCCATTTTTTGCAATGGAACCAAGAGTTAAAAACCTATATTTTGGTATAAAATTTGATAAACCTTATTAATGACCATTTTTCCATTGGGCTTGATTTGTCTAAAATAATGGTGTAAATGTACTTATTTTCCTTCCTTTCCATTCGTAACTTGGTGTTTGAAGGCCTTGGTGGCGTGCCACATATCCTAGATTCACATGTGTGGATCCAGGGCGTGACATATTTATTTTGCATATATTTATTAGTATAATTAATTGCATGTGATGATTTGGTGTAAGTTGCAGTTACCCCGATGTGATAAGTGCTTGATAAATGGCATAATTAGACAAATGTGAAATGGGACCCTCAGGAGGTCCAGATTGGATAAATTGCATTTAGTTGCATTTCTATGATTAAATAGTAGACATGTAAATGTAAATGTGTACATTATAATACATGTTGATGTTATATGATTATTTAATTGATAAAATGCTAAGTGCTTTAATATTATATTATTGTTCATAATTATTTATGGGATCAGTTTGGGTACCCTTGTGAGTGCGTAATTGTGCACGTGACATAATTAGTAGGCTAATAATTAGTAACTTTATGTAATTTGTGAGACTATATTTGGGACCCACACGTAGGGAGGGCAATGGGGCGGGTTTTCCGGGTTCCCCGCCCCGCCCCGCCCCGCCCCGCCCCGCCCCGCCCCGCCCCTAATAGGTAGGGTATGGGGGGCTTAATAGGGTTAGGGGCGGGTATGGGGGAGGTTTTCAAAACCCGAGTCGGGTTCGGGTCGGGGTCGGGGTAGGGTAAAAAAATCCGAACCCGCCCCGAATATACTTGTATTTATATTTTTACCCCTCAATAGTTATGTGTATTACCATTTAAAAAAAAAAAAACTGCACTATTGGGGAACTAATTGGGTAAGTTAAAAAAAAACTGCACTATTAGAGAAAAAAATGCATTAAAAAAATTGCTTTTTCAATTTGTGTACCAAAAAACAAAAAAAATATCATAATCGGGCGGGGCGGGGCGAGGTCGGGGACCCCGGGGGCGGGGCGGGGCGGGGGCGGGGAGAGGCACTATGCGGGGCGGGGCGGGGCGGGGCGGGGCGGGGGTGGGGGGAGGGTTTACTAAAGCGGGGCGGGGGCGGGGTACGGGGGCCCCGTCCCATACCCGCCCTGTTGCCATCCCTACCCACACGTGACATAGACACATATCCATACCCATTTAGATATTGAGGTAGTTAATATAATATATTCAGGGTGTTTTATAATAAGACTTTAAAAACTTATGGGAGTGTAAGTGTGAATGGTGTTAAGTTTACATACGTTGAGATGCACCATAGCACCTCCCATCCTCAATTTTTTTTAAAATAAAAATACAAATACAAACAAACGTGATTGAGCCGCGAAAAAAAAAAGAAAGAGATAAACTAGATACTCAAAAGAAGGGAAGGGAAGGTAAGGTAAGAAAAAATAAATAAACAGATTAGATAGATACCGAGAGCGAGCCAACAGAAAAGAAAAAGAGGCAGAGCTTCTGGTCGACTTCGAGACGTTGTTTCTTCACCGTACGATGTCTGTTCCCAAAACGGAAGTCATATTTGAACTAATGGTGGTAAGCCTAACTTTATGGTACAATTTAATTTGAGTTTAATCGATAGATTTTTCGTGACCCAAATAGGTCGATAACATGTAATTTACCAAAATTGTGTAGGATTAACTACAGGTCCGTATCTGGGCTGGATCTAAGAAAATTTGGGTTTGTAGACTTATTTGATTATTCGTAGAGGTAAGTGACATTAATTATGATATATGGATAGTTCTATGTTTGGGTTCATTTGTGATGTAAAAATATGTTAATTAGCTTAATAAAACCTATTTAGTTTATTATTGGGCAAAATTCATGTGATTAAATTAGGCCTAATTTGATTGTGAAAGCACGGTGTGATATTTATATGAGCATGTTGAGTTGCTTAGTGGGGTCAATGGATCTGTTAGTTCTATACCACCATGAGATAATTGATGTGGTAACAACCACAGCCGCCAGAGGCCTATGTGACCGCACGTGTAGAGGTGTGAGTCACGACTAGGTCATGTGGGCTAGCTGGTAGTGGTAGAAGTGAACTAGTAATTGCCGGAGACTGTAGTTGGTTGTAATGAGATGAAATTTGACATGTTTATTATCTACAGACATAATTTGTAATAACCTGCATTTTCATATTTAATTTGTAATTTCATTATCATATTAAATTTCATTCAGTATTGACTGCTTCATTTAATTACATTTCTCATGTCCTAAATATTATCCCTTGTGTTATTCCATATGGAAATTCTTTTGGGGTCAAATTGTAATTTTTATAAAAATTAGCAACACCTGTATTGAATTTCAAAATCTGTATTTCAAAAACGGTGGAAAAGTTTACTTTTGATTCAAACTGTATTTTTATGAAACCAGAAAATCAATTCTTACGTTAAAATGAAATTCCTGTATTTTTGTGGTGACCACCGCGCCCCGAAAATACCAGTTTGTGTCCAAAACTGTCCGCGCTGTGCTAAACTTCCACAGATTTTGGAAGTGACCGATTTGGACATTTACTTTATGGCCATTTATGGCAAGTGATCATTGGCTTAGGCAATGTTTGGGAATGTTCAACTTATATGTGCAATTGTTATGCCATAAGCTTATTTTGCCAAACAGCATTGCTTTGACCCCTACACACCTATGTGGCTCTTGGATTAACTGTGTAGTTATATACATCAGTGTATATACGTAAGTATACTCTGAATTATTAGTTCTAATTGAATTAGAGAACAATCAAGAATTTGTAGAGTGTAGAAGGCTTAACTTGGCCTCCAAGCCCACCACTTTTGTTCTATATCTATATGCACACACACACACCTCTCTCATTACACAGTCTGGAAACCTGAGAGAATAGAGAGAACACAGAGAGTTTGAGAGTTTTCTTCAGCAATTATATAGAGAGAGAAAGCTCTTAATCCCCATAGCCAAAGCTTGGGTTTGAATTCCTTCATATTTTCTTTCTCAACAATTCTCTGCTCCATTAATCACAGTGAGTATTATTAACTCACTCCCAATGTAATTCTATACTTATTTACTGAGTATGTGTATGTATAATTGAAGCACCATTGCTAAATTCGTCCATGGAAGCTTGAGCTTCAAAAATCACCATTTTCCAAACTCAATCATAATTCGTTTTTAGAGATGAATATGGAAGATTATACATCATACATGCCATGTTCGAAGTTATAGAGCCTAATTCGTTCATATAAGAAAGTATATTGAAAATGAAATTTTGACATGTTTTAGTTTTTCCTAAAATTAGAGAGCTATGAATCAAATGGTGTTAAATTGAGTTTAGATTCTTAATCCTTGGGAAAAACCGAAGAGATTCATATATTATATGTCCTATATACTTTAGAAATCCAAAATGGGTCATTTTGGACCCCTTAAGCTGAAACAGGGCAGTTTCTGCGAAGAAGATGAAGCCTCAACTTCATCTCGCGCCACGATCGCGCGCGCGAGAATCGCGCGAGCGGCCCGCGCGAGCGACCCTTCGCGCGAGTGGCCCGCGCGCGCGAGGTAGGCTTCCCCAGGCAGACGTAAGAGTTTATATATATATATAATTGAAAATTGGTTGGTCGCGCGAGAACCCCTTCGCGCGAGCGATCCGCGCGCGTGACCTTGCTTTCCTCAGGCAGACAGAAAAGTTTATTAATAAAAGGAAAATGGGCTTATCGCGCGAGAGGCCCGCGCGAGCGACTATTCGCGCAAGCGGCCTGCGCGCGCGAGGTATTGCAGTTTCTGTTTTTGTCTGTTTTTCTGTTAAGGGACTGTTTGGATGAAATTTATATACTGTTAAGGCTCTGTTTGGGAATTTAGTTGATCAGAACTCTATTTGGTTATGATTAAGTGATTAAAACATTGTAGTATGACTCATTAATTCCCGTACGCGTGTTGTTCCTTAATTCAGCATTTTTGTTTAAGTGCATATCATTCATGTGGGTCAGTAGTACATGCATATGGGTGTCAGTCTGTGTGGAAAAGAGTAATGGTAGTGTGGAAAGGGTATGAGATTGTGTTTGTGGTCGTGGTTGTGATTGAGTATGAGTTTGTGGTTGTGGTCGTGGTTGTGGTTGTGGTTGCGATTGTGGAAGAGGGTATCTTTGAAATGCGACGGTGGAAAATAAGGACACTCCCTGACGCCCATGGAAGCGTTAAAGTGTGTGAAGCCGAACTCGGACACTCCCTGGCACCCATGGTAGTGCTAAAGTGTGGCCTACGGACACTCCCTGATAACTCAAGTCTGGATACTGTGTGAGGGGTTGCCCCGGTATTTGCATGGCGGTTAGGGTATTCAAAGTGTGAGGCATTGGACACTCCCTGGTACCCCGGACCAAAGTGTGAGGCAAACTGGACACTCCCTGGCGCCCCGTTGCTAAAGTGTGGCTATCTGAGTGTTTCAAAGATACCAGGAGTAGGATAGTGGGTTGTTGTGGCTGTCGAGAGAAAAGAGTCGGCAAGATGAGTGTGGTTCATTGTTTCTCATACACGGTCCCATCTGTGTAAATTTACCCTCTTTAAATAATGTTGTGAATGTTTTCTAAATGAGCTCCTTACTTCAATTATAAGCTTGTGGATTTAAATGGGAATTGGAAAAAGGTAAGTTGGTATGTTTTACATTCAAAGTTATGTTTTTAATACTCACCAGCTTCTTGAAGCTGACGACGTTGATGCGTCCTGGACATTCGTGTTCAGGCTTTTCAGGTTTTAACCAGGAGGAAACATATGACTACGCTAATTGAGGTGGCTGCTGTTGGAATAAAGAAACTGTTTATTTTATGCATTAAGTTTATTTGTTTGAGTTTTAAACTGCTTTGTTTTAAGGATGACTGTAACAGACTCTAAGTTATTATTTTATTTTCAAGGCGGTCTGTGCCTTAGTTGACCCCGGTTTATAAGATGTAATAAGATAGAAAATTTTTGTAAGCCTTGATTGCTTTACTCTGATTATTATGTTTTGTTGTTTGACGTTTGGGACGGAATCGATCCTTCAAACTGTCGCGACCTACGGGTCCATAAAGGAAATTAAACGCTTTCCTTATTTATGCTACGTCAGGGCGTGACAGGATTTAGTGGTATCAGAGCCAGGTTATTATTTATCACAAGATAGTTTAGCCAGGTTAGGGTTTACCAGTATAGACCCGATTCCACATTCCATTAAGTGTTACACACCCGATGATACGACAGGGAGGATAGACTCAGAACCCAAACGCCTAAGATTATTCTGTTCTGACTTTAAGTAGTACCTTTTCAGGTATGGATCCAGCTCCCCCACTTTATGTACCAGACAGGTTCGGAGGACACTTCGTGTTACCTGGGGCAGTGATCCCAGCTTTTCTCGACTTATATCAGGCGGCCGTAGAGCAGTTAGCCGTGACGACGGTAGTATCTGAGGTTTGGCACCAGGTCCACGTGGTAGGCCTAGTTGACCTGACCCGTATCCGTTTTGAGCTTCGATATTTCGCAGAGGCTCAGCGTCTAGTTTTGGTCGAGATTCTGCGGTTGGTCGATAGCGATGCTTTCTACCTTCCCCTCGAGATCCAGATCGTGCATGCCCATCTGGCTCAGTTGGAGATGCCTCCGCCGGTAGTACCCATTGCTGAGGACGATGCAGAGGTTGTCCACGTGGTCCCAGTAGGTGGGGAGATCTTAGAGGACGGCATAGGTCTGGACGATCTTGCCGCTGAGCTCGAGGCTGAGCTAGCACTTGAGCTAGCCCTGCCTGAGGAGATGGTAGATGAGGCGGATGCTCCTGTACCTGCTTCATCGTCCACCTCTCACAGCTATGACGGGGTTGGACCGTTCGTTGTTCAGCGTTTTCGCCCTGTCGATTCGCTAGATCTCCTGATGGCCGCTTATGGAGATGATTGACGTTTTAGTTACGACTTGTACATATTAACTACTTTTAACTATTAGCTCTGTCTCTTTTTGCAACTGTAATTACATGCATTAGAGTGTAGGGCAATGACCCCATTTTTGTAACATTAACTCTTGCATGCGTCCTAACCCATGCAGATAGGGTAGGCATTGATCTGACCATACATGCTTTTTGTATCTACTTGGCAGAAGTTATATATATAAGATATACTCTTTTGAATGTTGTTGTCATTTAAATTACTTCATAACACTGTTGCATGCATGTTTCTCATTCTACTACCACTATCATGCATAGAATGGCTGGAGGAGTCAGGAGGAACAGGAACCTGATCGAGGGAGCGCCCGAGGCTGCTGATCCTATAGGGATGTTTGAAGCGTTTATCAGACGGTTAGAAAGGATCGGTAATACGAACGACAACCGAAGAGACCGTCAAACGGGAGACAAGTTGCTAGAAAGATTCCGTGCTCTAAGGCCCGAACAGTTTGCGGGTACCGCGGAACCCTGGAAGGCGGAACAGTGGTTGAGACAGATGGACCGGATGTTCGAAGCTGTCCAATGCAACGAGATAGACAAGAGAAGATTAGCTACATTTCAGTTGACCGATGCTGCCGCAGATTGGTGGGATTCGGTCATAGCTACTATCGGGAATGGAGCTGCAGCGGGAATGACGTGGACTGCGTTCAAGGGGAGATTTTTGGAGAAGTATTTCCCGGCTACGGAGAGGCACAGAAGAGAGAAGGAATTCATGGACCTGACGCAAGGAACCAAGTCGGTGCAAGAATACACCACACAGTTCGAAAGACTGTCTCGGTTTGCTCCACACCTGGTTGATACTGAAGAGAAGAAGATCCGCAAGTATAATCAAGGGCTGACACCGCAGATTCGTCGCTTGACTCTCGGCCACTTGGATAAATCGTTTGAAGGACTTGTTGGTTTGGCTACTGATCTGGAAGAAGATGCTCGAGTGAGCCGAAAACAATTTGAATTCCGACCGCCTCAAAGGGGTAATTTTGGGAATAGACCACCAATGAACCGTATCCAAGGGCAGAAGAGGAATTTTGACGGAAGCAAGAAGACTCAGGCTATTACCTATCCGACTCAACCTCGAGTAGGAGAAGGAAGTAGTAGTGGAAAGTGTTTCAACTGTGGCAACCCTGGTCATGTGGCTCGTGATTGTAAGGCACCAAGGCGTGCTACTCAGCAAGGGATAGTCTGCTTCAACTGTGGTGAACCAGGTCACATCAGCAGGTTCTGTACTGCTCCTAAGCAGGTGACTTATGGTCAACAGGGTCAGACTCGCTTGAATGCTATTATCCCTGATGCCGCTGGATATGATGGAACTGCGTATGAAGAAGGAAATTATGGAGAAGCTCAACCTGATCAGCAAGCAGTAGAAGGTACATTAACTCTGTTTAACTCCCATGTTAAAGTGTTATTTGATACGGGTGCTGCTCTTTCGTTCATATCTGTTAATACAATTCGAAGATTGGGTATTCTACCTCATCGCTTAGAGAAAGCTTTGAAGGCTACTTCGCCACTAGGAGCTGCGGTCAGATTAGGACACGTGTGCAAGGATTGTCCCTTACGGTTAGGAGACCGTGAAATCCCTGCTAGGTTGATTGTCCTATCAATGAAGGAGTTCGACATAATCCTAGGAATGGATTGGCTCTCTCAGAATCAAGTGAAGTTGGATTGTGCGAGGAAGAGAATTACATTCCCCGACAATGAGAATCAACCCTTTGATTTTCAATGTAACCCTACGGGAGATATGTTCCTCACGAGATGCTTAGCCAACATCGAAGTCGTCAGTACAGAGGTGACAGCGTCATCTATACCTGTAGTCAAGGACTTCGAAGAAGTGTTTGAAGACGTTTCTGGCCTACCGCCCGAAAGAAGTATAGAGTTCTATATTGAACTTATACCGGGTACCGTACCGATCACCAAGGTTCCCTACAGAATGGCCCCCACAGAACTGTTAGAATTGAATGAACAAGTTCAAGAGCTCGAGAACCTAGGTTTTGTACGCCCAAGTACATCGCCTTGGGGAGCACCGGTGTTATTTGTAAAGAAGAAGGACGGGACACTCAGATTGTGTATCTACTACAGAGAACTGAACCGTGTGACTATCAAGAACAAGTATCCCTTGCCTCGGATTGACGATTTGTTTGATCAACTACAAGGAGCTACGACATTTTCCAAGATAGACCTTAGGTCGGGATATCATCAGTTGAGGGTACGAAAAGAAGACATACCTAAGACTGCTTTCAGAACCCGATATGGTCATTATGAATTTCTGGTGATGCCGTTTGGAATGACGAATGCCCCGGCAGTATTCATGGATTTGATGAATAGAGTGTTCAAGCCTTATTTAGATCAGTTTGTCATCGTCTTTATTAATGATATTTTGATCTATTCTAAGTCAGGAGAAGAACACGAGCAACATCTACGGATTGCGATGCAGACGCTCAAAGACCATCAGTTGTATGCCAAGTTCAGTAAGTGTGAGTTCTGGTTGCAAGAAGTGAAATTTTTGGGACACAAGGTGTCATCTCAAGGAATTTCTGTGGATTCATCCAAGACCGATGCTGTATCAAACTGGGTTAGGCCGAGCAACCCTACAGAAGTTCGGAGTTTTCTTGGACTCGCAGGCTATTACAGGAGATTCGTTGAGGGATTCTCAAAGATAGCAGCACCTTTAACTGGGTTGACGAAGAAGAATTTGAAGTTCGAATGGACAGAGAAGCATGAGCGAGCCTTTCTAGAGTTGAAAGAGAGACTCACAACCGCACCGGTACTAGCAATACCCAAGCCTGATGAGAAGTTCACTATCTTTAGTGACGCATCATATCAAGGGTTAGGGTGTGTACTTATGCAAGATGGCAGGGTGATAGCCTATGGATCCAGACAGCTGAAGCCGAATGAATTGAACTATCCCATTCATGATTTGGAATTGGCGGCAGTAGTTTTTGCACTCAAGATTTGGAGACACTATCTCTACGGTGAGAAGTTTGATTTGTTCTCTGATCACAAGAGCCTAAAGTACTTGTTCACACAGAAAGAGTTGAACATGAGGCAGCGCAGATGGATGGAGCTGATTAAAGATTATGACTTCACGTTAGAATACCACCCGGGTAAAGCTAATGTGGTTGCTGATGCCCTGAGTCGACAGACTCGTGAGACGATTGCCTCCTTGATGGTTAGAGAGTGGCGAGCATTGGAGACCTTGGCGGAATTCGATGTACAGGGTGCTGAAGAAGGAGAAGGACAATTGTTCGGATGTCTTATCCTACAGCCTGTTCTTATCGACCGCATTATTGGAGCTCAGAAAGAAGATGAGAAGTTTCAGGCATGGTTCGTGAAGATGTCAGAAAAAGACCCGACAGAATGGAAAGTGGGAGTCGATGGAGGATATCGGTGCAGGAATAGATTATGTGTGCCAGGTAATGAAGAGTTAAGGAAGGATATCCTGGAAGAAGCACATAAGTCGAGATATACAGTTCACCCGGGAGGAACGAAGATGTATAAAGATCTGAAGAGAAATTTCTGGTGGGAAGGTATGAAGAAAGACGTGGCCGAATTTGTATCCAAGTGTTTGACGTGTCAGCAAGTCAAAGCTGAACATCAGAGACCGTCAGGATTGTTGCAACCGCTACCTATTCCTGGTTGGAAGTGGGAACACATTACGATGGATTTTGTAGTAGGATTACCTCGATCGCAGCAAAATCATGACGCCATTTGGGTAATCGTAGATCGATTGACGAAGTCAGCTCATTTCATTGCTTATAGTATGACATACCCGGTAGAGAAGATGAGCCGGATGTACATACAACAAGTTGTGCGACTTCACGGTGCACCTGTGTCGATTGTGTCAGACCGTGACGCGCGTTTTACCTCTGGATTTTGGGAAAGTCTGCAAGAAGCTATGGGAACTTCGCTCAAGATGAGTACTGCTTTTCACCCTCAGACAGATGGACAAACTGAGCGTGTTAATCAGATAATGGAAGATATGCTCAGGGCTTGTGTGATCGATTTTGAAGAATCTTGGGAGACACACTTGCCATTGGTAGAATTTGCCTATAACAACAGCTATCACACGAGTATTGGTATGGCTCCGTTCGAAGCATTGTACGGACGACCATGTCGTTCCCCTTTGTGTTGGGCAGAAGTTGGGGATACAGAGTTGTTGGGACCAGATTTGGTTAGAGAAACCAACGAGAAGATTTCTTTGGTCAAGGAAAGAATGAGAACCGCTCAGAGCCGATATAAGAGTTATGCTGATCGACGCAGGAAGGATTTGGAGTTTAGTGTTGGGGATCACGTGCTTCTCAAGGTTTCACCAACCCGAGGAGTGGTACGTTTTGGTCTCAAGAGAGGGAAATTAGCTCCGCGTTTTATCGGACCGTTCGAGATTTTGGAACGTGTCGGGAAAGTAGCTTATCGACTGGCACTACCACCGAAGATGTCTCGGGTTCACAACGTGTTTCACGTAAGTATGTTGAGGAAATACATACGAGACCCCTCACATGTGGTTAGTTATGACGACATTGAGACAAGTCATAACGTTTCTTACAAAGAGAGACCCGTGAAGATTTTGGATCAGAGTATCAAGAAGCTGAGGAATAAAGACATTCCGTTGGTGAAGGTTCAGTGGAATCACCATGACGAGAACGAAGCCTCGTGGGAAGTTGAAGCTGATATGAGGGAGAAGTACCCGGAGTTATTTCAGGACTAGTCAGTCTTGATTTCGGGGGCGAAATCCTATTTAAGGGAGGAAGGGTGTAATAACCTGCATTTTCATATTTAATTTGTAATTTCATTATCATATTAAATTTCATTCAGTATTGACTGCTTCATTTAATTACATTTCTCATGTCCTAAATATTATCCCTTGTGTTATTCCATATGGAAATTCTTTTGGGGTCAAATTGTAATTTTTATAAAAATTAGCAACACCTGTATTGAATTTCAAAATCTGTATTTCAAAAACGGTGGAAAAGTTTACTTTTGATTCAAACTGTATTTTTATGAAACCAGAAAATCAATTCTTACGTTAAAATGAAATTCCTGTATTTTTGTGGTGACCACCGCGCCCCGAAAATACCAGTTTGTGTCCAAAACTGTCCGCGCTGTGCTAAACTTCCACAGATTTTGGAAGTGACCGATTTGGACATTTACTTTATAGCCATTTATGGCAAGTGATCATTGGCTTAGGCAATGTTTGGGAATGTTCAACTTATATGTGCAATTGTTATGCCATAAGCTTATTTTGCCAAACAGCATTGCTTTGACCCCTACACACCTATGTGGCTCTTGGATTAACTGTGTAGTTATATACATCAGTGTATATACGTAAGTATACTCTGAATTATTAGTTCTAATTGAATTAGAGAACAATCAAGAATTTGTAGAGTGTAGAAGGCTTAACTTGGCCTCCAAGCCCACCACTTTTGTTCTATATCTATATGCACACACACACACCTCTCTCATTACACAGTCTGGAAACCTGAGAGAATAGAGAGAACACAGAGAGTTTGAGAGTTTTCTTCAGCAATTATATAGAGAGAGAAAGCTCTTAATCCCCATAGCCAAAGCTTGGGTTTGAATTCCTTCATATTTTCTTTCTCAACAATTCTCTGCTCCATTAATCACAGTGAGTATTATTAACTCACTCCCAATGTAATTCTATACTTATTTACTGAGTATGTGTATGTATAATTGAAGCACCATTGCTAAATTCGTCCATGGAAGCTTGAGCTTCAAAAATCACCATTTTCCAAACTCAATCATAATTCGTTTTTAGAGATGAATATGGAAGATTATACATCATACATGCCATGTTCGAAGTTATAGAGCCTAATTCGTTCATATAAGAAAGTATATTGAAAATGAAATTTTGACATGTTTTAGTTTTTCCTAAAATTAGAGAGCTATGAATCAAATGGTGTTAAATTGAGTTTAGATTCTTAATCCTTGGGAAAAACCGAAGAGAATCATATATTATATGTCCTATATACTTTAGAAATCCAAAATGGGTCATTTTGGACCCCTTAAGCTGAAACAGGGCAGTTTCTGCGAAGAAGATGAAGCCTCAGCTTCATCTCGCGCCACGATCGCGCGCGCGAGAATCGCGCGAGCGGCCCGCGCGAGCGACCCTTCGCGCGAGCAGCCCGCGCGCGCGAGGTAGGCTTCCCTAGGCAGACGTAAGAGTTTATATATATATATAATTGAAAATTGGTTGGTCGCGCGAGCGAGGGTCGCGCGAGAACCCCTTCGCGCGAGCGATCCGCGCGCGCGACCTTGCTTTCCTCAGGCAGACAGAAAAGTTTATTAATAAAAGGAAAATGGGCTTATCGCGCGAGCGGCCCGCGCGAGCGACCCTTCGCGCGAGCGGCCCGCGCGCGCGAGGTATTGCAGTTTCTGTTTTTGTCTGTTTTTCTGTTAAGGGACTGTTTGGATGAAATTTATATACTGTTAAGGCTCTGTTTGGGAATTTAGTTGATCAGAACTCTATTTGGTTATGATTAAGTGATTAAAACATTGTAGTATGACTCATTAATTCCCGTACGCGTGTTGTTCCTTAATTCAGCATTTATTTTTAAGTGCATACCATTCATGTGGGTCAGTAGTACATGCATATGGGTGTCAGTCTGTGCGGAAAAGAGTAATGGTAGTGTGGAAAGGGTATGAGATTGTGTTTGTGGTCGTGGTTGTGATTGAGTATGAGTTTGTGGTTGTGGTCGTGGTTGTGGTTGTGGTTGCGATTGTGGAAGAGGGTATCTTTGAAATGCGACGGTGGAAAATAAGGACACTCCCTGACGCCCATGGAAGCGTTAAAGTGTGTGAAGCCGAACTCGGACACTCCCTGGCACCCATGGTAGTGCTAAAGTGTGGCCTACGGACACTCCCTGATAACTCAAGTCTGGATACTGTGTGAGGGGTTGCCCCGGTATTTGCATGGCGGTTAGGGTATTCAAAGTGTGAGGCATTGGACACTCCCTGGTACCCCGGACCAAAGTGTGAGGCAAACTGGACACTCCCTGGCGCCCCGTTGCTAAAGTGTGGCTATCTGAGTGTTTCAAAGATACCAGGAGTAGGATAGTGGGTTGTTGTGGCTGTCGAGAGAAAAGAGTCGGCAAGATGAGTGTGGTGCATTGTTTCTCATACACGGTCCCATCTGTGTAAATTTACCCTCTTTAAATAATGTTGTGAATGTTTTCTAAATGAGCTCCTTACTTCAATTATAAGCTTGTGGATTTAAATGGGAATTGGAAAAAGGTAAGTTGGTATGTTTTACATTCAAAGTTATGTTTTTAATACTCACCAGCTTCTTGAAGCTGACGACGTTGATGCGTCCTGGACATTCGTGTTCAGGCTTTTCAGGTTTTAACCAGGAGGAAACATATGACTACGCTAATTGAGGTGACTGTTGTTGGAATAAAGAAACTGTTTATTTTATGCATTAAGTTTATTTGTTTGAGTTTTAAACTGCTTTGTTTTAAGGATGACTGTAACAGACTCTAAGTTATTATTTTATTTTCAAGGCGGTCTGTGCCTTAGTTGACCCCGGTTTATAAGATGTAATAAGATAGAAAATTTTTGTAAGCCTTGATTGCTTTACTCTGATTATTATGTTTTGTTGTTTGACGTTTGGGACGGAATCGATCCTTCAAACTGTCGCGACCTACGGGTCCATAAAGGAAATTAAACGCTTTCCTTATTTATGCTACGTCGGGGCGTGACATAATTTGTGTTATTAACAAGCATATAACTTATATATTGTAGTGGTTATTGAAATGGAATTGGCGAGTATTCGTTGGCGTGGGATTATAATTGAAATCTTGTTTAATAGACTTATGTTTAATAAGTAAAATTAGTAGAATATTGTAATTAATTATTTATTTGAATTTGTGTGGTAAAGGATAGTGGCTTAAATTTTTTGTAATATGGGGGGGTTACTTATGGGGACCCTTTAACAAAAATGTTACTTTTTATAAAAGATTTTGTTAGGGTGAGTTTGGGTGTATGTGTTCAAACCTTTGAAAAATGAGATAGTGTGTTAAGTTCTTTGGTCAAACTTTCATTATTGTGATTTTCGCAACTTTAATGACTTGGGACGGCGTACCACGTGCCCTAGGATCATCTGGGTGATTCAGGGGTGTGACAAACTTCTCTCTCCCCTGATTGAGGGTTCGAATCCTCTTACGGCCCGTTTGGTTCACGAATTATTTTTGGTGGATTCTGATTACCAAGAATCATAATACCAGTAATCACTTTATCAAAAATATGAATCCCTGCAAAATGTTTGATTCACCGGTAAAATCTTAGCTGTATTTAAAATCCAATGTTTGGTTGGGTAAAGGAAAATGAAATGGGTATATTGTTGAATACCTAAACTACCCTTGAAGGCTAAAAGAATATATGAGCTGAAATCAAATTGTCAACCCTCTTAAACTGGAGGGTGATTAAATAAATAATGGTATAAGTCTAAAAATCAGTGAGACATAAAAAAGAGAGCGATAATCATGGTAGTTAAGACATGAACATGAATCTAAACTTTTACATGTAGTTAAAATATCCTTGAATAATAACAAAAGGTTGATTTTTTTTTTTTTTTTTACACGTAAAACATATATAGTTCTAATATACAAATCACAACATGCCAAATATGTAATTGATGTAATAACCTAATAAAGGTTAGTTTAGGT